>JAJKFI010000001.1:51543090-51574876 GCA_029204185.1 Lerista edwardsae | reverse complement strand
TTATGAAGTATCTCTCCAAAATATCCTAACTCTCATCAGGTCCTTCAACTATTAGACACCGTAGAGCTTTGTCTGCACTGGAGATGAGGGAGCTGCAAATTTTATCTCTCTCATTCTCCCCCCCCCAGTCTGTTCTCACAAAGAGCAAAGTTTAATGGATAGCATATGCTGTTAGCAGAACCTTTGTTCCCTCCCCAGATACACCACTGCCAAGTCTCACCAAGTTTTCAGTGTGTCTCACCCATTTTTTTTTTTTTGGCTTGAATTTCCAGCATCATGAATCTGTCTTGTATTGAGCTCAGAATATTTGCAATACTTTCAATGGGAAATTGGAACCATCACTTTGAGGGTGGGTATTCCCCCCCCCCAAAAAAATCCTGCTTCTTTCAGTGACTGAAACTTGGCAGCTTTGCCAAAAGTCTGATAAGGATGGAGGAGAGACTAAGGAAGTCCCCTCCCTGTCTCAACAGTAAAACCTTAAGCAAGAGTCTCCCAAAGTTAACACTTGAGATTAAATTTATGATTAATCTGATGTTCACTGACTTCAGGCAGTATTTTGTAAGTAATTAAAATTGTGCTATTATTATTATTTACTACTACTACTACTACTACTACTACTACTACTACTACTACTACTACTAGGGATGCTAAAAAAGTGTAATCTCAAAAAACTGCTCAGGCATGCAAAAAAAAAAATGGCAGTTTTTATTTGACATTTGCAACATCTTCAAGAATACTGTCTGGGGCACTTCCCCTGTCTGGGGAATGTCCCAGTTGAAGGTTTGTCTGATGCTGTCACCATTGGATTGTTAGAGACATGTTTAAGAAATAGAAATGATGATAAGGGAGCAATCCACTTGTGTCGACCCAGATGCACCAGTGGAGCTTGCAGGTACGCCAGTCCCACACCAGCCGAATTTGGCCAGCGTGGGGCCATTTTTTGGGGGGGGGGAGGCAGGAGAGGGAAGAATGGGGAGGGGAAAGGATGGAGGGAAGGCATTTCGGTTGGTGGGGAGGCCTGGGGAATGGATGGAGCTTGGATGCAGCCGCTGTGGGAGACCTGGACTTGCAATTTCACAGGGGCAGCCCCGAGCAGCCCTATTGGGCTACCTGTGGTTTACCATGGGGCAACAGGACATTTGTCCCCTTGCCCTGCACTAAGCTTCTGCTGCCTTCCAACTTGGGTACAATGCAGTGCAGGCCAGCTGGCCTGCCTGCATCTGCCCAAGTTAGAATTGTGCTCCAAGTATGCCAAAGCTGAAGAATCGTTACTCTTTATTGCCCACTAAAGGCCACTCTGAAACAAAAGTCATACCATTCTGTTTCATTGCTATGCAGTATTCTCCAAAGTCAGAGGTTAGTTACGTGCTACTGTTGAGAATTCCATAAGCAAACTCTGCTCCAAGTTTAACGTGTTGTTGTTTTTTTAAGACAAAGCTAACCTCTGAGCTCTACTCTGAATTATTTGTGTATCAAATGTTTCCTGGCTAGTCAGGATCTTTGCATACCAAATCAATTATGGAGAGAGGGAAATGCAGAAAAATCCCGCCTGCGTCATTGGTTAAAGAGATACTGGTAATCATTTTCTAAAACATAGGGCGCAATCCTAACCTGGAGTTAGCCCAGCACAGTTAGGCCAGCAAAGTTGGGCTGGCACAAGGGATACCATAAAGTGCATTTGGACCATCTCGGAATCAGAGAAGCCAGCACACAGACATGCACCATCCTCCCTGATTCCAAGAGTGGTCCAAACATACTTTACTGTGTTCCTTGTGCCAGCCCAACTTTGCTGGCCTAACTGTGCCGGCCTAACTCCAGGTTAGGATTGCGCCCTTAGAAACTACAGATGGCCCCTCAAATATTTTATAGTCCTATGGACTCGAAAAATCTTATGAGTACTCTTTATGTCCATACAAGATCAATGAGCCCCACAGTGAATTTCAGCCAATCACCTAGAATTGACATTGACAACAGATTGTCTTATTTAATAGGCTGAGAGAACAGGACAGTTTTAAAGGATGAAATGAACATTTTTATGGACCTCTAGCTAATAGACAGGCCTCTTTGCTAGTAAAAACAGCCCAAACACTTCTTTGCCCAATTCACCCTCCACACTTTTTTTTTTTTTGAGCAGCAATAGATGGGAGAACATTACCGAAGGATACCAGAAGTGACCCAGACAGCAAAAAAGAATGCAGGCATGAAGAATGTTCCCTGCCCAGTTATACCCCAGGTCTTTTTGCCCATATTCTTTTCTGGGAGCAGGCACAGTCCATCAAACTGCTTAAGATTGCAATCCTGCGCATGCATTAGGACGTTTATCCCATTAAATTCAACAGGATGTGCTTCTGATGAGATATGCACATGTTGTGGGACAGATCAAGTGTCTATTTTTGGAACCTGTCTTGTTTGATGGACTGTATGAGCTTCTGAAGCTGAAAGCTTTAAGCAAGAACACCACCCTTGTAATGTAGCACAGTAACCAGCAAACAATAGAGGTTCTGGCAACAGTAGAAGCAGCAACTCTTGGTGGGAAAACACTTTTTGGCTAAAGTCAAACTGTTGAGAGCCTCCTTAACGTAGCTCTATATCCCATTGTGGTTATTTTGGCCTATAGGTAATACTTGTGATGGCTATGTTCATGATGACCAGATGGAGGTGTAACCAGATGCACATAATACAGAACCTGGAAAGGTGAAGGGGTAAGATCAGGATGTGATGGGAACAGGTATGGACCCCATGGAGAGGAGGGCGGTGCTGAGAACACCCTCTCCTTCAGTGGTGTCATCTACTCACCAGTAGACGGTACGCTGGGCGGGACTTAGCGTGATCGACAGCCTGTCCACTCACTTTCGCTTTCTTCGCGCTCCCCGCGCGGCTTTCCCTCGCCTCGGAAGGAGCGCCTGCTCGCCAGGGGGGATGGGTGGGGGGCGCGCTGGGTGCCTGGGCGAGCAGGCGCCCCCTCCGAGGCGAGGGAAAGCCGCGCGGGGAGCACGAAGAACGCGGAAGTGCGTGGACGGGCTGTCGATCCGCTAACTCCCGCCCAGCGTACCGTCTACTGGTGAGTAGATGACACCACTGCTCTCCTTCCCTTAAACATGTACAGGTCTAACTCCATTTTGGATTTCATCTTGGAGTTATGAGCTGCTAGGAGTTATGAGCTGCAAGGAGGTCACAGACGTGATCCTCGGGAGATAGCACAAGACAATGCAAACCATTAAGAATTGGTGCTAAGGGACATTCAAATGTCTCCCTTCTCTCAGGGTCTCGTAACGCAAATCTGGATATCTAACAAAAGAGCATAGTGAGGACAACTTCTGCCTAACTCTATTCTATTTAGCCCAGGAGCTAAAATAACCTGGAAAGTCTTTTTTTTTTTTTTTTGGACTAAGCCAAAAGGTTTCCCCACCAAAGTTTAAATCAGCAACAGAAAAGGCTGGAGCATTAGAGTAATTTTGTAAAAGAAACAAAATGTTGTCTTTAGAAAAAGCATAAAGCAGTTTTAAAAAGAACAAGGCTTTAGCTGAATAGAAAGAAATAGTGCTTTCCCAGCAGAAGGAGAAAAGGGGGGAAAGTGTTGAAAAGACTATACCTGCCTTTATCCATTGTCAATCTTATCACCACTACTGTACTATTCAAATGCAGACTCCCTTCTGGCCACTCCAGAGTAGCCTTTTATCAAGATGATTGGGTCAGGTGGGGAGGGGAAGATTTTAACTCTTAAAGTTTGCATCTTCCTGTATACGTACTTACCACATTGATAACTGTTGTAACAAGCAATCAAATGTGTCAAGCACTTGTGGCTAAATGTGCCAACCCTATTGTAATCTTGTCTTAATAGTGGTGCCATTGTTGCTGCTAAAGGTATTTGACCACCCTTCGTAATCACTTCTCCTTCCCCTTCCCTGACCCTTGGTTGGGGTCACATTGGAGGGGAAGGGGAGCAGCAGCAAAGAAGGACCACCAATCAGATGTCTCACATCACCAAAATTGCCAATAGCAAGTTGCCAATGTTATTATTTGTAGTTGTCAATTCCACATTTGCATGTTCAACTGTATAACTGATCAAGTCAAAATGTACGAATTGCACAAGTTCTGTGGTCTCCTTGGAGGTGTATTGCATTTGTGTCCGTTTTACTGATGTCCTACACATAAGTAAAATGTATTTCTCTCTCTGCAACATCATAGTCCAGCTGGCATTCTTTTCGTTGATGTTAAACTTGGTAAGCTATAGCAGGGGTCCCATGGAGGATCGGTGGGCTTGGAGGTTTTGCGGACCTCAGCAGGAACGGGGAATGCACCTCTCAGTCTTTGGGAGCCTGGTCTCACCACTTAAAGAGACAGGGACTTAGAGAAATCGCCTCCTAGGCTTGATTTCCTCCCATTTTACACAGATTGGATGGGATGAGATTTTACAGGTGCATTTTATAGTATAGGAGCTTTAACAGGTGCATGTTTTCTAGTTAAGAGCTGGCTTCCCCAATTGTATGATCCTCAAAAAGGCAGGTTTGCTGATGTATTGGTGTCACTCGGAGCCGTACAATATGTAATTCTTGAATGCCTGCTTGTTATACAGTCTGATGTAATCAATGAGATAGCCGGTGCTAAATATATGGTTCCACAAAAAGTGTTATGGCATTTCCAGACCTGAGATTTTTATTTCAGTATTGTAGCAGCATTAGAATCAACCCTGCATCTGTTGCACAATTTCCGTTTCCTGCATAAAATAATTGAAAGTAGTCTTGCTGTGGTGCAATGCCAGATGCTGTGGTGCAATGCCAGAAAAATGCCATACCCGCATATCTCAGATGTCACTCAGGGTTATCCAATCTAGTTGGCCAGCATAAGCTAAGCCAGCAAAGTTTGGCCAGCACAAGGGACACCGTAAAGTATGTTTGGACCACCCTTGGAGTCAGAGGGGCCAGCACACAGATGTCAGCCATCCTCCCCGACTCCGAGAGTAGTCCAAAAGCACTTTATGGTGGCCCTTGTGCAGGCCAAACTCCAGTTTAGGATTGCACTCTCAGACACTAGTACAACTCCACCAGTAGAAATGCCAAAATGAATAGTTTGAGCAATTAGTGGCCTAATCAAGTGCTTTATCTAAGTGCCCTCCTATCAGAAACTGGCAGGATCTCAAAGAGACAACTTTATTTTATCTTCTCCTTCCTCCAGTGATGGAGGAAGGATAAGATGGAGGAAATACTTCCTCCAGTATTTTATCTTTTCCTTCCTTCCTTCCTTCCTTCCTTCCTTCCTTCCTTCCTTCCTTCCTTCCTTCCTTCCTTCCTTCCTCATGATAGGATAAAAGATTCTATTCCACATCCCCAATGCTATTGTCACAACAACCCTGTGAAGTAGGTTCAGCTAACAGATAGCGACTGGCCCAAGGTCACCTAGTTTCATGTCCAAATGGTGATTTGAACTCTGGTCTCTAAAGAATAAAAAGTAATCAAGTAAATTAGTATAGACATATGAAAAGTGGCATCATAGTCTGTCTCTTTCATGAGCATTTGCAATAAGAAAGAACCACAAAGTATTACGTTAGGAGTTTTGTACTTATTGTATATACTCAAGTATAAGTTGATCTCATGGATAAGTCAAGGGTAAATTTTAAGCCAAAAATCATGGGATTTGCCATGCCCCATGGATAAGTCGAGGGGGACACTTAGGAGTATCTGCAATTCTTTGGATTAGATCATTTTGTCTGATTTTACCCAACACCAGATTCTGACAAATGATCCACCAATAATTGTAACCCAAGAACTGTACGATCTACCTATTTATTAAAGTGCAGGGAAAAACAAAATAAAATAGCAATATAACAAGCAACTATTAAACCAGTTAGCGACTTAGCGACTGAACAACAACAAATTAAACCAGTTGTTCCCAAACCTTTTAGCACTGGGACCCACTTTCAAAAATGACAGCCTATGGGAACCAGAAGGAATATCATTAAACAGAAGGGAGAACGCATGCTGGAATAATGAAACAAGGCACACACAAAAACTGTTCAAGGCTAGAACTGTCTCGACTGGAGGAATGCATGTCACCCTGTTGAGCTCAGTTTACCTGCTTTCAGAGCCCTTTACAGGCTTGAGCTGGCTTCTGCAGGGATAACTGTTGTGTAACTGTCTCTCTCTGCAATCTTATGTTCACAGTAGGCTAATTAGTTTCCCTTCTATCATCCAAAACCACCTTAGATTTACACAAGGCACCACTAAACCCCACCACCCATGAGAAGGCAAAATGCAGTCAGCTTGCCTACTTAGCCACAAAGGTTTTCCTTCCTCCTCCAGTTGGTGATTCCAAGGGCATGGCAGCCATGCAGTAATTCCCCACAGTCTCCAAGAGCAACCTTAGTTCCATCCACAATCCCAACAGCCTCAACTATTCCCCACCCCATTTGTCCACAATCTGTTTCCACCTCTCTGCATCCACATCACTGCTCTTCCCAGGAGCTCCTTTGATTAGTAGGGATTTTATTATCCCCAACTCACTGCAGTTGTGAACTATCTGCAGGCAAAGGCATAACCCTGTAATTCCTGGCTGATAGACAAGGGGCCACTGCTGATATTCCTATCTCATCAGGGTAATCTTCTGCAATTTCCATAACAATTACCCCTTCTAGTTGGTTTGTTATGTTCTTGCAAGGAAGAGGTAGGGAACTGTGTGTGTGTTTTGCCATGCCTTGAGGGAAGAGCAGCATACCTGCCTCGGAGTAAAACTTGGGAGTAATAAAAGAGCCATTTCTCCCCCCCCCAATAGTTTGCACAGTATCTCAGCAGCACAACTGTCTGGAATAAAAGAGAGCACATGGTCTGAAAGCTCATCCTGAAAAGAGCCTGTTTTCCAAGGAGCCCGTTTACCTTTTGCAAGTGAATGCCCAATCCTTACACGTAGAGGTTGAAGAGCCCTGCTGAATTCAGCTCATGTGTTGTAGCTCACTTGCTTTCTGATGAGTAAACATGGCCCTCCCCTTATGGATCACCGCCTTGTCGTGGCGAAGGGGCTTGAGTAGCTCAAAGAAGCTGTGAGCTATGCCATGTAGGGTTACCCAAGATGGACAGGTCATAGTAGAGAGTTCTGAAGTGATCTGTTGGAGAAAGAAATGGCAACCCATTCCAGTACTCTTGCCAAGAAAACCCCATGGATTACAGTACTAAAAGGCTAAACGATATGATGCTGGAAGATGAGGCCCTCAGATCGGAAGGCATCCATTATGCTACTGGGGAATTGCAGAACACGAGTACTAGTAGCTCCAGAAAGAGTGAAGTAGCTGGGCCAAAACCGAAAGAAAGCTCAGCTGTGGAGGTGTCTGGAAGTCAAAGGAAAGTACGATGCTGCAAAGAACAATACTGCATAGGAACCTGGAATGTCAGATCTATGAATCAAGGTAAGGTAGACGTGGTCAAACGTGAGATGTCAAGACTGAACATCGACATCATGGGCGTTAGTGAACTAAAATGGACAGGAATGGGAGAATTTAATTCAGATGACCATTATATCTGCTACTGTGGGCAGGAATCCCTTAGAAGAAATGGAGTAGCCTTCATAGTGAACAAGAGAGTGAGAACAGCAGTACTGGGGTATAACCAGTGGTGAAATTCAGCCAGTTCTCACCTATTCTGCAGAACCGGTTGCTAATTTTAAGTTGGGATAGGGAAGAAAGGCAGCGGATGGCCCTGAAGGCTGCCCTGAAGGACACAGAACCAGTTGTTAATTTATTTGAATCCCACCACTGGGTATAACCTCAAAAATGATAGAATGATTTCACTTCAGATCCAAGGCAAACCTTTCAACATCACAGTATGCCCCAACCACTGATGCTGAAGAGCAAGAAGCTGACCATTTCTATGAAGACCTACAACACCTTCTAGAATTAACACCCAAAAAAGATGTCCTTCTCATCATAGGGGATTGGAATGCTAAAGTAGGCAGTCAAGAAGTGATAGGAATAACAGGCAAGTTTAGCCTTGGAGTACAAAATGAAGCAGGGCAAAGACTGATAGAGCTTTGTCAGGAGAACATATTAGTCATAGCAAACACCCTTTTCCAGCAACACAAGCGGTGACTCTACACATGGACTTCACCAGATGGTCTACACCAAAATCAGATTTGATTACATTCTTTGCAGCCAAAGGTGGAGAAGTTCTGTACAGGCAGTAAAAACCAGGAGCTGACTGTGGCTCAGATCATGAGCTTCTTATTGCAAAATTCAGGCTTAAACTTAAAAAAAGTAGGGAAAACCACTAGGCCCTTCATGTATGACCTAAATCATATCCCATATGAATATACAGGTGCTAAGGTAGGCACAATAAAGGACAAAAATGGCAAGGACCTAACAGAAGCAGATGAGATTAAGAAGAGGTGGCAAGAATACACAGAGGAACTATATGAGGCCGATCTAAATGTTCCTGATAACCACAATGGTGCGGTCACTGAGCTCAAACCTGACATCCTGGAGTGCGAAGTCAACTGAGCTTTAGAAAGCATCACTAACCACAAAGCTAATGGAGGTGACAGCATTCCAGCTGAGTTACTAAAAATCTTAAAAGATGATGCTGTCAAAGTGCTGCACTCCATATGCCAGCAAATTTGGAAAACCCAGCAGTGGCCACAAGACTGGAAAAGATCAGTTTACATTCCAATCCCAAAGCAGGGCATTCATTTCACATGAGTAAACACGCACTGTGGCTCAGTTTCACTTTCCATAGGACTCCATCCGATTTCCTCAGCTGCTTCTGAGCATGCTCAGAGGGCTCTGCAGCTCCCTGGCTTACAAGCAGCTCGGCCATCCACCCAGCATGTGACTTTAAGGTATTTACTGTGTTCCCCCAATATAATTCGGGGCCAGGTTTTTCTAGTCATTTTTAGGTATAAATTTCTTGACTTATACATTATTATATACGGTAGGCCCCAAAAAACACTCCAGAAGGAAGCCCCTCCCTCTAAGCTGAGAAATAGTAAGCCTTATAAAAATAAAAGGAAATGGAGCTACACGTTTATGCTTACTTGTGAGTAAGCAAGTGTTGCTTGTGTCACTGCAACATGTGAGTTGAATTAAGTAGGGCTCTGCAACCTCAAGGTATGAGGATTGTACTTAACTCTCTTGTCCCAATGCAAACTACGTGGGGGGGGGGAAGAAAAGAAATGAGCACTTTTATATTACTCCTGTTGCAGGTATGCTTAATCAGTCCTAGCCTTGAGCATTTTAATAGGTAGCTTCTATGTCAGTGTATCTGTTCTCAAACAAGTTTGATGGGACCATGCAGACTCCAGCTTTTCCTCTCGTGGGGGGTGGATCATCCCTGCAGAAGCCAGCCCAAGCAGGCTTAAAGGGTTGCTAGATACGAACTGGACAGAGTGCCTATAAGGTTAACTGTTGTATAGAAGGGGGAATTTGGGCAGTTGTAGCTTTTGAAACCCTTTCATGATGAGCGGCACCTTCCCAAATTCCTTCTTCTATACAATGGTTAAAGATTTAGGCATTCTGTCTTGAACAGTTTCGTGTGCTTTGTTTCATTATTCCGGCATGCCTTGTCCATTGTCTCTAATGACAACCCTTCTGTTTAATGATATCCCTTCATGTGGGTCCCCATAGGTTGTCATTTTCAAAAGTGGGTCCCAGTGCTAAAAGGTTTGGGAAAAACTGGTTTGATAGTTGCTTCCTATGTTGCTGTTTTGTTTTCCCTGTACTTTAATAAATAGGTAGATTGTACAGTTTTTAGGTAACAATTATTGGTAGATTATTTGTCAGAATCTGGTGTTGGGTAATATTAGACAAAATTATCTAAACAGAAGTTCTGACACTGTAACATAATAAAATGACATTCCTGGAATGCAAACTCGCATTCTTGGACTGCAGCAATTGTACAACCATGAAACATCCCTGACAGAAAGCAAGATTAGGACAAAATATGCTGTAAAAGCACTGAACTAAAAACAAAATTTTACAAAATTCTCACTTGAAAATTCAAACAGTTCACACACAAAAAAATATCACAAGATTAATGTCTGCAGTTTCCAAGATGGCTGCTCCCAGCTTTCTGCAACTCACCTGACATCAGATCGCAACCCACTAAGTGGGTTCCAACCAACCCCTGGCCCTCCCCATTGAGTTCAATACGGACGGATTGACTCCAGGAGGCGGGCTTAGCGGCCGTGTTGTTAAGTGCAAAATATTGCTCATTCCAAGCAGTTCAAATGGTTTTTCGCGTGATGTTTAGGCATGAATCGTTTACTCCTGAAGTAAAAACTTACCAAAATAACAACGTGTGATCGTGGAGAAACGTCATTGGTAACGTTATTATGAGTTAATATGCAATTCCAAGGTTTAATTCCGCGTAATTATATTACATTAAAATCTCTTCATAACACAAGTAGTTGTCAATATGAGAGGGTTTCTTTTTTACTTCTAGACTATTTTTAAGAGTATTTTTTTAAACTTCTACACTCACCCCCCCCATAAAATTAACTTTCACACGCGCGCCGTGCGAGCGAGAGAGCCCCTCCGGCGGCAAACCTCGTCGTTCGCGGTTCGCGGACAAGGTCAGCCATATTGTCCGGTCCAGGTCCAGGGCTTCAAGAATGTGACGTCATGGCCACTCCAGCTATTTAAACTCCTTGGTTCCAACCATAGAGGCGGTTGATCACTAGATCACTAGAGGCGGCATGACGTCATTATCTTGAAGCCATGGGTATACAAATATGGCTGACTCAGATCTTTCCCGCCAAGGAGGACGATTGCCGCGAATTCACGAATAAAAATCTCCCTGCACGTGTGTAAAAGTTAATATCAACCTCTTTAATCATTCCTGCGTGTTCTGCATACGGGTGTGCGAATCTCTGTACGAAAAATGGGATTTAATTTCCACTGAAAGATTCATGTATTCACATTACATCGGTTCAATAAAACTACAGTTCAGTGAGTGCATTATTTTTGAAGCTGTGTAATTTCTTGTTGTTCCTAGCAGTCTTATTCACCATTTTCTGACACCCACTGTTAATGGTCTAGAAGGAAAAATATATATATTTCCCCCCTCCTTTCCCCCCTTCCCGTTTACACTTTTTTCCCCGCCTTCCATTTTCTACTGTAATATTCTCGAAATTCTGAACATTAACAGAATTTGTTTTATGGGGGGGTGAGTGTAGAAGTTTAAAAAAATACTCTTAATAGTCTAGAAGTAAAAAAGAATTACTCTCATATTGACAACTACTTGTGTTATGAAGAGATTTAAATGTAATTTTCCTATATATTTATCTAATTTTTGCCCACCCTCCCCTTTTTTTCTTTCCTTCCCGTTCACACTTTATTTCTGCTTGTGTAGATTTCAATAAAGTCTGTCAAAATAGTGCAATCTGAGTTAAAATACACAGCATTTCGTCCGGTATGTTCAGTAATATAATTATGCGGAATTTAACCTTGTAATTGCATACTAAATCATAATAAGGTTACCAATAATGTTTCTACACGATCACACGTTGTTATTTTCGTAAGTTTTTATTTTAGGAGTAAACTATTCAGTCCTAAACAGTACGAGTAAAGCAATCTGAAATGCTTGGAATAATGATTGTTTTGAGTACGCCAACATGGCTGCTAAGCCCGCCCCCTGGCTTCTTTTGGTTCCTATTGATTCTTAAGGCATGCCGCCTCTAGTGATCTTTCCTCTATGGTTCCAACCCACAGTTTGAATAACCCTTCCATACAGGCTTGTAGCCACTAAAAAGGACATTTTGCTTCTGCAATTTTCAACCACTGTGCCACAGCGCATTGGTTTGCTGCAGACGGCCTGCAGGTGTGTCACAGGCTTTTGGGGAAGGATAATGTATTAGTAGGGCCATTGGGGGATGTGAGCCCCCCACTGACAGCATAGTGTGCCTTGTCGATTGTCCAAAAACTGATGGTGTGCCTTGGCAATTTTCATGCCTTGGCAATGATTGGAAATCACTGTTTTGCTTGATTGAATAGCAAAAAATTGTTCTCCCCCTGCTAAATATAAAATTACCACAATACAAGGCATATCTTTGGCCAGTTAGCAAAGTTTTCATGAATCCCAAAACAACATAACCTCCACAACCCCCCAAGGGTTAATTTCTCCTAAATTAAAGGACAAACAACTTAGTTTAGTAAAGTCATTGGGACAAAGACATGGAATTTCTTATGTAGTCTTCCCGGATTTTGTTCTCCCCACCTGAGCTTTGGTCCTTGGAGGGTTAAGAGAGTGCCTCAGGTTTGTTATGATGGCATACGAGTGATACATTGCTTTTGTGCCATGCTAAGCACATGCAGAGAAACCTAATAAATGCCCCCTATTCAGCACAGATAATTGAGAGAATTAAATTGGTTGGCACTTGGATCACAACTCGTTAGACTTGCATCTAAGGCTTCACAATCAAAACAAAGGGGTGTCCGTGCGTGAGTGTGTTGTTGGTTGCTGTTTTCTTCCTATGCTGCTGTGGTTGCTCATGCGTAATGAGATCATATCTTGCTGGAGAACAAAAATGCAGCTTTTCAGTCGATTGTTGGGCTCTATGTGAACATTTGCTCAACTTAAACACATTTTTCCGCGATGAGTTCATACAAGAGCTTAGCAAGCTCATCCATCTCTAATTTAGTTATATGGTCATTACATGGAAAATCCACTTCAGATAAAGCAAAGCATTTCCATCCTCTAGTTACACAAGTATCAGGTCACAGCAATTATGCACAAATGCCAGAGAGCCTTTGCAGGGTTAAATTGTACACGCTTTGTGTGCACAATAAGGAGAGCCAAGCGGTGCGGCAAGTGGGGTGATGTCGGAGCAGGATTAGAGGACTTCCTGGATGAGAAAGACAATCAAGGTGGGTTTTCTTGTGTGTGTCCTGAAAAAACCGAGTTCCTATATCCTTTTTAGCAGATGTGATAACCCAAACGGTAACAAAGTAGGCCTGAGTCCAATGTCTGCAGAGCGGCTGCTCTTTGGCTTTTCTTCCATTGTCTTATTTCTTTGAAATTTTCTACCCAGAGAGCCATTCTCATTCCATTTTTGGAAGTGACACCTGCGCTGTTTAAAAAATCTGCCTCTTCCTGTCCCTCGGTCAAATAGCTTGTTCATGTTCCCACATGGGCTGTTCCAATCATCTTTTTTCTAGCTTCAGATATTAAACTTTCTGCCTTTCTGCACTTGTAAAATGTTGCTGCTGCATTAATTTTTCTTCTTCTCACAGCTATCATCTGCTTAGCTACATACAGGACTTTGTTGGCTCTTTCTCTGCACACTAAATCTTCTCAGCCTCTGCCTGACTGCCTGTCTTGTAATCCAGCCTGCTGTCTTGACCTCTCCTCCCACACCCTTTCCTCCTTTGCTCTTCTGGGCATCTTTTTATGTTTTGGCTCTCTGTGTTCCTGCACATGGTTAGGGGAGATGTATTTATTAATCTCATTTATTATATTCAGTGTTCAAAGGAAGAAAAAAAACCTTGAGGCAGATAAAAATCATTACCATTATAATACACTTTGTATAAAAAAAGAGTACATTAAAACTCAGTATTATCAAAGCGCTAACAAAATAATATACAAATTGATGATACCTACTGGTAATTAACAGCCCTATCCTACCTAGCTCCCCCCACCCCAATGCGGCATACACTTTATCCTAGAAGGGGAGTTGCTTGTCCCCGTCTGAGTAAGGGAATATTTATTTCTGTGTCCCACAGCACAATCATAGACATGTCTACTCAGAAGTAAGTCTTATTGTGTTCAGGGCAGCTTCGTCCCATGAAAGTGAGTATAGGATTGCAGTCCCAGTTCCAGTTGCCCTGATGGGCCTAATTGGACCTGCACCAGCTAAAGCGAAAATTTACCTTCATGTGGAAAGCTAGCCTATCGGAAAGAAGGCTAATCTAAATTCTTTTTCCTTGGTATCCTAGCTTTCCATGTTCATGGAGCATTAAGATATGCATCCCCACTTGCAGTGAGAAATGGAACATTTCAGGAAAAGCTGTACCATGTGGTGTGTGTGTGTGTGTGCTTGTGTGTGTGTGCGCGCACACGCATGCACATGCACCAATTTAAATGTGTTCTAGATGTTGGGTAAAATTGGTTCTTGCCCCAGTTTAAACAAATAAATACTGTGACTGTGCATGGCAGTTGTCAACAAAGCTAGGCCATGTCCTTGAATTATTCTGATAATGAAAACACCAGCTGTCACTTAGAAAGCACAGGATAGTTACAATTCTATCATTATTTGCCTCAATGGTCTTGTTTAGCAAGCTGTAAGCCCCGCTAGACACAAAGACAAGGAACAGCAAGAAAGAGGCTGCTCCCAGCCCAAGAAACAAGCAAACTTTTGTCCAGAGCATAATTACTGCTATTGATCTTTGAAAAACTGACTGTCTGATGTGGCTGCCATGTTTTCTATAGTCATCATAATCTACCCCTTCTTTACTTTTTTGCAATATTGAATTATTCACCAGAGACACCCAGAATGCCCCTTTTGAACTCATTTTACATTTCTTGCAGTAGAAATCCAGCCACTTCCTACTGCAGTCACTGACTTGGATGACAAATGCATCAGGTCTTTGTACACCGTTACTCAATGCTAGGGTGATCAGACGGTCAACATTCAAAAACTTGGACTCAAAGCACCAGGAGGTGTAGGCTTTCCTGGTGGAGGTGTGGGAGGAGAAGCAACAAGTATTTTATTTTAATATCTCAAAGAAAAAAATAGAAAGGAAAAACAGAAAAAGGGGGTTAGGCTGGCCTGCCTATCTGGAGGGTAGAGTGCTTTTATTAAACATAAATTTGAAAATGGTTTCCCCTTAAACCCCATTAAAAAAAGATGGAAGAGAAAAAAGGTTTATTTTTCTACCAATGATGCACTGGAGATTTAATTGCATTTCTACCAATGTTGCTCTAACGCAGTGGTATTCAAACGTTTTAGACCGGGACCCACTTTTTAGAGTGGCACTTGTGTCAGGACCCACCGGAAGTGATGTCATTAACCTGGGAGAGATGTTGTGGAAGGAAGTGACATAATCAAGCAGGATCAAGCTGTCAATGTAACATAATAAATGACACTCCTGAAATGTAAATTGGCAGGAATTGTACAACCATGAAACATCCCTGACAGAAAGCAAGATTAGGACAAAATATGATATAAAAGCACTGAACTAAAAACAAAATTAAAAAAAAATCCTCACTTGAAAATTTGAACTGTTAACACTCACAGAAGGAATATAACAGGAATAATATTGATGCCATTGGGAGAGGCTGGAAAAGATAGCAGGCGCAGAGAGGAGGCAGTGGCAGCACAGGGGCTGAGTCAGTGGGAATGAGGACATTTGAATCTTTGGGGAGAGACCCTGACAATACCAGGATGTTTCCCCCTAAACGGAATGGTCTCAGAAAACAGGGACATCTGCTCACTGACATCATTGAATGTATCCGTTCTGCTTGCACAACGGAATGAGTGGCCTTTGCATACACCACCGTGATCTGGATCTGTGGTTCTCAACATTTTAGCGCTTGAGGCCGGATGCTAACTAATGTCAGCCCAGTGTCAGCGCTTCCTCCTTCCACCGTGTCACCAACATGCTTTATGGCATGTTTATGCTTTATGGCATGTTCGTGACACTTTTAGCTGGTGGTACAGACTTACAGCCAGTGTTACGACCCTCAGGATTGGGCCCTTAGCCACAAAAATATTCATTGCATTTCATTGGCATTCCCATTGTGATCATAGTTTGCATATGCCTGTATTTACCGGGTGGTTGAAGGCACTACGCGAACAAAGGAAAATCACAGGGAAGATCATTTTCACTGTTTCCAGGAAACTGACATTTGGAATAGAAATTTAAATATCCTCATTCATGGCACTAAATGAAATGTGATTGGCCTACTCCCCAGCAGTGTTGGTCTGGTTTTTGTCAACTCATTTGTCTTGGGCTAATATATAAATAATTGTATGTTATCAGAATGGTTTCATTATATGGGAGACAGCAGTGGGTTACCCATAGTTACATTTTAGGTTATTTTTCACACTGCATGATCTAAAGCAAAAAGTTCAGAATTATATTTATGGCTATCAAACGCTGGGTTCAATGGAGGCCTGCCAAACCTCTGACCTATCAAACCTATTGCAGTTCACCCTTCCACCCAATGTTACTGTGGCTGCTCAGATGTTTAATAATCCTTGCAAGTCCAGCTGGGAAGCAAAATCAGAAGTGCTTCCAAGTGGATCGCCATACAAAAGCAGTGGGGTGTATTTTTGACTTGGTTGCTCACAAATTGTACAAACCTGCTATATGGGTTCGTATGAATTCATATGAGTATCTCTGGTGTCCAGGGGTAGAAAATCAGATTTAGATTGGGAGATTTGGATTCACCTCTGCCATCAGTTCACCATGTGGCCTTGCTGACATCATCAATGAAGTGGCAGATCATAGCCATGTGTATTTGTTGCTTTGAAAATAGTGTACATTGTTGATGTGTACAAGACATGTGATGTGATAAAGACATTTTAAGGGTTCCCCTCCTTTCACTTTAAGATATCCCATTATGCATGGCTTGTGGCATGCTGCAGACACTTTGTTAGTCTCCGGCCTTTACCAACATGGCATTGCTGCAGTCACTGCAACATAATGAGTGTTAGGATTGGACTGTAAGTCTATTTTTAAAAATCACCTTTACATTTTTTCATCAGAATGTTTTCTTCTCCTGCCACTTATTTCTACTTTGAAACCCATTGTACTTCTTTTAAAGATCTAACTTTTAAGCCAAACTAGTGAAGAGGATTGCAGTAGTTTAAAAAGATATAAAAATGGAATTTTAAAATATCCCAAATGTAAAAGGTATATTACAGCGCAGTCCTGTGCATGTTTACCCCGAAGTAAGCCCAGCTGTGTTCAGTAGGATTTATTCCCATGTAAACGTGCCTAGAATTGTTACCATAATGTTACATTAGCTATATATTCTCTCTCAGGCAACCCTTGGGAGAGGTGATGGCCTAGACATTAACATATATCCCTCCGCCGATTTACCTCCTGCTGAATCTGATACATTTCTAAAGTCCTTTGAAAAAATTTCCCAGGCAACTCTTGAGCACTTCTGCTGATGACATCACCACTTCAGCTGTAGGAGAAGTCCCAGAGCTTCATTCCCCCCTTTCCCCTCAACTGCACCCCAATCATAATGGAAATGATCAGAATGTCTTGAGAAATCTCCTTCTTGTCAGATCATCACAGAAATCCATGCTAAGGTGGAAAGCAGGATATTTAACACACGCCCTGCAATTGGCAAGCTTTGCACACTATCAAAAATGGAACACAAAATCATGAGGCCACTACAGCATTTGTAGTAGCTCCAATAGTGCCCTTCCTCACAAGGCTGCAAAGACCGGCCAGTGGCATTGCTAAGGGGTGCAGGGGGTAGCAACTGCAAAAAGTATGGCCAATTAACCAGAAAACATTTTAATTGTGAAAACCAATTAAAATGGTTTTCACAATTAAAATTAAAACCAATTGTGAAAAAAAATTGGTAAGTATGTCTAATACCATCAAGCTATATATAGCTTGGAGAGTTATTTTATTGCTGAATGCAATGAAACAAACCATGTTGGAATATCTATTTTATCAAAAGTTATGGCCTATTGAACAAAAAACCTTTTATTTATTTACGTAATGAATTAAATTTGACTTCATTGTGCAGGTGGTGGTGGTGGTGGGGTTCTCCAAACTCTTCTTTGACCCGGGTAGCAGATGCCACTGGGGTATGCCACTGGGACCAGCACAGTAAAGTTGATGGAGTTCTTTGCAAAACTGGAAATGATAAAATGATATCACTATTTTAGGTAATTTTGGGGGCTCACTAATTTCCTATTTTCCATGAAACCTGTACCATACAGTATTACTATAAAAGTCAGCATTCAAAGACTTTACTAGAAATGTCAGCTTTCTGTGTTCGAGCAGCAACACAAGCTGCTTGATCAGAGTACAAAGTACTGGGCCTCTTGAGCAAAGATCCCAAACAAGGATCCCAAACTGGTCTTTCTGGAACAGCACCCTTCGCCCAAGCTGCTTGGCAAATCTCTTTTGCTGCTAACAGGAAGAGATGGCATTGGAAGGGAGGGGCTGTTATAAAAAGCAAGAATTCATTCTGGGCATGTACAACCCTTTGGGCTCATCTCTAGTCATCCCAGCCTTGGTGCCTAACGTCCTATTATGGGCAAACACATAATGAGTTCACCACAGCTTTTTCTAAGAAAAGTAGCTTTGCGGTGAGATTAGGAGCAGAGAAGTGGAAGCAAGCACATCGGTGGGTGTGGGTGTGGGTGTGACGGGGATACTTGGAAGATCTCTAAAGCCATGTTTTATATTGTGAGGTTCCAAAATATTTCTTAACTGAACATGAGTGTGCTACAAATGCACCAATAGTTCTAGGGTGGAATTCCATGCATTGACTTGTGTCCACTTCCTTTGCAAAAATGGATGTGCCCAGTGGTGTTATGCTGCCGGAATGCTGGCCGGGACATCCAGGTGATCGACAGCCCTCCCGTTACGTTCTGCAGCGTTACGCTGTTTGCGTAACCAATTACGCCGCTTGCGTACGTTACGCAAACGGCGTAACGCTGAGGAACACAACGGGCGGGCTGTCGATCACCCGGATGTCCCGCCCAGCGTTCCGGCAGCATAACACCGCTGGATGCACCTATTTACCTGTGTCCTTCAGAACCAGTTTTTCAGAAACTGCCAACCCTGGTCACCAATCAGTACCCTCTTCCCCCAGCCATGTTTGGTAAGGTGGTAAATGGTGGTGACTAGGAGTGGGCAAGCATCCTTAAGCACATGAGCATTCTGTGGTGGTGGCCGCAGAACAGAAGTAGCTTTGCAGCTGCACACCTGCATAATGTTGCGTAACAGCCAGCTGCCCACTACTTCCACTGCAGCCAGGGAAGGCTCCCATCCCTCTTGCTTGCTGCTCAGTGACAGCAGCCTTTTACTGCCTCTCCCTCACAACTGCCTGCCCCTCCAGCACGGCTAGACCCAGTTATCCTTTTCTAGTCTGGGCTAAGCAACAACCCTGAACTAACACATTTACGGAAAGCGACGAGGAAGCCGAGAAAACTGCATTTGCACAAACACATTGCCTTCAGCTGGATGCTTCAGCATGAACTCTGATCCCTTTAGAAACTTGCTGGGTGGCCTTTGGCAAGTCATTCGGCTCGCTTGCATTTCTCCAGAGCAAAATAAGGACAACATTATTGCTTACTTTTCACATTTATTGTGAGGAATGATTCATATGTGGTTAATGCATTGTGCTTGGAAAGTGTAAAGGACTACAGGTGTGCCCCAGTATCCATTGATTCGGTATCCACTGTTTCAGTTATCCAAGGATACCATGGATACTGGGAAGCCAATTAAAAAGATAGAACTGAACCCCAAACACTTTCCTGGGAGTAAGACCCACCAAACACAGTGGGACCTACTTCTGAGTAGACATGCGGAGGTTTGTGCTGTTAATCTCTCCCATAGATGCATGTGCTCTAAGGAAGTGCACATGAACATCCTTTGGATCTTTATGCTTCTGGTGGCGGAATGCATGTTCCCCCGGCATACACCTTTAGTTAGGATTGGGCTTTGATGCACATAATCCATACAAAAACACACGAGCACACACACACACACACACATGTGTATGAATACAAGAACAGTAGATTTTGTCTCGTGACCCACCACCCTGGAGGCAATGAGTAATGCCCCTTTAGGGAAAGAGAAAAGGCAGGATCGTGCTCTGCCTTGGCCAGATGGGCATGTTTTTTTTACTTACATCTGGTAGCTATGGTGTCCTGGGAGGGTGGACAGCCCTTGGGACCCACCTGCAGGGTTCCCCAATTTGCAGAACATGTTTACAATACAATCAGGATCCACTTCCGATTTTGTGATAGTAAAATGGAAGTGGGACATAATCAGCGGTGTTATGCTGCCAAATGGCATAACGCTGCGGAACACGACAGGCGGGCTGTCGATCACCTGGATGTCCCGCCCAGCGTTCCGGCAGCATAACACCACTGGACATGATCACATTGTAAACGCATTCCTCGGCTCCCTGGACACCACCACGGCCAGAGGTGAGTTTTAAAAAGTGCCCCTCTGGTCAAGGCAGCTGCGCAATCCTGGGAATTGCATTACTGCCTTTTCCCTACCCCTGCATCCACTTATGTGGCTCCCAAATACCTCGGAAGAGTTTGGGAACCACTGTACCAGAAGTTTAGATTAATCATCAGTTGCAGAATTTCAGTGCAAATCTGTTTCATGAAAAAAAATTGTTACAATAGTGTAACCCTATCATCTTTTATAGGAAATCACATAAATGGTGAGAAATGTTGGTAATTCTGCTAATCTTCCTTATATTAATTCTTCTGCTTGTAGTGGAATAGAGAATTAGCGGTGCAACCTTGATTTTCTTCTATTATATTGAGAAATCAAAAGCTCCTTTTTCATAGTTGTACTTCTCTTTAAAATAGACTAGGACTAAATCAAAACAGCTTCTGTAATTTTGCATCTTTGTTTGCATTAACGGAGAGTCTGGACACCACATTGCAGTAAACGTGAAACTCAATTTCTTTCCTTCAACAACTTGAAAAGTGTGATTTAAGTCCTTAACAAAGTTCCTATCTGTGGAGGAAGAAAGGCAACGAGACACCTCACACAATGTGGCATGTGGACTTCCCTTGCACTGTGGGAATGGCTGTGAGTTGAGGCTTCTATGTAGCTGGGTCACCCTTAACATCACTGCTCAGGGGCAGAGTGTTGTGAAATCTCAACAAGATCCCCTGGTTTCAATGCCCTTGATACAACTCGAGGGCTTGAGGGCATGTGCAGCCTTCTGGCTTTAGAAGTGGGCTATCTCAAGCAGCCCAATCCTAAACAGGGCTGGGATAGGCAAGCCAACTGGCCTGCTCCATTTGCAGCCCCGGTTAGGAGGCAACTGTGGTGCAACTTGGAGTAATGGGACATATGTCACCCCCCAGTAAGTCCCCAGTCACCTCTATGGGTCTGTTCAGATCTGTGCCAGCAAAATCACTGGCACTGATTCGAGCAGGCTGATGTAAGGGAGGATATGGCATAACTGCTGGAGGCCAGTCCCACCCCACTCCTGAATCGGCCCTCCCCCCATCTTCTCTTGCCTCCAATCCGCCCTCCCTCTGCCCTCCCCAACCCCTGCACTGGCTGAACTCAAATGGCGCAAACTCACGGTGCTGGGTCAGCACAGAGGCTGGATACGCCAGGCCAACTAACTCCTGAAGTGGCTTATACGTGCCTTACGGCCCGTTTGCAACAGCACTGAGCCAGCACAGAGGCTTGCGCTCTGAATATCAGATGCAAGAGAGTGGTAAGAGGATGTGGGGGCATCGGCTTGTGTCCTCCCTGAGACATGTGGTGGGCCACTGTGAGATACTGAGACCAGATGGCCTGTTGGCCTGATCCAGCAGGGCTCTTCTTACTCCATGCTGCTGATCCAAGGGTTCCTTCTGATGAGCCTTATATTGAAAGTCTTGACCTTACAAGGCTGTGGAAGTTTGGCTAACATGGGCGTAGCAGTGTTGGAAGAATTTGGGCTGTGGAGTATGAATTTTGTCCCATCAGCAGCTTTGCTGGGTGAAAACCATTTGCGAAGGGTGCTGAACAATCTAGCAAGGTAGGGGTCAAGACTTGGCTAGCAGGTGCTTTAAGGTCTTGACCGCCCATTCTGTTTCCCCAGCGCTTTGGGAAACTGTGGACTGGTGTGAAGGTTGAGCTTACCTAACTCTCAATGGATTGTGGCTTTTCTTTTTCGATGATGATTTAAGACAACATAATGTAAACAAGCCTATTAATAACACAGCATACAGTACTTTTCTAGAAAAGAGATACAGGCAGCTCATGCAGAATATTTGTTTGCTCACAGCATGCCGTAAAGTATATGTCATGAGAACATTTACAATGTCCACCAGAAAATAAGATGGAATAAAGAAAGGAAGCTGTATACCCCAGGCTCAGACTCTACCTACCATATAAATATCCAACTTCAGTGCAACGGAGACACCTGAGACAATGGATGCCAATTAACAAAAGCAGAGAGAGATCTCTTCAATAAGAAGCCATAATGAGCACTCCTCCTCCTTTCCTTTTTTTAAGCACTGCATTAATGACCCGGCCATTACCATAAATGACATGGCCATTACTAAGTAAATCTTCAAAATATTAAATATTCATTAAGCCAAATGATTGGGTAGTGGAGAAACGTTGTGTGGATGTACTGAAACTTATAATTAAGATTGATTGTGTGTCATTTTGGGCTTTTTGCTTCTTTTTGTTTTGCACACCAATAGGAAATGAGATATACACTTTAGAACAGATGAAATGATACTCTGAGCAAAGCCAAACTTGAGCAAAAGTTCTAGCCTGGTTCCCTGTATACCATTGCCCACTTTGGCAAAGGTCTTTCAAATACAGTCTCTAGAACAGGTGTCACTAACTCCAGTTGATGGGCTGGATCCAGCGCCTGCTGGATCCTTCCCCAGCATGAACGGCGCCTTCCATTCTGCAGGGGATGCTGCAAAAGACCCCGACTAGGGGTCCTCA
Organism: Lerista edwardsae; assembly: GCA_029204185.1. Taxonomy (NCBI): domain Eukaryota; kingdom Metazoa; phylum Chordata; class Lepidosauria; order Squamata; family Scincidae; genus Lerista; species Lerista edwardsae. Next base: position 51,552,270 of record JAJKFI010000001.1, on the reverse strand, counting down.
CAGCCAGCCACTTTTATATGGAACGCTGGCAGGATGCGACTGGCCGCAAAGCCCCCTGGGGATTGTAGTCAGGGTCTTTTGCAGCATCCCTGGCAGAACAGAAAGTGTCATTTGTGCCAGGGACAATTTTCCCCACTGCAGCGGTCTGCAGTTTGGAGACTGCTGCTCTAGAGTACTGGGGGTGGGGTGGACAGGTGTGGAATAGCAGGTTTTAAAATACAGTATACAGTAGAGTATGGTGGGCTGGGCTTTCTGCTGCTGGGCTTTCTGACTGGAAGGTTGGGAGTTCAAGACTATGTGACGGAGTGAGCTCCCATTGCTTGTCCCAGCTCCTGCCAACCTAGCAGTTCAAAAGCACCTAAAAATGCAAGTAGATAAATAGGGACCACTTCAGTGGGAAGGTAACAGCATAAAGTGCGCCTGGGCGTATAGTCATGCTGGCCACATGACCATGGAAGCTTGTCCTCGGACAAATCCTGGCTCTTCAGCTTCGAAACAGAGATGAGCACTGCCCCTACAGTCGGTCACGACTAGACCATTCGGTCATGGGGAAACCTTTACCTTTTTATACGGTAGAGTAGTACAATAAAATACAGTAGACTAACATACCAAACGTGTGTTAACTGGTTAATGTCTGCAGATCAATCTGATATTTAAAGTCATAGTAAAAGGGGCAATTTAAAAGTTGCCATGGAAATGCATTCATTAGAAGTACAGTACTGCCTTTGGAATTGGCTATCATACTTTTCTTCTGGGTCCATTCACCCAGAGAAAATCAATGCATTTTCTCTATTTTTACATAAAATACAGGTTCTGCACACAGAATCCTACTCACATAGGTATATTATTTATTTTTATTTATTAAATGGTAGTAGCATTATATGAAACTATAATTTTATGTAATAAATGTAGCAGTGTGACCTTTGCCACTCAAAACTGAGGGGTAAAGATTGCATGTTGTTGAAATTTTACACACACACACACACACACACACACACACGAGGAATGTATGCACATCTATGTACATCAGTACCATTAAGATGTTACTCCAGGTGTGAAACTCAGAAACAAGGCTGGTGGGCAAATACTGTGTGATGAGCCCACTGCTTGCCATTCTTAAGCACATATTTGGAAGGTTTGAAATGCTGTGCTCAAAGGTTGAGATTGTAATGGATGACTTGCTAAGAAACATGGGGACATTCAACCACTTCTTGTATAATATATTTTTCATTATTCTTTTTTTTTTATTATTAAACAATGTTTTAAAACTTGCTGTTTATCTCCTCCCAGCCCAATAGCCCAGGGATAGAATGATAGATTTTTTTTTATATTAACAATTTCTGCCAGTTTTACTTATTTTAACTCTGCATTTTCACACGTTCCCAAGATCTAAATTCAAAATTATCTCATGTCTTGACCTCAGGATTCGGAAACAAGGCTTTATGATGAACCTCCTTGCAAAAGACACACTCTCAGTATATTTGACCCTGTGCTGATCAAGTCAAATCAATGAGATGGAATGGAACCCACCATTTTAAAACTGGTGATTTTATCCAGACTGATGACTATTTTTATTGTAATCCTGATGAGCAGCAAAGAGTTATTTAATGACTTTAACAGATGTGGCATCCCTAGGACTGCACAGAGGCGTATTCCTGCCTAAGAGGGAACTGTAATTATCTGTTTTTCAAAACCTCTGGCTTGCAATTGAGTTGTCACAAGTCTCCCAGACACTGCTCCAGGCACCACAGATGGTACCGGCTTGCACACTTGGGGCATATCATTATGAGCATATGTAAAGCACATGATCCCAACGAGTTTTCTGAAACCTAAAGCATGACAGAGTGATAGAAAAGGGCATGCCTGCCTAGAGGATACAGTTTTTGTGAAGCATAGATCTAACTGAAAAGAGAGGGACAAATGGATACCAGACGGAGCAAAAATGCTGTTTACAAACTAAAATGCCAAGGCAAATTGATTTCAGTTCCAAAATATATATTATATATTAAGAATGCTTTTTGCTGTTGATTTTAAATGGTTAATCGGTTTGATTTTGGAAGATCCTTCTTCAATACAAAATGGATTTCACATATTTATCTTATACCACATATAAGACAATAAACACTACTTTGTCAAAGAGATGATACATTTGTCCAACTGATTAAAAAATGGTCAGTGCTAATGTGGCATGCCTGATATGGTGTCTTTTGTTAATTCTGTTTTAAATAATTAGTTTCACGAGCCATTACAAACTTTAAAGTTTGTCATTTAAAACTTGCTAGAAGCAAGGTTTTGCTAGCGTGCTGAGAAACAAGAACCAAAAGTAGCGGCATTTGTTTTTATTAAAAATGTATAAAAACACAAAACACTGCCTTTTGGGGGTTGAAATGTCTGAATAAAAACACAACATGCTGCATTTTGGTGTTTAAGGTACAGGCATGCCCCGGTATCCACTGGGGTTCTGTTCCAGACCCCACCGTGGATACCTGAAACTACGGATACTGGGGGGCGCCTTTTAAAAGATAGGTAGTTTTGATGCAACAAGGTGAACAAAGATTTGTTTAATGTTCCTCTACCCCCCCCCCCCCACACACACCCATAATGTGCAGAATGGCGAGAAATTTCTGAAAGCATGCAGCAACTGTCTGCCTGGGGGATAAAATTGGCTGATCTTCTCAGGTCAGATTATAAGGTACCCTTGATAGATTGCCCTCAAGAACCATCCCACACATGAGTGGGCCCTGACAGTGGGCACCTGATGCATTAAGACTATGGATACAGAGATGGTCTTGGAAATCTGCAGTGCACTCTTCTACAGCCCTTGGGCCTCCAGCACCTGTCAAATGATGCTGACACCTGCATATAGGTGCTCCTATGCTTGATCTCTTGATATGCAAGAGGCACTTTTCCAAGTGGTGTTCTCTTATGCTTAGCAGAGGGAGAGTAATTGTCCCTCTTCACCCCTGCGCAGTCTTTCTAGTGGCTGTTGCTGGTGGTTTGCCTTTTTTTTTTTTAGATTGTGAGCCCTTTGGGACAGGGAGCCATTTAATTTTATTATTATTACTATTTGCCTGTAAACCGCTTTGTGAACTTTGTGTTGAAAAGCGGTATATAAGTACCTGTTGATTGATTGATTGATTGATTGATTGATTGATTGATTGATTGATCTTCTAAAGACATAATATTATACCAGTTTCATTTGTGAGCTGAGGCCCTGCTATTCATTGGAGGAGAAATGTGAAACATCACCAGAAGGCCTTTTTACTGCAAATACAGTACTTGCAATTACAGTAAATTGCACTGAAGATTCTTGGTGCCAGACTAAGGGCGCAATCCTAACCTGGAATGAGGCTGGCACAGTTAGGCCAGCAAGGTTTGGCTGGCACAAGGGACACTGTAAAGTATGTTTGGACCACTCTTGGAGTCAGAGTGGCCAGCACACAGATGTGTGCCATCCTCCCTGACTCCGAGAGTGGTCCAAATGTACTTTATGGTGGCCCTTGTGCCAGCCAAATTGTGCTGGCCTAATTTCAGGTTAGGATTGCACCCTGATCAGGCTTTTGAAAGTAACATGTCCCGAAACCAGAGGACAGTTTGTTCAACTTACCATGGCATCCAAAACAATAGGTTTGTGATTTTCTCTGCTTCTGTTTACTGTGAGATTTGCCTTTAAGCTTGATGTACTGACAGGTATTTTCAGTCTGCTTTCAAAGGCATTGGTTACAGTCTTTCTCTAAAATATCTGTCGTAAGTAAACAAAAGGGCTAGTGGAAAAGCAGGAGGCATCAATAAAAGCTATAGTTCTCAAAATGCCACACAGATGTGTGTGGCCAACTTTGTTAGTTTTCTTGATCCCTTCTTTTCTAGACTGTGAATCACATTCTAGTGTTGAAAGCAAAGTATGTTGGCGTTGTTTTAATTTCCCTTTCTCAGTTCTGAACAGTTTTGTTGAAAAGAAAAGTGAAACATATGTAGAATAAGAACAATTGTTGACAGTCTGACCCGATCTACAACCTTTGTAACAGACATATCCAAATCCTATCCCCCTGCAGGCTACACGATGCAGTGGTGCTAACGGAGCATGTGCTCCATTATATATCACAAATTTTCACAAATATATCTCCTGGTAGTGGAGGGATAAGCAGCTGTAGGCCTCAAGGTAGTCGTGGCTTGTGAGTGGGTAACAATATCCCCTCACCATCAGTATACCAAACTTGGGTAGTTGGGTTCCATGAAGGCTTCACGGCCTTGTTTTTCCTAAGCCTTCTCAGCTCAGATTTTCTTCACTTGAGTCTGAACAAAATGGCTGTTCTGACTTGGCTGAAGCAAGAAAAGGGCAATGATGGTCACTGGGGCACCTAGTTAATGGCTGCCTGACAGGCTGTTCTTGCCTGGCCAGTATCCTCTGAGAACTCCAGTAGACAGACCCACCTCTTGACATGCTAAATAACATCTGTAGTAGTTTATACTATTTGGCTAATAGCCAGGCCAGTCCCTTGTCCGATGGTCAAACTAGTACATTTGAGGGGGAGGATGGTCGTCTTGTCTCCTTGAAGTCAAATGGGTGTAGAAGGAAATGAAACCAGCATTTCCAGTCAAAATGGCAAGGGGAATTTTACTGATTCAGAATGTAATTACTCGAGTTAAAAGCTGGAAATGGTCCAGGGTGTGGATTAATGGTCGTCTACACATCCACAGAGTGCTGGGGGATTTTCACTATTCACAGATGATCAGGATTTTAGTTACAACACCTCCTCCAAGAGACTGTCTTGCATAAAAGCTGGACATTTCACAAAAGTGCCTTATATATCTTCACATATGGAAAACATCTAAGGCTCTAATCCGTCTGCTTGAATATTGCCGTAGTGTATCATTTGAAAATGAGCATTCCCTCAGGCCAGCGTAGGTAGCTATGCATATGTGCTGAAGAGGTAATCCTTGCCTTTCAGAACACTTAGGAACCCCCCACACAGACATGCAATTAAAATATTTCTTATTTCCTTCACCCCCAACATGAAAGAGGTTGATCAAATGCAGATACATAAATCATGATCGCATGAAACTTGAGTCTTTAATTCTGTATTTGATGGATTTTTATTGTACTGTCCAAACTTGACAGGGTCGAATAACAGCAGGAGAACCAAAGGCCAAAGCTCTCTATTTTCAGCTTAGAATGGTGGTTTCAAAACTCAGTGTGAGGCTTGGTGAAGTCACCTCCTACCTCGGATGGGAATGGAATGGCTTCTTTAAAACAAACAACCTCTCCCTCCCAAGTCTGATAGATATAGCAAAGGTCTATAACAATAGCACCCACTCAGTTAGAACGACACTTTTTGTAGAAGATTTGTTCCTGTACTTGGTAATTAGGCAGTGAACTTGGTTGTCCTGCAATAAAAAACGGGGAGGGGAGGGGGTGCGATAATCTTTACAAGGGCATGCTGGGACGTTAGCAACTTGGCAGGCTCAGAGCACAGTTAGCAAAACAGCTGTTCAGGTCCCTTAGCCTTTATGGGCTTTGACTCAAGCAGAAGGATTAACAGAATTAGGGGGTCTGCAGAAACAAGATGGAAATTTTCCATTGGAAACAAACTTGAAATGGAACATTATATGAAAGTATAAATCAACATTTCGGGGGGGGGATGCATCATCTTGCAGCCCTGCGCTGTTAACGGAGAAGTCCCTTGCCAAAATCTCTGCTCCAGTCTAGTCCTGTTCAAGCTCAATCCAGGCAGTTTGCATAAACGACCAGAGGTCTGATTTTGCTGCCTGGTGGATAAATAAGCAAGGGTGGTCGCCTCTGCAGAGCTGTTGCAGGGCCAGATTCCAGGGAGTCTTGGGAGTTTGCGAAGGACATTGTAGAACAGCACACCATCCTGGATTGAATAAGCTGTCTTCTACACAGCAGGAACAATGTCTCACTGGCTCACTCTCCCCTGACTGGAAGTAGGGCTTCAAGGTCTCTGTCAAGGATGTTTCAGTGGATTGTGGCAACCAATTCTGAAATGGTGGCACCCTGGCAGCCCATGGCCAGCATTACCCACCTTACTGCAGTCATAAAAAGCGTTCCAGCAGTGCATGGAGTCGGAGCCTTCCCCATGTGCCAGCGAACCAGAGAAGGCTTACCAATCCAGGTAAGATGGGGGGAAGGTGAGATGGGGTGAGACAGGGCAAGGATGGGGTAGGTGGAATGTGGAGGTGACGGGGCAGATCAGGTCTGGGAAGGGGAAGATTCGGTGGCAGTGGCATCTGCTAAATCCAAGCCCCCGACCTAAGCCCTCGACCAGGGCCCACGTGGATTTGTGCCCACCGTTTCACTGGTACAGATCCAAGTAAGCCCAGTCAGGTCTTAGAGGCTTACCCCTAGGTAAGGGAACAAATACTCTTTAATCCAGAGGACACCTCCACAACCCCCGCACAAGAAAGATGCAGTGCAAGTCATTTTGCTGTGGCTGCATCAGTGGAGAAGGAAAGGATAGGATTGAGATCTCAGTCAATTAAATGCAGATCTATTATAACTCTCAGTTAGTGGAGAAGAATAATGCAGCCTGAATCAGAATCTACCACCTGTGATAGCTCAGTGGGGAGGAGCCATAGCCCGGTGGTGACTGCATGCAGAAGCCCCAAATTCAATCCCTGGCATCTCCAGATAGGATTGGGGAAGACCCTCCATTTATTTAAGAGATTTGTATCCCACCTTTCAGCATCGACACTCAAGGAAGATAACAATATTTTCTGAAATCCTGAAGAGTGGCTGTCCGTCCATCAGAATCAACAAATTCTGACAAGGCAAATCAAAGGCAAATTCTGGTGCAATATAAGGCAAATCCATACATTCAACACACACATGCCTCATCTTCTCTGAAATGCACGTGGATCAGACACATGCATGCAACCCCCTTTCTCACATGGACAGTCATTCTCTTTCCTACCCAAAACAAATAGTGGGGGATCTCACTAAGAGCGCAATCCTAACCTGGAGTTAGGCTGTCACAGTTAGGCCAGCAAAGTTTGGCCGGCACAAGGGACAAAAAAGTTAGTTTGGACCACTCTCGGAGTCAAAGAGGCCAGCACACAGATGTGCGCCATCCTCCCTGACTCTGAGAGTGGTCTAAACTTGCTTTATGATGGCCCTTGTGCCGGCCAAACGTTGCTGGCCTAACTGTCCTGGCCTAACTCCAGGTTAGGATTGCACTCTGAGTGGTCAAGAGGGGCATGTGACATGTAGAGACCCTCTCTTGCTCTTGGCAAGCTTTCAGCATCCTTCCTTTGCCTCCAATTATGGATTGATGAAACTCAGACATTTGATCTAGTTGCTCAGTGTAGGAGGAGGTCTTCACTGTATTGTTCATGTCAACCATTTGGGAGGATGATCTGTAACTAGGTGTTTAGCATGAGGCTGACCAAAGCACTTGCTGGCTATACAAATTTCTCCAGTTGAGGAATTGATTCTTAACTGTTTGGCTTTCTTGGCTGATATTCCAGTGATCCAGAATGGACACTGCCTTGGGCTCACCCTGTCTTGAAGAGCATCTAAACAATCTTCCTTGATTTTGTTTGGTCTTTCTTATTCAGGACTTAGACCTGCATTGATTGAAAGGAGAATTGGATCTTTTCGACTGTGGAAGAATGTGCCCCAGGAAAAGAACATGCGTAGGTGTCGCTTTCAGCTAGGATGACTCAGCATGAATTCATTTCTAATGCCAGGCTTTGCTGTTGAGATGTAAGACAGTGCAAACAAGATACCAACAGATACCAAAAAGGTTCTTCGCCTGCCTTTGTTTTGTTAGGCTTATAATGGCTCTGGTTAGGCTCTATAATGGCTCTGGTTATAATGGCTCTTTGTTAGGCTTATAATGGCTTAGGAGAATTAGTGATGGATGAGAATGCATGGGAAGTTATTTTTACTCTAGGGGCACAATCCTAATCTGGAGTTAGGCCAGCATAGTTAGGCCAGCAAAGTTTGGCTGGCACCAGGGCCAACATAAAGTGCTTATGGACCACTCTCTGAGTCAGGGAGGATGGCACACATCTGTGTGCTGGCCTCCCTGACTCTGAGAGTTGGCCAAACATACTTTACAGTGTCCCTTGTGCCAGCCAAACTTTGCTGGCCTAACTGTGCCGGCCCTAACTCCAGGTTAGGATTGTCTACCCATGGGACAATGTATTTATTCCTTTTATGTACCATATTTGTATCCTGCCTTTCTCCACCCAAGGGGGCCCAGCTCACCCCAGTTTCTATTCGGACTGGCAGTGACTTTCCAGGACTTCAGACCTGGGTCATTCCCAGTCCTACCTGGAGTTCTACCTGGGGCTTTCTGCAAGCAAAGCATGTACTGTACAGTACTCTACCACTGAGCCTCACCATGTGTGCCTGCCATGGCAAAGACAGTTACAGATATATCAGGGATCTGCGGCTGCTCCTCTCCTGGCTCGAACTGAGGCCAAGAATTGTGGCATCAGAACCACTGAGCAAGCAGGCTTCTCCTGAGACTGTCATCTATGGACCAGACGATGTACTTGAGATAGCTGCTGAGCATTTCAATGCTGTTTTGTTTATCTGGTTTTGCGGATAGTTATGTTCGTTGTTTAGTTGCTGTTAAGATTGTTCTTTGCTGCTCCGAAGGTCCCTTTCAGAATGGAAATATGAGATATAAATACTTTTAAAAATAAATAAGCAAATATTTCATATATTATTGCCTTATTGACGTGCCTAGTTTCCATGTGAAGATACTATGGATTCATTCCTATGCACATTCAGCTAGGAGTAAGTCCCACTGAACTCAGTCGGCCCTACTTTTGAGTCAACATGCTTGGGCTCATAGCATTCCTCTTCATCAGGCAATGCATACAATTCTTCAAATGGATTTACACTTTCTCCCATCCGTTTGGAAACAGTAGTTTAATTAGGTAATGCAAGAAAACCTTCAAATGAATCTACACCTCCAGCATCATTCGGAGCTTATATATAATTGCAAAATTACTTGTTCAAGCTGTACATATGTGCACAATTTTTCTCCCTGCTTTCATGTGAATGTATACAGCCAATATTTTTGCCATCATTCCATATCTATGTATCTATGTATGTATGTATGTATGTATGTATGTATGTATGTATCTATCTATCTATCTATCTATCTATCTATCTATCTATCTATCTATCTATCTATCTATCTATCTATC
>JAJKFI010000001.1:51532691-51543080 GCA_029204185.1 Lerista edwardsae | reverse complement strand
ATCTATCTATCTATCTATCTATCTATCTATCTATCTATCTATCTATCCTATTCTTATTTGCAGTTTCAGGCACTTTTAAACATTGATGATTGCATTATTTAGTGGCCATAAAATACGGGGGGGGGGAATCACATTGAAATTACATGAAGCACAGTTCAAGAAAGAAACAAGTTTTACTTTGAAGTCACGAATCTCCCAAATTGTATGCAGTGACATTAATCTGCTGCTTGAAGTGAAGTATGTAACACTTAGAACAAATGAAACAATGTGTTTGTGAATGATGTGATGACAACTCTGTGCCCATCAGACATTCATCACAGTGTGATATACCCATCTGTTATGTATTTAGGCGTTTTTATTAGGCCCTTTAGAGATGTGTAAGCACATAAGAATCTACCAGTATTTTGCACTGATAAATAACTACATGTTGTGTAGATGGAGGATCTTGAGTTGCTCAGAGTATGAACTGACAGGATGTGGCCTCTCCAAGAAGACTGTGGTCCTAGACACAGCAAGTCTTTTGAGGATTTGTTCAGGAGAATTGATCTGATAGATTAACAAGGAAAAGGTTATGCAAATGTCCATACTTTTATTTATATACAGCAGTGGTATTCAAACTTTTTAGCCTGGGGCCCACTTTTTAGAATGCCACTTGTGTCAGAACCCAACCGGAAGTGATGTCATTAACTTGGAAGTGATCTTATGGCAGAAAGTGACATCATCAAGCAGGAGGTGCTGTCATTGTAACATAATAAAGTGACACTCCTGAAATGCAACTTGGCACTCGTGGACTGCAGCAATTGTACAACCATGAAACATCCCTGACAGAAAGCAAGATTAGGACAAAATTTGATGTAAAAGCACTGAACTAAAAACAAAATTAAAAAAAAACCCTCCCTTGAAAATTCAAACTGTTCACACTCACAAAAGGAATAGAATAAGAGTAAGTCCTGCAGTTTCCAAGATGGCTGTTCCCAGCTTTCTGCAACCCACCTGACATAAAGTCGCAACCCACTAAGTGGGTTCCAACCCACAGTTTGAATAACACTAATATAGAGAAACACAGGGTCCAAGCCTATTTGAGCCAGCACTGGCTCTGGGTGTTGCAAACACACCGTAAAGCACGCTTGTGTTACTGCTGAATGCCTAGTGCCGGCTTGGGCCAGTGCCAGCCAATACTGGGTTCAGCACCAGATGGAGAAGGATGTGCCATTGCCGCCTGGTGGTAAGCACTCTTGCCAGGCAGCGGAAAGGCTTTTCGGGGTGGGGAATGGGGTGGGGAAGGCAGAACTGGGTGGGGGAAGAGGAGGAGTGGGCTGAGGGACCAGCAGTAGAGGCCACCACTGGAACCTACTGTATGTCCCACATTGGGCTGCAGAGCCCAACATGGTGCTGCTATGCTCACCGCCAGCAGAATGTCCCCTTTCCTCGAACAGACTCTGGTGGCTGCCACAGCTCCTACAGGAAGCAGTGTTTGCTGTTTTGGCGCTGTATGGAAGTCCGGGAGCAGAGAATCGAGCTGACATTCACTTGTTGGGGAAGCTAATATGCAGAAAGTTGTTTAGATGTCGTCTTTCTCTCTCTTTTCCCTACAGGCCAATTAAATGTAGACCCATGCTTTTTTGCATATCCCTGCTTTGTGAATGGAATGAGCTCTGGTCCCTCTTTTTCTGGAAACTACTTTTGGCTTTCCAGGGCTACAACTCAGAAGTGTTTTGGAAACTATCCATAAAGGCTTGACCAGAGAAACGACACAACAGGAGAAATGGAATGAACATGTGTAGCATTGACAATGACAGACTTTGCAGTAGCTCCTCTATCACTGAAATGCCACATTTTGCACACAGCTTGAAAGTTGCTTCAGTCTGGAACGGATCTGAAAGATTAAATGGGTTGTTTCAGATCCAGGCCAAAGCTGCATGCAGATCCCTAGGGCAGTAAAGCTGGCATCATTCACAGTCTTCTGTGTTTCAGTCCAGAGAGACCAACACACATGGAGTCTGTCTTATACAATGTGTTAAGATTCCCGCGTTTCCTACGTTGGTGTTCCTCTTTCTGCTTTAATACTTGTGGCAGTAATTCTGTGTTTCATGTTTCTCTCTCTGTGGGACCAGAGCAAGAGGTCAATTATTGTCAGGCCTGCCATGCTTAAAAGCTACAGCACTCTGATAATTAAGGCTGTTAATGAGATCCGGGGGGCAACTTGTCCTGCCATTTGACGCAGAATAAGGGTCCAAAAGGAGATTTATGGTTTTAATTCCAACATAGTGCTGGTCTTTAAACAACAAAATTGAGCTTGCTGAGCCGGTTGCCAAAGGCCTCACATCTTGGAACTGCCAGAGTGTGCTAGGAATGAAAAATGCTACACCATTGGTGGAGGGAGGAACGACGAACACATTTTAAGAACATGCCCCACTTGCTGGTTTCTGGCGTTAACAGTTGCTGTTGATTTCTGACATAACAGGACATGTTCATATTTGAACATTAAACTCATCATTTCTTCAGGACCCAGTAGGCCTTCTTATGCCATACTTTGTTAGCATAGTGCAGTGATGGCGAACCTTTCGGGCTCAGTGTGTCAAAACTTAGGAAAATGCTTGACTCTGCTGGTGTGTCAACCCATCTCCCAAACAAAAGAGAAACAATTCTTTATATTCATTTATTTAAACAAAAAATACAGTCTAATCATATATGATGCTATGTATTATATAAAGAAGTATCAAATAATTACAAAAATGAAAAAAGAGTAAAACAAACTCAGTTTTTGTCAGGTATTGGTGAATGCTGGTGTGTCACTCCAAACGTTGTGGTGTGTCAGCTTTGACACACGTGCCATAGGTTCGTCATCACTGGCATAGTGTCCTGCTTGTAAATGTTGTAATATGTAACATGCTCAGATTTGAGCATCTGAGTACATCAGATGTTATTCTTTGAGCTTCTACTTGGTTTTGTTTGCGGCTCCATTCTTGGACCAAGAAGCTGTCTGCAACTGGCTCAGGTCTCTTCCCTGAACTCAGGTCTCTTTCCATTCTGCTTCTTCTCTGTTCTGCTCCCCAACCTGTGCCAAGCTACCCCACCTTCCCTTCTCCCAGGGTGCAATTCTAACCAAACCTTCTAGTTGCGGGGTAAGAGCAATGCAGCTCTGAGGTCAGGGAACAAATATTTCCTTACCTTGAGGAGGCCTCAGCGACTGCACTGCAGAATGCAGAACATGCCCCACTGACACAGCTATGTCAGTGCAAGAACGTTGGTTAGGATTGTGCCCCCAGTCTGTTTTCTCAGCATTTGATCTCACTGGGTTCACTCTCCCATTTTGTTGGGCCAGTGACAGTCAGTCCAATTACTCCGTTTCATACCATTACCTACTGTGGTTGTTCCTTTCTGCATTGAGTTTTTGTTTTGATCCTGCAACAATCAGCTGCAACTGTAGAGAAATTACCCTCCTCCTAGGGTAAACATGATCTGAGTGAAGACACTTCTAGTCCAGTCTTATACCAGGGTAGCCCAGAACATGTAGTGATGCAGGTATAGTTTCAGATGCCTGCTAGGTGAAGGCTGGGGACCAGGCAGTGATAGAGGGGTGCTGCCTTGTCCCCAAAGGGCCTACTTGAAACTGCACCAGCTCTTTGGGTGCAAGAGGACATATGGACCCAGATGTCCCATTGCGTTCAAAAGGATTAAGCCCATTTTTTAAAGACACTTTTTTTTTTAAGATGGGAAAAGATGGGGATAAGGGATATTATTATTGACTGAAGCTAGACTTCAAGGGGATGCTTGAACAAATGTCCCTTTAAATTGGGAAACCTAAACATATCGTTGTTACTATACGCAGATGATGCGGTCTTGTTATCCCGCACCCGTATAGGCTTAAAGAGATTAATTCATCAATGCCTGTTGTATTTTGCCAAAAATAATTTACATCTTAACTTTGATAAATCCAAGATTATAGTATTTACCAAAGTTTGGAAGCCCATGAAGTGGGCTTTTGGGAATGTAGAAATAGAACAGGTTAAATCCTTTCGGTATTTGGGTCTTCTTTTTTCCTATAATCTGTCGTGGGTCCATCAACGTAATGCTGTTTGTATGGCCGCATCTTCATCTGCCCAGGCCATTGGTCATTTCTTTTTTAACAAGGGGAGTGCTTTTATTCCAGCTGCCCTCCAGATTTTTTCGGCAAAAACAATAGCTCAGATCATGTTTGGCATTCCACTTTGGATTCAGGCCTTTAATTGTTCAATTGAACAGGTTCAAGCCTCTTTTCTAAGGAAAATCTTCGGCCTCCCAAAATGTACTGCGTATGCGGTTCTATGTTTAGAGTCTGGTCAGTATATGCTGAAGACCTTGGCATGGGTGCGGGCCACAAAATTTTGGCTAAAAATTTTTTATGCTAATGAAAAGAACAGTTTAATTTCCCACCTTTTGGCCAACTCCTATTTTACAGCTTCCCATTGGATATCCAAGATTACTAAAGCGGGTTTTGAACCCAATTTAATTGGGTCAGTTCAGTGGTGGGATTCAGGGGGTTCGCCCAGGTTCTATAGAACCGGTTGTTAAATGGCCGGGCCCCACCCACTCGCTTACTTCGGCTGGCTTCGGGGTTTTTTTTGGCTCTGGCTATGACGTCATAGAACCGGTTGTTAATTTATTTGAATCCCACCACTGGGTCAGTTCCCCAGGATGAGGCCTATAGAATGATTAAAAAGAGGCTTCTTGAAACACAAAGTTTTTTTACTGAATGAAGCCAATAAGTATTGTTCGCCTCTTTACTATCATATTGATGTCCAACTGGGTCAGATTCCCGCTTACTTGTACATTTTGGAAGATATTAGGGACCGGAGAGCTATGTCTTTGGCTAGATGTAATGTGGTGCCATCCAAAGTTTTGTGGGGCCATTTTAAAGGGACCGTGTATTCAGAAAGACTCTGTCTAGTCCATGTACTCAAGGAATAGTTGAAACTCTTGAACATTTACTTTTTCAATGTCCTCGCCATGCTACGAGCAGAGAGCGTTATTTAACCCCTCTGCTAGATATGAATTCCCAGAATGCTGATACGTGGAATGTTCAACGGCTTTTTGCAATGCAGGATGCTGATTTTATTAAGCAATTGGCTCGTTTTTTAGCTTCTATTATTAAGGTAAGCCTGCTGCGTACTTATGGTTCTTTTTCCTCACCTGGTGGAGGATTATGAGTATTTTGTGTATACAGCCATGGTTGGTTTAAAAAATGCCATTAAAGGTTTCATTCATTCATTCAATGTCCCTTTACCTTAAGGAGGCATCCATTACTGCCCCCCCCAACTGCAGGATGCAATGAAAGCCCATTGGCACAGCTGCACTGGCATGAGAAAGTTGGATAGGATTAGGCCCTATGTCAGTTTTTAGAATGTGATAGTTACACTGTGGTCACCATTATATCCTATAAAAAACAGATAAATTATGTTAAGGATCCTTCTTCTTCTGGCTAAAATGAAATGGCAGAGGATGCCATTTCCACTCAGCCGATGCATGTCCACTCAGAGGTAAATCCCACTTTAGTCAATGGGCAAGTGCGGATAGGTTTGCAGCCTGGCAGCCCATTCCTCAGCCCAATTCTGCCTCCAAGGCAAAGAAAGTGTATGTAGGTTGCATCTTTAGTGGTAGGGATTTTTAAGTATTATTTCAGGGCACTGCTTTTGCCCTGAAAAACCTAACAGGATGAACATTTGGCAGAGCCCTATATGTTAGCAATTAGACACAACACCACATTAGACAACTACACCACAGTGTAATTGATGAAGCCTCAAGGCCACAGAGCTTCAGCAAAGTAATACGCAGACAACGGAGATAAGGCAGCAAGAGGTTCTGTATTCACAAAGAAAAGCTTCTCGCAGCAAGGTACAGCAAAAGTTCTTTCAACACCAATAACACACGCTCACGCCACCAACAAGGACCCATACCCACAGATGGTTCTGCCTCTGATTAAATAGTCCCCAGAGCCAATCAGAGATCGGATAATCTCATCCCCTTGATTGACGACTCAGCATTTCTCAGCTGCACTGCTGAGTCCACTACCTTGGCATGACTCAGCACTTCTCACTTTGGTCTGGGCCTTTCCACTCAGGCCTGGAAATTTCCAGGCTTTGATCCACAATACCCAACAGAACCGTACACTTAGAGCCCAGTCTGAAGCATCCTAGCACCCAGGGCTATAGCAGCGCTTAAACGGCCGCTGTTGTATCATATAGGATCAGGGAAGCAGCTGCAGGGCTCTTTGGGGTAAGGAAACAAAATGTTCCCAATGGGTCTACTTGGATCTGGGCACCAAGGGGACCCATGTTGGGTTCTCCAGCTTGGGAGAGGGTATAGGATTTGGTGGCAGAAACTACTGCCGTCTCCACCACCACCTAGAGCCCAGCCCACGTCCCAATCCACCTTCCCTCTGCCCAGGTCCATCCTTCCCCCCTGCTCTGACTAGGCTTATCCGTGGTGGGTGCTGAAACTGCTCTGGTCTGTCATCTTCGCAGCGCTGAGGCCCAGCGCTGACTGGTGCTGGCCTCAGCACTGGCCCCATGCTGTTACTGCTCGCACCGGAGCACCTCTTTACGACGCGCAGAGCCAGTGGTAAGCGTAGAGCGCGCAGGGTGAGCCCAGTTGGATCAGGCAGTTTTATTGTATCACTGGTTTTAGACGGGTTTCAGATGCCTGTTCTGTACAAACGATTAATGAAACTAGCTGTCAAGCAAACCAAAAGTGTGTGTGTGTGCTCGCGCGCACGCGTGTGTGCGTGCGTGTGTGAGCGCAATCCTAACGTGGAGTTAGACCAGTGGTTCTCAACCTGGGGGTCGGGACCCCTTTGGGGGTCGAACAACCATTTCACAGGGGTCGCCGAAGACCCCGCACTCTCACTTTCACTGTCAGCCTTCGGAGCAGAAACTACCGACGGTCCAAACGCAAAGTTCCACGCAGGATCAAGATCATTGAACAGAAGCAGGAAAGAAAGAGGGAGGGAGGGGTTTCTTTTTGGGGGGGAGGGAGCCTCCATTCTTGGCGTTCCTGCCTTTCCTCACCTCCGCCAGACCCTCCCCCTGCCCGAGCTCGCCGTTCCTCGCCCCCTCCCCGAGCAGCCCGTTCCCGGCACTGTTAAGCCCCGAGTCCTCGGGGCTCGTGCTCCCCCTCCCCGCCGCAGACCCGGGTCCCCGAGCCGCCCTGGGGCGGTCTGCACCCCTCTCTCCCCCCAACACCCCCAGCAACTCCCCTCTCCCCTGCCCTCTTCCCACGGCGTGGCGGGAGGGCCCCCTGCGCTTGCCCCAGCTCCGCAGCCTCCCTCGCGCCCCGCCGCCCCACCACATCCCTCGCACGCACCCTCGCACCGGATCCTCCGGTCCATCGCCCAGACTACTAATGAGACCAAGCACGTACCGGCAGCAGGGCCAGGGCAGGAGGAAGCCCAGACCTGCCGTCATGTACGGATCCCGCTCTCTCCCCCCCACAAAACCATATAGTAACCATACAGGAACTCTGCTGTGCGCACACCGCTGCATATCTGTATGTGTACACGCACACGTGTGTGCATGTACACACAGGTGATGATGTAGGGATGATGGTGGTGACATGTGTGTCTATGGATACATACACACATCATGCCGATACCACCCTCCCACATTCACAAAATATTGACAACCGTGCCTCCTCCCCCCCCCCCAAAAAAAAGAGGGGGGGAGGAATTGGGCTGGGTGGGTGGCGGCAGCTTGCTTTTCTCTGTCTCACACCCCTCCCCATTCTAAAAGGACAAACCGCAGCTCCCCTGTCTCAGCCTCACCCATTCAGCTGCCTCTAGTGCAGCCCACCCTTGGAAAGAGCCCCATTACAACAGCATTAATTATGTTCAATTTGTAACAATGAAAATACATCCTGCATATCAGATATTTACATTATGATTCATAACAGTAGCAAAATTACAGTTATGAAGTAGCTATGAAAATAATTTTATGTTCGGGGGTCCCAACAGGCTGTCATAATAAAAAGTGGGTCCCGGTGGAAAAAAGGTTGAGAACCACTGAGTTAGACCAACGTGGAGTTAGACCGGCACAGTTAGGCCAGCAGTTATGCATCACCACAAAGATCCCCATGTAGCCCATCAGGCAGAAAGGCAGGATAAAAATTAAATAAATAAATAAATAAATAAATAAAAGTGTGTGTGTGTGTGTGTGTGTATATACACACACACACACAGTATATTGCCAGCTGCATGAAAAGTTGCATCCAGCTGCTTCAGTTGGGCCTGGGTGAGCATCACAGGGCACAATCCTAAGCAGTGCTAGACTGGCAAGGCTGACAGGCCAGCACCATATCCTAACACTGCTTAGGACAGGCTGGAGTCTCCCCCTGGCAAGGGAGCGTGCGCAGCAGGCGCATATCCAAGGAGACCATGCGGCCCGAATTGGGGCCACACGTCCTCTGAAACGGGCCTAGGATTCGACCATACAGCCGAATCCTGGATCCGCGAACGTCCCGCCTTCCCCCTGCACTCCTCCCGCACTCCTCCCGCCAATCCCTGAGCCGCCACGTCATGGCGCCTCCCTTGCGCTAGCCAGTTTTGGCCGATGCTACGGAGGCGCTGTGCGGGCCAACGGCAGCGCCAGTCCCGTTGCCTTAGTGCCGAAGTGGGGGTGCCAATTGACAACCCCGCGTCGGCACTAAGTGCGCAGCATCAGCGCAACCCCGTTGAGCCGACACTGTGCAGTCCATAGGATTGCACTGACAGTCAGAGGGTGCACTCCTAACTTGGAGTTAAGTTAGGCTGGCACAGTTAGGCCAGCAAAGTTAGGCCGTCACAAGGGACAGCATATTTGGACCACTCTCTGAGTCAGAGAAACCAGTACACAGATGTGTGCCATCCTCCCTGACTCCGAGGGTGGTCCAAATGCACTTTACAGTGGCCCCTGTGCCAGCCAAACTTTGCCGGCCTAACTCAGGATTGCACTCTGTGTGTGTGTGTGTGTGTGTGTGTGTGTGTGTGTGCGCGCGCGCGCATAATACCTAATGACTTCATCAACTAGATTTCCCTGTGATTTCTAAGAAAACCTGCCAATCGGTGCTGCTAACACATTTGAAACAGTGAATTCTCATGATGGGGCTTGAGCCCAGTTCGTTTCCCTCCTTCCTGTCGAGTCAGTTTCCTTCCGTTCTCAGGGATCATTCTTGGCACAGAGGAGCTGACTGTGACTGACTCACATTGAGGCAGACTATCAGTTTCCGATGTTTGGTCTGTGGGATATGGAAGGGGAAATAAACTTCCAAGATGTCTTGGGAGACTAGCAGCAGGCTGCTTTGAGAGTGATTCAAGTGCCATTATCACCTAAGGATGATAGTGATAATGGCACTTGAATTATAGATATATAATTTAGTTACATACAACCCTGTTCCAACGCATCCAGAGTAACAATCCTCCAAAGAGCCATCACACAGTTCAGCCTGGACTCTAAGAGGACTGAGAGGAGTAGGGAAAGGATGGTTTTGCTGTCTTTCCCAGAGGCTTCTTGGCTAATGTTACAATTAAGGGAAATCATGTGCACTTCCATATGGGGAAACAAGAACACCAGGTTTTCAACTGAAAACGAGCAAAAGCAACCTAACCTGCATTATAATAGGCTTGAGGTTAAAACACTGAGCAATGGTAATCATTATTATAACTGCCAGAGGAGACAAATAAAACTCTGAATGAGGGAATATAATAATGGTAAGAAAAACTACCAGACTAAAATACAAGAAACCCATGCACAGTTCCCACCCTCTAACTTTGGGACTTTGCTCATGTCTCTTGAGCATCCTCGCATTGCCCAGTGGACCTACCTTGTCCAGACAGGCCAGCCCAAGTTATTGTAGCACTGTGTGCACAATCCTAACTGGCATAGCGGTGCCAATGGGGCATGTGTTGCATCTTACAGCGGAGTAGTAGTCACGGAGTCCTCCTCAAGGTAAGGGAATGTAACGTGCCCTTACTCCAGTACTGGAAAGTTGGGTATAGTAGGATTGCGCCCTGAGTCATTGCAAAATACAACCTGAGAGATTCATCCTTTGCCTTGTTCCCTTTTTCCCTACCATAGCCACACATGCTCAGGGATATCGATTTTTCAAACGATAACAAACTCATTTTCCAAAGTAGCTCAGTCATTCCAGAAGAATGAAAGAGCAGACATGCAGATACTATGGCTTTTGGGGCTACTGGCTCATGGACTAGACCCTAGAGAAGTGATTCCCAAACTGTGGGTCAGGACCCACCAGTGAGTCGCGAGTCAATTTCAGGTGGATTATGAAGCACCTGGAACAGCTATATTGAAAATGTGGGAAGATGGGATGCTGGAAGAGAGAGAGAGAGAGAGAGAGAGAGAGAGAGAGAGAGAGAGAGAG
>JAJKFI010000001.1:51519089-51532681 GCA_029204185.1 Lerista edwardsae | reverse complement strand
AGAGAGAGAGAGAGAGAGAGAGAGAGAGAGAGAGAGAGAGAGAGAGGTGTGTGTGTGTGTGTGTGTGTGTGTGTGTGTGTGTGTGTGTGATTGTTTTGCTTGTGTGAAGGTTGTAAATAGGCATTTTTCTTTCTGATTCACTTTACAATTGGAAAATGACTGAGAAATAATAACCCAATTTATGGCTGCATTCTCAGGAAAGCGGCAGGCTCTGGCATCACAATGATGGCACTTTCAGTCATGACATCACTTCTGGTGGGTCCTGGACAGATTTTCACTCTGAAAAGTGGGTCCTGGTGCTAAAAGAGAACCACTGCCCTATAGGAAATTGGCAACAGTGAAAAAGAAGAGAGTCAGGTTCAAATATTTATTGGGGCCATGTGTACAATAACAGGGAGGGGAAACTCAAAAAGTGAGTGCAATGAAATGGCTGAAAATGAATTGACTTCGTGGATAAGCAGTACGTTTGAACAGACGTTGCTGGTGAGATCTGGTGGAGGGTTGTGCAAGAGTGTTGCCACAAAGTAGTGATTAAGGTCCCAAGGCCTTAGTGGAGAGCAGTCTTAGTGGAGGGCATGGAGTGGCAGCTACGGAGGCCGGTGTGGCTGAAGCACCACAATTAAGGCATCCTGTTACTGATCAGAGGGGTACCTAAAGAGGGATCATAACACTACCCCAGTGCTGGGGTAGGAGCGCCGGCCAGCCAGCACCCTATCCAGTGCTGGGTAGGTGGAGGCTGGAGCCTCCCTGTGGCAAGGGAGCGGGCGCTCCCTTACTGTAGGTGAGACTCCAGCCTCCCCTATGTGCTCCTCAGCTCTGTGCCCACTAAAGAGCAGGCGCAGATCCGAGGAGACCACGCGGCCCGAATTGGGGCCATGTGGCCTCCCTGACAGACTTAGGAAGTGGCCATATGGCCACCTCCCAAGCCGGTCCACGTCATGCCCAAGTCCCACCCCCGCCTCCCTCCCTCCCTCCAATCCCCATGCCGCCTTGGCACAGAGCTTCGGTCGGCGCGAGAGAGGCTCAGCGCAGGCTTTAGCGTCCACCTTAGCACCGACATGGGGGTGCCGATCGGGTTTAGGATTGCACAGGATTTAGGATTGACACTGCGCAGGGTTTAGGATTGTGCTGCCCATTTTGCAAGCAGCCGCTCCCTATCCTCTTCGTAGCCAACACAGCCTCCGTTTTGCTGTAGCTGCTGGGAATGGCTCAGAAGAGGAGGGGAAACTACTGCTTGCAAAACTCAGTGCTGTGATCCCCCTCTAGCTACACCTCTGTTGCTGATTAGATGGCCAGCAATGCTCAACCTGATGGACTCTGCTAGCCATTCAGCTGCACAGAGCTTGTGCCACCTGCTCACCCTGCTTTCTGCCCTGCTCCCAACACTAGGAAAGTAGTGGTGACTTGAGCCCCTTTCCCCTTAATTACCATTCATTGGTGAAATCCTTCCACCACTCCATTCCACCTCACCGATGTGCTTGGCATGGCATGACGTATGCACATTCTGCCTGTATCAGAGAATGTCTACTCCGAGTTGGCTCATCATTCACACATGTAAGTGATCACTTGATGCTGAAGCCATACATTGATGAACAGGCACATGCAGACAGACTCTGAGAGGCAGATTTTTCAAACGATAACTAACTCCTTTTCCAAAGTAGCTCAGTCATTCCAGATGAATGAAAGAGCAGACTTGGAAATTCGGCTCAGCTGGATTTCTGAAATGTGGTCTTTATTTGCTCCTATGTCATGAGGTTATGATATAGTCATACTGTAAAGCTTTCTCTCCGTAGGCTCAACTTTCAGCAGAATGCAGCACGCTTAGCCCAGCGAAACAGACAATTTTCCTAGAGATGCAAGGATTTGCACCATTGGAAGCTGCCCAGTTTTTAAGGACAGATTAGAGGTTATTGCATTTGGGTAAAAGTATCCATGTGTATTTAACAGTGGTCGCTACTTAAAAGTGATCTGTGGTCAAGTCCCCTTGCAGTGTTTACATTGAGCAAAAGCACTTAATTATTTTCACATGGTTTTGTCTTGAACCATCTCTTCAAATACAGACATCTCCCATAACTTTTACCTGCCTTCAAAATCCAGCTGCCATCTGCTTTTGTTTTAGCACAGTGTAGCAGTTTTATAATCAACTTCAACTTTTTGGAACTCTGTGTTTTACTGTATCTTGTCATGTAACTTATACTTCACTGGGATGCAGTCAAAGCTGATGATGAACATACTTGGCAAAATTCAATGCAAACAGAAAGTTGGAGGACAGGGCTAGGTCTGGGTACCTTTGGGAAAGAAATAAACTCGGGTCCCAAATCCTGACCTAATGTGCTTGCTGCATTTAGAAGTGGACCACCCAGGTTCAGCCAGGAACTGAATGATGTAAACACTGTCTTGCTGGATTAAACTCCAAATCATTTGCCCAGTGCTGTTTTTAAGGTTAGCCTATCAGCCACGCTTGGAAAACTCTACAATCAGGAAGTCATCATAGCCACATGAGCAACTTCTGTGTAAAAGTCTCAGAGCAGAATCCTATCCTGGAGTTAGGGCAGCACAGTTAGACCAGCAAAGTTTGGCTGGCACAAGGGACACTGTAAAGTATGTTTGGATCACTCTCGGAGTCAGAGAGGCCAGCACACAGACCTGCACTATCCCCCTGAGAGTGGTCCAAACGTGCTTTACGGTGGTTCTTGCGCCTAACTGTGATGGCCTAACTCCAGGTTAGGATTGATGAACAGAACCCCCAGTGCACCCATGGCAGGCCCCCAGCACGTCGCCCCGCCCCTATGCATCGCCCAGCCACGCCTTCCTGCACCTGGAATAGCTCCATTTTGGAGCAGAACGAGCGCCAGGGAGAGCAGATGGGCCAGACAGCACGCGGGTTCGTCCGCGGACTTTGCGCAATGGCGCCCCACCGCCCCGCTGTTGCCAGCGCCCATGACTTGTGCCACCCCAGGCTATACCATTCCTCCGCCTCTGGCACAAGAGACACCATAAAGTATACTTGGACCACTCCCGGAGTCAGAGACGCTGGCACACAGACATGTGCCATCCTACCTGAGTCCAAGTGTGGACCAAACATGCTTTTCATTGGCCAGCTAAACCATGTGCCATCTTGTGCCAGCTAAACTATGCTGGCCTAACTGTGCCAGCCTAACTCCAGGGTAGGATTGTGCTCTCAGTATTGTCAACTCTGATTGGTTTCAGGCAGGGATCTTTCTAAGCCCTCTCTGCGAGTGCCGGAGATTAAACCTATACTAGGATTTTCTGCCATATAAGGCACATGCTCTAACACTGAGCTCCTTCTAAAGATTATGAGTGGGTATATTAGTCTGGCTGCATTGTCAAAAGAACTAGATGGCCCAGGAGAAATGATTAAAAATCTGTTCTACTCAGTGGCATCACTAGGGCGGTGACACGCCAGGTGATCCACACCAGGTGACGCGCACAGGGGGCATGACTCCACCAGGGAACACAATTGCTAAAATCGCGGTCTTTAAAGATATGCTATATACCATTGGATGCGGAATTTCACTGGAAAAAAAGGAATATAATATCTTCATTCTATCAAAATTTATGGCCCAAAACCCCCAAATATAACTTTTAATGTAAAAATCACGATTTCTAAAAAATCTGTTTTACGTCTGTGTTACGGAATAAAATCATCATGTTATATACCGTTGGATGTGGAATTTCACAATGAAAAAACTGGAGTGGCATATCTGGAGTGTCATATCAAAAGCTATGGCCAAAAAACTAAAAACTGAAAATACAACTTTTTATTTTTACATAGCGATTTAAAAAAAATCATTATGAGTCAGTTCTCATTTCCATGTATCAGAGGTAATGCTAGAACTCTTATTTAATTGTGTGAGTGTCATCAAATTGGCTACGGGTTTTTTTGTTGGTTACTAATTTGTTGGATGACCTGTACTATAGTTACATGCATGCATGCATGCATGCAGGCATGGATGAAGTTGATGGGGGTAACACCAACCCTAGTAATAACACTGCATTTAGGTTGTGCATATGGTATTGTAATCCATCATGGGGGGTGATCTCCTACACCGGGTGATGCAAACTCTAGTGAAGCCACTGGTTCTACTTGCCTCTGTGTAAGTAAAAAATAACCCTCTGGTGCTTTCCTGGGCCTTAGGATGCCTTATAAGGCATAAAAACATCACTTCCACTTTTTGGAAACTGGAAATAGCCTTTTTTTTTTTTTGCCCGAAACGGGCATTCTGAGGCCCGCAGAGGCTGCAGGCAGTTGTGTGCATCCTTTGTAGGCCTCAGAAAACCCTCCAGACCTGACTGGGATGCAGCTTGAATATCTGATTTCTGGAACCCCCACAGGTTGTGCGGGCCAACCTGTCTACAAAAATCTAGCCTTGGGAATAAAAATACTTCTACATAATATCCTTCTCAGTGTCAGTTACCAGAGTGGTTCAAGTACCCTGAAGGAAAATGTGAACATGTGCAATTGTTCTCTTTGAATAAAATGTTAAATTTATCATATCGTTACCATTAGCACATCCTTAAACAACAGGTGGCACTCCTTGTAGAAAATTTTGGGATACTGGATCTCTGCCTGAATTGGCACTGGGAACAAAAAGAAAACAGATCATGATAATGGTGGTGGTGATTTTATCATCATCATCATCATCATCATCATCAACAACAACAACAACAACAACACCTTGTACATTAAAAAATAATTATATTTAATAATAATTATATATATTATATTCTTTTATATGCAATTATGAAGATAATTGCATATAAAAGAATGCAATTTCTAGATGCATTTTTGCTTTTAATTCCTACTGCAAAAATGTGTGTAAATATTAATTGTGCATCTGTAGAACAGCAAATCTCAATGACAGTTCATTCAAAATCAGGCCCTTAATTTGTATGTACTCAAGTCTGCCGGCAGCCAAAATGCAAGGATAAAACAGTTATTTCAGCAGCCGAAGATATTCATTGAATTAGCCCTTTACTCAGACAGGCTATTATTTATGTGGACAGACTTCCTGGAAAAAGAGGCAATTCCCACAATAACAAGCACAATGATTTCAAAATATAATTTTGATTAATATCACTCTAAAGTTCAGCATTTCGCTAGATCAGTTCCGCCTAAAAAGGAAAGACCCATCCACCTGGGAGAGAGCAGGCAACATGTGTAAATTCTCTTTTGTATATGGAAAATGATGAAACAGCCCCAAACATCGTTATTTCTTGCAACTTCCTGAAATCTGTTCCCCAAATCCCCCAAACCAAGAACTTACTGAATAAATGATTTACAGGGATTTCTATGACTTTCCCAGAGCATTTGCCCAGTTCTGTGGACAAGCAAGGAAGTGAGGGATTACAACCAGCTATAGCATTCAGGTCAGCCAAGGTTCATTTCTTGATCGAGCCTTCAGTTGATGGTGACAATTTCCAGATATTTATGGAGGTCTGTTTGGGGAGATAGATGTTACATAGACATCACATGAAACCCTGTTCCAGTGTGAGCCTTTCAAAATCAGACCACTTTTGGTAAGCAGGGAGGATTTTGGACAGCGATCTCAAAGCACATGTAAGTGGGCCTCAAACTACTCAACAGGTAAGCCAGGTAGATATGGCACCTTTTGATTTGACATGCCTGTTGGATTAGATGCTCAGACCAGTGCATGGCACCAAAACACGTCTGTTCAGTCAAAAATGTCATGGTGGTTAAACTTTGTTCTGTCACTGAATTATGGCTCCTCCATTATATTCTTTGATTTGGGCCACTATAAAGCGCATTTAGACCATTCTTTGCATCAGGGAGGATGGCTCATGTCTGTGTGCTGGCCTCCCTGACTCTGAGAGTGGTCCAAACAGACTTTACGGTGTCCCTTGTGCCTGCCAAACTTTGCTGGCCTAACTGTGCTAGCCTAGCTCCAGGTTAGGACTGCACCCTCAGTATGGGAAAGATCTCAAAAGAGGCAAAAGCTCAGAAGGACCAGTATCTGAGGTCATTCAGTGCAGAGTGTGGGAATGGTTGAACCAGGGGTTGCCAACATTGGAATGACCCCTATTTCTTTCAATAACAATTTCATCTTCAGCCATTATCAGGGGATAATGTTTTGTTCTGCTGATTTCTTCATGGCAAAACGTCTCTTAGAACAGCAGTAGACGGCCAGGTAACATGGATCATTCGTCTGACTTGATGTGAGCAGATTCGTGTATCTAATAGATGTATGTATATCTCTATACGTTACAGAGGACCCATAATTAGAGGGAAATTAGGCCCCAATTTCACTATATTTTTGGGAGAGTCCTTATCTTTGAAATAGATATCCCCCATTTTGGGGGAAAATTTACAGATCTGTTCTTTTAACAGGCTACTATGACTTTAACAACGACAGTCAATGGGGCTTACTCTAGGGTAAGTGTGGATTTGGGATGTTTGGGTAATTTTTATCACACAGGTCAGCAACTGCTTGGAAGGATTATGGGGGTTCTTTATTTTATCTTTTTAAACTTATACTTCTTGTAAATTTTTTACTTCCTTAATTTGATGTTGTTATATGGGGGTGTTAAAAATTTTCCTTCTTGATGATATCACTTCTAGCCATGACATCACTTCCAGGTTAATGACATCATTTCTGGTAGGTCCTGACAGACTGTCATTCTAAAAAGTGGGTTCTGGTGCTAAAAGGTTTGAAAACTACTGAGCTAGACCACATCCAGGCAGCGCACATAAAGCATGGCTTATCTTCATACCCCATAAGGAAGGCGGAGCGCCGAAGAATAGATGCTATTGAATTATGGTCTTGGAGAAGAGAGAAGAGACTCAAGAGAGTCCCCTGGACTGCAAGATCCAATTGGTCAATCCTACAGGAAGTCAAGCCTGACTGCTCCCTGGAAGGACAAATCCTGAAGCTGAAGCTCCAATACTTTGGCCACCTCATGAGATGAGAGGACTCTTTAGAAAAGACCCTCATGCTGGGAAAGACTGAAGGCAAAAGGAGAAGGGGGCAGCAGAGGGTGAGATGGTTAGATAGTTTCACCGAAGCGATGAACATGAAATTGGGCGAACTCCGGAAGCTAGTGGAGGACATGCTGTGGTCCATGGCGTGCTGTGGTCTATGGGGTCGCAAAGAGTCAGACACAACTTAGTGACTGAACAACAACAATCTTCATACCAATTTGCCCAACAGAATTCACAAGCCAGCTGAGATCCAGATGAACTTTTGGTTGAGTCTTTTGTACAGTTCTTTCTTTCTACCCTCTTTCTGTCACCTTGAAATAAATTGTGCATTCATGGAGCCCTGCAATGTTCCCACAATGCCGTCTTTCTTGCCACACGGCACTTGATCATCCTCCCACCCTGCTATACCAGCTTCCACTAACAACAACAACAAAGCTCCCTTCAGTGGTTATTTTTAGAGTAATATCACTCATAATTAAACTAGGCTTATAAACTATGCTGCACCATTCTGGCACATTTCATTGCTTGATCAATACCTACGACCCTGGTATTGGCTTATTTATCACTTGCAACTAGGGAACCGAGAATGCTGTATTTCACCCTCAAATTGAGATAAAGTAAACTCCTCGCATCTTTGCAAAGCATCTCCATTACTGAAACGAATCGTAATACTCTGCATCTGTGCCATTAATTTAAAGCGGTCAAGGTCACTTATATACATTAACTTAGCAATGCTACAAGAACCGTGTAAGGCAAGTCTATTATTGTAACATCTGGACACCTGTGATTGAATCACCTCCTGTTTTTTTTTTTTAAAGTTTAAAAGCAGTTGTAGTAGGCTCAGATTTGACGGGAGACAGGGACAGGGATGGGAGCTTCAATGTGGCCTAATGGCTGCATCCACCCCCACCCCCCTGGGCCAGCATGCCTCCTGGCCTGCCCACCCCACCCCGTTCCTCCCTCCCTCCACCCAGAATCACCCTTGCGCCCAGTGATGTCATGCAGGGGGTACGCGGGGGTACGCGAGTACCGGTTTCTAGGATTACAGCTGGCCCCGCCCATTTGCCCGCCCACTCGTTGACTCCGCCCTCTGCAACGCTTGAATTTCCTGCATGTCTGAGTTGCCTGCATGTTCTCAGAGCCAGGCAGGCAGGCAGGCAGCGAGCGGAGCCTTTCCTTTCCTTGCCACTGAAAAATGAGTTGCTCTGGGGTTTTAACATGATGCCAGGCCTCCTTCACATGTTCTGGGGGTGCTGTGGAATACTGTTGCGACTGTTGGGTCAGTTTAAAATCATCTAAGGCCTCAAAAAGGGCTCTTTTCATGTCACTTCCTGCCACGACATCACTTCTGGCTTATGATGTCACTTCTGGTGGGCGGGTCCCAACACGTGCCAATCAAAAGGGAGTACCTGTTCTTAAATCATTTAGATGACACCACTGCTTGCGCCAGCTGAACACACTGCAGGGTTAATGCTGCTGCCAGCATCGGGGAACCTCATGCCAGCGCTGCGTGAGCAGGGCCGATGCAAACAGCTTGCGTTGGCGCTTCTAGGATTGTGCCCTCAGTTAAGGATTCAGGAGGTTCCCAGGAAGCAAAATATTTGTGATCCTTTTTGTCCCAATTTGGGGTGAGGATGGTACTTGTGAGAGTTTTTTTTACTCTTACTTAGTGACTACCTAGAGCCCCCCCCCATCTTTTGTGTGGGTGGTGCCTTGTTGGCCGTCGTCCTCTCAGCATGGCGTTGGCGACTGAAGGGACAAATGGATAGATATTCAGGGTGAGGTGGAACCATCACTTTTAAATTCCACTTGCAGCTAATCATCAGAAAGCAGTGTGAGAATATAGTAGGCTAGGCACGCTGCATGGCCCATGCACTGTTCAAGGGGATGAGTCGTCGTGGGAGAGGCGACTTTGTGCAAGCAAATGGTTGTCAGTGTGCAGAATGCATTCCAGTAGGAGAGGGAGTACAGATGTGAGGTGGCACAACAGATAGGTGAGAGATTTAGAGCATGTCGGGTCAAACGAGATAAGAGCATGTTGGGTCAAGCGAGAAGAGAGGCTGCTCCCAAATCCTTCCAATTAACTTAGCTGCTAGAAAGCGGGAGAACATTAGCATTGAGCAAACACCTCCGTGGACAGATGGAATTGCCAGGAAACTCAATTAGAAAACTTGGAAACGCACAGAACGTCTCGTTTGTTTTGGATTTCATTAGCCTGAAAACTTGACTTTCAGCCGGTCCTCCCAGGTGTGAATTTCCCTATTATATTTCTCAAAATGTGTTTAAGTTGATAGTCGCAGCTTGGCAAACCGTGTGCAGTACTCTGGGGCTCTGCTGGATTTGGGGGGTGGGCAGCAAGGCATTTGTCTAAACAGAAGCTTCATTTTCAAAGCCTGAACATTTTGCAGCCACTGAAGCATCTGCCTGATTTGGAAAGGCAGAAAATGAAGAAACTGCCAACGCTTGTTTCTTGCTTTTGCTTCTGGGTCAAATGAATATCGTGTTACTGTGTAACAAATTTTGACCTGAAATATATTCCCCATTCTTCATGGTTTCCTACTGCAACTTGGCCACTGAGAATCAGATTCACTTTCCACCCCGGATACCACACACAACGTTGACTTAAGAGCTCCTTCTCTCTTCCCCTCTTTTAAAGTACAATTATAGCCATGTTCAGGCAACATATTATGGAATATAACAGTAGGGACATCAGGGAAGGGCCACTGGGCACAAGCCCTCTCCCTCTGACCATGTGTGAATACCCCAGGATTTGTTGAACGAACATGACTAAGGTTTTAAATCATTAAAGCTGAGTTTGAGAGCCTTGTGTGGTGCTGCCTGGCAGGCTGCAGTCAGAAGTGGTCCACATGACCTGAGTTCGATCCCAGAGGAAGTTGGGTTCTCAGGTAGCCCACTCAAAATGGAATTAGCCTTCCATCCTTCTGAGGTCAGTAAAATTAGCCAGCTTGTTGGGGGTAAATGGAGATGACAAGAAATGGCAGTAGCAAACAACCCATATAGCAAAGTCTGCCTAGCAAACATTGTGATGTGATGTCACCCCATAGGTCAGTAATGACTTGGTGAATGTTGGGAGAATTAGAACAGATAAAAGGAAATACTTTTTTTCCTAGCTGGTAATTAATCTGTGGAACTCCTTGCCACAGGAGGTGGGGATGTCATCTGGCCCATGTGGTGTTAAAAGGGGATTGGACAGATTTCTTGAGGAAAAGGCCATCATGGACTACAACCCATGATGCTTGGTGCAACCTCCTTACATTAGAAGTAGGCTACCTCAGGTGCAAGGGAGTGGCAACAGGATGCAGGCATCTTGTTGACTCGTGTGCTGCCTGAGGCATCTGGTGGATCACTGTGAGATACAGGAAGCTGGACTAGATAGGTCTTTGACCTGATCCAGTGGGGCAATTCTTATGCTTTGTGCAGGGGGCTACTTTTACTTTATTTCTTTATTATTCCTCAGTTTACTCTGACTTTCATTCCAATTCTCCTGGATTCTAGCTTAACAAGATTTCTAATATTGAGAAATTTAATGACAGGATTCCAGCTTGCAGTTTCTTTCAACTTTCAGTTCATTGTACGTTCCTTCCCACCCCATCATATAAATGTACACGTGTACACTGATAAAATGCTGCCAATTATCCATCTCAGTGTAATAGGATGTTTGCCTCACAGTTCTTTTTGCATGGTGTTTAATGCATAACCTCTATTGCCCATTGTTTTTGACTGCCATTTTGCAAGGATGCAATCATGCGTATACAATCACAATGTTGTTGTTTTGTAAGGTTATCAATGTGCAAAATTTGGAAATAAAAATTGGAACCATGAGGAATTTCAGCCCCACTTCAGAAAAAAAATTAAGTGGTCAGAAATCTAGGGAGGAATTTGGGTAAATAAATGTTAGTAGCATACCCAGGAATATGGAAAATGGAGAGTAAAATTAAGAAATATAAACTAACAAGGAAAATTTTTTTTTGAATGGGTGCTGAAAAATCAACAAGAGAAATTCTTGCTGAAAATATTCGTTTCAAATGGGGAAGTAGTTTCACCTTCACTCTACTTCTGTGTTTTTAGGTTTTTCCTCCTGTGTTATTCAGACTATTTCTGTTGTTTTAAACTGGATGACATCTGCAGTACATAATTACAACTGTGATGTGATTCCCAGTGGGGGAGAAGCAGTAGGAGTGGTGCAAGGATGTCTATGTATTAAGTGTTTTGTAATTTGAATAGGAAGTCCTTTTCAGCTGGCAATATGGGCAGCATTTGAAACCAGCATAAGCAGATACTCCAGGGATTGGCTGTAACTAGAGGACAGCCCTTTGTGTCAACTTTTCATGAGAAGTGTGATTGTGATTGAAGCCTTGATGTTTTATTACCCTGCTGGTACAATTAACATGGCTTTCAGAGTAACTTTTGTTGTTGTTAGTGTTATTGCAAAGGGACAACTCGGATTAACTTTCCTTTCTAGGTGTCCCTTTGCTTAAAGCAGATGGAGGCCAACTCTATGTTCTCATAAAGCCAGCCTCCAGGGATTTGTTAAGTAAATCAATCCCGAACTTTGAAGCCGTAAAATAATAAGGTGATTAGGAACAATCTGAAGCCACTTGATAATGTGATGCTGATTGGAGGGAATTGGCTTTCATGACTGTGCTGGGAAGAAAACCGGTTTCTGGGCCCAGGGAAGATGTCGAAAGAAGGCATGCCGATGTTTTATATGCAGCCGTTGCTTTTAAGCATCCCCTTTTAATCTCAATGTCTTCCAGATACTCTTGGTTTCGAGTTGAAACTGAACCAGACTTATGTTAAAGTCTTGCAATGCAGACACTTGATTTCTTCCAGCTGTGCATCTTGAGTCTCAGTTAGACTGTACAGCCGAGAGGGAGGGGGGGGTGAGAAACGACTCCTCCAGTGTGCATTAATCCCTATTGCATCAGAAACACTTGAGTCAGAGCAGAGCGAGAGATACAAGCGAGGACTTCAAGAGACTTCCCCTCAGCCTGGTTGTATCTTAACACCGAGGCCACAATTCTAACCTGGAATTAGGCCGGCACAGTTAGGGTTGTATTTTATTGGAGACTTTTATGGAGCACGGAGGGGTTATGCAAACCTCAAATTGCATCAGGGACAATCAGTCTTTAACTTTTGTTAGAACTGTATGAGGGATCCCCAAACAACAGCCTGCAGGCCACATCTGGCCTACATCTGGCCATTTGGAGGTGTCGGGCAGAACATGGGTAGGATCAGGCCAGGAAAGGGTGTAGGGTCAGCAGAGTAGGCCTCCACCGTTCCCCCTCCTGAGCCTTTCCCCCCCCAACATGAGGCTTCCTGGACTTGCACCAGCTATTTTGCTACTGCAGATCCAAATAGCCCTTTGGGCAGGCTGGGGCTATGCATGAGGTCAAGGAACAAATGACCTCCAGTCTGCTCCTATCCAGCCATGGGTACAGCTGCCATGCTGGTGAGTGGGTGAGGACAGATAGATCTGGCCCCAGAAACAAAAAGGCCAACTCTGACTATGGGGCCTGGTCTACCCAATGGGTAGATCTTGATTCCACACTGGGAGACCTGGACGTCCTGGGTTCCCGAGACTTTTCCGGCCATTGCTATTTTCCCCTCACCCTGTTTTGTCCACCTCCATTTTGCCCATCCCCATCACTGCCCACTCCATGCCCTGCATTGGTTGACACCAACCCTAATGATGCCACTGGCTTAATCTTCCTTTTCTTTCACTGTGATGAACACAGGGTGCTCAACGCATGAACCTTCAGATAACATCATTACACAGACTGCATTCATGTATTTAAGACCATGTGTGTGCATGAGAATCATCTGGACTGCTCACAGGACCACAAGTTAAAAGATAGCTTCCCAGTTAGAAATTGCTTCCCTTTTGTGTAGAAAGACTACTGTACATTCCTTTTTAAAAGTGAGTGTTCTCTGGCACAATGGAATCAGAAACACAGCAAGGATTTGTTAACTGCAGAATAATTAGGGACTGGAAACAATACTGGTCCAGAATAACAGGGGTTTCAAAAAAATGACCAAATTAGGGCCTGATACTTTGGATGGAGGAAATGACCGTGGCCCTTGCCTTCTGCACTAGATGCAAATTTTAGCGTGCCAGAGGTGTTGCGCCTGACATCACCAAACACATTAGTGCCAGTTCACTAGCGAGTAATTCAATTCCTAATAGCAAGGATTAGATCTGCCAGAATAAGACTGGTGTCAGAGAATGCTCTGAGCAGCATCTGGGTAAAACTATTTGCAAAAACAAGTGTGCCAAATACTTCACTAATTTTGTTATGGAAGAGTGGGGGGGGGGGAAACATGTGAATGGGAGATTTGCTTTTCTGTTGTGCCAGCCCTAGACTTTGATGTAACACATGAGCATGTGCATAATTTTCAGGATGTCGCCCAATTAAGTTCAAAAGAACACTCTGCACACTTCAGCTTTGGAAGCCTCTAAATGCTTTGTCTGATTAGGTCCCCAGAGCTTTTGAAGGCACTTTGCAATCAGTCCTGCAAATTAAGAAAGAAAGAAAGAAAGAAAGAAAGAAAGAAAGAAAGAAAGAAAGAAAGAAAGAAAGAAAGAAAGAAAGAAAGAAAGAAAGAAAGA
>JAJKFI010000001.1:51503493-51519079 GCA_029204185.1 Lerista edwardsae | reverse complement strand
AGAAA
Organism: Lerista edwardsae; assembly: GCA_029204185.1. Lineage (NCBI taxonomy): Eukaryota > Metazoa > Chordata > Lepidosauria > Squamata > Scincidae > Lerista > Lerista edwardsae. The sequence goes on along the minus strand of JAJKFI010000001.1, from coordinate 51,519,074 downwards.
GAAAGAAAGAAAGAAAGAAAGAAAGAAAGAAAGAAAGAAAGAGAAATTTTCATGTAATTGTAAAGCAAAAGGTCTGATATTTCTGCTGTATGTAGGCGGTAGGCAGAAAACTCGTGCCATCTTTTCTTCAGCAGAGGGAATCACTATGAATCCATCCATGAGAAAAAGGAGGGAGCCAAGTGCGTATATTCTTGGCTCAGATCTTCCAGCAGTTCTATGGTATTACAATTGCTACAATAGCACACCATGAAGTTGCATCTGTTCTGGATCATTTTGATTTAAAGTGTTCCGCAGTGTTCTTTTAAAAAAAAAAACTGAGATTACTTAAAACTACGTGATTGGCATATAGGAGAAAACTTGAAATATTTCAATATACAGGTACATTACCCCTTTGTCCAAAACTCAGACTATTCAGAAATCCAGACATTTTTGGGCAAGACATTATTTTTAAATTTTCTGTAGTGTGAATACTAGAAGGTCTTGTGTTCATTCCCACATATATGCTGTATGTTCTGTTCTCTGCTCTGTGGCATGTACTTGTACAAACATAGTTGAAAAATGTCAGAGGCCAGCAGACAGGCACTGGGGGGGCACGAGCCATGGCCGCCATCTTGGGAGTGGGCACCATAACCATGGTGTGCCACACCCCCAAAATGGCGCCTGCGGCCCAGCCCGCCCAGGCCCTGCGACATGTTCTCCGCACTCCGGCTGGCCTTAAAGAGCCAGCCAGAGTGCGGAGAATGTGCTGCCACCCGGCGCCCCCTCCCGCCTCTTGGAGCAGGGGACGGGGTGCCGCGTTCTCCACGCTCCAACTGGCTCTTTAAGGCCAGCCGGAGTGCGGAGAACGCGGCGTTGCACAACGCCCCACCCCCGCCTCTTAGGGCGGGGCATTGCGCGGCGCCACGTCATGACGTCACGATGCCGTGACATCATGACGTTGCGTGCCCCCATGGGGTGTGCTTTCATTGGGCGCCATGGGCGCCCTTTCGACTAGAACCGCCCCGCCAGCAGACACTTTCTTTAACAGTGAAAAGAGCAAGAGGAAGCATTTCTCATTACAATTTATTCCGAAATCCAGACAAATCCAAAATCCAGACATCTTCCCATCCCATGCAATCCATATAAAAGATACTCAACCTGCACTACTTTCAGAGCGCAATCCTAACCTGGAGTTAGGCCAGCACAGTTTGGCTGGCACAAGGGACACCATAAAGTGCATTTGGACCACTCTTGGAGTCGGGGAGGATGGCGCATGGTGCTGGCCTCTCTGACTCCGAGAGTGGTCCAAACAGACTTTACGGTGTCCCTTGTGCCTGCCAAACTGTGCTGGCCTAATATAACTGCGCTGGCCTAATTCCAAGTTAGGATTGCACCCTCAGAAATAGAAGATGATGCTCATCTTATCCCCCAAAATGTTTAGTGTTTGGAGACCTCCTAGTATTTTCTATGGTGCTGCCACTAGGAAATAGCAGAGCTAGTTGAATGCTTTCTTACCATTTGCTTTCGTGATGTAATTAACATCCAACAAACATATCCTGAGAAATGATGGTATGATTCTGTCACATAAGTGGAACCTCAGAAGTTGGCCAGTGGCAAGCATGAACCACGTAGTGTCGGGCAGTTCACACCTACACATTTCTACTCAGAAGTGAGCCTCATTGAGTTTGATGGGACCCATTCCCAGGGAGATGTATATAGGATAAAAGTCTTCAATGGTTTTAAAAACAGGGTTTAAAAAAAACAGTTTTTATGTGGGCAAAGTATTTGATGATGCTGGCAACCTGGCATGTTCTGCTAAATGAAGCGCAGGGTGGGGGCTTCTACAATTTAATCGCTTCAAATGAAAAAAGAAAGAAAAGGCAGGGTGATTCTCATTACCGAGCAGTTGTCAATCACTGGAGAGAAGAAAGCAGACCCACTGTGGGGCATGAAATTAAATTTTCCAGGTAGCAGTAAGTAATTGATACCACAATGTGACCTTTGCCTAAAGGAGCCAATTTAGAGCCACATGGAACTGAGATGATGGGCAGCGCATGAGTTTGGGCTCCACAGAAAATCTTTTGTTAAGGGTCTAGGTTTCTTTTTAAAGCAATTAGCAGGACAGTTTCCTTTGGGCAATGAGCATAGTCCACCTATTAATTAACCATCCAGCTCATATACCTCCAAAATTACTTGATAACTTTGTGGCCTTCATTTGGCTGCACCAAAAAATAAGGCTGGCTCCCCAGAAGAAGCACTGTGTTGTGGCACAAGGATGGCACATCATGCCTGTTTGAGGCACTTACCTAGTTTTGCCATACCTGGTCTATGCATCTATCATCTTGTAGCACACAATTGGATAGAAGAATGCCTGCATAGCTATCCTTACATGTCTACCTAAGAAAAGCCCTGCTGGATCAAAAATCCATCTAGCCGAGCATCCCACTTCTTTAGGTGCTTTAGCAGGTGCCTCCCAGAAGCCCAGAACCAAGTCAAGCAAGCACTTTTTCATGTTATCTCTCCAAGAAAATAGCACTCAGTGGCATGTTGCCATTATACATCAGCAGTGTGTAAGCTAATGGCTAGGGCTGGGATTTTTTGGTAATATTTTTTCCAAGATGATTAAAATAGCAAATTGTGGTTTTTATCCAAATTTTTATTGCAAACTGAACAAATAGCGCAATAACTATTACTAGTTATAGTAATAAACTCCCCAATAACTAGGGTGAATGGCCCTATGAAGGCAAGCAATCACTGACACACACACCCCAGCCCAAAATAACCTGCTCAAAAATCCCCAGCTGCACTCTGTTTGCTGCTTGGAGCGTCAAGAAACTGCTACTTACTACTTCCATCTTATGACAATAAAGGATCTATACTACTACTACTACTTCCATGTTCCATTAAAGTTGCCCCAGCATACACTGTGAATGTGTGTTCATGCAAGTTTAAGCCAGCTTCCTCCTGTTTCTGCCATTCCTCCTCCTGATTCCTTACTGAAAACTATTTGTGAATTCCTCAAAACTATGTCAAAAATAAACAAAAGTTGTGTTATTTTTGTGAAATTGATCTAAATTTGTGTCAAACGCTGTCAAAATAAGCAAAAGCAGTGTTTTTTTGCATTTTGACCTAAATTTTATTTTATGTTGCATTTTCAGTAGAAATTCTCATTATTTAGTGTTCTCTGTTAATCACCGAAAAAGCATCCCTACTAATGGCCATCATAGGTAGGGTTACCAGATACAAACTGGGCAGAGTGCCCATACCTTTTACCATTTTATAGAAGAGGGAATTTGGGCAGATGAAGCTCATCATGGAAGGGCTTCAAAAGCTGCATCTGCCAAACTCCCTCTTCTGTACAGTGGTTAAAGGTATAGGCACTCTGTCCCAGTTTGCATCTGGCAACCCTAATCATAGGTCAAGAGACTTTTTATCTGAAACCAAAATTTCAGAGAGGAAATTATCCTTGTGGGTATCATTTTGGGGTTCAGCTAACAGACCTCAGTCTGGCATCGCACCCAAGAGAACATCTCTCAACCATGAAGTCGTAATCTAGTTTTCTGACAGCCAGAATGTGCATAGCAGAGGAGGGAAGACACAGGAGACTAGTGGCTAGGAAACTAGCCAGCCAACAGTCACCAGCGGATACCAGTCACTTTACAGACAGGCAGCTTTTAGTCTGGAAATCCTTTCTAGTCCTAACAGTTTCTTCCATTAATTACAAGGGGCTTGTAGTCTGTCAGCAAAATTTAGGAAAAACATATCCTACGCTGGGCAGGTCCAACCATGTGGCCAATTGAAGTGGTCCTCTCAGGTAGCAGGTTGGTGGGGGGGGGTACCCATCTCTGTCTGCCTACTTCCCTCCACTGCCCCTCCTTTCCCTTCCATTCCTTGGATTAGAAAAGGAAGAGGGGACAGAAGAAATGTGGAAGGGATGGGAGAGTTGAGTGAGAACACTGGAGAGTGGGAGGAGCAGAAGCCCTTACAACTGAACAACTGAACCTGGAAAGGATGTCAATTTGCTTGTTAGATCAAGCATACTACACATTTTGGTGATGCGTAACTCATATTTTTGGCAGATTGGTGATACTTAAAAACAAAATGGCACCCAGTGGTTCAGTAAAATGCTTGGTTCATTTTACTTCAGTCATAGCAAATATGGGTTGTATGATATCAAATGAAAAGTATTGTCGCTCCAAGGCATAATGTTATGTAAGAAATGGCTTTTTGGTCCAATAAATGTGAAAAAATGAGTATTATTGATTTTAAAGGATAATGTTTCCACTGTGACTACTGGGCATTAACGACAGTACCATTAAACATGTTTTACTTAAGTTCTTGATAGATGAGGCCTGAAATCCTATATGCACTTGCCTGGAAGTAAGCACCATGGAATACAGTGAGACTTACTTCTAAGTAAACCTGTATAGGATTACACTATATTTTGGGGGTTTGCTATTTATACAAATGTGAACAATGCTTGGTAACTTAGTTTTAAAGTAACGAAGACTTTTATTTCCAGCATATTCTCAAATGTTACTTAAAATTACAGCCAAAATCTGAAATAAAGTTTGCTCATTAATAAAAATACAACAACTGAGGAAATACTTGAAGATCGTTCATAATAATCAATAAAGAGGTAGAGGTAGGTGTGTGTGTGTGTGTGTGTGTGTGTGTGTGTGTGTGTGTTGGAAGAGTTCTTGAGTTAAAAAAAAATCAAATAATCAGAGCATAAAACCCTGTAACCCAGCGCTGAAATAGCAAGAACAAACTTTGGAAAATGCTATGCCCCAGTATCGCAATACCTCTCATGGCCCTTTTGGATTTTGTATTTAGAAAAGTAATTGTCAATGTGTATTTGTAGAATCACTTTGGCAAGTGTTAACCACCCATGCTGTCATGCTACTGCAGATTGCTTCTAGATTTGAAAGATGAGCTTATCTTCAGATTTAGCAGGGGTCCTTCTGCCCAATCTGTGCTGGAGCTGAGAGAGGTCTTTTATAATTAACCTTTGTTCTGATGACTGTATAATTAAGCAGACATCTGCTTTTACATCTCTTTTAAGTTAACTGTGGCTTTCTGCGCCTTCAGAAGGGCCCTTACCCAGGGAATTAAAAAAAATCCTATGCGGGTAATGGAAAATCAGAGGGCCAAGATAACTCACAAATGACAGAGCTACTTATCTTCCATTTAATCAGCCTGATGAGTCAAAAAGTATCATCTGTGAAATAATCCAGAGATCATTGCCACAAAACCTGCCTGTGGGAAGATAATGGGATTGATTGTTAATGGAAGTGGCCATGCAGACACAGCCCCACAAAGAGTTCAAGTCTAAGCCCTTCGTGGCATCAGTGTGCCATGGTGGTTAGCATGCCACAGTAGGAATAGAAAAAAACCAGGTTCATAAACCCTACTGATGTTGGGCCAGTCATGATCTCTGTCTAAGCTACCCTACCTTATAGGGTTGTTGTTACGATAAAGAGAACTTTTTGTGCCACCATGAGCTCCTTGGAGGATGAGCAGGAAAGGAATTGAATAGTGCAATCCAGTGGTGTCATCTAAATGATTTAAGAACAGGTACTCACGTTTGATTGGCACGTGTCGGGACCCGCCCACCGGAAGTGACGTCATAAGCCGGAAGTGATGTCGTGGCAGGAAGTGACATGAAAAAAGCCCTTTTTGAGGCCTCAGGTGATTTTAAACTGACCCAACAGTCGCAACAGTATTCCACAGCACCCCCAGAACATGTGAAGGAGGCCTGGCATCATGTTAAAACCCCAGAGCAACTCATTTTTCAGTGGCAAGGAAAGGAAAGGCTCCGCTCGCTGCCTGCCTGCCTGCCTGGCTCTGAGAACATGCAGGCAACTCAAACATGCAGGAAATTCAAATGTTGCAGAGGGCGGAGTCGACAAGTGGGCGGGCGAATGGGTGGGGCCAGCTGTAATCCTAGAAACCGGTACTCGCGTACCCCCGCGTACCCCCTGCATGACATCACTGGTGCAATCTCAACTGATACAGCCAGGCCATATGGCCTATACAGGGCCCATGAAGTTCTACTAGGGCCCAGGGTCAAAACATGGGCCCTGGAGCCAAAGGACGGGACCCAGAAATTTCCTGAAACATTTTCCTATCTCATCTGGACTTGCTGCCTATATGGGATGCTGGGGCAGCTACCAAGGGCAATGGCTGGAACAAGCCATATGCACTGGGCCAAGGAATGCACACATGACACTCCGTAACACAGTGTCAAATCTGGGAGGAAACTGGCCTGCCACAGTAGCTCTTTGGCTTGTGAATTTGTTTACCATGAAGGAATGCTCAGGGACATAGATGCAGGGCTACAGCTGCTGCAGGTGTTTTGGTACACAGAGGACACTTGCCATTGTAGTGTGAGCCTGAATATGATGATGCTAATTTTATGCAATAGTTTTCTATATTTGAGAGGGACTTAGGAGTGTGTTTAATTTTCTGTATTGCTGTATCTGGCTGCTGAAGCTGCACGGGCAGGTAGACCTGGGCTCCAAACACTATTCTGCCACCCTGTTTCACCCTGTCCCTGCCCCTGTTCTGCCCACTTCCATTGCCACCTTCCTCTGCTCCGATTTGCCCCTCCCCTCCCCCTTTGGGAAGGGGCCAATAAGAAATGTTGGGGCCCCTGATAAAATTCCTGTCACAGCACAATCCAAACACTGGGCTGGAATAGGCAGGCTCACATTCAGCCAGCCCCACATTCAGCCTGGGGCTCAGAGGTGCTGCTGCACGACGCGGGGAAAGGGGAAAAAATTCCCTATCCCCAGTTAGTGCACGGCTGCCCCGATGAGGCTACTTGGAGCTGCACCACCGAAATCAGCGGCGTTACTTCAAGTGGCCCAATCAGGACCACTTGAGCCAGGATTAGGATCTGGCCCAAATGCTGGATCCTGCCCCCACACCCCTCCTCAGGCCACCTGCCCATGGGTCTGCCTGCACTCTGCTCTCCCTCCACCCCATTCCACCCTTCCCCCACCTTGTTATGCCTCCTGCCGCCCCACCTGGAAACCCTTTGCTGGCCTTACCTTCAGGCCTCCATGCCTGGGCGCCGGCTCCGTTAGGCCAGAGCACATCTGTGCTGATCCCTTTAGAAAATGGCACAAGTGCACTTTTTAGCACGTTTGTGACATTCAAAGGCCTGCACAAGGGACTTCTTTCAGTGCAAGTTTGGATTGCGCTGTCAGAGGCCCTGTCCTGTCCTGTATCAAGCACAGGTTAGAAGGCGGATGGAGGTCACCTCAGGGTTACTTTTTCCCTTATCCCATGTAACATTCCAGCTATCCCTAAGGGTTCTTTTCAGATCTGTGCCAGATTTAGCAGCACCCCTCCTAGGCCTGACCCTTCTCCTGTTTCACCCTCCCTCATCCCCCAAATCTCCTCCCTGAAACAGAAAAGGCCTCTCAGTGGCACTTCTGGGAGGCTCAATGAGGTACGCACAGGAGCCAGGGAAGAAAACTCCTTTAGGAAAGGGAAAGGGGATAGAATCCTGGCTCAAGTCAATGTCACCAGGATACACCCCATCCCCATCCCATTCTACCTCCCATGCTTCCCAGACACTCCTCCACTCCTTCCCCTCCCCACACCATTCTTCCCACCATCCCTGAGCCCCAATTACCTATGCTCTTACAGGTATACCATACAAGAGTTTTTGAGGAGAAAATTGAGGGAAACGTGTACACAACCCTCACCTCCATGGAAAAAAAATGGAATCCAGATGTGATAGACAATGTTAATGCTGCCAGGACCAGACTGTGCTTTGTGGACAAACCAAGAACAAAAGCAACCTCAAGAACCCTTGGAGAACTGTACATTAAGGGGTCATTTTTATCAATTTCATAGACAACTTAGTTGTCCCTTATTTATTTCTGATTCCCTTCCAGTAGTGCTTGGTGTTTAGGGGAATGACAGATTGACAAATACATTGAAAGCCCATCACATTTTATTAGCATTAATCCAGTCTTTCACCTGTGGTCAGAAACTTGGATATTCCCCCATTCCCAGGTCAATTAATAGCTTTATGCTGTTAATTGGCTTGCGGTAAGTTTGACCTTTTGTGTAGCACAGTTGTTGCTGAGATTGGCAGCTAGCACAGAGCAAGCATGTTTCCAATGGATATGGAGTCACCCCCAATGCCCAATTAGTAAGACAGTCATCATGACTAAAACAAACATAAAGGACATTTTGCATTTGCGATAATTAATTTCTGGATAACATCTCAGAGGCAATGTTTGAATTAAACTGTCACTCAAGCATGCGATCCTTGTCTGTGCATTCTTCCATCAACACCTCTGAGGAAAAAGCCTTAAGGACATCTCTTTTTAAAAAAAAACAAAACAAAACCCAGAAAATTAAATGGGAACACTAAAATTCTGTAACTAAAGCAATTACACAGCTTGCAGTTAATTCTAAAGGGCATTCAGGATCGTCTCGTTTTTCAAAGCACCAAATGTAAGTATGGTTTAATTAATTACTTTGTGACTGACATTTATTTCAGGTCATAAAGTTATTGTTAAGTAATTTATAAAGTCACTTAAAATACACTGTAATATAATATTCCTCTTTAACTCTACAAGTATTTGTCCCTTGCAGTAAATATGCTCTATGGATAGAAGCAGCCTTCCATTGCTTCCCCATAAATTGATGGAAATGGGAATGTGAAGCCTCACTCAGGGCAAAATCCTAATCTGGAGTTAGGCTGGCACAATTAGGCCAGCAAAGTTTGGTCCAAACACATGAACACTTTATGGTGTCCCTTGTGCTGGCCAAACTCCTTGTGCTGGCCTAACTCCAAGGTAGGAATGCACCCTGTGACTGTGATGCTCACCTAGGCCCAATTGAAGCAGCTGGATGCAGCTTTTCATGCAGATGGCAATAGGCTACATGGGGACCTTCATGGTGATGCATAACTAGTTATGCGCCATCAGAGTGGAATGGATCTCCATGTGCATATCTTTGCACTGAAGCCATTTACTAAGTTCCTGGCAGGTGCTCAGGCCTGAAGAGTGTGTGTGTGTGTGGGGGGGGGGGGGTTTGAATGTTTTTGGCAGGAAGCACACAGGCAGCAGGCTGGTGACCAAAGTCAGGCAGAAGGCCAGGACTGTCTGCCATTGCTGCACACCAAGTGCACCAAGCTGCTGTAGAAATGTCCCACTTACAATGCAAGCCTTTGCATCTGTACACAGTGGGGTTTGCTCTCCAGTAAGGACTGCAGCCTTCATTCTGCAGGAGGGAGAGCAAAATGATAATGCTTTAAAATATGTGTGCCAGTTCAAAAAAGAACACTGGTAGGAATGGTATTTAATTACGTAAGCTGGCCACAGATGTATCAGTGTAGCCCAGATTATCATCAACTTTAAATACTCATTGTATTTAATCTCTGTGTGCCAAAGTATCTTTATTTATGCAGGCATAAACATGCAAGCAGAGAGCCCCAAGTCTATGCTCGCAACATTTCGTTCTTATTGCACCCAAGCATTGTAATTTCAATGAGTGCACAAAAAACCCCTATATTTGTGTTCTTAAGACTACAAGATCCTGGATGTGGTGTGCTCATGAGCAAAATGCACAGTAGCATGAACATCTGAGGCCTCTTTACTATAAAGGTTCAATTGACAATATTGAAGCACGGCAGCAAAAACAGAGTTAGCTGTCACATACATTCTATGGTACCTTCAAGATGAACAGATTTGTTGTGACGTGAGCTTCCGTGGATTAGAGCCCACTTCCTCGGATGCACACAATGTTATCCGCAGTTGACAGTTTTTGTACACACACCCACAGTGTAAATGGTGATACACCAAAAAAATCACGATAGACAAGCTATGATGAAGAATTCGGTAGAATATGAAACTTCTTGGTTTCATGTTTTGGTACATAGGGTTGGTCCTAAATAAAGCATTGCCTGACATTAGTCTGTGGCATGTTTGTGGCCTGTAACAGACTAACCCCAATCCTACCTAACCCCCAAACAGCTGTGCAGCTGCACCCAGGGTCAGCCTTAAGCCAATGTGACCAGTGTTATCACATTGTGCCCTGCGCTTTGGCACAGCGAGCATATCTCCTGCTGTAGCAGCCGGAATCTCTATGGGCTGTAGATCACTGGGGATGGCAGAGCAGCTTTATCTTGGTCCCTCGCACTTGCCCCTGCCTCCACACTGCCCAAAATGGGCCTCTTGGTAGCAGTTGGCAGTGACGTCATTATGTCATCACCAACTATTTCCAGGTGCCATGTGCAGCACCACAAGCACTTTTCTTGGTGAGTGGGGGTCCCTGCAGGGAAGGTGGGGGGGGGAGCCACAGGAATGCCCTGCATTGGTTCCTCCTGCTCCTAGACCAGGCCCTGGCTGCACCAATGGGAAACATGTTGCAACCCACATAGGAGTTTGGGGCAATGAAGATCTCTTTGAGGTAGTCGCGTTCCTCACTCTTCTGCTGCCCAAGGCCAGGAACACAAATGCTGTGTGTGTGTCCCACACACACATCTGACCTGGAAGCTTAAAAAAAGTAGAAATAAAAAAAGCAAAAAGTGGACAGTTTCTTGGATAACTGCTCCAAGTGCACACCACAGGTGCAATGGATGGAGGCACAGTGCCACCCTCACAAACATGCCACCCATGGGCACTTGTCCCCTCTGGCCCCCTCCAGGTATGCCAGTGTGTTGAGATAAGGGAACTTTTGCTTCCTTGCCCCAGGTAAGCCCTTGCCACCTCACTGGGTCTACTCAGACATACAGAGGCGGATCTACAGGGAGGGCAAAGCTCTAAGTGTTGCAAGAAGCCTTACCCTGTCATGTAAATCCCTCCTCTCCCTTGCTGCTGTAGCCAGTAGGCAACGCCAAGATGTTGCTTTTCCCTGAGAGGATTGGCTAAAACGGTGCAGGAGAGGAGTGATTTCCACTGCAAGGTAAGGCTTCTTGCAAAACTTAGAGCTTTGCCCTCCCTTAGATCTGCCTCTGCAGACATACACTATGAGTAGGTGACTGGGCTTTTGTTCTTATCAAAGGCTAGGTGAAGAGGAACACATCCACCAGAATGGTCCTGATCTGATGAACATGGAGATCAACAAATGCAGCATTTGTTGGCCATTATAGTAAAAAAGATAAAAACAGAGGCTTGAGTAGCTGGTAAGGACAAAACCGTTCTTTCTTTGTTATCCTTGTAAAGCTAGGTGGATCCCCACAGTGTGTTGTTTTAAAAAGTGGGTCCTGGTGCTAAAACGCTTGGGAAACATTTAGGATACCACTTTGGGTGTGACTTCAGCTTGAGCCAGACCTGCTACCCATAAAGCCATGATGCCAGTTTCTGGACAAAAGTGGCCCAGGGATCTGACAGAGATGGCTCCCTCATCTCAGCCCCCAGTCATGTGGAGGACCACATGAACACATCCTACAGACAATAAGAAGGGCTTGAAACTGACATGCTTTTCAGAACCAAGCCTCCTTCCCGTTTTCTGAATCCTGCAAATGCTGCTCTGAAATGAGCTACAGAAGGACTCCAGTCCCTGCGATCTGCTCTGCAATCAAAAGATGGAACTTTCTATTATTCATCAGCCATGCATTTTTAATGGCCCCTTTTTGCAAAGAGCAAACTTCCCTCCCAGCAGCATCACAAAAGAGCCGCAAGCAGGCTGCCAGAACATTTGAGCCGCTCCCAGCGTGCAAGCCAGCAGCACTGCAGAACCTGAATTCATTGGGAGTGGGATGCTGTGTTTCTGTGCACAGGAGATGCTCGCGGCTGGAGGGGAGCATGTCAAAGAGGCCAAATGATGCCAAAAGCAGGGAGGAACAGATGTACAAAAGAGGATGAATTCAACACCAAACACTGTCTTTTCAAATGATGGCTTGTGGGTATTTGAATGGACCCAGACACAACCTGCTTTCCTACTTGTACCTCCTGCATCCCTGCAACAACACAGCTTGCCTTTGGGCAAGATGCCAGTCACTGGGCCTCGCAGGGCACAGGCGGCAGCAGAAGCAGCCTCCGTGTCCCTCTGGACAGTCTGTGCCCGCCAGGCACAGAACTGCTGTTCCTGTCTCATATGTGCCTGCTACTATCTAGGTCCTGATGCTCGCACATTATTCACATTTCCTGTGCTTGACACCTGGTGCCCCAGCCTCTTGATTTAATTAACACCTGCGAGAAGATCCTCTTCCCAGGTTTGGAATTGTTTGTCAAATCTAATATTTGAGACTCATGACCGTTCTTGATCTCATCCCAGTCCAAATAAAGAAGTACAAAAACTGCCAGGAATATTCATTGTGACTCTACAGTTCACTAAAATATACAATTATGCATACATGTGCGCTCCTCTTTCCTGAACAGTAAGAAGGGCCAGGGGCAGCCCTACCTTAATAAATAATACATGTATTTATATACTGCCTTTCTTAAGATCACTAGATTTCTCGAATGACTTTAACTCAAGGCGGTTTACATAGGCAGTCTTATATTCACAAACCCGAAGGTTTTTACAATTTACAGAAACGTTCTATCTTTCAAGAACAACACTCATACAGATGGATCGTTCGGATTTAGCCTTCTTTCTTAGCCACCCATCTGTCTTCTGCTGGCTGATAAGAGGCTTCCCTGCTCCCACCAGAGATGTAGCTGACTTCAGCACACTCCTCCTCCCACGGGGCAGCTGGAACTCAGCTTTTTTAATCAGCCGCAGTTTGCAAGGTCTGCCGCTCACAGAGACTTCCGGTAGTCTCAAGCTCATGACCTTCAGATCTTCAGCTGTTATCTTCGGGCAAACGGAGGCATTAACCCTCTCGGCTAAAACTTCTGCCCATGTAAGATTTACCTTAGACATGTAAGGGAGACTGTCCTGTTTTTGTTCTTGTTTAGTAAATAGTGGAAGGAGGCAATGGGCTAAATTCATGGAGGAGGGGGCTTTGCCTGAGTGGCATTTCTGATTCAAATTATCCCCCCATGTGCTTCTTTCAATACAAGAAAGATTTCATTATCTTTTAAGGTACTGATTTCCGCCTGTTTTGGTGTCCCTGCATCTAAAGCCAGAAGGTTTGTTTACGTGTTTAGAGTTACATCCAGTTGGAATTCTCAGAACTACCCACTGCAGTTTCTCACACACCATTTGCCAAGTGCTGGTCTCAGCTCCCAGGGCTGCAGGTGAACTGCCTATTCATGCGGCCAGCAACAGCGATAATTAGGAACCATTAACATGCTTTTGTCAAAAGCCAGGGTCTAACCAGGCAGCACTTCAAGGCAAGTGATTATTATGCGCATTAATCAGGCAGCAAACTGGCAACATCACCCTCCTACTGAGCCTATTTCATGGAATCAGAATTGGAAGGGATATCAGAGGTCATTTAGTCCTCTCCCACCCACTGCAGGCAACTACAGCATCCCTGATAGATGAGCATCTCTTGGTTTGGAGGCTGTTAAGCAAAGGCCCAGAGAAGTAGACTTGCACTGTAGCTGAAAAAAGCACACCTGCACCAATGTGAACGTACAGGTCGTGGCTCTGCATCCACGGGGGTTCTGTTCTCAGAACACCCACAAACGTCAAACACCATGGATAATCAAATCCATTGTCCAATCCACAGACAACCTCTCAGACACAACCAGAGATTGTACCTGGGAGATCTTCTGAGTTGTGGGGAGGCCATGGATGGCTTCCTTGCAACTCAGAATGCCTTCCAGAGCCTTTTAGCAAGGACTTCCAGTTTTCACATGGCCTCCCTGCAATTCAGAAGACTTCTTGAATGCAAACTCTGATCACATCTGGGAGGTCCTCTGCGGGTCCTCTTGCTGCAGGTTCGGCACCTGTGGTGGGTCAAAACTGTGGATACTGCATCTGTGGATGATGACCCACTGTGCTCGTCTGGGACACAACCCTGTACTGGAGTCACCATGGTGGTCCCTGATAGCAGATCAGTCACTACCACTGCCATGGGGACTGAACGTTCAGGATCCAGCTAAGCCATATGGGCCCTCGGTCAGCATCTGACCTGGCCCATCTCTGAAACCACACTTGCGTCCGACTCATCTGACCTGACAAATGGAAGTTACCATTTCGCAAGTGCACTAAACTTGGAAGTTCCAAAAATACCTTATTCATATGAGCATGAGAAGCAGCATGAAAATAAAGGCCATTCAAATTTGGGTATCGACACAGTAAAAGATGCATTCTACTCCTTTGGGAACTACGTCTCTGAAGTGAACATGTCATCAGATCACCAGACCTGGAAGTTGCTCAAGCTTGCATTTGGCTTGCTCTCCGATACATTACAAGACTTTGTTCTCTAAATTGAAACCAATGTACCTATTTTCCTCTGTCAAGCCTTGGAGGAGTTGCCAAAACCTAGAGTGGAACCAGATGTTCAGCATGACGCTTCGAGGTATCACTTTTTTGATCACACAAATTGGCTTGTCAATAAATAGGAGGGCCACTACGAGGGCTGAGGAGCTCCAGATCCACAACCCGCAACCGGATATGCCCCAACAAATTACTCTGACTTGTCAGGTGCTGCTTGAGGCAGCTTTACTGAGCTTTAAAACATTTACAGACCCATCATCCCTTGCCTCTGGTCCACCTCAGCCTCCAGGCTTCTCAGGGTTCGAAGTCCACAGGGGAGGGAAACACTCCACACCTCTATGGAACTTAATGAGAGCCAGCTGGTAGACCCCGTCCAGACTTGCTTGTGGTCCCTTCTTCTCCATAGCTCTTTTCTCACACTCTCTTCCATGTGCTCAATGTACAGAGAGGAGCAGAATTGAACTGGGTGGCTCTTTCGTGACCCCGTGTGCAATCGTTGGGCCCCCCTCTCAGTACACTGAAATATAAGAATGGGCCCCAGACACATACTGCTCTACCCAGTGGTGTCATTCAAATGATTTAGGAACAGGAACTCACTTTTGATTGGCACTTGTCGGGAACCCGGAACCAGCCATGGAGCCTGTTAGGATCCATTCTGGTCTGTTCCCCCTGAATGACATCACTGCCTTTAACCCACTGAGTGCCGGCCAACCAAGAAGAAAAGCTCTTTGCAGAGGAATTGGGAGGGGGGAGGAGGGAGAGTGAAGTGGGCGGAGTCAGCCCTAATTTTAACTAGTGGAACTGAGTTCCCCCGCATTCCCCCTGCATGACATCACTGGCTCTACCCCATCTGGAACCACGGCTGCACCACGGCCAGAACACTGGGTTCTGCTGAGTTTCTTGCCACTTCCTCCCTGGGTTTTTTTCCCTTCCTCTCCTTCTCTCAATACTGTACAAATCCCTGTTCTGTACCCCCTGTAAACTGCCGCGGCGTTAAGTACGCAGGCGCTGAACCTGCAATTCAAATGGGCGGTAGGTACTAGGGGAACATCAGGGAGGGACCGCCCACTAGCTTCTCACCTTCTCCGCTCTCCGATCCACCGAGCCCGAAGCAAGAGCCAAGGAAGGAAGTGGGCAGAGACCGAGCGGGCGGCTTGGCTCGCCCCGGTTTGCAGAACCATACCTAACATTAGGTATTGGTTCTGCCAAACCGGTGCAAACCGGCTGAATCCCACCACTACATTTAGGGCTTCTCTCTCTCTCTCTCTCTCTCTCTCTCTCTCTCTCTCTCTCTCTCT
>JAJKFI010000001.1:51489332-51500600 GCA_029204185.1 Lerista edwardsae | reverse complement strand
CTATCTATCTATCTATCTATCTATCTATCTATCTATCTATCTATCTAATAGGACTGCTGACCCTTACCCTGTCGTTACTCTTATTTTCTCTGGACCAAAGCTGTGTTCACACAGGAAGGCTTCTTAGAGGATCATGCCCTGTATTTATTTGTTTGTTTGTTTGTTTGTTTGTTATTAACCTATATTTTTATTATCTTAGGGTTATATTGTGGTTCCACCATCTCCCTTTGACAGCTGTTATTTTTGGATTAAATTTGTGTTCAGACATAAAACACTGAGACCTTGTGGGGTGTGTGTGTGTGTGTGTGTGTGTGTGTGTGTGTGTGTGTGTGTGTGTGTGTGTGTGTGTGTGTGTGTGTGTGTGTGTGAGAGAGAGAGAGAGAGAGAGAGAGAGAGAGAGAGAGAGAGAGAGAGAGGTGGCATCTTCTAGTCTCTTATTCCAGATACTTTCCTTTGTGTCAGGGACACAAAGACCAGCTGAGTCCCTGAAACCTTGTTTTATTATGTGAAGACAGGAAAGAGATTTCTCTATTAGCTTTAAATTAACTGCCTCTTGCCATTCTGGACTCCCCAAGGATCAATGAGAGGGGGATCTTGAAAGGATCTTTATGCCGTCTGCCGGTGTAGCCTCTATATGGCTATCAAAAAAAGAAAAAGAGGTGGCTGCTGTTTCTCATTCCCAAGTTTAATGGTTTAATTAGGAACCTTCTGCAATTCCAGACCTCGCTCAGCACCATCTGGCACTTGGCACCAAATGTGCTCCATTATCATTACAGAAGAGTTGTCAAAAAGTGGAGCTTTTCATTATTTCATTTGCGTAGGTTTGGAGGCTGCAGGGAGAGCTAAAGGAGAGGAGTGTAAAGGTCACAAGAAGAAGATGGACCGACAGAGAGATCCCGTTTCAGAATTGCAATATTTGTAGCATAAGGGTACTGATTGCCAAAGAACTTTCATGTGGAATGTGAGGTGGTCCTGGGGCTGCTGCGACTACTTGCATTGGAAAAGGCAGGAGTAGAGATACCCCGAGGAGAGAGGGAGTGGTACCAGCAGTGGCCCTTTGTCCCAGATTGGCCAAGGATTATAAGGGAAATTAAATTAATTGGAAAATTAAATTAATGCTAGGATTAATATAATTCATATTAATTGCTTCCTTTCTAAATTTTGTTGTACGGAGGGGCACAAAACTGTTCTGATCCATATGGGAGGAGGTCCATCATGAGGGTGACGCACTGGCTTCCCGCACCAGGTGATGCAAACCTTAGTGAGAGAGAGAGAGAGAGAGAGAGAGAGAGAGAGAGAGAGAGAGAGAGATCCAACTGCAGTACAAAAGAATTCAATGAGAGAGAACTTCAATCATATCAAGAGAGAAATCCGAATCCAATTCAAGCACCCAAACGTTCTGTCAAAAAAGGTAAGCTAGTCCTTTCTATGTTCCAGTCCCCTCCCAGGTCATCTCAGCCACTGCTTAATTTCTAGGGACTGCAAACTGGGGGCGGGGACCCGTCACAAGGGACTTGCCAGGTTGCAGGCTGGGGCTGTGCTCCTTCTGATGTGGTTCATTGATAATTTTTCTTGGGATCCTGGCGAGGAAGGGCGTGGAAGTCCCAGATGTGTGAGAACAGGCTGGCCATGGCTTTGGAGTATGGAAATACACTCTGCAGGTCCTCAGACACCGGAGAGGGGGGCTACAAAATCTTCTTTGCACCAGGCAGCAAATAGCTTAGCTATGCCACTGCCTGTTCATGATCATGGGGTAATCAAATGGGAAGTCCTGTACTTTGGTGCTTGAAGGAGGCAAGTAATGCTCTTTCTTCGCACTTTTAATGGGCAGAAAGCAAATTGGTGTGGCTCAAGTCCATGGTGAGCTTGAGGGATGCAATGGCACCCCAAACCTGCCACCCTCTCACCCACCCTTGTAATCCACCGCTGATGTAACCCACATCACCTGACCAAATGGATGGGCCACCCCTGTTATGAAACCCCAAGAAGCAGCTGGTAGGCCACTGTGGAAAACAGGATGCTAGACTAGATGGGACTTGGAACTGATCCAGCAGGCTCTTATATTATTATGACTCTATAGAGTACAGTCATGCCTCATTAGCCACTGGGGTTCTAGTCTGGAACCCCCAGTGGATAACAAAATCAGGGGATATTGAAATCAATGGAAAAATAGCTTCAAATGCCACTTCCAGGTTTCTTCCTCCTCCATTGTTGCCCTCGAATGCTTTGGTATAGGCACTATTCCACATTCAGCCGCTAGATGATTGAATAATGGAATCTAATGAAATGTAGGAAGGTAGGAAATGGGATTTTGGCCCTTTTTTCCTTGTTACAAGGCATTTAAAGATAGTATCAGTGGTGAGTCAAATCAGTGGATACCAAGGTCCCACTGTACAAATGTCCTGGACCCGCTGGCGAGTCTGGTCTTAGGAACATCAGATCCCTACTGAATTAGACCAAAGATCTTAGTCTAGTCTAGTGGTCCACCAGATGCCTCTGAGAAGCCCACAAGAAGGAAATGTAGGCATCCCCTGCTCCACCCATTGTCCCTAGCCTACCACTAGATCTGGAGGGTCCTTATAGCTATTAGGACTAGATAGATCCATAGATAGACCTATTCATCTAAACCCTTTTAAAGCTTTCAACATTGACAGCCACCATCCCGTCTTGTGAAAGTGAATTCCATCAATTTGTTTTTGGGATAATGATTGCTTATTGCTTATTAATTAAGAAAATAAATATTTTAATTATTGGGGTGTCTGTGCCGTTTGTTACATTCTACATTGCATCCATCATTCCCCATCATTGTTCATTGCAAGCTGGAAACATTGCCATGGTTTCTCTACCTTGGAAACCACAAGAAGTCTTAGCATGGATGGTTTTACATGCCAAGCATCATTGCCAAATGAAGAGTATAGCGAAGACATAATGGTGGAGGGAAATGCCATGTCCTTACAAATGTTATAGTTTCTCATTGAAGTTAATTGTCCTCCTTTACACTTCGCACAAGAATCCCTGAACCTGCTAGACAATAATAAACCATAATCCTGAACTACTCCTCTGTGGCTACTGAGGCACAACTTTAATTAATGAAATTGGGAGTAAAGCAGAGACTCCCAATTGACTGCAATCTTTAAAGCCTATTAGAGTGTGATCCTTTGTGGTCTTACCACAGTAATTGTCAGACTAAGCGGGAGTGATGAAATTATCCTTGCTGTATCTTGCTAACCTTGGAGCCTGTAAAGCAAATGAACTACAATTTCCATTTGTAATGTCGTCTTCTTTCATAGCAGGTCACAGGTCATAAAATGCAATTCTCATCCAGGAGCATTGTGGCAAGAAAGAAAGTGATGCCTGGCCATAAAAGGTGTTATGAACCTGCATAGATCGCCACATATCACATTCACAGAGGCAAAAAGTGGGAACAGAAAGCAGCCCGGGAGTTGGTTGCACAATATGTGTGAAAAGAATGCAGTGGCTTAACCAGCTACTCAACAGCCATCAAAGAGGACTGATATAAACTCAATCCACTGTAATCTGTTAAAGCATGTTGTTTGACTTTTTACTTCCTACATCTGCATTTGATCTAAGCAAAGTGCAGTCCACTGTTATTGTACCACCCCCAAGGGTAATAGGCTACCTCAGAATGCCAGATGCAGGGAGTGGGCAGCAAGACACAAGTATCTGGTTGTCTCACATGCTCCCTCAGGCATCTGGCAGGCCATGGTGAGATACAGGAAGTTGGACTAGATGGGCCTTTGGCCTGATCCAGCCAGGCTCTTCTTATAATGATCTGGTCCAAGATTTGCTCTGGGTCATGGAGCCCAGAATTCGTACCATGAACTCCTGGATGCTATTCCTGCCATGCTGAAGCATGCAGCCATGCTATGGGGGTGCATGCTGCATGCTGGGGTGTGTGTGTGATCAGGAGGACTACGTGAGGTAAGGAGAAAGTGTTTCCCTTCTTCATAGTGCTCTTCATGGCCTATGGGTCTCTGTGGACCTATGCCATCTTTGTAGCTTGGGTACGTCTGAGGAGAGAAAGGGGCAGAGCAAGCCAAAAAATGGCAGATAAGATCCACCCAGAAACTCCCCCTGCCCTAGAAATGCCCCTCTACCTACTTACCTGCCCTAGCACAATCCATGCCAGGGCATCTCCAGTTTGGCTACCAATTTGCAGTGGCAATGGCTTGGCCTAACCCAGCAGCGCTCCACAGAGCCTTTTTAAAACAGCCAGACACTCCCCAGCTGTCATAAACAAGGGGTAGGTCTGGACCATACGGCTATCATCCTGAACACAGTTGCTTGTGTGTAAACCCCATTGAACTGAAAGGGCTTTACTTCTAAGTAGGCAGGCATAGGCTTGCATTGTTATATAAAGCAGGGAATACCTTGCCGGGGGGGGGGGGCTCCTGGAACTGTGCATTGACAAATCTCAAAGCCCCTCCAAGCACCAAAGGAACATGGGCCCCTCTGCTTGCTGGGCAGTATATGAAGTTTCTGGATTAGCCAAACCTGGTTGGTATATGGACTAGGAGTCTGTCCTCACCTGTAAGTTTGTCTATACAACAGAACAGTACCTGCTGTGTCCTGAACAGCTTTATTATTCTGCTGTTTCCAGCTCCTTCACACCCTCCAGGCCTACATTTCGATTCATCCACATCTTGACACTGTGCCAAATAACACAAGAGCATAAGAAGAGCCCTGCTGAATCAGGCCAAAGGCTCATCTAGTTAAGGTTACCAGATACAAATAAAATGGGGACAGAGTGCCTATACCTTTAACCATTGTATAGAAGAGGAAATTTGGGCAGGTGCAGTTTTTGAAACCCTTCCAAGTTGAGCTTCACTTGCCAAAATGCCCTCTTTTATACAATGGTTATACAGACACTCTGTCCCCATTTGAATCTGGTAACCCTACATCTAGTCCAGCTTCCTGTATCTCACAGTGGCCCACCAAATGCCTCAGGGAGCACACAAGACAATTAGATACCTGCATCTCATTGGTACTCCCTTGCACCTAGCATTCTGAAGTAGCCTACTTCTAACGTAAGGAGGTTGCACCACCCATCATGACCTATAGCTAGGGTTACCAGATATAAACTGGGACAGAGTGCTCTACCTTTAATTATTGCAGAGAAGAGGGAATTTGGGCAGGTGCAGCTTTTGAAACCCTTCCAGATGAGCTGTTCCTGCCCAAATTCCCTCTTCTCTGCAATGGTTAAAGACATGCTGTGCCTGTTTGGATCAGGTAACTCTACCTATAGCCCACAATGGACTTTTCCTCCAGAAATCTGTCCAATTCCCTTTTAACGGCACCTAGACCAGATGCCGTCAACCCCTCCAGTGCCAAGGAGTTCCACAGATTAATTACCCGCTGGGTTAAAAAAAAGCATTTCCTTTTATCCATTCTAATTCATATAGGACATGCAAGCTGCAATCCTGTACACACTTTCCTGAGAGAAACCCAATTGACACAGTGGTACGGCGCTGTTTGCCAGCTGCTGAGAAAACCGACTGTCTGAGCACACCAATAAACTGTTAAGCTGGGCTCTAACCAAAGCCAGGGCTCACTGGTGCTTGAAACGAGCCAAGATGCTTACTCAAAAGGAAGTTCTGTGCTGCCCTTTGTGACCTCTACACACATGCAAGGAGTAGCACAGGAATGCAGTGGGGCAAGAAGGGGCATCCTGGAAAAGTTGGCCCCTCGTTGCTGCTCAGTCCAGCGCTGCAGAAACAGGCTAAGCCCCCTTTCTTGTCAGTGCTCCGGCTGAGAACCTTTCAACACAATTATAGGTCAAAGTCTTTGTGTCCAGTTTTGACATTGCAGTTCCAGTGAACGGTTTGCCCTCAGGCCTTAACAAGGATGCCTGGTCATCTCCGAAACTGACTTCAGGAGGAGCTTTATGGGCCCCGGACTGTTGTTATTTTCTAATGAATGAGTCTTTAGAAAATAACAAGGAAAATGCTTATTAATGGTGAAGGCTGCATCCATTATCAAAGGCCGTGCCCCAAAGAGGTCAGAACATGATTGAATGGAGGAGGAAATCTTAGTTTAACCATCTGTCTCAATAATTCAGCATGTCAAATTCAGTTGAGAAGAAGGACTTTGGTTTTGAGACAGTAGGGGAAAAAAATAGGAGGGAGAAAAGGGTATTTCAGAGACTCTCTGGCACAGACAAATACCTAGAAGATATCAGTTCAGATGCATGATCAATTCTAGGTTTTTAGAAAACCTTTTTTTTTTCTACCTGTGAAAAAAATATGGCTTCTGTATTGTCCTGACTTGGTAGTCAATTCATGTGTACATAGAAGATGTATAATGATGACAGCCCTCCTGATTAGTAGTAGTTTTGTATTCATAGCGCAACTTGTGGTTAGCATGGGTGCTCACCTCTTTGTGGTGTAATCAGGGACAAGCTCTATAACTCCCTTTCAATTGGTGAACCTTTAGAAATACTGCTGGTTTGGAAATTAAATACCCAACTGAAGATTTATAAAAACTGTAAATAGCATATTTGTACATGTTCCCACAATAGGAACCACAGTAGGCTCTACTCCTACTATGTAGGCCCTCGTACGCACGCGCACACACAGACGCACACACATAGAACACCCCTAGAAGAAACAGCCAAACTCATGCATTCTTTGTAACATGAATTACACGTTATGTACAGTGGTGTGATTCAAATAAATTAACAACCGGTTCTACGCCGTCATAGCCGGAGCCAAAAAGAAACCCAAAGCTTTAAATATCAACAGTGCAAGCTTATACATGTCTAGTCAGAAGCTCTATTTGATCGAGCTTATTTCCAAGAAAGTGTATTGGATTGCAGCCCAAATGTATAGCACCAGTGTGTGCATTCCCTCTTTCTCTCTCTACCCTCCTTTTTATTGTAGGCCAGCTTGGGTGCTAGAGAGCACAATCCTAACCTGGAGTTAGGCCAGCAAAGTTTGGCTGGCACAAGGGCACTGTAAAGTATGTTTGGACCACTCTCTGCATCAGAGAGGCCAGCACAGAGACGTGCGCCATCCCCCCTGACTCCGAGGGTGGTACAAACACGCTTTATGGTGGCCCTTGAGCCAGCCAAGTTTTGCTGACCTAACTGTGCCGGCCTAACTCCAGGTTGGGATTGCGCCCTCAGTCTGAAACAGAAAGGCAGAGTATAGATGAATGATATTTATTTATTTTAAAGATTTGCATCCCTCCTTTCTATTTGCACACCAGCACTCTCGGGCCGATGTTACTGCTAGCATTGGCCTGAGAGCGCTACCCCCAGTGCGGGGGTGCCGGTTGGCGCCCCCACATCTGCACCAGTGATGTAATGCCAATGAAAGGAGGTTGCATCACTCCTGTGTCCTATATAGGATTGCGCCCTCAGAAAACATCAAACTGGGTGACTTCTTTAGCCATCGCCTTAACGCACATTGCCAAATGTACTTGGAAAATCATGTAACTGCCTGCCATTAGGATGAGAGGGTTTGTTTTGTTTCTAAACTTCAGTGAACATATTATGAAGATCTGAATGAGAGTTGGATTTCTAATGCTATTATTTTATTGCATCTATTTGGCATGTTTTTATTGTTGTCATTGGGCGGCTTATGGCCAAACAACAAATCCGAACCTATGAAAACACAGACATTCAGACGTTGTTCCTTCCATCTGCTGCTATTATTCGCACACAAAGACAGTTTGGTGAGCAATCAGTTGCTGCAATTGGAACAAAACATGGGTGCCTTCAGTACAAAAATGGAGGTCAGCCACCAATTTAGCTGAAATATGCACTTCAAGGGACAGATGTGCGGGTTGGTTATACAATGGCAATCGCTGAATTGTTAAGTGTCAGGGTGGATGCAAAATGTCACAAAACTATGACTCATGTCACAGCCTGGAGATGGTTGATCCGAAAATATTCTATTTAAAAAAAAACAATCTTGAATTATAAAATATTTTAGGAATGTCTGAGCTTGCAATTGATTTAAGAGACATAAAAAATCTTCAAGCGCAGACGTTCAGGGCAAACATCAAATGAGATAAAAATTAAATGAGATGAAAAATTACTTAGCAGGTGCAGATCAGAGCAAGCCGTGCGGCCTGGGGATGGGAGCCTGGATGCATCCCAGCTCCACCCCCCTTCCCTGGGCCGGCACAACTCCCAGTCCGCCCACCCCTGTCCCATTCCCCCCTCCCTCCTGCTCTCCCCACCCAAGGCTGGGGTTGAATTGCACTGCAAGTGTGGCTGTTGGCTATCCAAGAGCTCTAAGAATCAAAATGTGTCCGGGGACACTGTATTGATCCTAATACTGTAGAGCAGTGGTATGCAAACATTTTAGACTGGGACCCACTTTTTAGAATGGCACTCGTGTCGGGACCCACCGGAAGTGATGTCATTAACCTGGAAGTGATGTTGTGGCAGGAAATGCTATCACTGTAACATAATAAAATGACACTCCTGAAATGCAAATTGGCATTCTTGGACTGCAGCAATTGCACAACCATGAAACATCCCTGAGAGAAAGCGAGATTAGGACAAACTATTATGTAAAAGCACTGAACTAAAAACAAAATTAAAGAAAAAACCCTCACTTGAAAATTCAAAAGGAATATAACAAGAGTAAGGTCTGCAGTTTCCAAGATGGCTGCTCCCAGCTTTCCGCAACCCACCTGATATCAGGTAGCGACCCATCAAATGGGTCCCGACTCACAGTTTGAACAACACTGCTCTAGAGTCCACTTTTAGCCTTAATAGAAGTTGAGGGCACTATCCTAATCAACTTTCCAGTACTGACATAGCTGTGCCAATGGGCCATGTTCTCCATTCTGCCATGGAGTGGTAGTCACAGAGGCCCTTCTCAAGGCAGGGAATGTTTGTTCCCTTACCTCAAAGCTGCATTGCCCTTACCCTGGTGCTGGAAAGTTGGTTGGGTTTGCACCCTAAATCTGGCAAAGAAAATACCAGAATATTTTCATTAAGCAACTTCATTTTTTCCAGTTCCCACGCTTTTTGTCCTGTGAGAGCAATGTGGCCACTCTAGTTAAGTCGCACCCAATGGAGTTAATAAACATACTGTACTTAAACCCATTAAAACGATGGACCTTGCATGCTATTCTTTTTTATAGCAGCCAAAGAGCAGCTTCTGCATGTCCTAGCAGTTGGGCTTGGTGCATGGAGGGCAACTTTACTGTCCAGTTAAAGTCAAACAATGAAAGAAACAGAAGGAGATGGTGTTTAAGGATTGCAGGAACACACTGTGGTTTATGGCCAAAGGCATCTAATTGGAGCTCATTTGACTCCTTCCTATTTACACCAATCTGAAATAATTCCTATCCAAATGTACTATGATCAGATTATACATGGAGTAATTTATGGAGGACACAACCACAGGTCTCCAACTGATTTTTTCCTCCCTTTGTATTGTGCCCTAACTATATTTTTAAAAGGAAGACAAATTCTGGTTGCGAGTAACAAAAACCTATAGTCCAATCTTCTCCTTCAGCCCTTTCAGTAGAATTTCAAAATAATTCCACTTCTTGTGATTGCAGGGTTGCATAAAGAAGTTTCATTATTACAGCCATGCTGGTACCATCAACGGAAATAATGATGGTTGCAAAACAGCATCCACAATAAATGTTCCTCTCACCTAGATCTTCCAAAAGTGCTTATTTTGGCTCCTAAAATTTTCCATTCATATCCTCCTCCAGCGCTTGTTTTGTTGTTGGTTTTTCTAAGTAAGGTTTAAGAAATATTCTGTTAGAGGCTATGTGTGAGCTTTTTTCTTGTTGAATAATGGGCAACACTTTTTTTTTAAGCAATTACATGGAAAATGCAACTCCATACAGTTGGAATAAATGCTTCTGAGGTTTTCTACTCATTTCTACTCATTTACTCAGTATTTACCTATAGCAAAAAAGTAGGAGCCAAACTCCTGGTATGATCCCAGGACTCCCTGCCATTTCCAGACACAACAATATCAAGTCCACTCATCTTCTTCAAAATGACCATCATAGTTACACACATTGTGCTTATTTCACAAGGACCTTGGACACAGAGAGCCTCAGTCAATCACACTAAGAAACTGCTAAGAAACAACAATGAAAAATCCTGTTTCAGGGAACGCCTTCAGGGAAGCTTTCCTCCAGCAACTATTTAGAGCACAATCTTACATAAGAACATAAGAAGAGCCCTGCTGGATCAGGCCAAAGGACCATCTAGTCCAGCTTCCTGTATCTCACAGTGGCCCAGCAGGTGCCTAAGGGAGCTCAATCGACAACAAGATGCATGCATCCTGTTGCCACTCCCCTGCACCTGGCATTCTGAAGCAGCCTACTATTAACATAAGAAGGTTGCACAACCCATCATGGCCTATAGCTCGCAATGGACTTTTCCTCCAGAAATCTGTCTAGTCCCCTGTTAAAGGCATATAGGCCAGATGCCATCACCACCTCCTGTGGCAAAGAGTTCCATAACTTAAGTACCCTGTGGGTAAAAAAGTATTTTCTTTTATCTGTTTTAACTCTCCCAACACTCAATTTCATGGACGTCCTCTGGTTCTGGTATTGTGATAGAGGGAAAAGTATATCCCTCTATCGCAGGGGTCAGGGAACTTTTTTACCTTTTACCCCAAAATATATTTAGATACGCCGACCTTACCCCCTTGACGTTACCCCCGCCAGAACAAAAGAAAAAAATTCCATATTGGAACCCATTGCTTTTTATCTGATTAATTAATGAGCTTAATTAATGCTATGTAAATATGAAGTTGTAAAGAGTTTGGGTACACCTGTAGACCTTGAGAGAATAGAATTCAACCCTTCTGGGTTACAACTAGCTTACCTTTTTGACAACAGGTTTAGGTGCTTGGACTTAAGATTTCTCTCTATAACGAATTCGGATTGGGGCTGGCTGGCTGGCTGGCTGGCGCTCTCTCTCTCTCTCTCTCTCTCTCTCTCTCTCTCTCTCTCTCACACACACACACACACACACACACACACACACACACAAAGAGGCCAGCAACAGCAGTTCTGATTTTGTTTTTGTTTTCTGCTGTTCGCCTTGCCTCGTTGCCTCCCGCCTCTCTTTGTGTCCCTGACTCCCTGCGCAGGCGCAGGCACCCCAGCCCTCCCCCCGCTCGCTCGCCCGCCCGCCCCACTTCTTGGGACAGCAAGACAAGGCAAACCCAGGGAGAGCCCTAGCTGCTCACAAGCAAAGAGGCAGAAGTCCTCTCAACACACACACACACACACACACACACACACACACACACACAC
>JAJKFI010000001.1:51466264-51489322 GCA_029204185.1 Lerista edwardsae | reverse complement strand
ACACACACACACACACACACACACACACACACACACACACACGTGCGCGCCTGTGGGCACATGCACACACATACCTCAGCTGCTCACCAGAGCCTCCCCCATGCCTGCACGTCTCACATCCTTGCTGGGCTCCTGGGAGGCGGCGACGGCAGCAGCTCCTCGGCCTCCCCACCCGGAGCTGGTTTGGGCTCTTCCCTGGCATTGAGCACCGCCGGCTCCACGGCTGCCTGAGTGCCAGCCGGGAGCGGGTCTGCGCCGGCCTAGCTGCCCGAAATAGGCTTGGCCTCGCCGGCTCCCCCATCACCCGGCACCGCTGCAGTTGCAGCTACGGCCGCCATTTTCTCTGCTGTTGCTTCCTTCTCCTTCTACCAGCAGCGGGATCAATAACCATGGCTGCCCATTTCCACATCTTGGAGAGATCCTCCTGGAGCTCTTCACAATCCCCTCTGGTTTTTACCACCCAGAAAAATTTTGAGTCATCTGCAAACTTGGCCACCTTGCTGCTTATCCCTGTCACCAGGTCATTTATGAACGAGTTGAAAAGCACGGGCCCCAAGACAGATCCCTGGGGCACTCCACTTTTCACCTCTCTCCATTATGAAAATTGCCCATTGACCCCCACTCTGTTTCCTGGCCCTCAACCAATTCTGAATCCACAAGAGGACCTGCCCTCTTATTCCCCGACTGTAAAGTTTCCTCAGCAGCCTTTGGTGAGGGGCTGTGTCAAAACGCCTTCTGAGAATCCAGATATATCCACAGGTTCTCCCACATCCACATGTTTGTTGACCTTGTCAAAGAATTCTAAAAGGTTCGTGAGGCAATCCTAACCTGGAGTTAGGCTGTAAATTTGTTTGGACCACTCTTGGTGTCAGAGGCCAGCATAAGAACATAAGAAGAGCCCTGCTGGATCAGGCCAAAGGCCCATCTAGTCCAGCTTCCTGTATCTCACAGCGGCCCACCAGGTGCCCCAGGGAGGCATGAAACAACAAGATCCTGTTGCATCCTGTTGCCACTCCCTTGCACCCGGTACCAGTAGCCCACCACCTTTGTAAGGAGGTTGCACAATCCATCATTGCCTATAGCCCACGATGGACCTTTCCTCCAGAAATCTGTCCAATCCCCTCTTAAAGGCATCAAGACCAGATGCCATCAGCACAAAGACGTGCACCATCCTCCCTGACTCCTAGAATGGTCCAAACGCACTTTACGGTGGCCCTGGTGCCGGCCAAACTTTGCTGGCCTAACTCCAGGTTAGGATTGTGCCCTTAAGCATGGAAGTCCCATTTAGCCATCATGGCCTATAGTTGCTCATTGTCTAAACACCTTTCAGAGCATCTGAGCTTTTGCAGAGCTGGAGGCAATGCTTTTCCCAGGTCTTTATATGCGTGAAAAAGTTCTTTCATTAGGTGGACCAGAATTCTAGTGTTATGAGAAAGTTTAAAAAATGCACTTTCCACTCTCTTTACACATTGCATAATGCTGTGAAGTTCCATCTTGTTCCCCCTCCTTAATAATCTTTTCCCTCAAACCCAAAGGCTTTGGCCTGTTCTTGTAGGGAAAGTGCACCAAACACTCCATCAGTTTGAGTGGCCATGTCCCATGTTCATTTTGATTACTTTAAGGAATTAAAAAAAATGGTCGTTGATGGAAACCTGTCTGCCATTTTGCATTCACTCTGAAAACCAAGAAGGAGAAGAGTATTGTATTGGTATTTAACCTGCCATTTCCAGGAAAATTATAATACCATAAATAGCACTGACAGGATTAGTCAATGTTAATCAATAAATGAGAATTAAGCCTTGAAAGTGACTGCCCATTGCTTTTGCTTTCCTGCCCATGTCATTTGTGTTCTGGAAAGTTCACTAGAAGTTTTTTGGCCCCGTCTTCGTATTTGATTTCATCTTCCCTTGGCAGTCTAGACTGTTATGACTAGCATACAAGCTTTCAATCAGAGCCACACACTTTAATCGTGGCTAATCCCCCAAAGTAGTCTTGTTTCAGTAACTAGATGAGCTTATCTTGAAAGAAGAGATGGGAGTGGGGAGAAAGAGACAGGTATCCAAATGCCTGGCCTAGCTTAAGTACAACGCTACATTAAGGCTGAAAGATATATAGTTATAGGTCTGCAATGGTCTTTGTAAATAATTCCACGGGTGATGCTAAATGCATCAGCCTATAATTACAGCGTGAAAGAAGGGGATATTTAACCCTTCCCATCTGCATAATTTTCTCACTGCAAATTGCCTCTATGAAGCAGCAATTTAACTCTAAATATGCCATTTGCTGTCATGGCACTTTTAGCCATGATGTAGAAGTGCTTTTTTCATCAGGAAGCCAGTATGAAGGGAAAGGGTTAAGTACCCCCTGCCTCTGCCACACAATCCCAATCCAAGTTGTGGCTCCTACACCCAAGAAAAATCAAACCTGGAACTATACACTGATATGCTTAGTAGTGTCATGTGTAGTTTGGCCCCTGGATGGAGCACTTTCTAGTGTGATTTGATCTGGGAGAGGTGGGGCAGTTAGAATGACTATGCTGCTCGCCATGTCATGGCAGAGTTCTAGTGTGGGATTAGCAGGGCAATCGTGTCTCTGTGACTCAGAGGTAGAGGTAGATGTAGAGGATGCTTGGCAAAAGAAATGTCCAAGCATCAATCACAGAGCATCTTCTATCACAGCCTAGTAGCAGGGGCAGTGCAACCTGGAGTGCCACCCAACCAATGCCGCTGCTGCCACCTCTGCCATGGCACTGTAGAAAAGGAGGGAATCTCCTTACCATGTTTCTTGCATGGTTTTGTCAAACCCAGAAGTGCAGTTAATTTAAAGGTACAGTGCACGCACGCTGTCCCTGTAAATAAAGCTGGAAGTCTTGCATTTCTGGCTTTAGGGACATAGCATGGGGGAGCATGGCAAGGAGGTGGATGCTCCACTTCTCTGAGCTCAATCCTAAACTGGGGTTAGGCCAGCAAAGTTTGGCCAGCACAAGGGACACCGTAAAGAATGTTTGGACCACTCTCAGAGTCACAGAGTAAACCGGCGTGTGCCATCCTCCCTGACTCTGAGAGGGGTCCAAACGTGCTTTACAGTGGCCCTTGTGCTGGCCAAACTTTGCTGGCCTAACTTCAGGTTAGGATTATGGTCCCTGATGTATTTTCCCCACAGAATAGGTGCACATTTGGTTGGGGCTTTCATTACAGTATGATGTGAATAAAAGGGGGCCATCTCCCCTCAGGACAGGACTTGATGAAGCTGTCCTTTTCCCTTAGTGACAGCTATGGCTGCTCCTATGGGCTTCCACAGTCCCACCACACTGTTCCCTATTCTACTCTTCCCTAGGGGGTAAGGTCCATTAAGCTCACAGATGTGCACCATCCTCCCTGACTTTGAGAGTGGTCCAAACGCGCTTTATGGTGTCCCTTGAGCCAGCCAAACTTTGCTGGCCTAACTGTGCTGGCCCAACTCCAGGTTAGGATTGCGCTCACGGTCAGAGGAACCAAAAGTGGGTCAAAGCAACTGGCCTCAGTGGTGAGCTAGAATAAGGCAGTGGCAGAACTGGGGTGCAGTTCACCCCAAAACTGCCACTCTGTTACGGTTGGGCTGGCAGTTCCTAGTAATGAGGAATAAAATTGGCCTTGCTGAAAGTTGCCCTGAAGGGTTTCGTTTGGAAAAAAGCTCTCATAGTCTGACCCCTTCTGAGGCTTCAGGCCAGAGCTGAGCCCTTTCAATCAATGTTCTTCCGCACATAAATCCACCCCCCTCTGGTGCAACAAGATTCCTTTCATGTCATTTCAAATGCAACAGTCTCTTCTAGGTAAGGAGGGAGTGTCTCATGAATTGAGGAATGCGATTTCCCCCCTCCTGATCTTCAAAGCAACCAGCCTTGTCACCTGCTTGAGCTTTACCTGCCACTTAAAGCACCTCAGGAGGGCTTTGATGTACAAGGTGGTTGGGAAGCTTAGAATTTTCCTGCCACTTTCATGGCGCCTTAAAAAACACAAACTGAACTGAAAGCCTTTGAAAGGATATTGTTATCTGCTCCCCAGGTAGCTCACACGTCCCGGCTGGAGAGGAGTTCCAGATTGAGCTTTCCGTGCATGAGGAAGCACTGGAGCCCGATGGTGTCATAAGAACATAAGAAGAGCCCTGCTGGATCAGGCCAAAGGCCCATCTAGTCCAGCTTCCTGTATCTCACAGCAGGTGCCCCAGGGAGGCACGAGACAACAAGATGCTTGCAACCTGTTGCCACTCCCTTGCAGCCGGTACGCTGAAGTAGCCTACTACTAATGTAAGGAGGTTGCACAATCCATCATGGCCTATAGCCCACGATGGACTTTTCCTCCAGAAATCCATCCAAACCTCTCTTAAAGGCATCTAGGCCAGATGCCATCACCACCTCCTGTGGCAAAGGGTTCCACAGATTAACTACCGGCTGGGTAAAAAAAGTATTTCCTTTTATCTGTTTTAACTCTCCCAACCCTCAGTTTTAGCGGATGTCCCCTGGTTCTGGTGTTTTGTGAGAGGAAAAGAACATCGACTCTATCTCTTCTGTGCATAATTTTGTATGTTTCAATCATGTCCCCCCTCAGGCGCCTTTTTTCTAGGCTGAAGAGCCCCAAATGCTGTCTTTGTGGACAATCGTTATCGACAAGCATACAAGAAGGGCATCACTTCCTGCCAGGTGGCAAAGCTGCAGTCCAGGCCTAGATCCCCAGGGAGAGATCCTGCCGCCCCCCAGCTGCTTAGCCAATTCATAGTTTTCTCTATCTCTTCCCAAGGGCCAACTGCTGTTTCCCACACACAATCTCCCATCCCTCCCTGGTCTCTATCCCAGCCCTGCAGGTGAACTGCCCATTCAGGAAACATCCACAGTCATTAAGGAACATTAACATTCTTTTGTCAAATCCCAGACTCTAATCAGGCTTCACTTTAGGCAAAAACCACCGTGATGGATCCTTTCACGGTAATCAGACAGCAAACTGACAACAATATAAATAGCAGTTGAAAAGAATACATCACCTTCAACTACCCTTTTCCTTCCAGTGCTTTTGGTTCCTTACATCAACTCACAGGTCTCTGTACTGATCAGTTGGACAGGAAACATGGCAGCAGCTGCAAGAAAAGATTTTGGCACTCCATTATTGCACAGGAGTCAGTAGTGTTATTATTTTAACAGCACAATCCTAGGCATATTCACCCAGTGAATTCAATGAGACTCCCAGGAAAATATGTACAGCAGGGCTGGCCTTAAGCCAGGGTGGCCAATGTCATCACATTGGGCCCCACACTTTGGGGAGGGGCCCGCACCAGCACAGTGAGCATATTGCCTGCTGCTGCAGCCGGGATCTCTATGGGCTGTCAGTGGGGCGAGCAGAACAGCTTTGCCTTGGGCCCTCCCACCTGCCCCTGACTCTGAATGGCCAAAAATGGGCTTCCTGGAAGTCATTGGCAGTGATGTGGTCATGCCACCAACTATTTCCAAGTGTCATGCTTTGTGCGCAGCACCCTTCTTGTTGAGTGGGGGGGGGGTCCCACAGGAAAGGGGGCCACAGGAATGCCCTGGATTGGGCCCCATTGCTCCTAAAAGCTGACCTGGATATATATATAGAGAGAGAGAGAGGGCAGAAGATTTAGCCGAGAGGGTTAATGCCTCCGTTTGCCCGAAGATAACAACTAAAGATCTCAAGGTCGTGAGCTCGAGACTCCCGGAAGTCTGTGTGAGCGGCAGACCTTGCAAACTGCGGCTGATTAAAAAAGCTGAGTTTCAGCTGCCCGTGGGAGGAGTGTGCTGAACGCAGCTGCGTCTCTGGTGAGAGCAGGGAAGCCGTTTATCAGCCAGCAGACGACAGACGGGTGGCTAAAGAAAGAAGGCTAAATCCAGAAAGAAAGATCTGTTTGAATGTGGTTCTTGAAAGATAGAACATTCTGTAAATTGTAAAAACCTTCGGGTTTGTGAAAAAGTCTGCCTATGTAAACCGCCTTGAGTTGTAATCATTAGAGAAATCTAGTGACTTTAAGAAAGGCGGTATATAAATACATGTATTATTATTATTATTATTATTATTATTATTATTATTATTATTATGAGAGAGAGAGAGAGAGAGAGAGAGAGAGAGAGAGAGAGAGAGAGCAAACCTGAGTCTGGGTGCAAATATGCCATCACTGGTTTTATCCTATAAATGTTTTATCCTATAAATTTTATCCTATAGGTTTTATCCTATAAATATTGACCACAAGTGGAAGAAATACTGACCCCAAGTGAAAGAAAAAAAATGAACCAGGCTTTCTCCAAGTCAATCAAATTTTTCATTCCCAAATAGAAAGCAAGCCTTGTACTTTAGCACTTATGTGCACAATGGCTCAGACTCATGGTAGGTTGCACATGCCGATGACATGGCATGATAAAAGGCCCAATCCTATGGGCCACTGTTTCTCAAACTATAGGTCAGGACCCACTAGGTGGGTACCAAGCCAATTTCAGGTGGGTCACGTAGCACTGGGGCAGCCATCGTTGAAAGGATGGGAGGATGGGACACAGGAAAGGGGGAACGCTGCTTGGTTATTTTGCTTGTGTCAAGATTGTAAATAGGCTTCCCCCCCTTTCTGATTCCCTTTACTAGCTGAGAAAGATTTACTGGAAAATGGCTGAGAAATAATCAGATCTATTGCTGCATTCTCAGGAAATTATCATTACAATGATAGCACTTCCGGCCATGCCATCACTTCTGGGGGGTCCTGGCCTGGGGAGGGGGGTGGAGTTTGCATGAGGCTGTTAGGCCACATCCAAACTCCTGTCCCGCATAGCCACTATTCAGGCCCCTGCAGCATGCTCAGACTTGCACCTGCTAAACAGCAGGCTAGGCGCAGAACTGAACCGGGGTGGCTGGCACCTATCCCACAGTAAGGGAACAAACGTGCCCTTGCCCCATGGATGCTCCAGCCTGCTCCCAACCTGCCTTGGATACAGCACAGGCCAGCCAGCCTGCCTGTTCAAGTGCAGGTTAGGACCGCACTGTAAATCAGGAGGTGTGGACTGATGGTTGAGCTGCTGGTACTGCCTGAAGCTAAGCAGGAAAATCTGAGGTTTGCTTTTGGATGGGAGATGAATGCCAGGCTGTGACAAGCTGCAGTACCTGTGGTGGCAGAACAGAGTCGCTGTGGAGCTGATTAGCTCACCGCAAGTGAGAGTTGGCAAAGAAGGGAATACAACCTTGAGGACCTGTCCAGGCTTGACTTGCAATTGCCTGCTGAGGCTTGACGGCAGGCAGCCAAAGGAGAGAACCACACTGAAGGCAACATCTGGGCCTGAGGATTGGCAGATCACAAGAATACTGTAGATTTGTAAAAAAAATCCCATTGAAAAAAATGGTGGTTTAGACTAGCCTGCCCATGTAAGCCGCCTTGGGCATTTGCTTCGGCATGGGAAAGGCGGGGTATAAATTCTTCAAATAAATTAAATAAATAAATAAATAATCTCCACACAGTGATACAGTGGCACCGGCGTGGCTACTGCTGCATCCTACAGGGGATTTTGGGCTGCTGAAGGTCTCCTCAGGGCAACAACTGACCCCCATGCTACAGGTTAAGCCCAGCAGCCGATATGGATCAACTTGAACCTGCACCAGTGACTGAGCTGGCGCAAGTCTGTGTTGACCCAGGAAGGTGCATCAGGCTCAGGAAGGAGGTCAGGATTCAGCACGTGCCACTGCTGATCCTGCCCCCTTCTCAGGCCTGATCTGCCCTCCTCCCTGCTCCATCACTGTCCCACCTCTCCCTGTTCCATCCCCTGCTCCATTCAACCCTTCCTTGCTTCCCTCCAACCCTCCACGGGTCTTTTGGCATGGGGGAGGCCATTGCAACCTCCCCATCAGCAGGCCAGCTGTGCCCATTGATAGAGGTGGCTTTGCGACTGCTTTAAGCAGCCTCCATCAGTGCAACGCAAACTATGGTGGTGGGGAGGCAGGAATAGGATTGGGCCAAAAATCTAGGAGCTGTTAAATGCATTATTGCTTTCTTATGGTTTAGAAACCTTTAGTGCCCCACCACATGCATTTTGTGGTGGCAAAAGACTGCAAAAGACTGCATCTGAACATCAATATATGATGGTTTTCATGTGTTTTGTGTAATTGGAAACATAGTAAGAAATACCATAATACGACATGAAAATTAACCCTTAATTAGATAACGATACATGTTGTAACACTAAACATTAAGTATGTACAGGGGATACCCAAATCCGAAAGTTGGCACTCAAAAGACCCCAAGAAGTGGCTCAAACTACCTGAAATCCAGGATTGGAAAGACAGATCCAGGGAACTTTCTACAACTTCTTTCTTGTGGTCTACACTTCTGTGTACGGGAAATCAATAAAGTTGAACCAGTGTCTAATTCAAGCTCCTTTTTTCTGTTGTCAGACCGATAATGCCATTTTCCTAAGGGACACATCATGGTCTACGTTAGGTCTCTTGCTCAATAGTCAGTGAACTTCCTAGACTGTTTTTTTAAAAACCAAAAACCACAAGATTGTCTCAAACATGACTTGAAAAAGGTTCGACGTCTGAAGAGAACAAGGCTGTTGCCTATAGGAGCCCAGTCAAACCATTGTACTTAGATTAAAAAGGCAGACATCAGGTGCTAAGAGATAGTTGGCTCCTGGACTCTTACAGATAGACACTTTCTATCAGCTTTGGAAGATCCAGACGATTAGGTCCCATAAATTGTCATCTAGAACACTTCAGTGGCCTGTATCTGTCTGAACCAATATTGATTCAGTCTACCCAGCAGTCTTGGAGCTGGTTCCGACATAATGCAGTCTACTCAAAATATCCCATGAGTTGGATTGAACAGGAATCCAAGTTGCAGTTCAAAGCAGACATTTGAACAGATGGGTGTGGAGGACACACTCTAGCAAAGGCTCTTCAGAGATATGCACTAAGGTGGAAAAACTCCAAAAGCCACCCTGGGAAGGATGCAAAACTCTGACATTAGAACTGGCTTTTACTCCATACCCATCAGAGAAAAGTGCAGGTTCTGCCATGGCAGCTATTGCCAATATCAGAAACTTGACAAGTAACAAGCTCCATAGTTTTGCATTGTTTTTACTGTCCTGCTAAAATTAGGTAAAGTGTTTTCCTATTATTTAAGACAGAATTTTCAGACCTACAAAGGCCTGCGGAAGCATTTTGTAATTCGGTAAAACGGTTGTCTTTTAAAATTTAGGCAAATGACTCAACTAATGGCCTGGGTCAACCCTATCTGGACCTTACAGTGGCACACTGTGAGATCCACTGGCATCCAGCCAGGGCCACTGGGGCCACAGCCACTCCCTCATGCTGTGGGTCACCAGCAATGGTGCAGGAACTGGTAAACCCTGAGCTGCAGCAGAGGGCCACAGCACTTCTGCAAGAGCAGGTAAGGTGGCAGTGGGGGCACAGATCAGAGTGGGAATCAGTTGCCATCCTGCCATTTTGAGGGAGGGGGCAAATGCCTCAGGCTCAGCTCAGGAACGGGTGAGCGGCAGCCCGCCCGTAGCGTACCGCTCCATTTTGCTGTCTTCCCCGCCCCCACGGGGGCGGGGAAGACAGCGAAACGGAGCGGTACGCAACGGGCGGGCTGCCGTTCACCTTTTCCTCCCGCTCAGCGTTCCGACTGTATGACGCCACTGGGCTCAGCGCTATTGGAGCAGGAGGAGGGTGGAGACAAGGCTGCTCGCCTCTCAGACAGGCAAGTGGTGCTTGGTCTGCCCACCTTGCCTTGCCTCCGCATGGCTCAAAAATGGAGCCTGGCATGGGGTGGGGTCAGGGCAGAGCAGCGGGGCACTGTTCATGGGGCAGGGAACCAGCGGAAGGGGCAGTGCTCCTTGTCTCTGGGTGGCCCATTGGCTGGGCCCACAACTGTTGGGAATTGGGGTGGTACGGGGTGGGAGGGGGGTGGATTTCAGTGGCAGCTACACATGCTGGATCTTATTCCACCTTTCCAGGCCAGACCTGCCCCAAGAAGACCCTTCAGATTTGAGTTGGTATAGGTCTGAGGAGACCTATTGGGGATCTGGCAGCGTATGGAGAAGTAAGTAAATTTGTTCTTTATGTACCTTTCCTGGGCTACCTGGTCTCTGGCCAGCCCATAGCATTCAGCGCAAGCTCCATTGGCAGCACTGCATGGTCTGGGCAGGCACTGGATAGGATTGGGCCAGAATAGTAATAGTTCCCTTGAGGCAGAGCCAGAGCCATAACTAGTGAAAACAGCACCTGGGGCAAGAATATATTTTATGTGCACCCCCCCCCCTTTCCAAACTCACCACCAGCACCTGGCTGTATGCTCTTAGAATTGCGATGATGTCACATCACCACCCACTTCCTTATTTGGAGGCTCTCCAACAAAGAGTTTAATGAACAAGGCATTCCAATCCACCCTCACTTCCGGTTCTTAAGGAGGCACTTGAGTGGAAAGGAAGGTGGAAGCAACAGAAAAAACAGTATGAAAGAAGTCATACTCAGAAGTAAGTCTATAAACCATTAAACCATTGTTTGCAATGGGTCTTCTTACTCCCAGGTAATTGTGCATAGGATTGTAGACTTAAATGTAAATGTAAATTGATCTGGCTACTGAAATGGTGGCTGCCTGTTAGCAGTCTGTCCCCTTCCAGGGGGGGCTTCTGCTCGCCGTGGGGGACAGGTGAGGGTCGTGCCGGGTGCCCCAGGCCAGGACAGCTGCAGAATGCTATGGACGGGCAGCCAATCACGCGGAAGCCCCGCATAAGTCCCACCCAGCATTCCCCCAGATCATTTGTAGATCCCATCGCTGCCCCCGCACCAGTGCAGGGAGCATATCACCTGCTCCAGGATGTAGCCGGATGTCAGCACAGCAGCTTTACCTTGGGCCCTCCCACCTGCCCTTGCCTCCAAACTGCCCCAAGTGTGCCTCCTGGAAGCAGTTGGCAGTGATGTCATCATGTCACCACCAACCATATCCAGGTGCCACAAACGCATTTTTTAGTGAATGGGGCGCCCTGTGGGGAGGGTGGACCCTCCGTGGAAATGCCCCTCATTGGGCCCCATTGCTCCTGAAGCTGGCCCTGATCTTATTACTCCCTAACAAACTATTTTTGACAAAACTTCAGTTCTGTCCAGCTTGGAGATTTTAAAGAATGAAACAGCTGGAGGCCTGACTTGAATGAATGACATGGCTTTCTTTTTTATTTGCATAGAGCCCTCCATCCAAGGATCTGTGTGCTCATGGATGAATACAAAATTGATTTGCCACTATGCATCTGTTATTCTGCATTACTACAGCACTGTAGAGCATTGCCATTGTTCTGTGGCAGAGCTATCAGCATTCTGCACACATCTAGACTGTGCTCTCCAAGGAGCGCACTGCGTCGCACATTCCAGTTCCTTCTCTGTGGAAAACTGCCAGATAGGCAAGCCAAATCGATTCGCTCGCAGAGCTGCAAATTGGACAAAAATGGAAACCGCTCAGAAGGATATTGATGGGTTCTAACATACCCTGACAAGGTACTAGTAGCAAGGCAGCATCTACAGAATTGATACATTTCTTTCTATTCCAGTTTAAATTAACATGTGATATAACATCAAGCACAATAAGGTGCATCCTATACTCACAAGAAACCAATGGCAGACGACAGACTACCTTTGATGGTTCTGGATTGTATCCTTTGTTACCCCTGTATGTTGCGGGGGGAGTCCTTTCTTTAAGAGTACAATCCTAACCTGGAGTTTGTTCGGCACAGTTAGGCCAGCAAAGTTTGGCTGGCACAAGGGCCACCGTAAAGCACGTTTGGACCACTCTCGGAGTCAGGGAGGATGGCGCATGTCTGTGTGCTGGCCTCTTTGACTCCGAGAGTGGTCCAAACATACTTTACAGTGTCCCTTATGCCAGCCAAACTTAGCTGGCTTAACTATACCAGCCTGAGAACACAATCCTAAATGGAGTTAGGCCGGCATAAGCTAAACAGCATAGTTTGGCCAGCACAAGGGCCACCATAAAACATTTTTGGGCTACTCTACGAGTCAGGGAGGATGGCTCATGTCTGTGTACTGGCCTCTCTGACTCCAAGAATGGTCCAAACATACTTTATGGTGTCCCTTGTGCTGGCCAAACTTTGCTGGCTTAGCTTATGCCGGCAGTTTAGGATTGTGCCCTAACTCAAAGTGATTGTGCCCTCAGAGAGTAGTCCAAACATATTTCACAGTGTCCCCTTGAAACTTGGCTGGCCTAACTGTGCCAGACTAACTCCAGGTTAGGATTGTACTCTTAAACATGTCTTCCCCTTTCTTTTTCCTTCATTGCTTTTCTTTTTTCATGTGGTATTTTGTTTAGGAATAGTACTGTGGTATTATTATTCACCAGTCAAGAAGAAAAGTCAAGAACTCAGCAACATTTCAGAACGTAAAGTTCATATGAAGGCTGCTTTTTGCAGAGTCAGACCATTGGTCCAACTTGTGTACACTGATTGGCAGGGGCTCTCTAAGGGTCTTTCCCAGTCCTACGTAGAGATGCCAGGTATTGCATTTGGGACCTTCAGCGTTAGGAACATGTGCTCTATTCCCTAGCACAGTGTTCTTCAACTTGTGGGTCAGGACTCCAATGGGGTTATGAGGCTCCTTTTTTAAGGGTTGTGGCAAAAGCTTCATTTTGAGGGTTGTTTCAAAACCTGAGCAAGAGAGGGCTTGGATCCAATCCAAGAATGGGACTGCTTGATCAAAACTGAGTCTGTGATCCAATGCTGCACAGCCTCTTCTTGCAGTCTTGCCCTGCAGCTCCTAAGGCCAGTCCTGTTTACAAGGTTGGTGTGAAGATGGAGGAAGTAGGCGAAAATGGGGCAGGAATCGGGCAGTGACAGGGGCAGATCAGGTCCTGGGAGGGGGGGATTTCCAGTGGGTCCCCAGTCTCATATCCCAGTTAGAGTGCAATCCTAACCTAGAGTTAGGACCAGCACAAGGGACACCGTAAAGTATGTTTGGACCACTCTCAGAGTCAGAGAGGCCAGCACACAGACGTGCACCAACCTCCCTGACTCCAAGAGGGGTCCAAACGCTCTTTACGGTGGCCCTTGTGCCGGCCAAACTCCAGGTTAGGATTGAGCCCTTATTTATTTGTTTGTTTCTTTGTTTATTGGGGTCGTAGCACAAAAAAGGTTGTGAAGACCACTGCCCTCACACTAAGCCACAAGACCTCTCAGAGGAACTTTGAAATGAGCTCCTTCCCTTTTGTCCTGCTCTCTTTGCCATCTGCCACATCTGCCAATGCCTTGTCCCTACGTGCGCTGCCATGAAACGAGGCATCTTCTATCTAGGATAGTGCACCGTTGGACTATTAACTTCAGTTTAAGCTTAGAAAAACAAGCAGCGTGTGGGCTCAGATGAGACACAATTAGTGTGAAGCAGCGCTTGACATCACTATCAGCATGTGTCCGCAATAATGGTCTTCTGTAAGAATAATCCCTTCTGGACAGGTGAAATCATTGCAAATATATTTCTTTAGTTTTCCAGGCAAAGGTGTAAGTATTGCCATATCTGAAGTCCATCTCAAATGAACCTCCAAA
Source organism: Lerista edwardsae (assembly GCA_029204185.1). Classification (NCBI taxonomy): domain Eukaryota; kingdom Metazoa; phylum Chordata; class Lepidosauria; order Squamata; family Scincidae; genus Lerista; species Lerista edwardsae. The sequence goes on along the minus strand of JAJKFI010000001.1, from coordinate 51,475,761 downwards.
TAGGCACAAAACATCATAGGCAAAAAATCACCAGAGGCCAAACAACAGAGCGCATCCAGAGTCTGCACCAGCATAAACTTTTACCTTCTGCTTTTGGGATCAATTTTATTTTCCCCCTTTAGGGCTGTGCAAGAGGGTCTTTTCTGATTCAGTATTCCATTAATTTCTGTGGCTTAAGAGTTTGCAAATATCTGCAAAATCTCAGACAAATCCCTCCATGCTGTATTTTGTGGTGAAGAAGGAGAGAGAGACGAGAAGGGCAGACAAATCCCTCATTTGTGGTGAAGGAGGAAAAGGCTTGGCATGGCAGAGGATGACAAAAACTGCTTTGAACGTTGTTTTTAATGTGTAACAGAAGCATCAGAATTCCTCCTTGCAGCTGCCACATTTTCTGCCCACAATGCCCCACACTGAGGTGACATTGGACCTCTTGTAGGGAAAAACCATGGCTGATGCCATGAAGATGCCACCAGGAGAAACTCTCAAGCCTTTTACACTTGTGATCAACGGCGTCATTCAGCTGGAACGCTGGGCGGGAGGAACGGGTGAGCGGCAGCCCGCCCATTGCGTACCGCTCCGTTTCACCGTCTTCCCCGCCCCCATGGGGGCGGGGAAGATGGCAAAACGGAGCAGTACGTAACGGGCGGGCTGCCGCTCACCCGTTCCTCCCGCCCAACGTTCTGGCTGAATGACGCCGCTGCTTGTGATGCTGTGTTACAAGGTAAGCCCCCACCCCAAAGTGGTAGCAGGGGGTGACCAGATTAGGCATGAATCAAGGGCCCACATCTGGCTGGCAAGGCCCCTGAACCTTTTTAGTATTTGCAGCACTGGTTAGCACCAGGATGCCATCAGGGATGGGCAGAGGGGTCCCAGTGGTCCTCAGGATCCCCAGCAAATTGGCAGTGGCACTCCTCCCACCCAAATCATACAAACACGAATGATATTTGCTCATTCAGGCCCTGCAGGGTTTGTTTATGACACATGACATTTGGACCCAGTGGGCTCAATTTGGTTCAATTTCACCCCAAAGAAATTCATACCTTTTTTTCTGCTTGGCCACTCACAGCAGTGACATTGCGCTGAGTCTGCTTCTTGAGCAACCAATACTGACCCCAGTCTTGCCCTTTTCGATCCACTCTCCCCTACACCCCAATGATATTTTAGGCAGGCTACAGACCCTTCAAAGAAGCTTTCGCTTTCGGAATGAGTGAAGGTTGTGACATCTCCTCTTCCATCTGATTAGACTTTTGAGTTTAATAACATGTGGATCTTGCAGAAGCCAAGCACGGAGCTTATCTACTTGCTGAATGGGTGTCAGAATACCTCATATATTTCTATAATGAGATAATAATGGCCTGCTCCCTCTTTCCGCCGTGCTCCCTTATTGTATCTATTTTTAAAATGTCATTCCACCTAATGGGTTTTCACCACTATCTGCTTCGGTAATAGGAGGTCCAAGTGAGCGACAGCAGAGTCCTGCTGTTTCATTAGTCCGTTCCCCATCAAACACCATTTTTACGACATGGCGATAATGGACTCCAAGCTATTTTTCGGGTTGGAGCACAACATGTATTCACACCTAAGCACTACATTTGACAGATTGCAACCTTCACCGCTGTGTGTTTCAAGGACTGAGAGGATACATAATTCTCTCTCCCTTCCTTTGCACTGGACTTTATTTGTTTTTCGAATGATGTCATTCCCTTGTTCCTTTTTAGCATTCAGTGAGAGTTTGCTTTTAGCTAATTGAAATAAAGAACATGTTTCCTATATTATATATTGCGTCCAGGGATTAATAACACCGTAGTTTTATGAAATAATTTCCTTGCTCATGGAAAAGAATCCTACTAATCATCCTCTCTCTCTCTCTCTCTCTCTCTCTCTCTCTCTCTCTCTCTCTCTCTCTCTCTCTCTCTCTCTGTGTGTGTGTGTGTGTGTGTGTGTGTGTGTGTGTGTGTGAGCACAATCCTAACCCGGAGTTAGGCCAGCACAGTTAGGCCAGCACAGTTCGGCTGGAACAAGGGACACCCTAAAGTATGCTTGAACCATCTCAGAATCAGAGAGGCCAGCATACAGATGTGTCCACTGAACATCGTGTCCACTGAATCCATTGGGGGAGTTTTGGCCTTGGGCAGGCTTCTCCAGGGTAAGCCCCTACCAGCCTGGTGGGTCAACTCAGATCTGCTCCAGCGATAATCTATGTTGACCCATGAAGATAGATCGGGTCCAGGAAGGGGGTTGGGATGTGGCCGACACCACTGTCACCAAACACATCCCCTTTGTGGACCCAATTTGTCCACCCCCTGCCTCGCCCTGCCTCCCTTCCGGTCCCTGCATGGTCTTATCTGAGGCAGCAGGCATCCACGGTCTGTCGCTATGTGCATCTGGCTGCTCACCATCTCTGCTGGCAGCCAGACCATGCTATCCACCATTGCCACATTTGCAACAGGCAGAAAGCACATTATGCTACCAGAATGCGTGTTCTTGCACCGTAACAGCCAGTTAGGATTGAGCCATCAGTCAAATAACTATCTACATCAGAATACGTTGGGCAGAAAAAGTAAAGAATATCTTTCAGCTTAGGAGAACAGGCCCCCGCCTCGCCCATGCCTTGATTCTGCAGCTGCAGAACACCAGTAAACGTCAGTGTTCTCAGTTGAATCTCAGTGTTCCTTTTCAAAGCAATTTTTCTAGTCCTTGTAACTGTAAAAGGAGGCTTGAAAGCCTGGGGGCAATGCACGATGAAAATCTCAGCAGCCATGGAGGAGTAAACAAGATTTCCAGCCATCCAACCCTCTAATGACATGTTCCAAGCTTGAGAAGCCAGACCGCAGTGCTCCATCAATGATTTGGTCTGGAGTGATTAGATTTCGAATATAGATGTTGAACTTTGGGTCCACTGACATTAATCTCTCCTGGGATTTTGACCATCAATCCATCACTGGACACTTGTCTCATGTTTCCAATGCAGTACCCAATTCCTGGTTGCATGGCAAATACTACATTATTACAATTATATCTGATTATCTGCTATCAAACTTAGGTACCACATGACAGAACTGATCAGATTTGAGAAACAGAGGTTGTCCGCCCACCGGTTCATGAAGCACATCCCCCCCAAAGGATCCTGCATAAGGCCCACAACACTACATACAGATATGCACACATTAACAGCCTAATCCTGTCTAAACCACCAGCCTGCCAATGCAGCCATGCCACCAGTGCGCACACTGCATCCTGTAGGTGAGGGCAGGCCCAGGTAAGAGAACTTTTGTTGCCTTGCTGAGGGTTAAGCTTCTACTGCCACGTAGTCCTACACAGACCTGTGCCAGTGATTTTGCCGGAACAAGTCCAAGTGAACTCAGGAAGGTGGATCAAGGCTGGGAAGGTCTTGCTAATGCCACTCCCCAGCCATAACACACCTCCTCTCCACCCTGGTCTCCATCGTTTCCATTCCTTCTATTCCCTTCCCAGCCCCTTTTATCATCTACCCTCTGTGCTGACCCACCAAGACTGGGGATTTTCAGAGGGCCACAGGCGCACAGTTGCAGCTGCTTGTGGCAGCGGCCCAGGTGTGTGGAATGGTAGATTGTATTTTACGACCGCCATAAAGCATGTTGCACTGCCATAATGTGAAGTTCTGGCGGTGCAGCAGGCCCATAGGATCTGCAAACCAATCTAGTATATTACCAGATATCAGTGACTTGTGGTGAGGGTGTGGCAGGTGAGGCAGAATTGCCCTGCCATCAGTGATGTCATCCGGGCGCGCCAGGAACCAGAATGCCCGGATGATTGACAGCCCTCCGCCCCTATGGCGGAGGGCTGCCACGCCTTCCCAAGCCTCACTGTGCCCGAATCGCTCAATTCGGGACGCAAGGGAGGGTGGGTGGGACCAGCAGCAGCTCGCCCGTCCTCTGGAGAGGAGGCGCAGCCCGGGCCCTCTGCAAAACTAGTGGAACGGCGTACCGGGCCGTTCCGTCTGGATGACGCCTCTGCCTACCATCCTTCTTTGAAAAGTGCCTCCACTGCTGCTGCATTGGCTGTGATCCTGCATACACTTACAAACCATGGGCTCCAGCTGCTCAAAGCCCATGGGTTATAAGTGCTTGCGTGATCACAGCAGCGGCAGCACTTTTCAAAGACCTACGGTAGTTCTGCCTCACCAGCCACATCCTCCCAGCACATTGCTGCTACACATCAATTAATGCTAAGACCTGTCATAATTAGCTTCATCCCATTTCACTGGGATCACAAATTCTGTCTCAGGGACATATACTCACAGAGCTCTCTTTCTCTTTGGCAGTAGTTCCTAAACTGTGGGGTGGGACCCACCAGTGGTCCCAAGCCAAATTTAGGTGGGTCATGAAGCATCTTGAGCAGCCATATTGAAAATATGGGACGATGGGATGCTGAAATTAGGGAGGGCTGTGTGCTTGTTTTGCTTGTGTCAGGGTTGCAAATAGGCTTTTTTTTCTTTCTGATTCCCTTTGCTATTGGAAAATGGCTGAGAAAGAACCCAACTTAATGCTGCATTCTCAGGAAAGCAGCAGGCTCTGGCACCAAAATGACGGCACCTCCGGCCATGATGAAATCATTTCTGGTGGGTCCCAGACAGATTGTCATTCAAAAAAATGGTTCCCGGTGCTAAAATGTTTGCGAACCACTGCTCTATGGTGATCAGGATCCCCACATATTTCGCAATAGCAGCTATAATGATGCATTGAAGCACTACCTGTCCCTCAGTAGTGTAGCCAGAGGGACGCGAAGTATTGCAGGTGCTTCAATACACCATGTGAGTAGCCCCTCCTCCTTGCATTGAAGCTACTCCTGGAGCACGGCTGCCCAGAACGGCAAGGGGGAGGAGCCACTTACACAGTGCCTTGAGGCACCTGCAATACTTAGTGTTCTGCCCAGCCTGGCTATACAACTGCTGCCCCTTCTCTTGACAGGGGTGCCCTTCAAGATTCCCGCCCATCGCTCCAGCAAAACAAGTTGTCTCCTCCAGCAAAGGTCTGGCAGCAATTTAATGGGCTTGAATACTTTCAAGAGGAAGTTAATCCACCACTTGCTATCTTTTGTCTTTCCATTTAGTTCAATGCACTATATAATCACTTCAATTTTCTTCCCCGAGCGATAAGGCTTGACTATAAAACTCAGAGGTTAAATACTTAGCCGGTCTCCATGTTTTATCCTCGCCTTATCTCCAGTCATCATCAGGTACTGTCTTTCTCTGCACACCCTTCTTTGGAAAGTGGCCTTCAGAGTGGGCTCTGGTTTTTATGCTCATGTTCCTGTGTGCCGAAATGCTTTTCCTGGGGAGATTAGATAAACTGATTCCCTTTCATTTCACGTCTGGCCTAATAGATTCTTACCACGAAATCTGCTTTCAAGTTGTTGTTTTTCTGCTCTATCTATAAAGGTTCCGAGCTTTAGAATGCAAACGCAAGCTTGGCTATTTATATCCCGACCATAGTCAGAATGGAGCCTCATAATTCTCCTGTGGGGGGAATAGGATTTTATCTCAAAGCAGCAAGCATGGAATAATGGCATAGACAGCCTTGAGACTGTGCCTGCTCAGCCTCTGTTTTTCCTTTCAATGAAGAATGAGACACTTCAATGTGACCTGGAGGAGGTGCCACACTGTACGACTCCCACACACGTTTGTTCTCAGTTGACCACCTGGCTATTGAGGATTTGTGTTGAACCGGACTGTCACCTGATTCAGAAATCTTGGTTGATTCATCGAGTGAGTTTTAGTCAGTTCAGTCTGCACACATTCGCACAGTAGAAAATGAAAATCATTTTAAATGGGGAAAAAATCATATTCCTTGCTCTTAGACAATGCAAGGAATTGTAACACAGGCACCATCATCTTAATTAAAAGAGGCATCCCTTCTAGCATTCATACAAGGGAATGCCTGTTTTAAGGTCATACTTAATATCTGCCATTTTTATAAGTACTTGCATTAAAAAAAATAACTTGTTTTTCAAAACCTGATGAATCAGGAGCACATTTTTAGTCCATCAATTTTTTTAATGAACCAATCTAATATTAAATAGCCAAATGTTGCAGCCCTCAGCCCAACTGAGCTATCAGTTCAATGAGAGCAAGATCACCGAAGAGGGAGTGGGGGGGCACAGTCTATTCTGCCACCAGCACTATGCTCTGCCAGTGCCACCAGGCAACTAGAAAGAACACTTCCCCACCAACCTCCAATTTCATACATGAATACCCACCCACCCACCTGCCGGGGTAAGGAACAAATGCAGCCAGTCTGGGTAGCCCCAAACTACAGTTAAGCCTTAGTTAGAAAGTGTGTAAGAGTGTGGGAGCACAATCCTAACCTGGAGTTAGGCCGGCACAGTTAGGCCAGCAAGATTTGGCTGGCCCAAGGGCCACCATAAACTGCTTTTGGATCACTCTCAGAGTCAGAGGATGGTGCACATCTGGGTGCTGGCCTCCCTGACTCCAAGGGTGGTCCCAACATACTTTATGGTGTCCCTTGTGCCAGTCAAAGTGTGCTCTCCTTCCTAATGGGGCAGGAACTGCAAAGTTCCGAAGTCCCTTTCACTAGGATCTTTAAGGAAGAAAAATGCAGTCCCCACTTTTCTTCTTTGATTGACTGGGCTTCAGTCCTGTGGTTCCCTATATGCTCGAGTACCCCCAACATTTAAAATGTTGGAAGACTATACAGGTTAGACACCACTAAAATGGAGTGTCGGAGGAGTTAGAATGGATAAAAGAAAATACTTTTTTATCCAGCAGGTAATTAATCAGTTTCCTTGACACTGGAGGTGGTGATGGCATCTGGCCTTGGTGCTTTTAAAAAGGGATTGGGCAGATTTCTGGAGGAAAAGGCCATTGTGGGATACAGGCCATGATGGGATGTGCAACCTCCTTACATTAAAAGTAGGCTACCTCAGAATGCCAAATACAAGGGAGTGGCAACAGGATGCAGTCATCTTGTCTTGTGCTCCCTGAGGCATCTGGTGGGCCACTGTGAGATACAGGAAGCTGGACTAAATGGACTAGGTGGCCTGATCTAGCAGGGCTTATTTTCTTATGTTCTTAGGTTGAGTACTCCTTATCTGCACTGCAGGACAGGAAAGTGTCTGGATTTCAGATTTGTCTGGATTTCAGAATAATTGCATAAATATAATGAGAAATGGGACGTGGTGGCTGCTGCTGGGCTTTCCGACCGGAAGGTTGGGAGTTCAAGACTGCGCAACGGAGTGAGCTCCCGTTGCTTGTCCCAGCTCCTGCCAATCTAGCAGTTCGAAAGCACTTAAATGCAAGTAGATAAATAGGGACCACTTCGGTGGGAAGGTAACGGCGTTCCGTGCACTATGGCATAGAGTCATGCCGGCCACATGACCACGGAAGCTTGTCCTCGGACAAAATGCTGGCTCTACAGGCTTTGAAATGGAGATGAGCACCGCCCCCTACAGTCAGTCACAACTAGACCATTCAGTCGTGGGGAAACCTTTACCTTTAATGAGAAATGCTTCCTCTTGCTCTTCTCACTGTTACCATATAAATTTTATATTGATGCTATTATATGATCTGTGCTGTGGTGTGAAATCGTTGCCCGGAAGAAGAAAAAAGAATGTTCTTGAGAGTTTCCGTTTTGCTCTAGGCAGAAAGGTTAATAAGTCAGCAAGGAAACACAAAAGAACAAATAGCGAAGGGAGGATTTGGAGAAACAGTCGGCTTGAAAACACTACTTGGAGAAATGAAACTTGAGCCTAGCCACCTGAAAAGGTAAAATCTTGCAGAAAGGATTGAAGTTTTCTTGCATTTGGGGCTGAGCTGAAGCACAGTATAGCTTGGAAAGAAGCAGCCAGGAAGAGTTGCTGCAGTTTGAAAAAGAAAAAAGCCACAACAATGAGAGCTGTCACAGAGAACATGCTGTAAGTGGGCCAGAAGCTGGAGTGAAGGCAGAATCACATCTCACTTTACTGCCTAATCTACCGTCACTGCCCATTAAGCAATGCAAAGGTGCCAACACGGCGTCCACTGCATTCCACAGAGGAGTTTCGGCCTCCAGAGGCTTCCTTGGGGCAAAGGAATATTTGGAGATAATCCCCTGCCAGCCTGTGGATCTACTCAGACCTATGTCAGTGATACTACTGGTGCAAGTTTACATGGAGCTGTGAAAATGGACTGAACCCAACAAGGCAGTTCAAATTTGATGGATGTCACTGCCACCGAAGCTGTCTCCTTCCCAGTCCTAACCCTTGCTCCTTCTTTCCTTGTCACCATCCCCATTGAACCCACCTCGTCACCATCACCTGAACCCCTAACTCTAACCCACCCCATCGCCACCCTGTTCTGCCCAACCCCAACCCCCTGCCATCCCCTATGCATACTCCATCTTTTGCATTCATACCAGGGCCAGCGAGCAGCTGGAGGTTGGCAGTGGCGGCCAGCCTACACTCTCCAGCGTGTTGCCTTTTGTGGTATCCAGAAGGTTCCGGTGCTGTTAGGCACCAATAGGCTTGGGACCTTTCTTTCAAACCAGGCTACAGCAGTGAACGTGTCTGGATAGGCTTAGGCAGATGTGCTTATTTATTTATTTTATTTATTTATTTATTATTAGATTTTTACCCCGCCTTATTGTGCCCGAAGGCACCCAAGGCGGCATTACTATATATAAAAACAATATAACAATTCACAATTAAAAACAATTAAAACAGAATTAAACAATACAATCAAAAATTAAGAACACAATTAAAAACAAATTTAAAAACAATATAAAACAACGAGCCCCGTGGGCTTACCCCTATTTATTTCCTTACCCCATATACGTAATAAGGCTTTTTATTTCAACAATTTAATAATTTCTAAATAAATTTTAAATAATAAATATGTCATGTTTAAAAACTATTTTTCTTTGCAGATCTTTGATTCCCCTTCCATGGCCAATCTCATTCAACCCAGTACTGATCAGAAGCAAAAGGTTTCCAACGTGATAGGACTGGTTTAATGGAGGCAGCCACTTAATTGCTTAATGGAGGCTAAGTAAGGGGTTTGGGGTTTGCCTTCCTTCCCACTTGTGGCACTGGTTTCACATCATAGGAAAGCGTAGGGATGAAACAGGAAGAGGGATTTATCCAGGGCAAGGACCAGGAAATAGGAACGCAGAGTCACCCTGAGCCACTTGGACTTATTTTTCATTCTGAAACAATTAAAAATAGACTGATTTTGAGAGAATTTGTGTCTAGCATAATATGCAAAGTCTAATGCACCCATGCCAGGGTACGGTTTCTAGGCAACAACGCCTGATTTTACAGTGCAGACATTATTGTGTTGAGAGACCTTTTAAAATATGTCCCTTCTCTGTTCATTTCCTTCCATTACTCCTTGTGTGCTGGAATCAGTATTTTATGTGAGTCCTTTGTTTCAGCCTTGCCGAATGGTCTGATTTTTTGACTGTAGCTCCCCGATGGTTTTTTCTTCTTCTTGAATTTCCTGCTGTGCTACAGCTTATTACATT
>JAJKFI010000001.1:51450870-51464676 GCA_029204185.1 Lerista edwardsae | reverse complement strand
GAAGAAGAAGAAGAAGAAGAAGAAGAAGAAGAAGAAGAAGAAGAAGAAGAAGAATTTCCTTTCAAGTTTCCTACAAAGTCTGCCAGCCTGCCTCGACACACTGCAAAGCCTGTGTCCCACTGGAGATCCTAGAGATGGGATTCTCATTGTCAGCACATTGGGAAGAGCCGGTGGATATTCTCCGTGAAAGATGACTTCTGCATTTCATCACGGCAGCCGTTCAGAACAAGTCATCCTTGCAAACATCTCAACCAAAGTTGCTGTTTTTAAAAAATACACACACACACACAGACAGAGGAGTCCCCAGGAAGAGGAACTCTTGCCTGAGTTGATTTAATAATGCCTGACAAGTGTACAGCAACGATACTGACGGATGCAAGGATGAAAACCCCCCTGCTCTGCATTTTCTTATAAAATATGAAACATTTAATTACAGTGACTGATTGCCCTCATTTCGCCAGTACCCCAGAGCTGTGAAAATTTGATGAGTGTGTGCCTGAAAAATGAGGATTGAGAACTGAAATGTCTCTTTAAAATGCACATCAAAATCCCTGTGAAACACAGCACTTTCAAGCCTTTCCTTCGAAGCAATCTGGGAGTTTCCCTGCCGAACAAGCAGGGAATGAGCAAGATGGGTCTTAAATGTCACGGTGAGATTAATATGCTTCTTTATCAATTTGCTGTTGCTGTTCTTGAAGATTAATGCTGCTCAGCAGCACTCGTGAAATACAATGAGTAACCAAGTCAGCGATTAATCAACATTGTTCACATGGAAGTTTCACACTAAGCAGTTTGATTTTCCTCTGCAGGGGTTGACGGCCAAGCCTAAAATGGCAATGCAAATCTCAGACCGTGGAATTAGCATCCAACGAAATCCTAGCCTGATCACAAAACAGTGGCTTGGCTCTGCATTTTCTCCTGTTTATCATTTTAAAAAAAAGCTTTAAAAAACTGGTTGGTTAAGGAAGCAGAGCCTGGCCAGGATCTTTCCCTGTCCTTAGATCTTTAACTGAAGATCCCAGGGATTGAACCAACGATTTTATGCATGCAAGGTATCGGTCCTCCTACATGTGCCTCAAGATCATCTTTGGCAGCAATGAGAACTTTCCCCCCTGACATACAGCAACCATGGAGAATCTAGATCAGCGATGGTAAACCTTTTGGGGTTCAAAAGGTCAAAAATGCCTAACTTAACTCGGCTGATGTGTCACTCCCTACCCCCCAACAAAAGAGAAACACATTTTCTTTTTTTCTTTTTTTCTTTTTTTTTAAAGAAAACTCTAATCATGTGAGGGGCTATGCATTATATAAAGAAACATCAAATCATTACAAAAATTCAAATCATTACAAAAACCAACTCAGTTGTTGGGTGTTGGCGAATGCTGGCGTGTCACCCAAAACGTTGGGGCGTGTCACTTTTGACACATGTGTCATAGGTTCACCATCACTGATGTAGATCAAGATTGCAGGGATAGGGCCAAAACCTCTCTCTCTCTCTCTCTCTCTCTCTCTCTCTCTCTCTCTCTCTCTGTCACACACACACACACACACACACACATAGCACTGCAACCCCAATTTATAGGGCCTCAATCTGACTGCTATTTAGTATTGAAGAAAACACAGTAACTAAGCATGCATTTTCTGTAAGATGTAGTTTGATTCTTACAGCCAAAATTATGGGCTATGGAATATCTTTGTCTAGAATTTCCACATCATTATTATATTTTAACTTTGGGGCAGATGTGGAGAAAAAAAGTTTTGATCAAAGTAGCAGTTCTGAGATAAGAGTGCTACCCCCCCCCCGATATTTTCCTGATCTAAGAGCCCAATCCTATCCTATCCTATCCTATCCTCCTCTCCCCCACACCATGCAGATGGACCAAAAAGGATAGCTATATTTGGAACATGTGAGCCCTTTTGGGAGCCCTTTTGGGACAGGGAGCCATTTAACTTTATTATTACTATTTGCCTGTAAACCGCTTTGTGAACTTCATGTTGAAAAGCGGTATATAAGTACCTGTTGGTTGATTGATTGATTGATTGATTGATTGATTGACATGTCTGAGGAGAAAAGGGGGGAAGGGAGGGTGCTGGGAGTTTGAGAGAGAGAGCTTGCGGGGGCGGGGGAATGGTAGCAACGCAACTGCTACCATCGCTTCGCTCCTGGGTATAGATTGGGGCTTGGGGTGATTTACAAGTGCCCGCCCCAGTGCCCAGGAGGGTTGGTGAGCCCTGCGGACCCTCTGCAGGGCTCCCTGTGCGATAAAAAAAAGTTTTAAAGAACTGATCGTGACCCACTTCCTGGCTGCGATTGCGAAACTGGCAGTGGGTCGCAATAGTTCTTAAAAATCTTTTTAATGCCCAGGGAGTCCTGCAGAGGGGTCTGCAGGGCTCCCCAACCCTCCCGGACTCTGGGGCAGGCACTGGTGAGTCCCCCCAGCCCCAGCCTATGCCCAGCAGTGATGCAATCATAGTGATGGCATTGCTGCCATTCCCCAGCCTCAGCCTCCGTAAGGGGACACAGGCAGTGCTCTTCAGGCTGGGACGTCATGACGCCGCAGTGTGAAAACCACAGAGGAACGGCACGCCCCATTGCCATCAGATCCACTCCCCTTTCCCTATTTCCCCCCCTCTCAGCCCAGTTTCTCCCACTCTTGGCCCCCACCACTACTTTGCCTGCTCAGGTAGCTGCAGCAGGCTCCAGCGACGGGAGCCTCCCAAAATAGCCCCTGACAGAGCTCTCTGGGCGCTGTCAGCAGCCATTTTGCAAGAGCAGAGTTCCATTCCACTGTCGCCAACTACTCTGGCCACTAACCCAATCCTACATAGGGGTGGGATGTCCCTATGACCCAGCCACTGTTAGCCCTGCTGGGAGGGGAGTGTGAAGAAATACAAGCAGACTACAGATTGCAGTTTCCCTCTCCACACAAGAGGGCCTAATGCAACTTTGAATGGGCACTTTAGATTGGGAAAACAGGGGGTGCTAAACTCGCTGACCTTCTGTGCGGTTGCTCCATTCAAAACTGGCCACCCATCCACCCTTCCATGGTTGTTTTATGGTAGAAAGGGATTTGAGATAATTGAGTAGGGCTCACCCACCCACCCCGTTATACCTGATTTTGCCCTCAAAGAACTGAACAAAGGTTCCAAAATGATTGCATTGTGCATGTAACTTATCCAGTTCTGTCCTTTAGTGTGACATTCCTGTTTCCATAGTTACCAGTCTCAAAATCTGAAACAAAGAAGAAGTGTAGTTCAGTGCTGGAAGGAGAAATGGAATCATGCGAAACTCTACTCAGCATGTCAATGAGTATGTTGGTTACAGTACTTAAAAAGGATTTGTATTGTACCTTTTGTATAAACAAAGCAGAAGGCAGATTGTACTAATCCATGCAATAGCGTCATGTTCAGGCTAAATGCAGGGGTTTGAATCTGGTGGTCTTAATAATGTATACTGTATGGTACTTATATCTATATTTTTTAATGTTGTTTTTAAATGTTATTTGTATATGTTATTTGGTGTTGTCCAGTGTAAGATGTGAAGAGCACCTCATTTTTCTCATACCGTGAGTACAATGACAAATAAATTTCTATCTTCTATCTATCTATGTTCAGTTGCTGTTCCTGCACCTCCGCTACAGCCATGTTCAGCTGACACATGAGAGAGAAGTGGGAAAATGCCACATTGATGCTTCTTCAGGCCATAAATGATGCATTGATGCACTGCTGCTTTGATGCATTTTCTGCTCATCCCGTTATTGTGCATCCAGCGCTTGTCTGCACGGGGCAGAGCCAATCCTTCAGAGGCTCTCTTTGTATGATTCGGAGCGGGACTTGGCAGATGAATCCCCTGCATCCTGGGCTCAGTCCTGTGCAGACATTGCCAAACATGCAGCCAATACAGTGAGCAAAGCCATCAAGTGTTAAATGCCAGGTGTGGCACACATTACCTGCCTTCTGTTATGGCTGGGTGGTTAGCAAGTGTCTTTGTACAGTAGCCAGTGTGAGATCTCAACATGCCTCCCTCTTGTCTTTGATCCCTGCCCTGGGTATTTCTGGGCAGTCATGCAAAAGCAGAATGCCTGGCTAGTAAGGGAATGTCCCTTGGCTGTGCTCAAACATGTCTCTCCTGGCTCCGTTGTGCAGGGAGCTACCAGGATGCTGTTTTGCCTGCATGCTGTTGTGACAAAAATGTTGCATTCCAGGTGGTGAATGCCACCATAGGGGCTTGAACCCTCGCCAAGAGCGGCTTGTGTGTCTGTTGCACACGGCTACCCTTTTCTGTGGGAGTTCTCTTCCTGCCCTTCTTCTCCTTTGCTCAACAAGGTATTCCTTGGACACCTGTGTTTGTAGATGCAGTGAGTGGCTCCTTGTTTCACCGACGCTGCACAGCCACCAGAATCGATGACATGCTGCTGTCGGAAGGCTGCTCTAAGGGTGACACGCCACGCCACAGTTTCCCTCGATGCTGTCAACGTCGTGGGAAGGGCTAAGCCAACATTACCAGGAAGGCTGCACTGGCATGGCATTGCCTGGATGAGTTTAGGGCATGATGGATAATATTGCCCCTGCATCTGTATGACATCGGCATAGAATTGGGCCATGTCCCATTCAGATGTTAAGTTCAAATTATGAAAGGGGCAGGATCACATATGGACTCCCACCCCTGATACATACACATTCAGCATAATGTTGGTATGGAGCTTGCATGTATAAAGAGCTCTACATGGGCAGCCCAATCCTAAACTCCAAAATGGTGACCGCTGTACCCTGTTGCTGCCAAGGCTACCGCCAGGGTCTCCTCAGGATAAGGGAGTGTTTGTTCCCTTACCTTGGGTAATGCTGCTGCTGCACCAATGGGTCTTCTCAGCTCTACACCCGGATTTGAGTGTGAGTGTCGGTCTGCCCAGTTCAGGGGGTGGTGGTGGCATAGGATTTGGCAGTAGAGGCTGCTGCAGTTCCTACCTTCCTCGTGGGCCCAATCCTCCCCCTACCCAGTTCCACCCTCCCCATGCCTTCCTCTGCCATCCCCCCTCCAAAAAATCGCACCACCACCAGACAGTGTTGATTACCGCCAGTGGCCATGCGGTATCCTCTGTGCCCTGGTATCCACTGATTCAGTATCCACTGTTACAGTTATCCACTGATACCACGGATACTGGGATGCCTATTAAAAAGATAGGGGAACAATAAACAAATCTCTTTCTTTACTTTGTTACAGCAAAACCACTGATGTTCCCTGTCTTTAAAAAGGCATCCCCAGTATCCAGGGTTTCAGGTACTCAAGGGGTGGTCTGGAACCGAACCCCTGTGGATACCGGGGCATGCCTGTACTGCTGGTGCCGAGGGCTTCAGGATCAGGCCCTCATTCCCTTGTAGGGATGTAGGTTCCATGCCTACATGTTAAAATGAACATGTGGTAAATTAGGAGCAGTGGCAGCTCATACAATCTGGCACCCCTCCTGCACATGTTTGATGTAACATTTGACCAGGGCTGAAGTCCTCCTCAGTGTTGTATAATGCTTAAGGTGATGGAACAATGCTGGCATAATGAGGGTCTGCTCTCAGGACCCAACAGCATGTCCTCATTCTTATATTGCTCGGCAGGAGTGGACACAAGCCATCATTCCAATGCCTGGGTCACAAGGGTGAGATTCTGATCTGCTCCTTATTGATTCTGGTGCTCATTTGCAGAAACGTCTCCTCCAGTCGCCTGCAGAAATCCCACATGTGCATTTGTGCACCCAGACACTTAAGCAAGCATTGATAATTGGGCTCTTATTGCGCCTTCCTAGGTTCACCAGCGAGATTTATGTATGCAATTTAGGTGGCCACTTCTGAAGAAAGAATCTGTGTTAATGTACAGCAGATAGTTGGGAAAGAAGTGCATTAATATTTTGTGTTGCAGCCTGGCCGAGGAATATATTCTCTGCTTCGTAGGAGCAGCCTGATTACTCAAATGCAATTAGCTGTTGTCAATAACCTCCTTTGTCTGGAATTATCTGAATGTGTATTAGGGAAGTGCCAGATCATCTAGCACCCAGTGCTTTTCAAACATTATTGACTCATTTTTAAAGACTCTGTCCTGGTAATTGTCTTTCCTGGATTGTCTCACCTAATGGCTAAATTCACACTGTGACCTTATAAGACTTTCAGCTCTATCCTTAACGCGTGTGTGTGTGTGTGTGTGTGTGTGTGTGTGTGTGTGTGTGTGTGTGTGTGTTTAAACATGACAATGAATGTCTCAATATTCACCCTGCTACACTAATTATGTTGCAAACCCGGAACCAATTCACTGTGCTGCCTGATTAATTGTTGCCCTGAAACAAAACTGAAGACTCCAAGAAAAAGGTAGTTATTTGAGCCAGGATATGTAGAATGAATCATAATACTGCTGAATCCAAAAGAAACTCAGATAGACCACTTGAAGTTCCCATATCTTTGAAGA
Source organism: Lerista edwardsae (assembly GCA_029204185.1). Classification (NCBI taxonomy): domain Eukaryota; kingdom Metazoa; phylum Chordata; class Lepidosauria; order Squamata; family Scincidae; genus Lerista; species Lerista edwardsae. The sequence goes on along the minus strand of JAJKFI010000001.1, from coordinate 51,458,228 downwards.
TCTACAGTTTCCATCCTGTCATGGCACCTAAGTCTCCATTGTCTCCATAGGGCCATTTCAATACCAGTGCTAGCTTACTGGGAGAATCTGCCCCCACAGGACTCCCACCTACCTCTAGAACAGGTGGATTGTTGGGAACTACTTTTACCACTGATAGGTTCAGGGATTGGTCAGGCCAGATGGGTCATTTGATGGGCACAAGTACTTGGACGATGCATTGGCCAACCTGACTCTATGCCATTTTTAAGGTATGGTTTTCCTTTGATTGGTCCAAAGAGCTTATTTTTATGACATTTGCAATCATGGGGCCACTTAACACATTGTGGGTGCAATTCCTAATCTGGAGTTTGGCCAACATAAGGGACACTGTAAAGTATGTTTGGACTACTCTTGGAGTCAGAGACGCTAGCACACAGATGTGTGCCATCCTCCCTGACTCCAAGAGTGGTCCAAATGCACTTTACGGTGGCCCTTGTGCTGGCCAAACTTGGCTGGCCTAAGTGTGCCACCCTAACTCCATGTTTACTCCAAATTTTTAGGCGTGTATCTAATGGCCCAATCCTATTTAGGCCTTATGCCACAAGAACAGTTGTTTCAGCAGCATAAGGCCTTTTATGGCTGTCACAAAAAGCGACACACCTGTTTGTGAGGCCTGGCCACCACTGCAAGCAGCTGGCTTCTCACACCAGCGAACTTAAGATGCCCTCTGGCGCTTGTACGTCAGTGTGTATGGTGAGAGGAAGGCAAGGAGGGGTGTAACAGGGCAAGGAGGCAGAGGAGTGGGACTGTAATGGGGTGGGGAGGAGGGATCAAGGGTGGGAAGGGGCAGTATTGATGGCAGCAATACACCCCAATATTCTATTCCCTTTCTCAGACTAAATCCCTTGATGTGGGTTCACACTGACGTGCACCTGCTATAAAGTAGACCCAGTGGGGTGGTTTGGACTTATCCCAGGGCAAGGGAACAAATGTTCTCTTGTCAGCTTGGGGAGTTAAGTAGGATCGGGTTGTAAGATGTTGTAAGTGTATAGCAAAAAAAAATAAAATGTAAATGCAATCAATACATGTTTGGAAATGCACACATCTTGAGGAAACACATATTTAGGAGCCATGGTTGGTTGCAACGCCATGTTGAGTTTATATTTTGTGCAAAACTGAGTCTGTTTTTGCATTATTTATTTGTGTGTTTGTTTGTTTGTTTGTTTATGTATAATCTGTGAAATGGATCCCATCTAAGAATTCTGACTAGGAAAAAAAGTATACATTTTACATGGCAAAATACTCTTAGATCTTTGGGTAAAAACAAGGAATATTTTGTATTGCTGAATGACATATTTTTTTCTACTGCCCACTCCAAGAAGTATTTTATATAATTTCATACAAATTATATCAGGAAATGATATAATATGAAAAGCATGTTGTATGTTTTTCTGTAAAGAAAGGTGTTATGTACAGGACATTTGAAGCATACAACATGAAGAGAGAATAATGTGCCTCTGTTTTAATGATCTTCTGCTTGTCACCAGTATTGGAAACATTAATTAAAATGAACTAGTAATGATTGTATGCACATGCTTGGTGTAAGCCAATTTCCCAGTAAAGAGAAATGTGATTTAATTGAATAGTTTATTATACAAGTTACCTTCTTGTCCAAACTCAGCAGCTTCTACATTTTTCATGGGTGTCATCAGTTATTACCTCTGTGGTGCTCTGCTGAATAGCACTTTTTTTGGTCACCATGGAGAAACTGATTGTTGTTTTCATCACAAGCTTGCAAATTATATGTACAGTAGGCTAAACACCTGTGTTGCAGCAATCACCAAGTTTGAACAGTAGAGAAGCTGTTTTTGGTCCACATAGGCAGATGTATGGAAGAACTCCTGGGGGCGGGGCTTAGGATTCAGCGCAAGGGCTGTCATCTGCCACCACCCCCATCACCACCCACTGTGCTGCCCCGTTATGCCCCTGGCACACCTCTGGAACACCCTTGGCAATGTCCTGCACCGACCAAGTGCTACTGGCGCTCGACAGGTGCACAACCGGTGCATCTTACAGGCGCAGTGGCGTTCATGCACGAGCACTGCTGCTTGCGCCAGTCCTGCGCCCGATTCGCCGGCGTAGACACCCCTGACGGCATGTTTGCAACAGCACTGGCCCTGTGCAAAAGCGCAGCACCAGCGCAGCGCAAGCATAGGACTATGCTCTGAATGTAGAAATGGGCAAAAGAAATATGTAGAAAACATTAAGCTATTTGATAGCTTTGTCCAGTGTGGGAATAGAAACAACCAACATAGAACAAACAACTGGGCTGAAGTTATGACTTGTCAAAGATGCCAAGGATTTTATGAAGATGTCAGATTAACATTTGAGTTGTTATTATCTTGTATCAATGCCTTGTTTGGTGTGCTTGTATATTTTGTATTTGTTTAAGTACTTCAATTTTTAAAATTTTTAAAAAATAGACTCAAAACTCAAACCTTGGCAAGACTAAGCAAAGTGTACTCCTCAAAACAAATACTACAAATGTAAAAAAATGAACATTCAGCTGCTCCTACACACTCTGTGCTGTAAAATAGAAAATAAATTGACATTTTTGGAGATGAATGTAGTTGTACTTTATGTGCTCAGTGGGTCAACTATCCTTCTTTATGCTGGAGGGCGATCATTTTTCATAGCTCCCTCTTGATTGAATTTCCATATTTGTACCATTTAAATGGCACTGTTCAGGTCACCTCTGCGGCGTATAATTACATATTATTAGGCAGTTACTCCCTCCTTTATTAGGGTGAAATTGAGCCTTACAAATGCACATTGTAAATGTTATATGACATCATTCTCATCGCTTTTCAAGAGATTACCCTGCGTGTAGTTTTGCAATAATATTTTGCCTGCACATTTTTTTTCCTCAAAGGAAGGCATTACAAGTGTGTCTGTTTACTAAATAATAGGGTGCACAGCTGGAAAGGAACTAAAAGGGTGCAAGACAGGTGTGTAAGCACAAAGTGACTGCAAGATACGGAAATCATCTAAAGCCCTGCAGAGCAGCTGGTCTTTATTTATAGCTCGGCACAGGAATTAGCTCTGTGAACACCTTTTGAAACTGTTTGCTTGAGCTAATCCTCGGAGAGTAATAAATCCTTGCCATTCAAGTCCAAGGAGAATCCTTGATGTCTGAGAACTTCCTCACTTGCAGTGCCACAGGTGAGCTTTGCATCAGCATCAAACTCTCCATTGACTACAATGTTTTGAGGAAGCAAACACAAGCCCTGCTCTGACGAATGGAGAATATGAATACTGGACTTGTTCCGAAAGAAGTGTAAGCACATTGATTTCACAGAGCACATAGGTACAAAATACCTTGTATGAAAGCAGGCAATATAAATATTGAGTATTTAGATAAGATGACCAACTTTTGAAATAAAGAATACGGGTGTTTAGTGGGGCCTGGAGCGGAACCCAGGTAGGTTAAAGGCCCATAGGTCGGGGCGCCGGCTTGTGTTCAACACTGGGGGGGGGGCCGTAGCCACACCTCTTGATGCACCCAATGTCATGATGTCACAATGTCATGCTGTTGGGGTGTGTGGCCCTGCACCTCACCGGCTCCCAGAGCGGGGAAGGCGTGCTTGTTCCCCCTGTTGCTGCTCAGGCAGTTGGGCAGACCATCAGTGTCTGCTTTCCTATTTACAGTGACTCGCATGACCTACCAGTACAGGTCTAGTTTTCCCAATAGCCTATTACACGTTTTTTGCACTCTTTTAGAAGGTGCAATTTTTAAAAAGGGAGAATTTACGAAGAAATCATGTTTTTAGCGCAATGCATCACGGTTGCAAGGAAACGCAAATGAGCTCATGAATTCTTCCCACTTTGAACCCCGCCCTCTCTAGTTGGAAGGGGGCAGGAGGGCAGGGGCCAGATATTGGGGTGGCACAGCCACACCCACAAAATATTGGGAGGGCCACTGGCCCCTGTGCCACACCCAAGTCAGCGCTACTGCCATAGGTGATGATGGGGCAGAATCCAGCAGTCAAGGAGGTGGAATCCACAGAAAATGCTAAGTTCCTCTGAGGGTTAGTACTTACTAAGGTAAAGGTTTCCTTACAACCAAATGGTCTAGTCATGACCAACTGTAGGGGGTGGTGCTCATCTCTGTTTCTAAGCCTGTAGAGTTGGCGTTTGTCCGAGGACAAGCTTCCGTGGTCATGTGGCTGGCATGACTATACGCCGTAGCGCACAGAACGCCATTCCCTTCCCACCGAAGTGGTACCTATTTATCTACTTGCATTTTTAGGTGCTTTTGAACTGCTAGGTTGGCAGGAGCTGGGACAAGCAACGGGAGCTCACTCCGTCACGCAGTCTTGAACTCCCAACCTTCTGGTCAGAAAGCCCAGCAGCAGCAGTTTAACCCACTGCAAATTGGATAAGTACTAAAAAAAGCCTTTACCCTCAGCTGCAGCATCACCTTCCTGTTTGCATTACTGTCTTTGCCCCTCCTCCCACCCCTTAAGGGGCCAGAGATAGGGCTTTTCAGGCTGGGGCATCGCAATGCCCCAGTTTGAAAACTGCTTATGTAGGATCTACCAAGCAAAGACATCTTCACCGTATACATCTGAAAGCACTGTGTTGATGAGAAGAAAAGCCAAACATGGACTGATTTTAGAGAGAATGTCAGAGTTGGGAGGGGTTTTTTGTTTCACAGCATCAGGGAACAGTTACACTGTGCCGAAGACACGACACAAGCCTTTGGTTTCCCCAGTGAGCACCCAGCAGCCCATCAACAAGCCACTTAATCACAGCCCTTAAACTCTGTCGACAGAGGCTTGTTTCTCATTAAAGCACCTGAAAGCAGACCAAATAACAGTCCTAAGGGGGAAATAAAGAAGAAAGGTATTGGTTTTCAGACACAGTTCAAAGGCAAGAAAGCCAAGTCTCGGCCAAACAGAAACAATTGTCATTAATTTTTTTTTTGCCAGTGTGCAGTCTGAAATAAATTCCCCCAGCTCTGTTCTGCTGAGACAGATCCTGGAAATGGCTGAACGAGGAAAATGACAAGACTGTATACAAATTTATTGTTCCATTTCTACCAGATGGGATTCTGGGAGGTAATTGGAAACGAGCAGGAAATAAAAGATGGAGAAATCTTTTTCTAGAAGTCTACATTTCTTTCTGTTCTAGCTTTGTCACCTATGCCTACACAACAAAGCCAAATCTGGCCTTACAATACCTTTGTGGTTTATTTTAAAATGAACAACATGTTGTTGTTTTTCTGACCCAAACTTCATTATTAACTATCTCTCTTTTTATTTTTCTTCAGAATTAAACTTTGTGTGGAAAAAAAATATAACCACATAAATTTTACTTGCAAATGGAAAGATTTGTCAAGAGGTACTTTGTGGTGTGTCCTGTACATAGGAAGAAGGGACTTCAGCCACCCTCAGTTGTGAGGCAAAGTCCACTCATGATGTGCTCACATTGTTTCTGTTCGAGTTCCAATTTACACAAGTAAATTGGCTGCCATGTTCAGAATACAGATTGAGTGAATCCGTGCAGAGCTTAATTTGGGTTGTGAGCTACAGTTGCTAAGCAACCACAGGATGCTATCCCTAAATATTCTACAGATTGCAAAGAAATAAGGATGATGGCACCTGGCTTTCTCCATTTAAAGCCCAAATCTGGACTGCGCCACAACTCCTGAAACTTCTCACTGCATGGAAACATGGAGCATGAGCACATAGGCATATCAAGGGGCTTTAAACGAAATTGTAACATTGGTCCATCTAGCGCCATATTGTCTACAACAGTGGTTCCCAAACTGTGGGTCAGGACCCATCAGAGGGTTGTGAGCCAATTTCAGGTGGGTCGCGAAGCACCTTGAGCAGCCATATTAAAAATAAGAGGCGATGGGACACTGGAAAGAGGGCGGGCTGTGTGGTTGTTTTGCTTGTGTCAAGGTTGTAAATAGGCTTTTTTCTTTCTGATTCACTTAGTTATTGGAAATTTAATTGGCTGAGAAATAACCCAACGTATTGGTGCATTCTCAGGAAAGCAACATCACTTCTGGTGGGTCCTGGACAGACTGTCATTCTAAAAAGTGGGTCCTTGTATGAAAAAGTTTGAGAATCACTGTTCTAGAGGTTAGTGAGAGGAAGCTGTGGCAAGTAAATCAGCATGATTATGTATGCCGACTATGATCTGGGCATTCTGAAAAGGGGGTCCCAGTGCTAAAAAGTTTGAGAACCACTGGTCTACAGTTTACACTGGCAATTTTCAACCACTGGGCCATGGCACATTGGGGTACTGCAAATGGTCTGTAGGTGTGTCCTGGGAGTTTGGGGAGGGTCATTTAGTAGTAGATCCATTGGAGCATGTGAGCCCCCTGCCAACAACATGGAGTGCCTTGTCAATTGCCAAGAAATGGGTGGTGTGCCTTGACAATTTTACCACTTTGTCAGTGTGCCATGAGATGAAAAAGACTGAAAATTGCTAGTCTGTACTAGCAGGCAGAAGACCTTGGCTGAGTGGAAATCTGAATGCACATTGCCCCTTCCCTTGTCCAGTGCTTTAACCTCTTTGTAATCCTTTGTAATGTGCTACAGATGTTAACAGGTCTCTGTAGAGTTTTTTTGTTGGTTTCTTCAACTAAACAACTATACCTGGCTGTCTAGGGCTCTCACAGCCTTTCAACTAGCCCTGAATAACATTGTTCTAGGACAGGAAAAGTTTGAGCAAAGCAATTTGCATACACCTTTGCCAATGGATGCATATTTCAGAAATGGCCCCAAATGCTCATCTTCAAGGTGAATGATGAAAAGGATCCACACAGCAGGAAAAACATAGAGCCAACCCAGTGCCCTACATTTCATAATCCCCTTGAAGCGAGATATTTGCCTGCACTCCTCTATCCTCTCTCTCTCTCAGCAGAAGCAAAATTTACATTTCTTTTTTAATACTTTTTTTGGGGCTGTCAGCAGGACAGGCCTCCTACATTCTGACACCAGGAATATCTGAAGAACTGATGACATTTCAAATGCCAAATGAAATGAAGTGGGAAGCCTTCCTTCGAAGTGACAGATGCAAGAAATGCCTTCCCAGCCTTTGCTCTTTATTTTAGCTACCCTGAAACAAACTGTCACCATTAATGAGGCAAGAAGATAGGGAAATGCAAAGCTATTGACAATCTGCAACCCCAACACTGTGATTCTCATACAGAGAGTGGAGGCATTTGCTATTTTAATTTGACTGTTATCTGTTGCTGTCATGCCTTCAGAGAGCTCATTACTTTGGTAACAACCACCAATGTTTGAATGTGCTAATACACACACACACACACACACACACACACACACACACACACACACACA
>JAJKFI010000001.1:51424469-51439829 GCA_029204185.1 Lerista edwardsae | reverse complement strand
CACCCTGCCTCTCCCCCCACCCCAACTCCACTTACCGGTGACTAGCGCTGCTGGAGTACCAATAGCCTTTCCTCTTGGCAATGAGGCCAGGCCCTAACTAGCGCCAGCCCAGCACCCCCTCCTCCCACAGTGCTGCAAAGGTGCTTTATGGCAGGTTTGCAACACTATTAGATGGTGGTACGCACGACTGTGATGGATCAGCCAGCAGTATGCATGAACTGTCTATGACGATTAAGGAGAGAGCTCTTGGGGTGCTGGTGGACTGCTCGATGCATGTATCAACTCAGTGTGAGGCAGTGGTGAAGAAGACCAATTCCTTGCTCAGGATCGTTAAAAGGGGGATTGAGGGAAAAACAGCCAATATTGTATTGCCATGGTACAAACTGATACAAGACCACAACTGGAGTATTGTTACAGTTCTGGTCGCCACATCCCAAAAAAGACATAGTGGAACTAGAAAAGGTGCAGAAGGGAGAAACCAAAATGATTACTTGGCTGGGGCACCTCCTTTATGAGGGAAGGCTGCAGTATTTGGGGCTCTTCAGCCTGGAAAAAAAGGCTCCTGAGGAAAGATATGATTGAGTGTGGAATCCTAACCTGGAGTTAGGCCGGCACAGTTAGACCAGCAATGTTTGGCCGGCATAAGGGCCACCATAAAACACGTTTGGACCACTCTCGGAGTCAAGGAGGATGGCATTCATCTGTGTACTTGCCTCTGACTCAGAGAGTGATCCAAACATACTTTACTAGGCTACCTACCTCAAAATGCCAGGTGCAGGAGAGTGGCAGCGAGATGCAAGTATCTGGGGGCCAGTGGCGTATTTATGGTATTGCGTGGGGGGCAAAAGGAATGGGCGCCATTTACTAAGGGGGCGCCAATTGCCCTCCGCCGCCCCCCGCACAATGCCCCAAAGCCACATCAGAAGGAAGCCACACACCCCCCCCCAGCATGCCAGCCAGCCTCTGATTGGGCAGTTTTCCCCAATGCCCCGACTGGGAAGAAATGCGCGCCTCTCTGGCTGGAGGGGGACAGGAGGCGCACGTTTCCTCCCAGCCAGCGATCGAGCAAAACTGCAAAACTGGAAGGGGGAAGGTGTGTGGCTTCCCTCAGCCTCTGATCGGGCAGTTTTGCCCAATCGCCGGCTGGGAGGAAATGCGCGCTTCTCTGGCTGGGGGGGGGCGTGTTCTCTCCCAGCCGGCGATTTGGCAAAACTGCCCGATCAGAGGCTGAGGGAAGCCAGTGCCTCCCCCACTCCAGCCAGCGAGGCGCCCGGTTTCTCCAGCTGCCACTGGGGCCAAGGGGGTGTGTGGCTTCTCTCTGCATGGAGAGAAGCCACACCCCTCAACATCATGACGTCATGATGTTGCGTGCCATGGGTGCAGTTTCGCCCTGGTATGCCTCTGCTGGGGGGCCTCTGTGAGATGCAGGAAGCTGGACCAGATGGGCTTTTGGCCTGATCCAGTGGGACTGTTCCTAAGTCATGGGCCTCAAGATTGAGTGCTGAATCTTACCAAGCAGAAATATGAGAGTAATAACAGAACTTTTCTTTCCATTGAGCCTGGCTGGGAGCTCTCATCTATGAGACTGAGAGAAGGCATCTGTATGTAGATAATTGTATTAGCCCTTGCTTCTTAATTGGCAATTCTGTGGCCTGAAAGTGCATTAATGAATGTAAGGATTCCACCTCTCTCTCTCTCTCTCTCTCTCTCTCTCTCTCTCTCTCTCACACACACACACACACACACACACACACACACACACACAAACACACACACACACAAGTTCACACACATACCCTAATTACAAGCAGACAACACAAATGGCTCTCCACACTTCACAACATCTGTTCAGGCCTTAATTAATTCAACCCTTACATAGTCACCATAGCAACAGTGCTTAACAGTCGATACCAGTTCCGAATATTCAGTGGAAAACCTTACAGGACACATTTATTCAAATTACAATCATTATTGCACTATTGCGGTATTAGCTTCATGAAGTCAAGGTTGATGCTAACCAAATGATGCCTTGGTAGAAGTGACCTGATTTTGATTTTCTACTGTATATTGCCTTATTGTTATGCAGGAGACCGTCCATGCTTGAAGAGCACATGAAAGCCCTCTCTCTAAAGGCACCTTGCCTTTAAAATTTGCCGCCTTTTGTTGATGCCTAAAGAATATTCTTAGGCTGCAGAAAAATGGATCATCATCATTTTCAGAAGTGTGCCTGGGATTGTAGCAATTACTGTGTGGAACCGTAAAAGCAACATTGATTTTCATAAGAACTTTTTGTCCGGCTGAGTTTTCAGTCACAGATGGTAGCTCACCTTGAATCACCCTCATCGTTTCGGACAGAATGGGATCACAGACCTCAGCTGAAGTCGACTTCTAAAAATTGGGAATATGAAGAGGCAGGAAATTGTGAGGATAAAAGATCTACGCATTTGATAGCCAGGCCAGATGAAGTCTTTCTAAACACTCGTATGTCCTAAATGCTTACAGAGCCAAAACGTACTCCTATTTTTTTCACTAATACACTCATCTCACCTGATATTGCAGGAAAAAAATGGGAACAGTTTCCAGACATACAATAGTAGAATTTCTTTATGGAGAACAATTACTATTCCCAACACATAGCCCTAAATCAAAAACTTCTCACCAGTCTGATGCAGACACCTTCCCAGAGACCAGGGACTCCCAGGATGCAAACAATGCAAATTAATGCTTTTGCAAATCTACCCACTTGGCATAATTTATCCCAATGGATGGAAATGAGATTTGTGGTGGTAGAATTCTGGATTAGTAGTGCAGCTGCAGCAATACTTCTGTTAACCCACCTTGCACTGACAAAAAGCCAAGAGCAAATGCACACACATCTACAGTATGTGCAGAAAATGTGGTTTTGGTATTATGCTGTGTACATTTCGACCATGTATACTTACTGACCCTATCGGTCAGTACATCTGTCGCTATAAACATACTGCCCTTCCCACTGTTCTTAGTATCAGTCATATTGCATTCAAGGGATAAATGTGCTTAGGTTGGTTGCCTTGCAATGCAAGCCAATACATTTCTACTCAGAAGTAAGTCCATTTGTGTTCAATAGGGCTTACTGCCAGGTAAGTGGGTAATAAAGGACTGCAACCTAAAAGTGCAATCCTATGCATAGCTCCTCAGAAGAAGCCCAATTAAGTTCAAAGGGATTTACCCTCAAGTAACTAGAGGATTGCTGTCTAGGAGGAGTACATCTGGGAATTGTAGCCATACAATATAAGAAATAAATGCTAATGTAACTTACCTGATCAAAGGTGAGCTTAATAAAGGACACCAGACTGAAAAGTGCACAGACCTGGGAATCAGGCACTTGTTTGGTTTAAAAGAAATACTGTAGTCATCTCTCACTGTTGCTCCATATTTCATCATAATTTTAATTAAACAAGCACAGAGTGTCCTTGAATTCAAAAAGAATGTTACTGTCCTGTTGACTAAGATAAAATTACAACTCAAAAGGTAGGCACACATTCAGTGTTAATCTCAGCTCAGGGATAATCTAATTATTTTTTCTCCTTTTGAAGTATGCAAAATAATATTTACTGAATGGATTATGGAACTTTCAAGGTAAAGCTAACTTTGAAGATTAAACAACTCATGTGTTTTTTGTCTGTACAGCCAAATTAGGTCTTTTTGCCCCTTTTTGAAATTTCACAGGGAAGTTTCATTTTGCATGGCAGGCACAAATGTCCCAACGCACTTCAAAAATTGGTTAATTAAGTGTGGATGCTCTGAATAGTTCTCAAGTTAATTGTAACTAGCTGGCTCATGATTGCAACAAAATGTATTTTTGCCAACTACATTCATTCAAGGACTTCTCTTTTTTGAACAATGACAATGAACTCAGGTTTGATGGTTTTGAACAAAAATTGACTCTAGTCTCCGTTGATGCAGCCAGACTCCCACAGAGAAGGAGGAATTGATGGTCCTGTTTTGTTTGCAAAGATAAAACAACACAAGGCACATTGCACAGGGAAGTCCATACAGGGCTTGTACTCAAAAATCAAAAATAGTTCTATTTAAGGAAAATATTATTTGTAGGAAAGGACGGAAGTGGACCTTTCAGCTAACCTGTCAAGATCTAGAGCAGTGTTATTCAAACTGTGGGTTATTCACTTGGTGGGTTGTAACCTGATAGCAGGTGGGTCACAGAAAGCTGGGAGCAGCCATCTTGGAACCTGCAGTCCTTACTTATGGTATATTCCTTTTGTGAGTGTTAACAGTTTGAATTTTAAAGTGAGGGTTTTTTATTTTGTTTTTAGTTCAGTGCTTTTACATAATATCTTGTCCTCATCTTGCTTTCTGTCAGGGGTGTTTCATGATTGTACAATTGCTGCAGTCCAATGCCAATTTGCATTTCAGGAGTGTCATTTTATTATGTTACAATGACAGCACTTCCTGCTTGATGATGTCACTTCCTGCCACAACATTACTTCCAGGTTAATGACATTACATCTGGTAGGTTCCTGACACAAGTGCCATTCTAAAAAATGGATCCAGGTTCATTTTGTATGGCAGGCACAAATGTCCCAACACACTTCAAAAATGGGTTAATTAAGTGTGGATGCTCTGAATAGTTTGAATATCACTGAGCTAGAGGGAGGGAGAGAACCAAAGGAAATAAGGCCTAAGAATAGCAGTCTGGGTAATCAAAGAGCATGCAGTACCAGATATTAGAAAAGAGACATCTTTCTTGTCCTACCACCACTAGCTAGCTAGCCTTACTGCCCCTTGCTGGTACAATGGAAAAAATACAACATTTCTTCCAATATTCTTCCAATATTTCTTCCAATATTCCGCAGTCCATTGTAAAAGACCCTTCGAGCCCTCTTTTAGAAAAAGGTGTACATATTTTAAATAATAAATAAATTCCCTGGAACAAAAATCCTTCTTAAAGGAAGTGAAGTGAATCTGGTTACACAATTGCAACAGTAATGTTGTCTAATAAAATTTCAAATGCAGGAACTGGTCGTGACAATCCCCCATAACCACCAACAAAAAATGAACGTTACATTTCTTCCTTGGGGTGTTTTCTTCTCCTGCAGTGCCACTTATTTTTACCTTGAAACTTACTGTACTTAGAGGGCAATCCTAACCAACTTTCCAGCACCAGGATAAGGGCAATGCAGCTCTGAGATAAAGGAATAAAATTCCCTTACTTTGTGCAGACCAGCAAAGTTTGGCCAACACAAAGGACACCATAAAGTATGTTTGGACCACTCGGAGTCAGAGAGGCCAGCATGCAGATGTGCGCCATCCCCCCCCCCGACTCTGAGAGTGGTCCAAACGCACCCCATTGAAGGGTGTAGCACATGCCCCATTGGCACAGCCATGTCAGTGCTGGAAAATTGGCTAGGATTGCACCTTAATTTAAAAACCGTGCTCATTTCATTCCAAATACTTGGAATCAAAGGCAATAATGTTAAACCAAATTATAAAAATTGAAGAATGGGATTAAAAAATATATGCCAGATAAACAGAAAAGATATTTTTGAGTAAACATGGACAGGCTAGCACTGTAGAATAAGTTGCACAGTGCTCAATGAGAGGCCAGCACACAGACATGCATCATCCCCCCTGACTCTGAGAGTGGTCCAAACGCACTTTATGGTGGCCTTTGTGCCAGCCAACTTTGCTGCCCTAAATACGCTGGCCTAACTCTAGGTTAGGATTGCACTCTCAGTGGCATCTCTGGATTACAACTCCAACCAGCTCCACCTGAATCATGCACCCTTTGGGGCATCCACTCTTTGCTTAGAAGCAGCAGCAACCATGCTCAGATAGCACCACTTGAAGAGCCAAGCTAGCGCAATGTCGTGCTTCATTACAGTAAGTTCTGCCTCTCTTGAAAATGTCACTCTGGAGAATGTAGTGCAATCTGCAAGAATACAAAAGATTGCAGGGAGCTTGCAAAACTCCAGGGATTACATCTTAAAACCAGATGGAATGAAGCAATCAGCGAGTCTATTTCCCAGCAATAAGGCATGAGCCTCGCACATCATTCCACTCACACATCATAAGCCACAGCCTCGTCTAGACAATGCATTGACTATGCCAGAGGCAACAGCAGAAGCTAGTTATGAGCCATGTTGCCACAAAGGTCCGGCAAGCTGCAGCCATGTGCTAAAGAACATCACAACAAGAACCACAACCAAGTAATTTGTCATCTGATCTGAGAAAAACATCCTTACCAACACCAAACATGGACAGGAAGAAGACCCTTTGTGTATCTGGTTTTCTGATATGACCATCTTCCTTGAAATTACTTGTCTACATCAGAGGCAAATGATCCTTCTGTCTACACATATTTATAGATCATATATCCAGAGGAGACAATTGAGGATTTGGGCCAACTTGTAGCATCTGATTATTATAGGCCTACAGTCTGTTGTCAATTACGTCCTCTCCTCAGATGGTTTCACTGGGGTGTTGTGTGTGTTTTTTTAACGCAACATCCAGTATCCTCTGTTTATTTGAGGTTGGAAGGTTCTGCAACAATGACTTGTTCACGTAAGTTTTAAATTATGTGAATTAGTCCAAAGTGCTCCCAAATCACAACATTTGGATCCAGATCTCAGTTTTTCAAAATAATGGGGTCTTGGGGACCATCGCTTTTGCTTTCCTGCTCATCCCTGTAATTATTTTGAAACCAGACAAAAGGTTTATAGAAACATGAAGTTGGAAATAAACTGACATTTAAGTGAGATTTAGGCATGGCAAGAAATCATATTTGGGAATTTTCAGCCACTTCCAATTTTGCAATTTCCAAATGTCTCTGAATAACAGGACATTTGGGGCTCCGCTTGTGCTACATCTGTTGGAGAGCATTTCATGCGCAGGCTGCATACAAATGAAACATTCAAGGGAAAAAGCCTCTTCAAAGAGTGTTTGCATGCTGTCATTTTCGGAGGCTTATAATAACTGTGAAACGTTAGTTGAATCCCAGTGAGAATTGAAAAAGGCATCTATGACACAAAAGCAACTGTTCTGCCAAATTTTTAACAAATACATTATGTGAAGAGGGGGGGAAATAACATTTTTGTAAAAGTTAAAACTAATAATTCTGGATTGTATCCCAAGAACATTTATGAAAGAAGGTTGATTTTGGCATGGGATCATTCAACATTCTGAAGCAGATTTTCATACTTGCAGGGGCTGTAGAGATGGACAGGAGATAGCAACAAGATTTGCCCCCTTTGTATAATGCCAACATCATCCATGAATTGCTGTTCATAGGATACAGCTCCTCATTTTTAAATTACATTGTTGTCAGCTAGAAACATATTTTTGAAAGATTTGGCCCAAAGTATAGCTAGAGTATGAGAATTGTTCAGCCAAGAGGCTGAGCTCTGAAAAAGGATACAAGCAATTGACAAGTGGATTTAAAAAAAAAATCAGGAACTGGAGGCTGCTGCTGTTTACTAAATGCATGATGAAGCATGATGAAGTTCATTCATGAGTTCATTATGTTGATGGGTACAAGAGTGCACAGTTTGGAAATACGGGGACATTTACACTAATTACAAGTGGTAATTAATTTTTATTAATTTGTGTAAAGTGTAAGCTTGTAATTTGGAGCATGACATTCAAAATATTAGTCCAATGTACTGCGCTTCATGCTCTGAATTACATGTTCTGCATAAATTAATCTGCAATAAGTGCCACGCTGGATTCTGCACTCATCAACATGGCTGTAAATCAAAGGTTCTAATTCACCTGCAGATACACACTGGAAAAGCAAATACAATTCTGTGTGCTTGTGGATTTTACAGGATGCTTAAAGTGCGCTAAGCAAGATTATATTTGCACACATGATGAAGATTTCTGCATTTCTATGTTCTGGGCTAGGAGTGTAATATCTACTTCTACAGTCCATTTACAAACGGATGTTTTCCGCTTTCTTTCCAAGCCACAACAGAAGAGCTCAAATACCCTCATCCAGTGTTCAATGCACGAATACTGTTTCATTAGTTTTGTCCAACAGCCTTAAATATGTGATTCTGAGTATCCTTGCATCTTTCCATCCTCAAAATGTGTGCACTGGGAACGACATTCACATAGCAATGGCATCCAAAGTGAAGCTAGTACCCATGTTGCTGGTGACATCTGCTATAATGTCCCAACTGCAGTCTCAGTTTAACTACTCATCAGATTTGTAGGATGGTGCCAAATAAATTGGCCCCATGGTGATTGGGTAGTCCGTGGAATGGCACATATTGTCTCTGACCATTTCTATGGATTGCTTTCTGGATTGCTTTTATGCTTGTCTGATGAGGGCATCTGATTCAGTTGCCAAGCCAGAAAGAGCTGCGTCTGGCTTATGATACTGTACAACATCACAACTATCAAATGACTGCTATCACTAAGCCTCCTCAATTCACTGCTGCAAGAAGATACATTTATCAAGGATGAGAGTTTTCACCTCATTTTCCTTGTATAAAGAACATGTCTCAAAACTGGCTCTGAGAGCACCTTGCATTCCCCCGTGTTGGCAAGGTGGAAGAACTGCTGCCTCTCAGTAAACGAGAAGTTGCCGTGCATCCAGTTGTCCCACATTTAGCACATCATCACACAATTGTTGTATCTGAGTGCACTTGCAGTACGCCAGTAAACAGGGGCAAACAGAGGGCTAACTCTGCAATGTGTAAAAGTAGTTAAAGTCAAGACAGGCCATTGATATTCCATAGTGCTTTTACAGGTGGGTAATTACAATGGACAAATTAATTGAAGCCCATTAATGCAATCCACTTAGGGCTCCAGCTGGAACCAGGATGAGCATTCCAGATGGAGAAGGTCATCAATTTGTCCTTCAGGGACTCGAGTATCAGCCTGGTAATTACTGTAATAATACCCCATGGCCGATTGCGGACTGCAGCTTCCTGTAGTAGAAGGACGGTGCATTGTCCATTGATTGCAGTGGTGATTGGGAATGGGGCTTCTTTTCCCGGCTTTAAAAAAAAAATCCGACTGCAGATGATTCTCCCTGGAATTTCAGGAAGCTTAATAAAGCTGTACAGGAAGCTGTGCCCTCAAGGTAATTGGAGCTCATGAAAGGACATCTTTTCTTTCAAAAGTATACCAAGCCCCCACTGGTGTGGATCTACCATTTAGTCCATTTCCTTTGTGTTCTCACCCCACTCCCTGGGTAAATGGCTGCATGAAAACCATTTCCCAGTTACGTGATCCTATTGAGGCTGAGCCTGAGGCTGCTCTCTGGGCAGAGCCAGGCATTGGAACTAAGAAACAAGGCTGAGCCAAGGCAGGTGCCTTTTGCCCAGGTGAAGCTTCGGTCTATGTAACAAGCCCTTGTCGCCATGGCCAGCCTAGGTGAGCGCAGCCAGTCCGGTGCCTGCATCCCGTTACTGTCCAGAGAGATGCTTCAAACTGCAGCCCTCCGAGCCTGTCATGTGCAGCAGCTGCACACGAGAGGAACTCCCCATCCTGGCTTAGGGTTGCCAGGTCAGTTTCTGAGGTGGGAGCCAGGTGATGTCACCTGACCGCAACCCTTGAAAAAAGGAGGGGGGGATCTGGTACCAGGGCAGAGCCCAGCAGTCAAGGGCTAATGCTCAGGAAAGTGCCCCCAAATGGCTTGGCATTCACCTTTGCCAAACTGCTCACCATGGGGCGGGGGAGAAATGGTGGGCGGGGCAATGCTCCCCGGGGTTCGGAAGCATTACCACATTGCTCCAAAGACTCTCTCTCCCCCCACTAACTCCATCAGTGCAATTGACTCTCTGTGAGATGATCCAGAGCGCTCAACGGGCACAAGTCCCTTATGCCGGCCCATCGTTGTTGCAAACACTCCATAAAGCGTGTTTGCACTGACTTATGAGGAGATAGGCCAGCACACCAAGTAAGGCCTGCTAAGCTCAGCTGGTGCGGTAGTTGGGGAGGGCAGGGGACAAAGTGGAATGGGGCGAGGGAGGGGGAACCGTGGGTGGACCAGCCTGGGGAGGAAGGTGGAGCCAGGAGCCAGCACTTGGGTTGGATCCTAACCCTTGTCCCCAGCCTGGTTGGCCCCAATCCAGGTTGCTTGGATATATGCCGCCAACTTTGGTGGCCCCAATCCGAGTAGCCCCATTCAGGATGCTGCTGTGTTATCCAGGGAAAGGGGAATCAATTCCCCTTGCCCTGGGTTGCCTGCAGCCAGCCCCAGCCCCAGGCTGGATATGAGGCAGGCCAGTCGGCCTGCCTACTCCAGCTTGGGGTTAGGACTGTGCCCTGTGTTGCATGCAAGGATTGGCCAAGGAGCTTCGGGCAGGGGGAGAAAGAGCAGCAATCAATCTGAAGCTATTTTAAATGGGCACACCCATCTCTAAGCAAGACTGTGGGGGGGTCATCTCTCTTTGGTCTCCCAAGCCTCACAGCCAGCTTCGACCCCTCTGGGAGCTGGGCTCCAGCACCACTCTCATCGAGGGCCACTCTCCTTGCTCCCTGCTTCACCCATCCTTCCACAGACTTAGTCCACTTTGTGATCCTGGGTGCCTTTTGTGTCTTCCTTGTCATTCCTCAGCATCATCTCTTCACTCCTTGGGTCTCGAGCTGAGGAGCTGCAGCTTCTAGCTTGTCAGGCACAACAGTGTGAGGAGGCCTGGCAATGCGTGGTGAAGTCTTGAGCATGCCTACTGCTTGCCTTGCCAGGGATATCATTTTTCCTGTATCCTGCGCACTGCCTCAGAGGCAGGTTTTTTTTAACGGCATATTTTGAACACGTCTTGGGAAAGTTCTCTCCTAAAGCAGACGGGGTGGGGGAAGGAAAGAAGGAGTGCAACTCTGTTATCCTGAGCTAGCGGATTCTCAATGATTTCTGAAAGCTCATGTTTAATTCAGCTAAACATTAAACATGTCTAAATGATGGATCGAGCGACACAGCATGCATGCTGGTGTAAAGATCACCTCGCTTCAGCACACTGGCCTATGTTTTAAACATTTCCCCCTCCCCCTTATTAATGTCTCAAGTACAAAGGCAACTTATATTCTGAGCCGGCTATTTTTGCCGGGCACACGGGGGAGCAAAACAGAGCCTACTTCCTGATACAGCTCTTTGAGGATACAGTAACCAAAGGTGTGCTATGCTGATAACATTGTGGTGAAAAGGGCTGTGGTGTTGCATTCAAAGGCATAGCCAGCCATCTCCATTGTCAGAGAACAATGCAGGAGGGTTGCAGGGCAGGCTGTACCTCTTTAGCCAGAAGGTATACAGCGTGGCCAAGCACGCCATCGCAAGATCATTCAAGATGTGGAAGTTCCCTGGTTTCGTTGTGCCTTGGCATGCCTCCCAAGCCTTTTAGTGCAGCCCGCTGACATTTCCATCCATCTTCACACTGTGCTAGCAAAGGGCCAGACTATGCATTATGTCCAACATATAGTTTGGCCCTTGGGCAGGGTGTTGTTATTGTTCAATATCAGTCATGGGGAGACCCAATCCAGACTGAGACTGTGGAGGGAGGGTTTAATTCTTTCCTGCCGTGGTCGTGCTCCAGATCATAGGGACACCGTTGCTATTTGGGATGCTTATGGTGACACTAATGGGAACTTATAGCCAGGGGGAAACAGCAGGCATGGAGGACCCTGATCTGGTTTGGGACCATAGCAAATGAGAACATTTAAACCCTCCACCCCTACTGTGGTCCTGACCAGGATCCACCTCTGGCTGACTCTGTAACAAAAACCTCTCAACGTGTTTTTTTTTTACAAAAATTGAAAACAAACAGGCCAAACTGGGCATGGAACATAATGTATATGGTTCAGCAAACAGATATGGCTGAACACAACTGATTAGCAGCACATTCTGAGTGTACGGACAAAAGGAAGGATTGTGCAGTTACGGGCTGCCACTCTCAACACACTGCCCCTGTGCTGACACCTGCATAGGCTTCATGTCATAGGTCTGCACAGGCAAACCTCATGTGTAGTTCACTTGTAGGTACGATATGGTGGCATGAAAGAATCCTGCCCCCCCCCCGGGCAGGAATACCAACACGATGAATCAGATCACTGCAGAGGCTGTGACTGCAAAAGAGGAAAGAGCAATGGGCTAAATCACATTTACTGAATACTAGGAATTATGAACATGTACAGTCAATCCTCATTATTGGCTAGGGTTAGGTTCCTGGAAAACCTTGCAGATAGCGAATTCACAGATAATGAATCATTGATCCTATGGGATCAATGAAGTTAGGTGCAAGGGGTATTTTATCTGCCATCAGAGGAATCCAGCAGAAAGGCAGCTAGCAGAGTGCAACAAGGAAGTGCCAAAAGATCTCTGAATGCTACAGAGATCTTCTGGAGGCTGCAGGGATCTTTAGAATGGCATCTTCAGCCAGCATGGACCCCTTAAACATGACTGGCAGATGTTTCTGGCGGCCATTGTAAAGGGGCCAGTGCTGGTCGCAGATGCCACCTGAAGGTCCCTACAGCCTTTGGAAGGTCCCTGCGTAGTGGATAATGAGGACAGAAGCGCAGATAATGAGAAAAGTAGCAATTCTGCCCTTCACAGATAAATGAGGTCGCATTTAAAGAGGACTGACTATCTTTGCAGATATACAATATTTATTAAATTCAAAAGTATACAATTCAAAGAAAAAAACACCCTGATTTATTACTGTATAATGCATGAAAACTTTCTGTGTCTTAAAAGAAATGCACTGATTTGTGTCCATAAATGTGGAAAAGCAGTGGATTTTGGTTATAAAAAATGAAGTCTGTATTTTTGTCCTCTTCTCTGTTCGGCACCAGATAGAAAAGTCCATGTGATGAATTTTGAGGCTAAGATTAGAACGAACACTTGCTGTGGCCAAGCACAAATTACATAAAAAACTGACCTAGAGACCTTTTGAAAAGCAAGTTATATACATGCTAAGTGGGACTTGATTTGTGATGAGAACCCACCATGTGGCCCACCAAGAGAACCTAGCCTGCAGAAGCTACCAAGCAGTCTAGATCTACTTCCTGTAGTTCCCTGCTTTTCTCTAAATGTATCTTAGGATCACACCAAACTATAAAGCAAAATTTTGGCTGTGGAAACAAAGTGTTAATCCAATCAGAATTTGGCAGAAGACACAGTTGCCTTTTTTTTTTCAAATGGTGATGGTGCATCATTGTAGTGATATCCAGAAGAGTCCTTAACTAATGCTACTTGTTTATGTTATTCCAGGTATGATTACCTCTCTCTCAGGGGTAAAGGATGATTTGAGGAGGTGGACAGACTCACCAAACTATATCATTTGTGCATCATTAAGACATCACAGAATGACACATTTTAGAATGCGGATTCAATGATATCCATACCTTTGTGTAGCCTGTGGAAAAAACCACCATGATGTATCATTCTACTTTATATTTGAATTGATGCCTAAAAGACTAAAAACTAAGGAGTGCAAGTAGTAGGCACAATATTATTCAGATTAGAATTTTTGTACACTTGTTTCCAATGCCTGGCTCAAGATGAAACAGTGACCAAAATGGCACCTGAAATTTCAGCACCCCTGGGGGGTTTTGTGCTTGTGCCTCTGTTCACAACTTGCCAACTCCCTGCCTACTCAAAAAGGGGGCCAGGCAGTGGTGATGGAGCAATCCCAGACCACCGCATCACCCTTATCATGGCTTTGCCTCATCATCTTATCATCTTGCCTTATCATCTTCCCTGTCCTGGTCCAGTGTGTCCTGTCCATCCCATCTTGAGGATGTGACTGGACAGGGTAGCAGAACAAGGGTGCCCTGGGATCATTGCATCACTGCCTCCGCATTATCTGCGGTGTACACGCACAAAGAAAGCAGGAATGCAAACGTTGGATACTACCAAGGACCCCACAGGAAGGGAGCAACTGGAACAGGATTGCAGCAACCTCCTGCTTTTTCCTCCAGCTGCACTGCTGTGACTGCTTGCTCGCAGCAAAAGCACTCGAGAATGTGGTAAGTTGCTGGCTGCGATTCTCATTTTTTCTGTCACTTGCTGCAAGAAGAGGTTAAGCAATTCCTCAATGGCCATTTGGCTATGGAAGTAGTGAGCAGGAGTGCGGTGAAGCATCCCTGCTAATTTGCCACATCCCCCAGCCTGCTCCCCCAAAGCGGCATCCTCACTGGTCTCATGGCTGGGCTAGCCCTGCTTGTTTCTCCATTTTCTGATTTGAGATAGCTGTTATAATGTTGCTGAGCTGCACTGCGAAACCTCCAGTGCTCCTGTATACACAGAACTAGCTGAACAGAGAATGCACAGCTGAGCTTGAGACTGAAATGCTCCCACTCAAGAGTCCTGTTGTGATGCTGTCAAAAACACACATTCAATTTATGGCTGGTTTTAGAACCCGACACCTTCAAGTGTGCCATGCAGAGCATTTCAGACATAATGCGTGTCTCATTTAAATATTACAGGCTGGTTTTTAAAATAATTTAATGTGAATATGGGAAACTGCATTTTATATTAATAGTATTTACTCAAAGCCATTTGGACAGGGAGTAAACTATTCATGAACAATTGGGGGGAAAAAAACTATCCCAAAGTGCTACTGGCAGAAGAGGAGAAATTAGAGATAAACAATGTCTTCCGCGCCTCCGTTTTCTGACTCTTGCCCCATAGCAGCTGGGAGCTTGTGCAGCAGAACTTCTGAAGCATGCAGGAGGGAAATGTTGCCATGACTTGAACTGTGTGATCCTGCGCACTGACTCTGCATGGCGTTCATATCTGTAACACAAAAGCATAGACAAGATCAATTAAAGGTGCAGTCCTATTTGTCACATATGCACCCACCTATGGTGCATAACCAAAGCTTCCATCATCACTAAACACTAACCCACATACACTGCATTTGCTGCTGCCACATAGCCAAGTTGAAAAAAATGAAAGAACACATTAATTTCCCTGGTATTCCCTTGGACTGCTCTGCTCTCTTCCCTCTTTCAAGGCTATTGAAATTTGGTATACTGCATCCCAAATTGATGGTTAGAGAGTGTCACCGAAGCAATGAACATGAAATTGGGCGAACTCAGGAAGCTAGTGGAGGACAGGGAGGCCTGGCATGCTGTGGTCCATGGGGTCGCAAAGAGTCAGACACGACTTAGCGACTGAACAACAACAAATCCCAAATCAAAATTTTCAGAGTGGGGTGATTCTTACAGGCAGTAATACCCCTAAACTACCTCAAATGAATATACTCCTCATACAGATTCTCTCTCCCCAAATTTGAGCTGAACTGCATAGGGAGATCTGAGACTGGTTTGCTAGGCTGACAACAATGGGAGCTGGGAAAAATGAAGTTCAGAGTGCTGATAATAATAATAATAATAATAATAATAATAATAATAATAATA
>JAJKFI010000001.1:51221074-51424459 GCA_029204185.1 Lerista edwardsae | reverse complement strand
GAGGCTTCCCTGCTGCCACCAGAGATGCAGCTGATTTCAGCACACTCCTCCTCCCAAGAGGCAGCTGAAACTCAGCTTTTAATCAGCCACAGTTTCCAAGGTCTGCTGCTCGCAGAGACTTCCGGCAGTCCCGAGCTCACGACCTTGAGATCTTCAGGTGTTATCTTTGGGCAAACGGAGGCATTAACCCTCTCGGCTAAATCTTCTGATAGACAGGTGAAGATCTCTGGGCCTGGTTGACACGTGACATGTCACTGGTATGTCTATTTAAGACCAAAAAAAAAATTGGAGAGCTTCTGCCTATCTCGCAAAAGACTAAATTTTCAGAGACAATTTCAAGTTTCCCAATAAAGTAAAAATAAATCATGTGAGCATTTCCCCAAGTCATATGGGATGTAACACAACAAAATGAAAAATGCTGGGAGTTCCATATCTCCAAAAGGAAATAGAGTAGCTGCTAGGAGGCTTTTATTTGCAATGCATTTCAACTGTTAAGAGTATCAAGGAAATTTAAAGAACGAATTTCAAATACAAAGCTCCACTACTTTTGAATGTTCAATTTACAAACATTCAACTTACAAACATATGCTTCTGGTTTGCAGCCACTCCTATGCATTCCAAAAGGCTCAGAAAGGAAACTGACAACATCCTGACAGCTACAGCAGCTGAAAGAGGAGGCACAAGTGCATCTACTGTAGGATAAAAACAACTTGCAAACAGGCCCCTGGAACCGAACATGTTCACCATTAGGGTGGCTTCCATAAGGTTCAGCAGAATCTTAAATAGCAAAATTTCAAGGGGTTGCTTGGGAAATTTTGGCGGTTCTGATAATCCTGGTTTGTAATGTTTTATATTCCCTTGTCAGGGGAAAAAAGCTAGTGTTCCTCATTTTTTTTCCACAGTGCTCAGGCTGCTGTTGAGCCCCCAGGTGGTTACAGGCAGTGATGTCATGCAGGGGGTACGCGAGTACCAGTTTCTAGGATTACAGCTGGCCCCGCCCATTCGCCCGCCCACTCGTCGACTCCGCCCTCTGCAACGTTTGAATTTCCTGCATGTTTGAGTTGCCTGCAGGTTCTCAGAGCCAGGCAGGCAGCGAGTGGAGCCTTTCCTTTCCTTGCCACTGAAAAATGAGTTGCTCTGGGGTTTAAACATGATGCCAGGCCTCCTTAACATGTCCTGGGGGGTGCTGTGGAATACTGTTGCAACTGTTGGGTCAGTTTAAAATCATCTGAGGCCTCAAAAAGGGCTTTTTTCATGTCACTTCCTGCCACGACATCACTCCTGGCTTATGACGTCACTTCCGATGGGCGGGTCCCGACACGTGCCAATCAAAAGTGAGTACCTGTTCTTAAATCATTTCGATGACACCACTGGTTACAGGGGCTAGATGGTTTGACTCAGTTGGACTACTCCTTCAGCAGCTAACTGCCTGCCCATTCACTTCTGATCTCAATTTAAGATGATGGTACTGACCTTTAAGGCCCCCCTTCATGACTTAGGCCCAGCCTATCTAAAAGACTGCCTTTTCTCATACATACCAGTTCGCCTTCTTAGATAATCTAAAGGGGCTCTCCTTCAAGTGCCCCCTCTGTCCCAAGTTAAAGGGATGGCAGCTCGGGGATGAGCCTTCTCTGTAGCAGCTCCACAAATATGAAATTCCCTTCCAGAAGAGTTAAGAACTACACACTACCTCATGGCATTTTGGAGAAGGCTCAAATCGTACCTATTTCTTCTGGCCTTTGGACAATGGTTCGCTGTCTGCCTTCTGTCCCTCTGGAATACTGTCATAGTTTGTTTATTCCCCTGGTCAATTGTTTCCCACCCTCCAAAGGGCCTGATGAGGAGAATTGGGTCTTGCCTTTTTTTTTTTTTTTTGAACATTCTCAGTGTTCATGTTAAATGTTTTTAATTTTTTTAATGCGTTTTACTTACTATGGTTACATTGTACTTTTTTGTTCTCTGTAAGCAGCTTTGGGCGTTTGCTTCAGCATGGAAAAAGCGGGCTATGAATTCTTCAAATAAATAAATAAATAAATAAATTTTCTCCTGCAAGTTTTATACTTACCTTGATATTTGGATATTTGGCTTTTTGGCGACAGATCTGAGTTAATTCCTGGATTCTGAATGATATCTTCATTGGCTGAGTTCATTCTGATGGTCACGTCTTCAGTGCAACTGCCTGGAAAGGAAGGGAACGTTGCGTTAAGTGGCTGGCATTTGCTGAAAAACGATGGTTTCAAAAACGGTGACAACAATATACATTTACGAAAAAGATGTATATACCACCTTTCCTATGCTCCAGGACATAAGAATAAAAACAGAACAGAAAAATAATAATAATAAAAACCCATTACAGACCAGCTAAAAAAGATACAGGAGCCAATTCAGATATAAAGCAGCAGCAACATGAAAGCGATAATATACAAACAGGAGCAGAAAATAAAAGGGTCCTGAGGAAGTGCCAAGCAAAATAAATAAGGTTTTAATCCTTTCCGGAAACCATATAATGAGGTTTTACATGTAAACTATGTAAATAAAAAGCAGTGAGTGATTTTCAACATCTGTAGATTCAGTATAAGGAGGGGGAATCTTGGAATGGATTCCCTACAGATACAGAAGGCCCAACGTACACTAGCATTTTCTGCCTTGTAACTGGAAGCCAGTGAAGCACAGTGGGGCCACGGAACCACTAATATGAGGGTGCCAGGTCACATGGTTTATTCAGCTAGCAGGGTGTCGTGGGTCAATGCTGCAGTTTCTAATACTGTACACCAATTTCTATGTATTGTACATTCAAATAAAAAGCTATATTTGCCTGTAAACTGCCTTAGGAAGAGGCTATTCTAATACACAGTCCTTCCTTCCTCACTTTCCATAGAGAGGTAAGAATTAACTACTGCAGCTAACTTTGTGGAGGATATATTGCGTCTACAAGCACACTGCTGAGATCTTTAGTTCTCATTTTAACTTTAGACATGTACCAGTGTATGTTGTCTGGTAGAATAGAAAGTGCATAGTCAGCAAGTGGGGGGGGGAGACAAAGAAAAGCCTTTTGAGATTGAAATAGCAGAGATTCAGCAATTAAAATAATTAGCTTTGCAAATTGCTTCTCATTAACTGCTACAATTTGTAAAACAAGAGATAAACATTCACATGATTCCACCATCACTGCTAAAGGGAGAGGGAGAAACAGAAGAGAAGAAATACCCATCAAAAAACAAGGGGAATATTAGTTGCCAGGCACCATGAATTGGACCAAATTCTGATGAAAGCACTAAATATTCAAATCCTCAATAAACTATAGTTTCCCACGATACCTAACTAGTAGCTATATTTGCATTAGTACCATAGTGGGAAGGCAATACAAGTGTGCCCTGGTATCCACTGATTCAGTATCCACGGTTTCAGTTATCCACGGATACCATGGGTAGTGGGATGCCTATTAAAAAGGTAGGGGAACATTAATCTCCTTTTTTACCTTGATGCAGCAAAACCACTTTCCTATCTTTAAAAAGGTGTCCCCAGTATCCAGGGTTTCAGGTATCCACAGGGGGAGTTTGGAATGGAACCCCAGTGGATACTGGAGCAAGCCTGTAGTAACCTCTGATTAGTGGGGGACTAGGACAAATGGTTCTAAAGATAAACCCATGAGAGTTTATCCTTTCTCAGAAGATAATCCTTTCTAGAGCAGGCAGCTGCCCCTCTTCACTCTAGCACTATGTCTTCTCTACTGGCTGTTTGCTGGTGTTCTTCTGCATATTTTAGATTGTGAGCCCTTTTGGGACAGGGAGTTATTTGATTTTGCTTTGTGAACTTTTTTGTTGAAAAGTGGTATATAAATATTTGTAAGCACCACCACCCAAAGGCATGGCAGCAGAACCTATCCACTGCTGCCACGTAGTACTGTAAACAAGCAGAGTCACACGGCAGGACATCTGCCCCAGACGCTGGAGACCTGCTACCAGTCACAGGAGACAGTCATGAGCTTGATGGACTAATGGTCTGGCCCATGAAAAAGCAGCTTCATTCAGCCTAGAAGAGATGGGCAGGAATTTCAAAAAATCTAAACCATAAACCTGGCCTGCAGAGACTAGTTTTTGGTGCAGGCTGAATTCATACATGCATCCAAGCGCTATTGGAAGTTTGCCTAAACATCTTTCCAGGGGATGAGGTTTGCATTTGCAAGCACTTTTCTTATGCTAGTCAGAGAAAGTTATACCCCCACCCCTGGCCTCCAAGTCCTCTTGGGAAATCTCAGCACCTGGAAAGGCCCTGGGATGCCATGTGTCTCGCCTGCTGCATTTCCTTTGAAAAAGCAGGTGCTATCCCCTGGAGACCTCGTGCTTAGCCGGGGAAGTGAGAACCCTGGGCTCAACGGCACACTGCGGAATCTGAGTGCAAAAATACATCTCTTGCACTGCACACTTTGAAGTGAGCCTCTTCACGTCCTCTTCAGATACAGTGGTGACCTAGATCCGGGAGTGCATTCCCAGTGATACATGATGAACCGTTAACCAGTACAACATGCGTACTTTCTGTGAAACTCAATAGGGTGCACACTCATCAGAAGACATTGATCCAATAAAACCCGCATTGTATCTTTCCCAGGAGTTGCCATGGCAACGCCACTCTGAACAACACATGAGCTAAAGGAGGCTTTGGCAAGGTTTAGAATTTTGATTTTTGCCCAGACTAGCTATTTTTTTCAGGGATACCCTGCAATAGCAGAGCGCCAGTAATCATTTGAGTTCTGTTCACAGTTTAGGACTTAGTTTGGATATATCAAGGTGGCTCAAATAAACAAAAGCCGCATTCATAAACCATTTAACACAACATCCAAAACATAATAGGAAGCGAATTAAAGCATGCAATTGAAGAGACAACTTCTCTGAAAAGTTCATTGAAACGGTACAGTCTTCACTGTCCATCCAGCACTGGGCTGGGCTGGGGTCAGCTGCATCTCAAAAATGCAGCTGCTTTTTCCACAAAAAAGGGTCTCTCATGGACACTCACTGCACCTCTGACAGCAGAACAGGAGGAGGAGGAGGAGGAGGATCATGATCATGATGATGATTAAGAATATGTGCACTGTATACCACTTCCCAGCCACAAAGTTATCAAAGCAAGTTTTCATAGCAATACAAGGAAAAAAGATGGTTCTCTAGGATAGGGGTCAGGGAACATTTTTACCTTTTACCCCAAAATATATTTAGATATGCTGACCTTACCCCCTTGACGTTACCCCCCCCCCAGAACAAAAGAAAAAAAATTACATATTGGAACCCATTGCTTTTTATTTGATTAATTAATGAGCTTAATTAATGCTATGTAAATATGAAGTTGTAAAGAGTTTGGGTACACCTGCAGACCTTGAGAGAATAGAATTCAACCCTTCTGGGTTACAACTAGCTTACCTTTTTGACAACCGGTTTAGGTGCTTGGACTTAAGATTTCTCTCTATAATGAATTCAGATTGCGGCTGGCTGGCTGGCCTGGCCTGGCCTGGCCAGATGCGGCGCGGTGCTCTCTCTCTCACACACACACGTGCGTGCCTGCGGGCACATGCACACACACACACCTCAGCCGCTCACCAGAGCCTCCCCCATGCCTGCACATCTTGCGTCCCTGCCGGGCTCCTGGGTGGCGGCGACGGCAGCAGCTCCTCGGCCTCCCCACCCGGAGCTGGTTCAGGCTCTTCCCTGGCATCGAGCACCGCCGACTCCACGGCTGCCTGAGTGCCAGCCTGGAGCGGGTCTGCGCCAGCCTTGCTGCCCGGAATAGGCTTGGCCTCACCGGCTCCCCCATCACTCAGCATGGACGCAGTTGCAGCCACGGCCACCATTTTCTCTGCTGTTGCTTCCTTCTCCCTCTACCAGTAGTGGGATCGATAACCACGGCCTTCTTCGCCGCCTGGGAAGGGAGGGGAATGCTGCCTATTGGGGGCCAAGTACCTTGCCGCTTCTAATCTCCTATTGGAAGCAAGGGAAATCCATCAAGCGTGAGAGGAACTTCCCATTGGTCAGAAGAGAGAATGTTGGTCATGAAGGAAGGATAAGGGAAAAGGGGGTGGGGCATACTCCTATCTGTCC
The DNA here is from genome assembly GCA_029204185.1 of Lerista edwardsae. Taxonomy (NCBI): domain Eukaryota; kingdom Metazoa; phylum Chordata; class Lepidosauria; order Squamata; family Scincidae; genus Lerista; species Lerista edwardsae. The sequence goes on along the minus strand of JAJKFI010000001.1, from coordinate 51,418,370 downwards.
ATTACCCCCAGGAATTTCATTTTTACCCCATTTGGGGTAATTTACCTCTGTTCCCTGACCACTGCTCTAGGCAAAGATGCGTCTGTTAACACTAAGAAGAATCAAAGGAGCCGCCCTGGGGAATAGAAAGGACACTAGCTCTCCCCCTGCTAAATAGAAAAGAAAGCCATCCAGTCAGTAAGGGGGGGCTCAATAGTGGAGTGGAATTATCAGGCAGGTTCATATGGGAAAAGGCACTTCTTGAGATACAAGTTGAGCCTAATTATCCTCTTAAATTTGGCTCAACCTGAAGCCTCCAAGAGTGACCAGAGCTGTGCTCCGGTCACCTCTGGAGGCTCTTCTGAGGCTAGCCAAGGCCACGCGCAGATGGCATCAAGACACAACTTCTGGTCTTGCCGAAAAACCAGAAGTTGTGTTCTTCGGCTGAAACCCCCATTCTGAGACCTGCTGAAGCCGTGGGTGGACGCATGCGACCTCATTGGGCCCTCCTGACCCTACCGGAGCAGTGCTCCAGTTGGGTTTGGAGTGTGGGGCAAAATCTGCAGGTTTAATTACCCATTGGAACAGAACCCACGGATAAAAAGGCCCTATTCTGGTCCAAGAACTTTAGGTTAAAACAGAACTTTGAATTGAGCCCTGATCTGGATCAGCTCCCTTCAGGCAGAGATCTTTCTCAGCTCTGCCATTAACTGGAGATGCAATGAGATGGCTCTGGGGCTTTCTACGTGCAAGGCTTGTGTTCCACGATTTTGTTCCAGTAAGAGAGCATACGGAATACGGAAGGCACCATACCAGAAAATTCCAGAGGTTGGCAAAGGGTGAAGGGGAAGACAGCATGAAAAACATTTTCACTCAACATCCAGAAAACATCCTCTCTTGGCTGCCATGTGAATGAGTAAGACTGAGCCCATAGCCTGCCTCACAAAAGCACAGCCTACCCACAGATGACACCACCGTTCTGCGGGTGGAACAGGGAAGCCTGCGGTTGCCATATTTTTGACAGACATCTTGGACTCAGTACTGCTTTGAGTTCAATCCAGGGAGCAGCTGGTAACACAATAAACAGTTAAATGCCACAATGAATGAAGATCTATGGGGAACTATCCCAGCTCAACAAAGCAGCAGCAAAGGTCTAAGCAATGGTGAACCTCTTCCATACATATTTAATGTAGTGAGGTAGTGGGGAAGGTTGAAAGGCCAGTGCTCAACTAGCACTGCAGTGGAACTTTCTAGGCCTAACTCTTATAACTCATGTGGACCGTGACCTGGCAGGATGGTACATAGTCACTGCAAGACAGCAACAATGACACACACAAAATAAATGACATAAATTACTATTTGCTTGTGCAACCAAACCTCACCCTATTTGTAAGCAATGTCCATTATATTGTTGAAATTATATATGGTAATTCATATGTGCATATATACAGTGGTCTTCTCTAAAAATCCTAAGGTATTTGGTACGAAAAATATGCCATGTTAGAAAAAGAGTAGGGTACTGTGAGTCCTTTGAACTATTTAGATCAAGGGTGTCAGACAGAGGGCCCTGGGGCTAGATGCGGCCCATGGAAGCTTGTTATCCAGCCTTCAGGCTCTCCCAGCACCCGCTGCTCTCAGTTGCTAGGCTGTGCTATCATGGCTGAATGGTTAATGGTTAATGGGCTCTCCCCCATCTTAAGAATATGATCAAGATTTGTGTATTCTTCATTCACAGCTGAGGAGTTTCTAAATGAGAAGAAGTGCTTATTTCTGTGGTGACCTGCTTAATGACTTCACTTCCTGCTTTATGATGTCACTCTTAGACCCCAGCAGGCATCATGAAGGCTATTCGGCCTGCTGTATGAAATGAGCTTGACACCCCAGATTTAGAGATGCTGGATCCATGCCTCAGAAAGAAAGAAAACTGACTGTCCTATAATTAACAGCTGCTACCCTCCATATCACATCACACTGGAAAAACAAAACCAACAACAACAAATGGTTAGTAGAGTAAAATTTGGAAAATTCTAACCCCCCCCCCAAAAGAGGGACATTTCCTGTCAGAAATTCAAGTAGGCCCTGAGAAGTGGTCTACAGAGCATATTCACAGAAAGACCATAACGTCTAATTATGAAGTGAGGTTGAGAGAATCCGTGCTTTGAGACTGATGCGTTTCAACTCGTCTGCAGCCTACATGTGGGGCTACAGAATAGGCTAAACCAGATAACTTTGTGCCTTCAATGTTAATTTGAAGGGCTATTTTAAACCATGAATGCTGTTATTGAAAAGACTTTTTTTCAAAAGAAAAATAAACTAGTATGATTACAAGCTGTATTCAGCTTATATTCTCTGTTATGAGTTCAAAAACTGATTTTTCAGTTTTGAGCATTACCACAACAGAGTTTTTTTTTTCCAGGCACAAAAGGCAACATTACTCTTTTTTATTAACTGTTAATGCTGCCTTTCCTCCGTTCACCAAGCCAATTGCAAAACTTTTTTAAAAAAATATTCCCTACTGTTACCTTAAGATTTTATTTTAATTCTTTCTTTCCTCCTCCACAGAATAATTTGTGAGTGATGATTTTGTTACAGCAACATCAGAGAGCTCGTCCAAGTTTCATCTAGCTCAACAGCACGCCCAAGAGCCCAGAAAGAAAAGGTCTACAAAACAGCTTTTGGCATTCTATATTTTAGAATGGGTGAGGAAGGCAGCCACAAAAACAGCACTCTTCCATGATCACAGTTTTTGAATTCAGTTACCCTTTCCTGATGCAAAAACAGATTATTTTTGTACATAAAAGGGATAATTTGAACAACGAGGAAGATGCTAGACTCTTGCCCTCCAATTGGCAATGCAATATTTGTGTCACATCCCTGGGGCGGGCCTGGTCCTAGGGTGGCCGGCTCGAGGGCTCCAAAGGGGTTCGTACCCCACCAGGTGCATTGGTACCTGTCAACGAGAGGACGCAGAGAGCCCCAGGAAGGTCAAACCAGTTCAAGCAGGTAACGACAGCCTCAGCCCAGTTGCAGGGAAAGGGGGTTGCTTCACCCTTGGTCCTTTACCCTGGGAGTAGCAGGCTGTTGCTCCACAACCTCCTGCTCTGCCTTCCCATACACAACTGCCCCCATCACCTGCTACCTGCTGCTTTTTATGGCTAGGTCCCACCCCCGAGACCCCTCTCCTCCTGAGACAGGCCTGGCTGCCCAGAAGGGCATGGGGGTTGCAGGATCACTCCCGGCCGTACTCTCCATGCCCAGGGTTTTGTCCTGGCTTGTCCTGGCTGGTGGTCCTCCTGCTTTCCATGAGGCCTTGCTTTGGCCCTTGTTGGAGGCTGGAAGCTGCTGCCATTCCTTGTCCGTGGAGGCGATCCACAATTCCAGGTAAGGACCCCGGACAATTTGATTCATCACTACATATTTTCAGAAGCTGAATCTCTATAAATCTGTTTTAATATTCAAGAGCCTGAAAATTACAGATCTACGAATGAGGAAACAGCTAGTTCTGCAAGCCCAAGGGTGTCGTAGGCTGGTCTTTTTTTGAACAGCAGCTCCTCCTCCTCCCCCCCACCCCGCCACCTCCACATCAAAACTGCTTTTGAAAAGGAGTTTTTCAAAGACTGCTTTTTGAAAAGAAGTTTGTGCTAGAGTACTGAGAAGGCCAACTTATGAGAGGCACAAACTTCATGGCGTGTCTTCAAGCCTTTGACGTGAGCCCAAGCCTGTTCCCAGGGTCCATACAGATTTTAACTGACTAGACATGTTTGGGCACTTCCTGAAGGAGGCTGCTGTATGCCAGGCCTGCTGACAGTTTTGTACAGAACAGAAGAAAAGCAAAGAGTGAGATGCCAGAATTTTGCCCTCAATGCTTCTTGGCTGATGTTAAAATTCACTGGCAATGCAATGAGCAATAGACAGGCAGCATAGTGGCTAGAATGCTGGAGGGGGGGCTTCAAGTCCCCACTCATTCTAACCTACCTCAAAAGGTTGTTAGAGTCATCCTGAGCTTCTTGGAGGAGAAGTCAGGTAGAAACGTTAAGTAAATAGATATCATATAGCATGTTGCTGAAACACACACACACATGCAAGGCCAATTGAAGGCATTTTGCCAGCCCTGTGCAGCTACAATACATGGCTAGAGAAGTGTGTTTCAGGTCTCCGTTCCTTGCAATGTTGCAGAAGACCCTGAAGTCCCCCTCTTGGATTGCACGCAACCACCACCAGAGCCAGCTCAAGCCCAAACCCTATGATGATGTTGCATTCAGTGCTGGGGCATTCCTTTCAAGTGGCCCCTTTAGCACTGGCGACAGCCTCCTGCAATCCGAGAGATGCACCTCCCACATGTTGAGCACAACTTTTGGAAACACACTGCTTGTGGTTGCTGCATGTGAGCTGAGAGAACATATGCACCACCTCAAGCTCTTTGGTCAAAGGACAGGATAAAATGCAACGGCGTGTCAAAACACAGAATGGTTTACATTGGAGGTCATTGCTGTACATTCCTCTGCTAGCCTAATTCACTACACTAGCCTAGTCGGACCCACTACAAAAGTGGGTTTTGTAGTATTCCCCATTTGACTGTTAACTTCTTTCTTATGAGCAAAGTTCCTTCTAACTCAACAGCACACCCAGCAGCTTGGCATGAAGAGGTACATAAAGTTTCAATGATACTTGCTGTACAACATCAGCTAACTATTGCCTGGAAGTAGCTGTAAGGTCTAAGGAGCAGCCACCAGCTCCCTCACAACCCACTGGAAACCATCTGTGAAACCTATAAGCTGAAACAGCATCTTCCAATGCGGTGTTAAAGACCGACCGAGAAAAAAAAGTAAGAAGCCCCACTGCACATGTGGGTTGTTCTACTCCTCACTGGGTCAGCACAAGACTATGATTGCATACTTGCAATCAGTCCCATACAGCCCTATTTGGACTCTCATGGGTGGATGGGGGGAGGGCAGCAACACAATCTGCTTGAGCATGCTGCTGCCGATTTCTGGGCCATGCCCCTTAAAGGGGAATTTCTCTTCCTCCTGTTCCCCAGGTGGGTTGCCCCAAACCACCAGTTTGGGAATAACTGACATAGAAGAACAGACAGCAACCTGATGCCCAGAAGGGAGAGATGCATCTCCCTGAAGAAGGGACTCTCTCACTAGTGACAGGTAAACAAGTATATGTTACCTGGACCCAGGAACTCACCGAGGAAACATATGTCAGTTCTATACAGGGTAGCACACCTGACTAAATGCATCTCTATTCAAAGATCCCCTCCAAATTATTTTGAAAAACCACAACATGGTTTTACCTACTCCCTAACACATGAGTTTACTATACTTTAGCTCAGCAGTTCCCAAACTGTGGGTCACGACCCACCAGTGAGTTATGACCGGATTTTTGATGGGTCACAAACCTCACAGGCTGATAATTGACAAAAAAAATGCATTTGGCCCTATGGAGAGTGAAGCTGAGCCAAATATATGTTCACTAAAAGGCAAATGTACCTCAGCTCTTAGCGAAGGTCAGGCGAAGGGGGACGCAAGGCCACCTTAATGGTCCCATTTCAGCTCTATGAAATCCACCGCGATGAAACTCCCCCCCCCACTCTGTTCACACCACAACTCCCAAAATATACCAGAACAAAAGAAAATAAAATAGCCCCAGCAGCCGACCATTCAATGAGAGTTTTTGTTTTTCTCTCCCTTCCTCTCTCCTTCTATTCCTGTGGAGGAACTGTTGTTTGTGGCAACTTTGTGGCGTCTTCCAGATCTCCAAAAGAATTCTTTCTGATGCAGAAGTTGTAACAAAGTAATGAAGCGTGTCCATGTACTCATTGATTCCAGTTGCCGGAATTGCTGACTCACTGTGTTGCTGACTCAACAACTCCAGGTTGTGCAATCCTAACCTGGAGTTAGGCTGGCACAGTTAGTCCAGCAAAGTTTGACTGGCACAAGGGCCACTGTAATGCATGTTTGGACCACTCTTGGAGTCAGGGAGGACAGCTCATGTCCAAGCATACTTTATGGCCCTAAATCAGTGGCCAAATTAGCTGGTCAGAGTGAGAATTAATGACCTGTGTCACTTGATTCAGATGGGAGTCAGGCCAAAACATCAAAACTCAAGTTAAAATTCGAGTCATGACTCGTTTTCCCCAACACTGCTGATGCACTTTTGCTCCATCAAAGACAAGTCATTTTATTTTGTATCTCACATTTTAAAAGAAAGCCACGTCTACCCTATAGCTGATGAAGACGTGAACATGGTGCTGCTAACTAAGTCTGGCAATGATCAGTCCTTTTCATCTTCACTGCTAAACAGATGGAACCTTTTGGGGAAACTATTAAAATATCGCAGTCTATAAACACTAATTGGCTTTGATGCAGATTCAAAGCCCTGTTGATTTATTGTTTTAATAACTCAGTGCAACACAAAACAAGTAAATGTCGCAGGAGGGGGGGGAAGATACCTTGACTACTTCCAAGCTGTGACTTCTCAGCTGGGAAAGAAGGTTTTTGTTTTTTTTAGGAGGGGGGGTTGGGTGGTCAGACATTTCTAATAAGGGCATAGAGATATAACAGTCATTCTGTTAATTGCCCTCTCAGGTTTCCTTCCCCCCCCCCCAGGTATCCAATGTATTGATCAAGTTTGTGGTATAGAGTTTGTCTCCCCCTGCTGGCTACACTGCTTAGAATTAAGTTTTATGGCACAACTTCAGGACAAGCTATTAATTATGGCAGATGAGAGGCACTGCCCAAAATGAGGTGGTGTCAGGCTCTCCTTTCTTTCCCCATAACATGGGTTTCACTTACCCATGACATTGCCACATCATCTGCCACCCCCACTCCCTGGCAGTATTCTGTGAACAGGGTAATGTACAATGCAATAATATTGCATGGGTAAGTGGAACGGCAAGCTATCTGTTTGCCTCGAACAAATGGGCTAGGTAAATGGTAAAGGTTTCCCCTCGAACAAATGGTCTAGTCATGACCGACTGTAGGGGTGGTGCTCATCTCTGTTTCTAAGCCAAAGAGTCGGCGTTTGTCCGAGGACAAGTTTCCATGGTCATGTGGCCGGCATGACTCCACGCCGTAGCGCACGGAACGCCGTTACCTGTTTGGAAGGGAGCTACAATTCCAGATAGAGAATCTGCTTTGCATACAAAAGAGCCCAGACTCAAACCTTTCCAGGTGAGTGTAGGGGCGCACACACTAATGGTCCTACGTGCGCTGGATGGGGTGCAAGTCCTTCGGGTACCAGAACAGCAGAGTAGTTACAGACTCACAAAAGCAAGGTCCACAAAGATGTATCAGGTTCAGGCTACTTTATATAGCGAGTAGGGATTCCACAAAGGAATCAGGCAGACATAATACTCAGGTAGGTACAGACAGTACACACAGGTGGATGGTAAACGGCTGACAGTCCAGTAGTACTGCACTGGCTGGCGAGCTGCACCTGTGGGATAGAGTCCAGATACACACCAGGAACAAAGGCCTCTGTTAGCTTCACAGAAGTCTTCCACTGGCTAACTGTCCACGAGTCCTCTTGTCTGTCTGGGTCCAGCTTTCCAGCCACGGCTCCCCAAGCAGATGAATGAACGTAGGACCTTGGCAACGAGCAATCAGCATGAAGCAGAACAATAGTCCAATAACATGAGCACAGAGCATATAGCTCACAGCCACAATCTCAGAATGAATCCAGACAAGAACAGAATGCGACGGAATGACTGAGATGAGAGAGACTGGGCTTCTCACATGGCTAAAAGCCACTCCAGCGTTAATTGCTCTCAGGTGGTGCTAAACACACCTGCAGGCAGCTCTGAGAGTAAAACACTCCCTTAAAGGCACAAAATTACTTTGCTAGCTGTTTCATAGCAGTCTGATAGTGAGATTGGGAAAAACCTCTTCCCGGAACACTGGGGTACTGTTGTCAGTCAATGAAAACCATAGATAGTCCCCATGCAGGGCTGGCTGAAGACCATGTGACACCTGAGGTAGTAGGCAAAATGCTGCTGCTTTACTCGATGATATGCCAGCCTCTGCTCTTCCCACTCTCCAGGGTTCTCACCCAGCACTCTCCTACCTTCCACATTTCCTCTTTCTGTCCCTTTCTTCCTTTTCCAATCCAAGAAGGGGAAGGAGAAGACAATGCAGTGGAGGCAGGTTGGTGGACCCGAACCCCTCTAGTTCCCAAGCTTGAGCTCCCCTTTGCCCCATTAAGCCCCCCTCTCCCCAAACGATACTGCAAGCATCTTGGACAGAGTTTTAAGAAAATAAGTGTTTCACAAGGGATGCTAGTAATGGCAATGAAAGACAGGTTCTACTTGGAGAATATATATTCTCTTGCTGTGGCCTCACCTTCAGAGGGAACTTGGCCTGCCAGCTGGCTTCTCCCACTTCGTCAAATTCATTAAGTACGACCTCTCCATTAAGTTGCCTTTGTATGAAGCTTTGAAGTTTTGGCTGTATAATCCCACAAATATACGTGGTCCAATAGGCCTTTGTCTAACAATGAGCACATGTTTTCTTGGCCTACTTCTTTTCCAGCTCATTAAACACAGCTGGGCTCCAATAAGAAAGAAAAAGAAGAAGAAGAAGAAGAAGAAGAAGAAGAAGAAGAAGAAAGAGCCCCTCGAATGTTTAAGTGTATCACTATAGATTTAAAACAGGCTTCACCAGAGGCACCGTCTGATCTAGAACAAGGAGTCAAAATGGCTCTGACAACAAGGCAGCACATGGTGAAAGGGACTTCTGGTTGCTTCCCCTTCTCTGACTGTCGCACTGCTTCGTGGTAGACCTGCCCATGTCTAGAACCAGGGAATGCAACTGGAAACACTGCAAACACCAAGGCAGAAGCAGCTTCTTCAAGCTGCAGGCTGAAGGACAGCAGGGAACTGAGAGGGGATGCCTCTCAGCCCCTGCACCTCACTTCTGTCCAGCACCCTCTTCAGGTTCAACACCCCCACCCACCCACTTCCATTAGCTCTCATTTGATGAGACTGATAGAGCAGTTGGGGGTGTAGAAGAACATACGAAAAGCCCTGCTGGATCAGGTGAAGGCTTCCTGTATCGCACAGTGGCCCACTTCTCTCTCAATGGTCCACCTTCTAGTCCAGCTTCCTGTATCTCACAGTGGCCCACCAGATGCCCCAGGGAGCATGAAGATAACCAGATACTTGTATCTCACTGCTACGCCCCTTCATCTGGCATTCTGAGGTAACCAGTGGTGTCATTCAAATGATTTAGGAACAGGAACTCACTTTTGATTGGCACTTGTCGGGAACCCGGAACAAGCCACGGAGCCCGTTAGGATCTGGAACACCCATTCTGGTCCGTTCCCCCTGAATGACATCACTGGAGGTAACCCATTACCCCTGCACCAGTCTCCAACAGACCATTTGTCCATCAGTGTCAATGTTGTCTACCCTGTCTGGCAGTGACGCTCCACAGTTTTAAGGCAGGGGGCAGCCTTAAACCCACCTGGTAATGCCAAGGATTGAACCCAGGACCTTTGGCACAGAGAGCAGGTGTTCCACGGCCGAGCTACAGCCCCACCCGCAGGTTGCCTTGTCATCAAAGTGGCTGTCGCCAAACAACAGGTTTCAAGAATCCAGCAGCCAAAGAGTAAAACAGCAACTGGAGTTGGATCATTGGCTTCAGTGAGGGATGCACTGCAGCAACAATATTTGCTGGTTTTATGCCGCAAACCCTACAGCATTTCCTGGTATCTCCTAAAATATTTTCATAAATAATTAAACCTGAACTGCATTTAAAAGAAAATAAAAATGAGCAAAGCACATTCTGTGGCTAAGTATCACGATTTTTATGGTGTGCACCTACTTGCTATTTTCTAAAACTTCATAATCCACCAAGGGTTTTTCCCCAGCCATTAGGGTGAATTATTTATTCATTGCATATCTGCTCCAAGTTCTAAAGTGCACTATGAAACGGGCATAAAATGTGGATAAATGCTTAAAACAAAGCACTAGCCCAGCCTAAATCCATTCAATGTACAGTATCGAAGAAAGAATGGCCCGAAGTATCTTTCCGATAATAATTTGGATTCATTGCATAGTTACCTAAGAACTTTTGTACAACCCATCTCGATCACTCTTTTTTGAATAGATCACTCTCTCTAAAATGGATCTTACTTTCATGATTAATGATTGTCCTTTTCTTATTTTCATTCAAGTTAAAGTGTGTGTATATCTATATCTATATAAATGCATTTAACAGACCCACCCCCCTCAAATGGATTATGTGCTGGGTGGGGGCATTTGTAGAACTCATCTCTAACCAATCAGGGGCACATTTTTAATTACTTAACTAAATTTGATTTTGACATGGCGGGAAGGGGGGGGAGTGCTGACCACAAAATCTTCTTTGACCCTGGGTAGCAGACGCCTTGGCTACACCACTGGCAGTGCAACCCTAAGCAATGCTGGAGTAGGCCGGCAGGCCTGCGATGTATCCAGCACTGCTTACAGGGAGAGTGGAGCCTCCCTGGCACAAGGATGGCGCCTCCCCAACGGCTCCCCAAGGGACGAGCCTCCCCAACGGCTATTTGGAAGGCGCAGATCTGAGGAGGCTGCGTGGCCTGAAACGGGCTGTGTGACCTGGGGACAAGACCTTGGTTTTGTCCAAAAGGCCAACTCCCAGGCCTGCCCCCTCCCCAGGAATGCCCACCCCCACCCGCCTTGGAATGCCTCTCCCAGGCCACCGCAGTCGTAGCATTGATGCAGGGGGCGCCGCTTGGTACCCCTGCGTCAGAGCTACACGTTTTGCCTCGATGCAACATAAGAACATAGGAAGAGCCCTGCTGGACCAGGCGAACAGCCCCTCTAGTCCAGCTTCCTGTATCTCACAGCGGCCCACCAGGTGCCCCAGAGAGTGCACGAGACAACAAGATGATTGCATCCTGTTGCCACTCCCTTGCACCTGGCATTCTGAAGTAGCCTACTATTAATGTAAGGAGGTTGCACCACCCATCATGGCATATAGGCCACGATGGACTTTTCCTCCAGAAATCTGTCCAGTCCAGGCCAGATGCCATCACCACCTCCTGTGGCAAGGAGTTCCATAGGTTAATTACCCACTGAGTAAAAAAGTATTTCCTTTTAACTCTCCCAACACTCAATTTCAGCAGATGTCCCAGTAGGTTCTGGTATTGTGAGAGAGGGAAAAGAACATCCCTCTACATGCAATGTTGCATCGACGCAAACTGGTGGTTCGGAGTGCACCCTGGGAGAGGGCAGCATTTGCCATGGTAAGGTGTCACAAGGAGAAAAGCATTTGACATACTCCCTAACGTCCTGGGAAGTCACTCAATAACTGTCACTCAATAACTAGTGACAGTTATTCAGTGTCAGTTATTCACTGGGAGGTCACTCAATAACTAAATTTGATTTTGACATGGCAGGAAGGGGGGGATGCTGACTACAGTGCAGTCCTAAGCAACGCTGGAGCAGGCAGGCAGGTTGGCAGGCCTGCGATGTATCCAGCACTGCTTACAGGGAGAGTGGAGCCTCCCTGACACAAGGACACGTCTGTGCCCTTGCACAAGGGGAGGTGCCAACCTTCCTTATGGGCTCCTCGGATCTGTGCCTGCTATAATAACTGTGTCCGCTAGTTCACTCATAAGGTAAACAAAATTCTTTCCAAAAATTGCAACAACAAATATTTCTTCATGGAGACATGAGAAAAAGGAGATATTTTGTATAGAGGCTGAAGTTAATAAACTCCACTCTAGCACATACAACTACTTTTGCTTCCTCTATCTAAAGGGCTGGTTCTCCTCTAATAATTCTCCCTGACATCATTTATCCTGCTTCTGCAAATGCATTTCAGTCAGCGTTGGCCCACTGTGCTATTTTTACTTAGGTTAATAGTCCACAACACATCAATAAATCAGGCATTTGCAAACACCTAATGGGCTGCTATGGTTACAATGCCAGAAGCACTTCAAAAATCATGAGATGATAATCCAGCTCTTTCCCCCCAGAGAAACAAGAAGCTGGGTTAGATTTCTTGTCCTATTTCTTTTCAAAACTCAAAACAAACCTGTTTAAAAAGCCCTTTTAAAAACAGGGAAGTACAGGATTGTATAGGACACCCTCTATTTACATTGCACAGCTAGCATATTGTTAAGAGCCATAATAATAGATACAGCTGCTGCCTGGGGCTCCCCACCCCCAACACATACCCACACACCTCCAAGTGGAGAGGGGAAGGGGTTCAGGCAGGGCCGGCCGTAAGCCAATGTGACCAATGTCATCACATTGGGCCCCGCACTGTGCACCAACACAGTGAACCTGCTGCTCCAGCTGGGATTTCTATGAACTGTAAGTCAGTGGGACAAGCAGAGCAGCTTTCCCTTGGGCCCGCTCACCTGTCCCTGCCTCTGACCTGCCCAAAATGAGCCTCATGGAAGCAGTTGGTGGGGATGTCATCATGCCACCACCAACTATTTCCAGGTGCCACGTGCTGCACCACAAGCACTTTTCTTGGTGAGTGGGGGGACCCCACAGGACAGGTTGGGGGCCCCACAGGCATGCCCCACATTGGACCCCGCCTGTCGTGGAGGGAGCTGGCCCTGGGTTCAGGGTGTATCCAAATCCTCTTCTTCTCTGGCTCCTTCCATCAACTTCCATCCTCCCCAAAAGCCAAATTATCTCCTCCTCAACACTCCTCCTCCCGTTGACTAAAGAGCTCCCTGCCTACGTTTCACATATATGCGGAGGGTTCTTCTTCGGCCCTATGAGAGCACTAGCTGGCATCGTCTCCAGTGGACGTCTCCACATCCCTCTTGTCCAGTGGGCTCTGTTTTCCCCCATTCAGGTTGCAGAGCCACAACTAGGCCTGTGTCCAACTTCTCCATCAGACCATCCAGCCCATGGCAGGACCAGTGTCCTGATGGGCTCTGTGCCCACATGCATGCCTGAGATACACCTTGGATTTTATCCACTGTGGCTAAAGGACTAACGGAAGGATTTTCAGTGGCAGCTTTTTATGGAAAAACAGATTCACATTATAAAAAGTTGAATGCCCTTCAAATGGAGACCCTGGACAATTTTCAGTGTTCATGACACAACCCTTTCCCCCCCCCCACTCTGGTATTGCATTAACACACAATTTAATTCATTTTTCCATCTGTCTTAAACAAATGGGGATGTTATTTCCCAAGAGACAGTTCCTGCGTGATTCACTTCCACTAAGAATCCTGCAAGTGATGGTTTATTACAGCTGAACATGAAACTGGGGATTCTGCGGTCTGTGACAAGGCTCAAATTTACCAGCAGCAATAAATTATTCAGGGTGACAGCCATTCTACTCGGAAAGGTTTTGCAGTCTGCATGTGCTTGCACAACAGTAACATTGCCCTCTGGACAGCACATTTACCTGTACATTTCATTACTGCTAAAGATATAGCTTTGAACAAATATGCCTTTTGACACCATAACCGTCATCAATTTTCCTGTAACAGGGAATGCTATGGGAATACAATGCAAAGATTAACAATAAAACATCTGTCCTACTACTGATTAAAATTCTTATCCTCTTCTATGCATTATATGCCTGCTACCTTATAAGAAGAGAGGACTCTTTAGAAAAGACCCTCATGCTGGGAAAGATTGAAGGCAAAAGGAGAAGGGGGCGGCAGAGGATGAGATGGTTAGATAGTGTCACCAAAGCAATGAACATGAAATTGGGCGAATTCTGTAAGCTAGTGGAGGACAGGGAGGCCTGGTGTGCTATGGTCCATGGGGTTGCGAAGAGTCGGACACGACTTAGAGACTGAACAACAACAACAAAATTTTCAAGAACTTTTGCCAGTGGAGCCTGCTTAGTTTCCTGGACAAAGACCACCAGCTTTCTGGGGCAGCTGCCACAAGCTCCATCAGATGTCGCATTAGTTCAAAGCATTGTGGGAGGAAAAAATACAACAGCTTAAAGGGGAAGAAAGACATCTCTCTAAAGCTAAACCCTCCTACCTATTTGAGGCAAACAAAATTATGCGTGGTATGGATAGAGGGATATTCTTTTCCTTCTCTCACAACACCAGAACCAGGGAACATCCACTAAACTTGAGTGTTGAGAGAGTTAGAACGGATAAAAGAAAATGCTTTTTTACCCAAAGGGTAATTAATCTGTGGAATTCCTTGCCACAGGAGGAGGTGAGATGATGGCATCTGGCTAAGGAGCCTTTAAAAGGGGATTGGACAGATTTCTGGAGGGGAAGTCCATCATGACCGATAGGCCATGATGAATTGTGCAACCTCCTTACATTAGTAGTAGGCTACTTCAGAATGCTGGTACAGGGGAGTGGCAACAGGATGCAGTCATCTTGTTGTCGCATGTGCTCCCATGAGGCACCTGGTGAGATATAAGAAGCTGGACTAGATGGGCCTTTGGCCTGATCCAGCAGGGCTCTTCTTATGTTCTTACCCATTCCCTTCGTCCCCAAAGTGAACAGGCCTCAAACAGTCAATACGACATTTGGCTCATAGGAATCTGGTTCATGACAAATGAACACCAAATGGACCCAATACTGCTCTGTTCATCACAAATGAAAATGCACACACCAGTGGTGGGTAGGCTAATGCTGGCAGTAGAGCATTGAGCAAATCTGCCACAACCGCATGCCAAGCAAGCCATAAGATTCTTGCTGCAGCCTGGTGCCATCACTGTTGCAGGGTTTCAGAAGTGCGATTGATGCTGCATAGCCAGCCCTGGTTTGAAAGATAACATGCTATGTTCCCCAAGTCATTTCTGAACAATAGCAATGAATAATAAGACGTAGAGTACATGACATTGGAAGAAACAAAAAGATCTTCAAATGAAAAATGGATGGCAGCAGATACTCATGTTCACACCAGTACATGCAAGAATTTAGTAGTCCACGTATTTTTTTAAAATTATTCTGATAAGGATAAATTGCCCATTTGAAAACATATCTAAACGGAGACAGAAATCCCATTACGTCTAACCTTGCTTATTCCTATTTCCTAAGTGGAGTAGGAACTCTTGGGTCACCGTAATGCTATATCAATATCTGTCAGGTCTCTAAGCACTTCGGATACTGTCTCAAGACCCTTTGGCTTCACAGCCCGAGAAAGCAGCACAAGTCAGCCATGGGGAGTGGAGAAGGTGTGTCAACAACAATGAATGGTCCCTGTTATGCCTTTCGTTCAAACATCAGCAGCAGGGATCTGAACAGCAAGATGCCATGTAATGCTACCTGTTGCTCATTTGTCAGTTTCAAAGTACAATACAGTTTCCCAATTTGTTTACCCAATGCATGAAATTCATTTTCAGTACAACTCCTGGCTAAATGTCTGGTTATAGCACCCAGCATTCCTCCTGACACATGCAAAGATGCAATTTATTCTGTTTTCAAGACACAGTGAAATAAGCTTTCACTTCCTTCCTGCTTCTAATTATCCTAAGTGGTTGTTAATTTACCTGCACAGGGGAAGACAATGATTAGCCTAGTGTGAATGCAATTTTCTTTCCATCATTTTCTTCTTCCTCTTAAGGTTAACTGGCACACCTTTTCCTTAAAGCATGTAATGCCTAGTGTGGGAACGAGCCCTGAAGCCGCTGGTAAAGCTTAGATACCAAAAACAGCAATTTGCTATGAAGTTGACTGGTATTTCTTTCTGTTTTGCAATCTGTGGTTTTCATATGCCTTTGGTGGGGCTTCCCCCTTTTCCACCCCTACGCAGGCATCTACCCAGCCACATGCCTTTCATAAATTACTGGGAATGTAAGATACAGATCACAAACCCATGTAGGAGGGAGGCTGCCAGTTTGAAAAGCCCCCACCTATTCACACAATGTCTAATAATTGATGTTGCCAAATCCTAGTAGGGATTCTACCAGGTCTAGTCTCAGTCCTTACATTAGTTCCATCTATTCAATAAAATTGCTGCAATTACTCTCTGGAAAGTGCATGTATCATTTACCAAAAGTAAAAGGTATGCAGCAACATAGTCTGAAATACATTTCATTGTATAGTATAATTATGATTCCAGAATGCTCTCCATTCAGAATGATTTTCAACACAGCTGGAAGTGAACCATGAAAAACCGATTATATTTAAACTACAGTATATTTTAAAAACCCGTTTGTTCTGAATTGCCTAAAAGAAATGAATGAAAATCTCAAGCCTCTTGCTAAACCTTGCTTATCTAGTACAATGCTTCTAAAACAGCCTCTAAAATTATCAGCCAGCCTTGTATGATATGAAACAGCCCATTTTTTAAAATTCAGTTTTTACTTAAACCAGCGGGCTGATTTGGGCAATAAGGGCACATCTTTGGCTCGTCCTCCAGAATTTGATCTGCCTCCTTAAAGAGCAGCATTTTTACTCAACTCCATAGCCATGATCCAGACCCAATGCAAAGACCTCCAGATTTGTTCAATGGTGGAAAGTCTTTGGGACACACATGGAGAATCTGCAACATGCACAAAGATCATGAACCTGAAGACTGGTGAAAACAGAGCAGTTACCAGCAGCCAGAGGTCTGCATGCATAGCTAAGGCCTTGTCTGGTCATTTATTTTGCAGGAAAACAGCTTTGAGAGAGGAAGTGGGTAAATCAAAGCCACACATGCACAAACTGCATCTCTTTTGCCTCTGATTTTGCAGGCCAAGCCTTACCCCTCAAGGACTTTCAAGCTAGCTGTTGATCCCTGACATGATTCGCACACTTTGGGTGTGACAGGTCCTGAGTTCAAAATGATATCAGCAGCCACAAGGGCTTGAGTTTTGCTTTAGGCAGGCAAACAGAAATTCTTATATTAGGTTTTTTAAAATCTGCACTGCAGAGCAAACATATAAAATGCCCAACCCGCAACTACAGTTCTTGCCTCTGCTGCTTATTCAGCGGACCTAATTAAATTAGAACTTACGATTGTTACAAGCATCTGTATTGCTTGTGCAGGAGGAGGAGGAGGTGTGATGGCAGAGTTCTGTGGGTTTTGAAAGACCACCAGTGTACACTTGTTGGTAAGAAACATCCACGTTGAGGTTGACCTGATTTTCATTAGTCCTTAATAAATCTGAATTTGGCAAGTTCACTCCATGCACTCTGTCCTGATAAACTAGAGTCGAATTTGATCTGTTGAGGTGATTTAGTGACATCTGTACTATGGCTTCATTTATGAAGACTGCACTGTCGCCACAAAAACTGACCGATTGGTTATGTCCCATGATCTGTACGCAAGAAAACAAAAAGAAATATAAGTACCTCAGCAATTCAACTTGTAAGGCCATTATGAATCCCTGTCCTAGGGATTCACTTTGCTGTTATTCTACCTACGATGAAAACAACAATAAAAACTGACTTTATTCACCAACTCTATTCAACTAATGCCTACTCCTCCTGAAAAGAATCAAGAGCAATGTTGCAACGGTTATGAGACGCTAAGAAACACTTTAAACTTTTTAAATGTACACCTTCATCCATCATTCAGAATGTTTGGACAGAGTCTCTCTCTTGTTCAGTGTAATACTTGCCCCCACTGAGCCAGAAACTCCACTATTCTGTTGTCGTGACACAGACACAGTATTTTGTGACACTCAGTGCCTTCAAGTTGATTGAAATAACTGGAGTCCTATTGTTCCTCAT
Organism: Lerista edwardsae; assembly: GCA_029204185.1. Taxonomy (NCBI): domain Eukaryota; kingdom Metazoa; phylum Chordata; class Lepidosauria; order Squamata; family Scincidae; genus Lerista; species Lerista edwardsae. The sequence continues at coordinate 51,400,772 of JAJKFI010000001.1, read as the reverse complement.
ACTTCCACTCATCAAAAGTCAGGAATGGTGAGCCTAACAAGAGCTCTATAAGCTCTTCATGAATAAACTTAAAACTGGCCATAAGCAGAGGGTGTTCTTTTTGTATCAAAAAATAGCTGAAGGGCACCAATCTGGATCAAGCCTGGTGGAAAGGGGGATTAACACTTTCCCCCATGCCATTTTCCTTCCAAATAAATCATCCCTGGAAACTGTTAGTTTTTATGGATTTGGGGTGTGTGTGTGTGTGTGTGTGTGTGTGTGTGTGTGTGTGTGCTGTTGTTGTTGTTGTTGTTATGCTTTACTTCCTTTTGTTTTCCTAAATGGAGTAACCATAGCAAGTGCTGGGGTGGAGGACGTGAGTTGCGAGCTTTAAATCCCACTGTTCCCACAAACTCATTCAGTGACATGCTACCACATCGCAGACTCAACACCCCACCTGCAATACAGGTGTTAATCATGCTGGCTTTCCCCACTGGAATTCAGTGAGGCAATGAGAATGAGTGCCAGCCACACTGGGCAAAAGTCCTCTGGCAAATCGGGGCCTACCTCGTGGTTCCCTGGTGTGATCACGGTGGGCAGGCTGCTTTGGCGGCTGTGCTTCCAGTGGCGCAAAATCTTCTGCTGCAGCTTCACTGCCTCCCGCTCCTTCTCCACCATCTTTTGGGTCTCCCGGAGCCGTTCAAGGTTCTGCTGGAACTCTTGCAGCTGGGAGTCCAGCTCGCCTCGGTTCCTGCACAGCAGCTCCTCCTGGGCGACGCACTCGCACTCCTTCTCCAGCAGCCGGCCCTCTCTCGTTTCGTGCTCCTGCTGCCGCTGCTCGCACTCCCGGTGCCAGCGCTGCTGCTCTTGCTGGAACTGGTGCTGGAGCTTGTGCACGTTGACCAGGTCCTCCTTCTGCTTAAAGCTTCGGGGCTTGTCTTGCTCTTGGAGGGAAGGACTACGACAACTCGGGCTCCAGCTGGACCTCTCCTGTTCCTGCAGAAGCAGCTTGTGGAGCTCAATGTGACTATCCTGGATGGTCATGGCTGCCTTTTCAGGGACACAAAATACACTGTCAGTTCCCCCCTTGGCATTTAGGCTTATTTCACAGAACGTGAAGGGACATACGTTTAACCTTCAGGGCTTTACAGGCAGCATTTTTACAAATTTGTTCATCATACAGGTTCACAACTATGCTAACTGTCAAATCAACCCAAAACATCTTGGGCACTTATCCTACGGTTTCAATTCTTCAATGATTTTTTAGTTTTATTACAGCAGCCCTGTGACTAGCCAGCAGCTTCTATCTCAGTAGACGTCAACCCTTTGCAAACACCCTTTTGGGGGAAGACAGGCATAAGGTTGGATCCAGAGGAACTTCCACCAAGTAGAGGGAGCTCCTCTAGATGCAACACAATGCACTTATACTGAAAAAGGGATCAGCATCAGGTTGGATTCAGAGGACTTTCCTCCATTAGAAGAAAAAAAAACTTTGCCCTTTGAGGGAAACTCTTCTGATCCAACTCATATGAACATATGAAGCCACATTATACTGAGTCAGGGTCCATCTGATTGTGCCCTCTGTACACTGTGCCCTCTCCTCTGACTGGCAGCAGCCCTCCAGGGTCTTCAGAGAACATCATTCCCATCCTTACTGCCTGAGAACTTTTAAAGTGGAGATGATGGAAAACTGAAACAAGGCCCTCTGCAAGCAAAGCACGTGCTCTCTATCTCTGAGCAATGGCCCTTTCCTCCTAAGCCTAAGGCATCCCGAGCAGTAGTGTCATCCTACCGGTACGCTGGGCGGGACATCCGGGTGATCGGCAGCCCGCCGTCGCGTACCGCTGCGTTATGCCGTTTGCATAACGTACGCAAGCGGCGTAACTGGTTGCGCAAACGGCGTAACGCTGCAGTACGCAACGGGCGGGCTGCCGATCACCCGGATGTCCCGCCCAGCGTACCGGTAGGATGACACCACTGATCCCGAGTCATATGAGAAAGTGGAAAGGAGCTCAGTGGTGCAGCCAGGCACATTCCCCTTGCTCCCCAACAGGCTCTGGTGCTCACATGCTCAGGATTGCCTAAGTGAAGGACCCACACAGGTCCTCACATTTCCGGGCTCTATCCATGGCTCAAACCTGCCACCTCTTGAATATAGAACTGTGTTCTTCTGCTAAGCTGCATGTCCTTTTGTAAATTCTAAGCGTAGAGGAAGTTAAACTAACACTCTCAGGCCCCAAAACATGCGCTTCAGGATGCAACAAATAAGTGCCAGGGCCAGTTTCACCATGCTTAAGTTTAGACTGTCTACTCTCATCTTGAGTCCATCTCTCTGCCTCTCTCCAAGAAAAACCAACACCTTTCAAAACAGCGCTTGCATTTGCAATCCATAGGCAAATTAGAGGATATTCGCCTAGATCACCTCAAAGTACATGGACAGAAACTGTCCCAAAGTGAAATATTTGCTACAGTAAACACTACACTCCTGCCTGAATTGCATAGCACACCAAACCAGAAGCAAGGGGGACAGTGGAATGGCAATGGGATATCCTCAGTTCCTCCTAACAAGACATCCAGATCTGGACTCTTTCCCCTGTGTTCTGCAGCTAGTGTGGGCCCAAGACACTCATATTTTGTGGCCCCTGCACATAAAGGCTGGATCAGGCCTCAAGAGCAGGACAAAATCAAGAGAAGGTTTAATAAACAGACTGCTGCATAAAGTTTAATTGTAAAACATCTGCAAGTCGCCTTGGATAACCCAATTACAAACAACAACAACAACAACAACAACAACAACAACAACAACAACAATAATAATAATAAATAATAGCCATTTTCACCTGTATACTGTACAAAAGGCGGGTTAAATTCTGGATAGTCTGTACAACCTAGGGGGAAAATAAATGATTGTCAAGACTGCAAAATATGGTAACAAATGAAAGCAATCTTAGATTTTGCAGCTGAACCAGCTCACCTCAGTCTGTGCAGAAGCTTTGAAACTTGGGCTTCCCTCCTGTAATCATACAATTGTATTAGCATTTTTGTAGAACTCAACTGCCACCTTCTGGTGACTCTACTACATTGTCTGAAAATATTTTTCATTTGTAAATCTAGCCTCATGGTGCTTGACTATGAGCATCATCATTTTTCAATGCAGTCAAATCAAAGACCTTTAATGGCATATAATTTGTTAATTAAGGATTTTTAAAATTCTTAATTATTATTTTTTTTTCAAGGCAGCCATCCAGTACGCTGGACGCAATCCAACACAACAATCCAAATTCAGCGCTCAGAATAGATTACAGAAGTTTTTATTTGCTTTAAGACTTCAGGTTCTTTTCTGAAAAATGCTCTCAGGGCAAAAGTATCAAGGAGAGAAGAAGCATGGAGGCAGGAGATGGGAGCAGGAGCAGGAGGCAAAAACAGTGGAGAAAGGACAGGGCATCGCCTTCCAAGCTCTAAGGTATCCCATAGATCAGAGACTCCCAAAGTGTGTGCCACAGGGGGCCGTGGCACACTCACGGGGCACAGTAGGATGCCACACAGCCTCTTCCCAGTTTCCCAGCCAACATCACATGAGACTATGTGAGAAGAGTCTGAAGTTTCACACAATGTCGGCCCGGCAAGCTGGGAAGCAGAGGCTGGCAGTGCCACGTAGCGCCCCTGTGAGCATGAAGCGCACCACGGGCCCGAGATGTTAGGGAACCGCTGCCATCGATGCCGCATCTACACGACTTTGAAAGGAAGTCTATCAAGTCCAGTACCTGATCGGTCATGTCAGCGTCAGCCATGTTGTTTGCATCCTGAGTTTCTGAATCACAAAGCTCTTTGTCTCCTTTAAACTCTGTAACTGTGGATTGAAACCATGAAGGAAAGATCCGAGTCAGATTTACAAAACCAAATATACCCTACCTATCCCACACCTACGAACCATTTCCAGGTGCACGTTATCAAGAACAACTGTAATGCAAGAAACAGCCGTCATGGTTATGGTTGGTAGAAATTCTTAGTTGCAATCTTGAGAATTGAGGGAGACTATATTTGTGGTCCCGCAATTCACACATGACATTTCTCACCCAGACAACTACTAGTACTGCTCACAATGGGAAAAAAATATAGTGGGGAGAGCAGGGAAGAGCCAGTTATATTGATGTGTTATCCCACTATGCTCTCTCTCTCTCTCTCTCTCTCACTCACTCACTCACTCACACACACACACACACACACACACACACACACACAGAAGAAATTTTAAAATGCAACATTTAAATATAACATTTCGATCAGAGGTTGGCACCTTTTCAGGCAAAGGGTCTGGATGTTTGGTGACTCCATTGTTCATGTCATTACCAAAATTCTGGGTCCCCAGGCAGCTCTGCCACGTGCTGCTTGGCACACTGCAAATTGGTTAGGAGGCTTCACCTCCCAAGCCAGGCACCAGGCATTCTTTGGGTGGCGAGCCAAATCTGGCTTTCAGGCCATAGGTTGCCGACCCCTGATTTAGACCACTAAAATTCTTAAGTCTTACTAACAATCATTGACCGATTCAAAGACTTCATTTGCATTCAGATGTTCTGTCAGGCTTGATTCCTCAGTACTTCCTTCCAGTGACTGGCTGGCATCATTCGTCTGTGATAATGTTACAGCCCCGTGGAGATTTTCAGCTGCAAAGGGATGGAGAATTTAGGTATTTAGTTCATTATTTACGGTGCTACTCTCAAGTGCTTGGGAAATCTTATCCCTCATATCAGTTATGATATAGCTAGGCATAAACCATTTCTCCCCTCCCAAGTGAAATATATGAGTGAAGATTTGAGTCATTTTGAATTTTGTCATTTGTTAGATTGCACTAGCAAAATTCAAAATGACTCAGATCTTCATAGTCGTCAATGGTGTGACTCTTCTAATGGGTGTCCTGTAAGAATCACAGTTTTTCTGGAGTGAACAAAATGGACAATTTGTTGTAGCATTTGATGCAGAAATGCAATGATGAGGCAAATTTAGCAAGTTGTAATAGACTTCCCCCTGAAACCAAAATCTGTTTTTCTATCAAATAAAATAGAAAAGCATCTATGTCAATCCTCTTACTCAGTGATGGGATCAGCTAACGACTCGGGGGAACGCTGGGCGGGCAGGAAGGCTGGGCGGGACTTCTGGGTGAGTGACAGCCCGTCTGTCTGGGTCCGCCGCCCGCCCGCCCACCGCACGGGCTGCCCCTGGGTGGCGTGCCCCGCCGCTGCGCGCCCTGGCACCCGGGGGCCCCCACGCGTCCCCCCCAGCGAGCAGGTGCCCCTTCCGAGGCCAGGGCAGTCTGTGCGGTGGGCGGGCAGGCGGCGGACCCGGACGGGCGGGCTGTCAATCATCCGGAAGTCCTGCCCAGCCTTCTTGCTTCCCGCCCAGTGTTCCCCCGAGTCATTAGCTGATCCCATCACTGCTCTTACTTCCCTGAAGGTGTCCCGAGACCTAAGCATATTGTATTGGGCAAAACAGAGATGATAAATTGATGCATCTTAACATGGTACTTTCAAGAATCTACCAGTGCTTGTCAAATGGTTTAATGAGGACAAGATGGGTATTGCAGTCTAGGTAGGACACAAGACTCATGACAGTGAAACAAAGAGGGAGGGTGTATTTAACCCTTACAAAACTACAGCAGGTGTTATGGCAGCATAAATGCCATGAAATATGAGCAAATAATTTGTCAACTCCCAAATCCTTCCAAAATCTTTAAGCACCCTTACAAAAGAATGCAAATAAAATATGTGAAGATGTATTTTAACTGATGAAAATATTCCACTTGAACAGTGATATTTGCATTGTACTGGAACAAAGAGGAACTTCTAGAGCCAGAGCAAAATAAGGTTTGTGACAAGGGGTTCTGAATATGATATATCCTTTGAATTGATGCTTTCAAAGCTGGAGTTAGGCCAGCATAGCTATGCCAGCAAAGTTTGGCTGGCACAAGTGCCACTGTAAAACATGTTTGGACTACCCTGAGGATGGTGCATGTCTGTGTGCTGGCCTCTCTGACTCCGAAAGTGGTCCAAACATACTGTATGGTGTATGGCCTTGTGCCGGCCAAACTTTGCTGGCCTAACTCTGCAGGCCTAACTCCAAGTTAGGATTGCGCTTTCAGTCATTAATTTGGGAAAAAATGTGAATAAAACTATTTGAAAATAATAAAGATTAACAATTTCCTGACTTTGAAATGTGCTGAATAGCTTGAAGTGTGGGTGGGTCAAGAAGGATTCCAAATTGCATGGAAATGAGTTCAAATTAACAAGTGTGACCAGCAGCTGTGGTCCCATTATCCACATTTTCTGAACACGGGGAGGTTTTTTTCAAATTGGGAATAGCCCAATTATGCTTCTTGCCTGGGGGGGGGGGCAGGAAGAGAATGGTGAAGACTTGCTTCCAATTAAACTGACCCAAAGAGCAGCCCACCACAATCTCAGGAATAAGCAGGAAAACCGTGAGTTGTAGTACTGGAACAAAGAGGAACTTTTAGAGCCAGAGCACAATAAGGTTTATGACAAGGGGTTTTGAACATGATATATCCTTTAAAAAAAAAAGAGGGTTGGCATGGACTGAACCTTACCTTCCTTGAGAGCTGCAGCCAGAAGTGAGGCCACTTGAGGGGTTTCTCCAGAGTCATTTATAAGCAGATGTGGTTCAACATGAACATCTTCAAAGCCACACATATGTCCAAGCTTGGCGTAGATATGCAGCTTGTCTTCCAAATAGGTACAGATCTGCTGATCCTGGTTGCTGAGGGTGACTGCAGGAATACAAATATCAGCACAGCATTAACAGCTATGCTTGTTAAAGTAAAGTAAAGGTAGCTTTCTTAGTCTAGCGCAGCAAAGACAAAAGTTGAAGACTAACACAGTTATTGTACCTGAAGGCTTTTGTGAACAGCAGTCCCCTCCATAGACAACATCTCATGCACCTGATGGGGTGGATTGTGGTGCACAAAAGCTTATGCTCAGTAAATGCATTGGTCTGTAAGGTGCTACAAGTCCCCTGGATGTTAACCCAGCTTACTATAAGTATTGCTAATTGTTTCATATTAGCAATTTCATTTCATATTTCATGTTTCACGATTAACTTCAATATTACTTTTCTGAAAACAATTTGACTTCTAGAATGTAAATGATTCTCTTGTGTATGTGGGTGTTCATTTTGAACTTATCCATGTTTTTTTATTTAAAAAAACAACAACACATTGAATCTTAAAGCTATAAATAAACCATTGAACATTTGCAGTATGCAAGGCACACCAAGAGATGTTCTTGCATAGAGGGATTATAGCCTACATTGGGGTGGGGGGGGGTGCTGGTTACCCACCTGCAATAATATAAGAGCCACTTCTCTGAGGTTCAATCCCACTGGTTGTTGGCACAATTGCACCAGGGGAGAATGATGCCCATGCAGGTGTAAGTGTGTATACAAGGTTACTATACAGATAGGCTAAGGGCCAAACCCCTCATGATGCAGGAGATCTGCAAATGACTATTTTTTTTACCACTAAAGCAGTGGAGGTGGTGGTCCAGCAGTGACTGGAGTAGAGGCACTAAAGAGAAGCTGTTTAAATCACACACACACCCAAAATCTGTTATTAGCCTTGCAGCAGACACAACACAGTTACCCGATTCTTTTCTGCTGAGAAGGAACAGCTTAGCTTAGGGGGAGTGATATAGACCTGGAAAATAGTGCAAGAGAAAAGGGTTTGACATCCCTTCTCCTAGTACCATAGCACCAATCAAAATCCCCTGCAGGTGTTTCGACATTAAAAGTAAAATATAGGATCCCAATCATGGATCTCCCAGATCACATCCCATTTGGCCTAAAACTGCTTATAAAGGGGTTTGGAGTTGAGGTCTGCAATCAGCAATAAGCAAGCAACATGGAACCTGGTTAGAGGTAAGTGCAGTAACTGGAAAAATTAGGTGAGTTCAGGAATGCTAAGGAAGTCAATATCTTCCACTGACAGGCACACTCTGTTTTCATTCATTCATTTCATTCACCTGCTCCAGTAATCCTAATTCCAAGCACATTTCATAGCTTAATTCCTCGTTGTGTATCTCCTCCTTCACTAACATTCCACTTTAATTCTATTCCACATTTAGCTTTCACATTCCATGATAAAATGTATTTCAAGAGTTCTAGCACAAACCCCATACCTTGGCATTTTTGAATTTTGGCTGATCTGACTTCAGCTATTCTTCGGTCCTCATCTGATTCACTCATTTTTCCTTCTTCCTCTGGACAACTGTAGTGATGAAATGTGCACAAAGCAAAATCAACTTCTTTCCTCTTAACACCATATGAAGTATACAGGCACAATCCTGATTTTGCAGTTAGAATATGTGCATGGCTTGAGATACTCAAGAAATTGCTTGCAAAAACATTTCATTATTTTTTATGGGCAGAACCAATCTTGAGACGGCTGAATATACAGGAGCAGCATTAGCAAAATGGCTACCACTGCATCCCACAGGATCATTCATCCCCTTCCCTCAATTAGACTCCTTGAGTCTCCACTGGCTATTGCAGCGGAGAATTGAGAAGCCCAATGTCAGGCTGCCTGGTCAAAGGCTCCAGCAGTTGACTCCAGCAGTGGAAGCCACCACCAGGTCCCACCTCATGCGGGCCCGATCTTCCCCTCCCCCTACCCACTTCCACCCCCTACCCGCCTCTCCTCCCACCTCACTCACCAGTCCAGCCAAATCCTTTTGGCGCTGAGGTTGGGCGCTCATTAGTGCCAGACTAGCGTCAGAACTCATGACATTGTGAATGTGCTTTATGGCATGTTCGCAACACTGTTAGGCTGGCAGTACACACGTACCGCCGGTGTGGCTCTTTGGGCCAAGCCCCAAGGCATTTGTATAGTAGAGCCAGTAGCATAACTTTGCATTGGACACTGGGCCTGAGTGTCACCCTCCTCCTCTATATGACACTCTCCCTCAAGATGGAGGAGACAGAATCAGACTGCTACTCTGTATGTATATTTTACTGGGAGAAGGGCTGCCCGTGTTGCTTGCCTGTTGGTCCTTCATTCTAGTAAAATATTCAGAGCTGCCTGGGTCACTTGCCTGCTGTCCTTCCTTCATTGAATTCCTTCAGTGAATGGAATCTGAAAGGCCTAGCCCTGGTGACTTGATGGGTCTCATTAGGGAAGTGAATTCACATTTTCAATATTATTTTTCAAGAAAATAGCTTGCCCAACCAAAATCTTCCTGAATCAGCAAGCTTGATGTATTTATAAAAATGAATCTTGAACTAAAGTTAAACAGAAAAGCTCTTGGGCTGTACCTTTCCACTGCCTCTTGAACCTGCCTCATCCAGTGACTGCGCTCCTCTTTTGAACTGGTGTGAATTTCATACATCTCAGGTCCCATGGATGACGCACTAATCAGAAACATTCCTCTCTCTTCATTAGCCACTTCTCTGACAATCAGTTTCTGAAGAGCTATCACGGCAGGCTTCTGGTCCTAGCCAAAAGAAATCATGGAACACATGAGCACATGGTTCAGTAAGTGAGAGGACCTTACAAAAATGTTAGAAGAATAATTACTATGGCAATCCAATCCTATTGAACTCCTCAATCCTATCTAACTCTTGCAGCTACATCACTGCAGTTCAATGCATGTTTTAATTCATTCCAATATATTTATATTTTACAATCAATGCAAAAAATATGACTTCCACCTGATCAAAATTTTTTATAAGTATGTCTGATATTAGAAAAAAAACACTGAAACAAACAACATAAGAAGAGCCCTGCTGTATCAGGCCCATCTAGTCCAGTTTCCTGTATCTCACCGTGGCCCACCAGATGCCTCAGGGAGCACACAAGACAACAAGATGCCTGCATCCTGTGCCATTCACTGGAACCTGGCATTCTGAAGTAGCTACTACTAATGTAAGGAGGTTGCATCAAGGCCTATAGCCCACGATGAACTTTTCCTCCAGAAATCTGTCTAATTCCCTTTTAAAGGCATCTAGACCAGATGCCAACACTTACCTCCTACGGCAAGAAATTCCACAGATTTTTACCCGCTGGGTAAAAAAAGTATTTCCTTTTATCTGTTCTAACTCTCCCAACACTCATTGCATTGTCCCCTGATTCTGGTGTTGTGAGCGAGTGAAAAGAACATCCCTCTATTCACTCCATCCATAATTTTGTACATCTCAATCAAGTTCCCCTCAGGTGACTTTTTTCTAAACTGAATAGCCCCAAATGCTGTAATGAAATAGTCAATGAAAGTGCAATGAAAAGCAATGAAAGAGTCTGGATATGTATAACTACAAAAGAAAGTTAAGAAAATTCAAGTATATAGTTAGATATTCATGCTTACCACAGCTGCAAAGATATATTTCTGATCTTTTTCTTGTAAAAACAACATCACATCATTTAGAAGCAGAGCTAATATATCTTTTAAAAAGAAAGGAAGTATATTGGTTAATTTCTCCCTTCATATATCAAGTACATACATTAAAACACATGTAATTTTAATATAGATTCAAACAAAAATATCTGTAAAGCACCGTTATCTACTACATAAACTCTTAAATAACATTCCAAAAACCTATCAATACATTTGTTAATGTATCATAGTATATTTGTTTTGCATCTATTAGTTAATACTGGACTCAGAGTAAAGCACAAGGTTTTCACCCATCAAGGAAACAGGAAAGAGAAGAAGAAACTTTGTTATAAATTTAGACATCACTTCTTTTTCTGTTTTGACCTTCTCTGCTTCTTTTAGTATAGCTGACTGAATATTATCTGATAGTATCATGATGAAATTTATTTCTGTTTTATATACTTTGTTATTATATTTATGTAAGCCACCTTGAATTTTGTTTTGACTGGGAAGGTGCTAAATAGATACATTCAATTTAAACATCCAAAATTCAGAACAGTCTGTACACACTCAGCTGATCTGAAAATTATACATTTTCTAAATCTAAAAATCAGCCCTCACCAATGTCTCCTATGTGGCAATTAGATCCATTATGATTCTGACACCTGACTTTTATGGAAAGGGTTAAATGGTCAGTCTCAGTTTGGGGGATTTTTATGTAAGAAAATAAGAGTGAGTGGTTATTTGTCAGCCTCCAATTGCCCAATCCTATCCCCTACCACGTTGTAGCAGGAAGCCACGCCAATGGAATCTGCACTACGACACCCAGCCTGCCTGCAGGAGGTAAGTAAAAATATTTTTATGCAGCTGCAAGCAGACTGCCTGATCATCTGTGGGTCTCCTTGGATCCACCCCAGCCATTTTGCTGCCATAACTTCTAGGAGAGTCGGGGCATTTAGGGAGGGGTTTTAGGGTCCAGGGCAAATAGCTGCTGCCAGATCCAACCCTCCCTGCCCTGACATACCACCCAGTTTCTCCCCCCAACATGCCCCATTACCAGCAGCGTCATGCAGCCGGAACGCTGGGTGGGAGGAACGGGTGAGCAGCAGCCCACCCGTTGTGTACCGCTCTGTTTCGCCGTCTTCCCCGCCCCCGCGGGGGCGGGGAAGACGGCGAAACAGAGCGATACACAACGGGCGGGCTGCCGCTCACCCGTTCCTCCCGCCCAGCATTCCGGCTGCATGATGCCGCTGCCCATTATGCCCCCTCCCCGCCCATGGCCTGTCCCCACAATCATGTTACCAGCATCTCCAGAGCCCACACTGCATCCCTCGCCCTTCGCGGCAGCAACATGGCTTTCACACTGCTATAAAGCGCCTTGGGCTGCTGCACTGTTACAGCCAACAGCAGAAGGCCGCGATACAATCAGGGCTTTAAAGAGTTTTGAAGAGTTCAGAAACGAACAGTGTAATATGCTGTTCAAAATACCAAGGAGCATGCTCGCTCGCTCTCTACTATGACTACTATGCCCCAATACAAAACATGTGTTCCTCCAGAAACGTTTTTCATACTATTGCCTCATGGACTTGCAAGTTCAAAAAATGCAGTTTAGCTCTCTTTGAAAATCCACAAAGTAGTAACACAATTTGCAATTGACAGGCTACTTGGGACGCACCTTTGAAACGTCCCGTGGCTGTTTTCCAATAGACTACGCCTTCGTGCAAAAGTGTCCGCTCTTTCTTGATCAAGTCTTGCTTTCTGAACACATGGCCATTTTTCAACTTGGTGTATGTCTTGTTCTCTATTTTACTGATAATCTCCAGCAGTTTTTGCTTTTTCTCATAGTCGCTGACTTGCAAATCAACTGCAGCAATCATATCCTTGATCAGACAAAGAGCTTTACACAAGTCTTGGTGTTCTTCTGTTCCCTCTATATAAAGCAAAACAAAAAACATACCAGTAACCAAGGAAAGCAATTTCTCCTTAAATAATTTGAGTTGCTTTTCATGACTGATGACCAGAGACAGAGTCTCTAGGAAAAATGTATCCAGCAGGTAATTAATCTGTGGAACTCCTTGCTACAGGAGTGTGATGGCATCTGGCCAAGGTGCCTTTAAAAGGGGATTGGACAGATTTCTGGAGGAAAAGTCTATAGTGGGCTATAGGCCTTGATGGGTGGTGCAACCTCCTTACATTGGTAGTAGGCTAATTCAAAATGCCAGGTGCAAGGGATTGGCAACAGGATGCAGGCATCTTGTCTTGTGTGCTCCTTGAGGCATCTGGTGGGCCACTGTGAGATAAAAGAAGCTGGACTAGATGGGCCTTTGGCTTGATCCAGCAGGGCTTTTCTTATGTTCTTATGTATGTCTCAAATTATTACCTTTGCTTGATTCATTTCCCTTGTGCTATACAGTATTGTAAAAAGGCTAATTAAATGAGTAAGTCTGTGTCTTTGTTGTGCTTTCGCCGGAAAACATGAATACGAGATATGAATATGAGAATCTTGTTCTTCAATATGAATATATTTGTATTAAAACACGTACAGTAAATACTTTAAATAATCATGCTTCCTGGCTAAAAATAATATGGATCAGTCTGTCTCTACATGTCACCTTTTCCTCAATTCTTGCCCTACCCCAAAGTGCTTTTTCACTGAATTTGGGGATTTTTTCCCCAGGGGTAAACAAGGGAAGAGAAACTGTACTGGGGGCTTAAGGACTCAATGCATGGCATATCATAAGATCAAATTGTGAAGCACATTTTAGAAAAATATTTAACTAGTCTGCATAGCCTAAACAATGGGATTTTCCACATCTCCTTGCAACAGCATCTGCCTATTACACAACCAGGATAACATCATTCCTTGTGATGTTCTGGCACCGCAGTTAGCATATTCATCCAAAACACTGGTTTGTTTTTCCCAAAGCCACGCGACACGTGTTGTCCAGATTCAACACCAGTAGCTCAAATTCATTTATGGCTCTTCTTTGACATTCATGAGTACAAGCTCCCTGCTGTCAGGACTGATGACAAAATGTCCTAGAACAATTCCCAGAATTGTCTCATCAGACTCACAATGCATGTTTAAAGCAAAACAAACAGGTCTGCAGCAATAACTCAGGTTGCTGTCCTAGTCAGACCCACCTGGGGGGAAGCTCACCAAACACAACAGAACTTTTTTTTTTGCATAGGATTGCTCTGCACATGGTTACTATTACAAGAGCCTTAGGGGCACTACAGCAGGAACAATCTGCTGTGGCATTTGAAAAAATTAAATTTGCCATTCTCAGCTACACACGTTTTACATGTCTAGGGGCATGAAAAATATTTGCATATGGAGGAAGGAAGGCAAATCCCAGAAACAAAATTCTCAGAAACAAACAGCATATCAGTGCATGTAAACACAAGCAGGTGAAAAGGTTCTAATGCACACAGGGGCATAGCTAAAGAAGTGCAGAGGGGTGCAATTGCACCAGGCAACAAGCTGAGCTTGACATTAGTGGCCAAAATTGTGCAGACCTTGATAAGTATGAATAATTCTTCAAATAAAATAAAATAAAATAAAATAATAATATCATCATGTTATAAATCGTTGGAAAGGTGACTTAATACAGAATGCAATGAAACAACCCAGAACCTAATATTTTTACCCTATTTCTCTGGCCAAAAAATGAGAGAAAACAAAAACACAACTGTGACGTCACCTCCTTATAACATCACTTCCAGGGAAACAATTAGCCCTCTGCGCTTGGCTACACTTTCATTAGCTACTTCCCTAGATGCACATTAGTATAGTAGATTAAAACTATGTTTACTGTTTGGAAATCTAATCACTTGAAATTTAAAAGATGGAAATAAAATACTTCTAAAAAGCTCTCCTTTCTTCTTTATTCCTGATGCCAGCTCTGAAGTTGTTCCAAGTCACGCAGATGGGGCTATTTGGAATAGTTTGAAATGGCCAGAAACAACAGACTAAAATTTTCTCAGTTTATTTGAACATTTATATGCTTCCATCCAAAGCTATTCCAAGACTGCTCAGGATAGAAAGGTCAAATAAATGAATAAATATGAATATAACAAACAGTGATCTTTAGGCTTAAAAAAAATAACCAAGAGGAAAAGGAAACAGGTACCTTTCTATCCATCAAGGCTTGAAAGAAAATCATAGGGTGCAATCCTCACCTGGAGTAGGCCAGCACAGTTTGGCTGGCACAAGGGACACTGTAAAGCGTGTTTGGATGACTCTCAGAGTCAGGGAAGATGGTGCATGTCTGTGATTTCAAAATCATCTAGGCAGTGGCAGTAAACAAGATCAGCAGCCCTGTTCATTTTCCAAGCCGGGAAATGGAAGGGGCCACCTGGGGTCTTGTTCAATCACTGGCACAGCCCAGACGAAAACATCCGGGCCACATCAGTGAGTGTGTGAAGTGCCTAGGAGTTCACCACCACCAGGGCAAAATCACCCTGGTGGAGGTGTCAAGAGCTGAGGCAACAGAGTGCATCTTTCTGCTTTCCCAAGCTGGGAAGGAAGAGGCGCGTCTGTGGAGGTTCCTGATTCTTAGGGTCGCAAAATTTTGCACCCCTAAGAATTTTGCACCTGGGGCAACAGCCCCCTTGCCCCCCCACACACACAACATCTCTACTAATGGATATTAATTGTTCTAAGCCCCTGCAGAATGGCTACAGCCCATTGCCATGGTGAAGTAAGCTTTTTTAAAGGATGCTTTAAAAAAGCAATGGAACCCTGCTACAGAACCCTCGCGGACAAAAAGGCTGCATCATTATTATCTTCTGGGATGATCAAGAGATTTGTGTTCTGGCAGTCTGGACACTGAGGACTCTAATGTACATTACTCAAATGCAGACAGTTATATAGAATGTGAAATTGATCTCCTGATCATGATAAAAACCGACCTGGAATTGTTAGCATGTAAATAATGATTAACTATTTACTTAAGGAGGATATTCACCAGTTCCCAATATTACATAATAAAGACAGATTCCTTTGGTGCCTGTATGGCTATTCAGTGGACTACATCTTAAGTATTTCTTACAAAATATGAATAGAAACCACAGCTTACCTTTCGAATACTGCAGTATCCTTTCTACCAGAACCGGGTATTTTGTGATTCTTTGAGTGACAAGCAGAATGCATTCTGGGATTCCTCGCCGTCGAGCCAAAAGATTACTGTTCCGTACCTTTAAAAAAAGATAAGTCTTGGTGTGATGCATTTGATGTACGGTTGTGCTCAACCTTGTTTTGAGGGGAGAGGCCTCTTTTGGTTTCTTTACTGGTTTGAGCCATCTGATAGTATTCTTTTAATCCGTCCTTTAATTCTTTTATCTGTGGCTAATGCAGACAAACAACCTATCTTTGTGCGTTAATCACTTAGAAATATCAAATCATTTCCTGGAGCCAATGAAATGGCTCTGAACATTTTAATTAATTTAACTAATTACTAGTTGGAAGTACCAATAGGAAAGAACACTGACAAGAGTCCCTTGGGCACCTAGAATATAAAAAGAGCCCCATTAGATCAGGCCAAGGGCTTGTCTAGTCCAGCTTCCTGTATCTATCAAACAGTGGCCCACCACATGCCTCAGGGAGCACATAAGACAACCAGATACTTGCTGCCACTCCCCTGCATCTGGTATTCTGAGGTAGCTTACTTCTAAAGTATGGAGGTGGCACTACCCATCATGGCCTGTAGACTTCTGTTCGTTATGGGTCTTTCTTGCTGGACTGAAAAGGCTGTGCCTGCCTTTTTAAATTTTAGCTTCTTTTGTCCATCAACCTTTCCAACAGAAAACACAATCTGAAAACTTATGAGTGATTAACTCCCATGAAAGAAACTTTAGTGTGAAAGATGTTTCAAATAATCACATGGGAAGCAGAAGGTGCCATGCAGAAGTCTCAATGAACGTAAAGAGAATAAAGGCCCCATCCTATCCAACTTCCCAGTGGCAATGCAGCTGCAATGCAGCCCTGAGGTAAGGGAATAAATGTTCCTTACCTTGAGGAGGCCTTCATGACTGCCCCCCCCCACAAAATGCACCATACCTGCCATTGGCACAACTGCGTTAGTGCTGGAAAGTTGGCTAGGATTGGGCCCTAAGTTTGGAATGGAACTGTACGTGACACTGCCTTATACAGAAGCAGATCATGAATTCAGCTAGCTCACTACCCGCTATGCTAACTGGCAGAGGCTCTCCAGGGTTTCATAGATGGGTCCTTCCCAGCCATGCCTGGAGATTCCAGGGATTGGACCTGGGACCTTCTGCATGTAAAGTATGCGTGCTACCACTGAACGACAGTCCCTCATCAACTCAGTCCAACACCCCAAATATTTTTGTGCTTGTCAACACATTTCATTAATGGAAGGACCCTTCCCTGTGGAGATAGCTATGAGTTCTAATTAAGATGACTTCCAGCCATCTTCTTTACAGAATAGCTTACCTGCCTATTACCAACTTACTTTGATGAAATTCTGGAACTTCTTATTTTGTTGCAGCTCTTTGAAAATGCTGACCGCTTCTTTCTGATGACTACAAAATTCCCCGTATATCTTCTTCATTTTGTTGGCATTCTCGTCTGAAAACTGATAAAAATAAACAATAAGTAGAGTTCTTGGGAATATCAAACGCTTTACACTGCACATGCTAATTCCACGTGGTAAATGGAAGGGTCAACCCAGCAGTTCCCAAACTGTGAGCCGTGGCTCTCCAGGCAGCCCAGGAAACCAGCTAGGGGAGCCATGGCATCCTTGCAAAAAACTCACCGCCCTAAAAAATTTATAAGATTGCAGCTCTAATGGGAAGCCATGGCCAATGGCCCAGCAGATCAAGGGAGTTGCCAGTTGAAAATGTTGGAATCCACTGCTGTAACCTAACAGAAGCCAAATAAATCCTACATCTGTTTGAGCATGGTAAGCCAGTGCTTCCCAAAATCCTACTTGGTTGTTGGGAATGTGTTGAATGCTTGCGAGGAGGGGACCTGGGGCTGCAAGGGTGTCCCAATGAGCTGCAGTGCTTATCTGGGGGTCCCACTGATGTCTGAGGCAGTCTGGGAGGCCCGCAGTCTCCGCTGCGGGCTTCTGTGATGCAGAAAACGGCCTGTTTTTTGCACGACAATAGGAAGCAATGTTTGAGCAAAAAACAGGGTGTTCTTCTGCATCACCGAGGCCTGCAGGATGCTGAGAGCCTCCCAGACCCTCAGACATCAGCGTGACCCTGAGGTAAGCGCTACAGCCCCTGGGTGTCCCGTGGCACCATTGCGACATCAATAACTGGGCCACTCCCCTTAAAGAGGAATGGCCCAGTTTTGCTTCCCAATGGTTGTGACCCATAGATTGGGAAGCACTGTGGTAAGCAACTAAAATTTTTATTCGAGAAAATAAGTGAGATAACAAATTGCATTTTTTTACATATGGCATCCTTCAGGCTTGAATTATCACATGAAATTCATAAAACATTCAGAATTAACTTCCCATTCCTATGAGCCGATGAGAGGACCGGAACGTATTTGGAAAAGGTGAGGGCATAACTGAGGCAGCACTGGCACTATGAGAATATTGTTATGAATATTGTTCATAACTCAGAATATTGTTATGGTTAAATTAAGCTGGTGGAGAAGGAAGCACGAGAGGAGTAAAAGCATCTCATCCTATATCCCTTCTAGGCCATTGCTTTCATTTTGCAGAGACATAAGAACATAAGAAGAGCCCTGCTGGATCAGGCCAAAGGCCCATCTAGTCCAGCTTCCTGTATCTCACAGCGGCCCACCAGGTGCCCCAGGGAAGCATGAGACAACAAGATGCTTGCATCCTGTTGCCACTCCCTTGTACCCGGTACTCTGAAGTAGCCCACCACCAATGTAAGGAGGTTGCACAATCCATCATTGCCTGTAGCCCACGATGGACTTTTCCTCCAGAAATCCATTCAATCTCCTCTTAAAGGCATCCAGACTAGATGCCATTACCACCTCCTGTGGCAAAGAGTTCCACAGATTAACTATCCGCTGGGTAAAAAAGTACTTCTTTTTATCTGTTTTAACTCTCCCAACCCTCAGTTTTAGCGGATGCCCCCTGGTTCTGGTGTTTTGAGAGAGGGAAAAGAACATCCCTTTATTGACTCTATCCCTTCCATGCATAATTTTGTATGTCTCAATCATGTCCCCCTCAGGCACCTTTTTTTCTAGACTGAAGAGCCCCAAACGTTACAGTCTTTCTTCATAAGGGAGGTGCCCCAGCCCCATAATCATTTTGTCCAGACGTTATGGAAGTGATAGAAGCATCATTACATGTATGGATCCCAAATTGTGAGCCGCAGCTCCTCAAGGAGCCATGGAAAGCAGCCAGGGGAGCCGCAGAATCCTCATGGAAAAATCTGCCGCCTTATACCAAGTATAGGATTATAGCCGTAATGGTGAGCCGCGGCCAATGACCCATTAGGTCAAGGGAGCCGCCAGTCAAAAAACTTTGGGGACCATTGATGTAATGCCTTACCTGCTGTACAAGGATGTCGCCAATCCTGCTGATGACAAAATTTCGATCGCTTCCTTCTTGACTTGATTCCTGCCGCCTCTCCCTCAAACTACAAAAAAATTGTTGGTGAAGTTCTAGCAGCTCATCTAAGCAGGGGAATATTTTGTCCACAGTGCTATGATCCAGCTGAAGTTCTTCTTTCATGCCTTTCCTGAATATTTTAGACATAATGAACAGGGTGTGGATGTGATGGACTTCGGTTTGCATCAGCTCTGCAACGAAGAGGGGGAAAAAATGTCAACATAAATAATCCAAACGACATGCTTGCAAGTGTATCATGCTACTTGTTCTAATACAGTTTCTGATCCTCATGGGCATTGCTAATCTCAACCTGCTGAAGTTTATCCACACAGGCAAAATTGTCGCAGGTGCAATCTAATATGGAATGTTTTTAAGAGACGGATTGCCTGATACAAAGGCACGTCAAAATGGAACCCAGATGCCTGTGAGCAATCACAGAAAATTTGAGCCCAATGATCGCCAGGGCGATACCCCACCTGAAAACCTCTTCAACAACATTGGCCTTGTGGTCAGGAAATATTAGTGACTCAAGCTCAGAGGGTATTCTCGCAGATTTGCCTTTGACCCTCTCCTGCAAACGTCGTTAAAGACATCGACAGTTAAAGACATCGTCGTTAAAGACAGCGAACAGTGTATTCACCAGATAATCCCAACTGATCGGACATTCTTTGATACAGACAAGAACCACAAACCTAGCCACAGTGCACGAGGACTGCTGCTCTCAAATTCTCACAGAATGGCCAATCAGAACGACATGAAGAAAACCACCCAGAGCTGCAATTAGCTCCCAGATAGGAGATGACCTGGAAAACACAGCCCTTACAGCCAGCTGTGTTATGCTGCCGGAACGCTGGGCGGGACATCCGGGTGATCGACAGCCCGCCCGTTGCGTTCCGCAGCGTTCCGCCGTTTGCGTAACGTATGCAAGCGGCATAATTGGTTACGCAAACGGCGTAACGCTCCGGAACACGACGGGCGGGCTGTCGATCACCCGGACGTCCCACCCAGCATTCTGGCAGCATAACACCGCTGCTTACAGCCCAGTCCTAACTGAACCACCCGCACTGTGATACAGCAGCTCCCAAATGGCCGCCACTGTATCTCACATGGGCAGAGAGGCCGATGGAGGTCTCCTCAAAGTAAGGGAGCATTTGTTCCAATTAGCCCTGTGGAGAGTTTTTAGACCCAGTAGAGGAACAGGATCTGGCAGCAGCCCATCCCTCTCCCAGGTCTGGTCCACCACCCCCTGCCCTGTTTCATGTCATCCCCACCTTCATCTCACCCTGGAATGCCTTCATGCTGCTTGGCTCCTGGGGCTTCTCCAACTGGTGCAGAGGCCTAGCACCCCCCCCCCCACACACACACACTGGCCTTCACACGGGCCTCCACCTGCCTCAAGCCTGAGACTGGCACTTCTACCCTGGAAGACTGGGCTGTGAGAATTCCATTTGCAGGTGGTGCTGCTGAACCTATGTCATTAATACACCAGTTCCTGTTACTGTACTGGATCTATGACCAACAGATCAAAGGTCTATCCAGGTCTGTCATATTCCAAGGGAGGTTCATAGGCAGAGTAAGTTGCCATAGCTACTGTTGGCTTCAGCATCCGGGCAATATCATTCAAATATGGATTGAGCCAAACCCACTCCAAATTTCTTAGTAATTAAACACACAACAAGCGAAGAGGAAAAAGTAATGGAACATTTAATTATTGTTGAAGTTGTGACTCAAGAAACATTGTCATCTTGCTCCTTTGATTAATGAGTTGCTCTGATAACAGATATCATCAAGGGATAAGATCTTTATGCTAATCTGCTGGCATTTGCATTTTGTTTTCCCAATGATCCTACCATACAATATATCCACGCCTGAACCCTAAAAAATCATTGGCATACTAACCAAAAATCACATCTTGTCTCTTGATAACATCTTTTTCTTGCTTGCTGCAGAATGAAGGGTCTACCACAAGACTCCAAGACTCTGCCTCAAACTCCAGTGTGTCTGTACTGAGGTCACTCCACAAACAGGCATCGACATCATCTGTAACAAAGTCAAATCCCAGATGGACTGAGCAGTCCCACAAAGCATGAACAGGAACAGGTTTATTTACAATGCAATCCTAGGCATGTCTACTCAGAAATAAGTTCCACATAATTCAATGGACAGATGCCAAGGTAAGTGTGTATAGAATGGCAGCCTTTGATATTTTCTTTAGGGGACAAATGAAATGCTTACCAAATTAAACTGTGAGCCCCTAGCACTGTGGTCCAAAAACAAACCATGGTTATACCGAATTTAGTAAATGTTCACCAAATGTATAACATGAAATTTACGCAGCAATACTATTATTTAGCTAGCGGAATTATATGCCCCAAACGCGGGAGTAGAGTTAGGGTTTGGGTTATGTTATGAAAATTTACT
Organism: Lerista edwardsae; assembly: GCA_029204185.1. NCBI lineage: Eukaryota > Metazoa > Chordata > Lepidosauria > Squamata > Scincidae > Lerista > Lerista edwardsae. The sequence goes on along the minus strand of JAJKFI010000001.1, from coordinate 51,379,438 downwards.
TTTTGGGGGAGACAAAAATTTTTTTTTTAACTGTCGAATACTTTACAAAAATGACCAGAACTCAAGATGTGGTTATCACTAGGATTATTAGGTGGTCTAAACTTTGGTGAACATTTACTATTTGGGGGAAGAAAGAATTTTTTTTAAGGCATGTTGTCATTAAATTTGGTGATCACTTAAACATGAGCTTTTTATTCAGACTAAAGAAATAGTCTAGATTTAGATTAAGAAATAAGAAAAAATAAGACATGCAACATTTTTTAGTAAACAGAATATTGGTTGAACATTCAATATTGAAGCAGTTTTATTTATAGGTGATATTATCCTTAGGTGTTGAAATCATTAAAAAGCACTAACCACCTTTAACATACTGCAAGTAAAACCTTGTAATGCTAATTGGAAAAGAAAGCTGCTCCCAACCAGCACCAAATACACAGCTGGCAACTTCTCACTGTCCTCTCTGCAGATTGCTATTGAACTTGAAAAAAATCTGTGTCAGGGGTGGGAGAGCAATTGGGGGGATCAGCACCCAGGGGCACATCTCCAAGAGTGCACCCCCCACAGCCACATGCAGCTCTGAAGGATCGCCTTCCCCTCCAAAAAGCGTCAGGCAGCCCTCCGAAGTGTGCTTGGCTGCTCCAACAAGCGGCTTTGCGACCACTTCTTGGAGCGACCAGTAGGTGGCCCTGTAGAGCACGCCTGGTCGCTCCAACAAGCAGTATTGTGGCCACTTCTCAGAGCAACCAGCAGGCAGCCCTGGAGAGCACGCCTGGTCACTCTGACAAGCGGCCGTGAAACCACTTCTATTCTCGGAGCAACAAGGAGCACTCCGAGGGGCTGCCCACCCCTTCTCAGAGGGGCAGGGTGGCCCTTTGGAGCTGCTCCAGGTCACTCCAGGAAGTGGCTTCCGCAGCAGAAGCCACTTCCTGGAGCGACCTTGCGCTCCAACTGAGTGGCGGGGGCAGGTGTCATTGTCGCCCTCCCCCAGCCCAGCGCCTGGGGCATTTGCACCCCTTGCACCCGCTAAGGCCTGCCACTGGAGAGCAATAGTCTGACTCACTGATACTAATGCCTTGGATACTGCTCTTTGCAGTAGCACTAACTGTCGCAGTTTGCCCTCCCCTCTTTCCTGGTAGAAGGAAGTCGGGCAGCTGTTTGGTCACAGGCCTGTTGCAGGAAACACACAGTGTGCGGCACAGGACAAGTATTTGCTCCACCAAATGACATCCTATGGAATTGGAATACAGTTCAGATCACGCTGCCTCTGTATTTTCAGTCTCATTTTCACTGGACAATGAATGTAACACATATCACAGTTATTTTCTTTGGAGAGAGTCCTGTTTTATGCCACCTGTTAATAAATTCAGCGTTTTCTCCTATACAGCCTCATTTCGTATACCTTCGATTACAAAAGAATCAACGGATGTCATGCTCCCGATTGACTGCAAGAGCTCTTCAGAGTGTGACCTCGCTCTCCAACTGCTGGTATCAGGATCTGGCTCCAAAGACGCCACACATTTGCTAGGGGTAAAATGAGATCACACAAGGTGTAGTAATCCACTCGGAGTGCAACATATTTCGTGCAATACATTAGAAAGTTGTCACCAACCTTTCGGAACTTGTGCTTGGAACACTTTTGGATAAACCTGGGGACTGCTGCAAGGCATCTTTCTTTGTGGAGGACAAACCAATGGGTGTTGAGGTAGAAGGATGCATTGAGGAGAAGGTTGGCTGTGGAATATCCCTGAATGATGGATCTGGAAGGTAAAAATTGCAGGTCCTTTTCGGACAGTTCTGACAGCTTCATGTCACTATCTATGGCAAATGATGGCTAGGATCTCAAGAACTAACTTAGATGGGACTAAGCTTGGGCTCACCCAGTATAATTTTTTTACCTTCTTCTAAAGCAGGGATCTCTAAACCCCAGCCTGAGGGCCAAATCGGCCCTCTGGAAGATTTTTATCCAACCTTTGGCAGGTGGTGGGGCTGGCCCACAGCAACTTGCTGAGGGGCAATAAATACAGTGCAATCTCAGGCTCCACTGGGGTTCTGTTCCAGAGCCCTCCCACGGATACTGGGGTTACCATTTAAATGCCCTTATATGGGTTGAAACATTTGGAGACCCCTGTTCTAAAGTATGAGTTGCTGATTATGTTGATGTTTTCGTTTTGATTTGATAGGTTTAGTGTTAGTGGGGGGTTGTTAATGGGATGGTATTATTTATTAGTTTAAGATATATGTGAGGAGGGACGTGGTGGCGCAGCGAGTTAATCCGCTGTCGCTGGGCTTTCAACCGCAAGGTTGGGAGTTCGAGACTGCGTGACGGAGTGAGCTCCCGTTGCTTGTCCCAGCTCCTGCCAACCTAGCAGTTCGAAAGCACCTAAAATGCAAGTAGATAAATAGGGACCACTTTGGTGGGAAGGTAACGGCGTTCCGTGCGCTACGGCGTAGAATCATGCTGGCCACCATGATCGGACAAAAACGCCGGCTCACAGGCTTTGAAACGGAGATGAGCACCGCCCCCTACAGTCGGTCACGACTAGACCATTCGGTCGTGGGGAAACCTTTACCTTTTATTATTTATTAGTTTAAGATATATGTGAGAGCTTTTGGGCTGAAGTAAAATTCCATGTATTATATGGTGAAATTCCATGTATGGCCAATAAAATTCTATTCTATTCAAACAGATCTCGCATTGCTTTTGCAACTTAACTCAGTTTCAAATGCATTTGAAGAACTGGTGCTCAAGAAACTGACATCAAAAGCAACGCTGAGTGATGGGAACTAGTGGAATGAGTCTTTGGATCCTGGCCTATGTAGCTCATGATGATCTGAGTGAAAACATTTTGCAGATTAAAATGCACCTTTGAAAATATTGTTGTAGGATTTCAGAACTTTGAAAAGGATGAACCGTGCCAAAATGTAGACTTAAATAGCTTCTGGTCCCTCATGATATCAAGTCAATCTTGGGCCTAAATTCCGCAGAGTTTCCATTATTGACATTTCTCGGTTGCTACAGTTTTTGAGTAGCATTTCAAACTCTTTAATTTGACACTCACTACAGCAAATACTTGCATTAACATCATCTACGTTCAAAGCTCTGGAAGAACACATTCTCTCATGTGTGAATGTTCAAAGACATGGCATACTAAGAAATATGTGTCTTCCTCAGTTACTGAATACTTACAAAGGAGTAAGTTAGACTTGTTTTCAGTTATGTGGGAGAACTGAATAGAAGCTCAGATCCAGTGCTGTTCCTGGGAAGGACAAAATGCTATGTTTTGCATTAGCCTGAGCTCATGTATAAAGTGGCCCCTCACCTTCAGAGCCATTCATGGCTTGGAGAGCTGGCTCGCAGGCTTTGCTCTCGCAGGCTTTGCTCTCCAAGCCACAAATGGCTCTGAAGGCGAGGGGGAGGGGCCACATTATACATGAGTTCAGGTGCCTGCAAAATATAGTGTTTTGCCCCCCTGTAGGAATGCCACTCCCCAGATCTGCTATTTTGTATCAGTTTGCCATTACCTGAAATAATTTTATTTGACCAGGATGCAAAAATATGGATGTACATCCCTTAGTTTTCATAGTACAATGCTTACTTGTCTGGACTGATGGAGTTCTGTTCTTAATATGGCACCTCTCTTGGTACTTCTGCTGAAGAAGAAATAAAATTTCTTATGAAAATGTGATTGCCATATCAACGTTTGATCAGTCGAGCACTTTATCAACTGATAAACACATTATTTAATATAGTCCAACACAAAGGCAATCAGGAAGGTATGCAAAACATTTTCCCCTGACCCCTAACACTTCACTATTTGGGGGTTATTTTCCTTTCAGTAGTTACCTGGCTCCATCTGGGGGGCATTACTAGTAACTGCATTCAATTTTGTTAAATTGTCCTGGTTTTAAACAATCCAAGACATTTGTCCAAGGCCTGCTTGCAGTAATTCCCTCACCATCTGCAGCCTGTGGTGGTGGTTGTTAATTCTTGTTTCCTGCTGGATTTTAATAGTTAGATCCCTAATACTTCCAGCTTAGTCTCTGTCCACCAGTGATATGGTGGTCTCTCATGCCTGATAGGACACTCCTGCAATTTGGTTTTCAACAGAAACACTAGTTTCTACATTTTTCTGGGAGGGAAGAACTCTCTTCTGCTTAGTGGTGGTTTGCCTGGCCTGTGGTGGTGGCAGAAGATGTCAATCAATAAAGGGATGAAGTGGAGAGCAGGAAAGGGTGCCCTTTGCACTAATCACTCGGTGCTACTCCCTTGGTCAGCTTCCAGTTTTCCTAACATTAAGAACATAAGAAGAGCCCTGCTGGATCAGGCCAAAGGCCCATCCAGTCCAGCTTCCTGTATCTTACAGCGGCCCCACCAGGTGCCCCAGGGAGGCATGAGACAACAAGATGCTTGGATCCTGTTGCCACTCCCTTGCACCCAGTACTCTGAAGTAGTCTACTACTAATGTAAGGAGATTGCACAATCCATCATGGCCTATAGCCCATGATGGCCTTTTCTTCCAGAAATCCGTCCAATCCCCTCTTAAAGGAATCTAGACCAGATGCCATCACCACCTCCTGTGGCAAAGAGTTCCACAGATTAACTACCCTCTGGGTAAAAAAAGTACTTCCTTTTATCTGTTTTAACTCTCCCAACCCTCAGTTTTAGCGGATGCCCCCTGGTTCTGATATTTTGAGAGAGGGAAAAGAACATCCCTCTATCTCTTCCATGCATAATTTTGTATGTCTCAATCATGTCTCCCCTCAGGTGCCTTTTTTTCTAGGCTGAAGAGCTCCAAACGCTGCAGTTTGGGAACATTCTGGGAACAGTACCAAAGTCAGGTTGCTGGGGGCCTTGGGGCAAAGCTCTACACTAGGGGCTCCATGACATTCATTACCTTCTCCCTACTGGTACATTAGGCACTGCCACTTTCACCACACTGAAATTCCAAGGGCTGGGTTGGCTGGACAGGCATCTAATGAACATGAACCCCAAACTAGTGCTCCCCCAGCTGACCCCGTGATGCACCACTGCGTAGGACCTTTTTTTTTTTTTTTGGTAGAAAAGTGGGATAGAAGTTTTTAAATAAATAAAAATACAATTATTTGAAACACCACAGCATAAACTTTCTCTTGTTACCGATTACATATAACAAGGTGACAATATGGAGAGAATGTGGTAAGAGAAGGCACAGAAAATAACTATCTATTAACAATTAGTAATTAGTTTTCTGAACTGTTTTAAACTTACTTTCATACATGGAGGAACACAGTCTTTACAACTCTTGTGCACAACAGCATTGCAGTCTGAAAAAAGAAAAAAAATGCCGTCTCAAAGAAAGGCTTATTCCAACTGTTCCACTTTAAGAATGTTTATTTCAAGAGACTAAATTTTCCCCTCCTTAGCAGATCTAATCTGTACTTTAATGTGTTCACCAGCTGTAATGATAAAAGAAATTGCATGTTTTTTTAAGGGCAAAGCTCATCTGAAGCAATAAAACGTGCAAGTCCACGTTCCATTGCACATGGAAGCAACACAAATCTATTTTGCATCTAAGGCCACAACTATGCAATGTAAGGGATGTGGCGGCGCTGCGGGTTAACCCGCTGAGCTGAGCTTGTTGATGGAAGGTTGGCAGTTCAAGACTGCGCAACAGAGTGAGCTCTCTTTGCTTGTCCCAGCTCCTGCCAATCTAGCAGTTCGAAAGCACATAAAAATGTGAGTAGATAAATAGGGACCACTTCGATGGGAAGGTAACGGCGTTCCGTGTGCCTCAGCATAAAGTCATGCTGGCCACATGACCACAGAAGCTTGTCCTTGGACAAATGCTGGCTCTTCGGCTTAGAAATGGAGATGAGCACCGCCCCCTACAATCGGTCACAACTAGACCATTCGGTCATGGGGATACCTTTACCTTTATGCAATGTAAAGGATATATCGCTCCCTCCAGGGAAACTGAGAGCAGGGTCAAAATTAAACATTAAGTGTGCAAAGGACCCTTATGTCAGTTCTCTCTTAAAATAGCAACTACAAAGGAAGTAGTCAGCATGGTTCACAGGGAGGGAAAGTTAATTATTTGTCCTTGCATCACAGTTTTAGTTGCACCCTCCCATAACTGCTACTTTAAAATACAAAGGCAGGTTTTGCTTTCCAAGTACAGGGGGTCCTCCTCATTCGCAGATTTGACTCAATGCGGGTTCTGAAGCCATGTCAGGAGGACCCACAGAAGACCTCTTGGCAGTGGCACAGCTAAGGAAGTCTGGGGGAGGTCAGCGGCGTCATGCAGCCGGAACGCTGGGAGGGAGGAACGGGTAAGCGGCAGCCCGCCCGTTGTGTACCACTCCGTTTCACCATTTTCCCCGCCCCCGTGGGGGCGGGGAAGACGGCGAAATGGAGCGGTACGCAACGGACGGGCTGCCGCTCACCCGTTCCTCCCACCCAGCGTTCCGGCTGCATGACACCACTGGGGGAGGTCAATTGCTCCATGCAACAATCTTGGGGGGGGGGGCAAAAAACTGAGCTTGACACCAGTGGCCAAAATTGTGAAAACCTTGGTAATTACGAATAATACCATCATGTTATACAGCATTAGAAAGGTAATTTAGGTGAGCTTCCTGCGCCTCAGAAAACAGGTAGGACTGCTGATGTCAATATCTGTGGTTTTCAGCATCTGTAGGGGTTCTGGGAATGGACGCCAGTGGATGCCAAAGACCAATCTGTACTGTGTGGTTTCACTCCTAAGCTCAGAGTATGTAAAACACATTCAGCATAAATAGATGTTTTGTTTTTTAAAAAAAATATTCTGTTCTTCTGATTTATCTGATTCTGGCAATATACAGTTTATTCATTGGTGAGTCTACACCAGCTTATGTTCTTAGCTTCTTACTGTTATTGCCCATTTGGGGAAAGCATGGGGTGTACACTTTTTAAATATATAGATATATTTACCAGTCAGAAGAAAAATAGACAACATGAACTATTTGTTATAAAAGACATATGGATGTCAAATGGCTACATAACAAAAACCAGTTACTTACAAGAACACTGTAATGACTCTTTCGCCAAAAGTGGCTTCTCACATGCAAAACAGAGCATTACCCCGGCAAACGTCCCAGAAACAAATTGGTGCCTGTTGAGTTTCTCCCTTTCTTTGGCATCTTTATTTTTTGTCTTCATAGACAGGAAAAAAATGAATGAAAAACAATTGATTAGTAGTTTAAATGTCACGAACAGTTGTATACTTCCTGGTCACCACTCATTCACAGGAATCCAGGAAGTAATTAACATCTTATTGGATCTTCTCTTCTCAAAAGATCAGTGTTCCAAAAGACGAGCAGTCATTCCTCATTTCACACATTTTCCAAGTACGACTCTCTCATTTATGAGGACTTCTCAGATTCCAGTTCTGTATTATTCACTTGCAAAAGGCACCCATCTACTGAAAGCAATGGCAGCACTTCCCAAAGGATGCTTTATTTGCCCTTGGTGTTGACCCAAGGTGTTGGTTTTGACAATTTTCAAAGAGTTGCAAAGAGCTTGGGGCAGCCAAAAAGCTGGGCATCACTATCTTGGAAGCTTCATTTTGGCTTCCCCATTAAACTGCCACTTCCTCAATGCTTGTGGTTAGGAGGGAAATTAGCCTTGCTATGGGCTAATCGTGGTGCATGCATTTACGCATGGTGAAATCTCTCCCAGGTCTCTTTCCAAGTGGGCATGTCACAACTTCCATGTACATGCCTAGGTGCTTCTCAGCACATGGGAAAGAGGAACGTAAATAGTCTTCAGAATATTTACATCTACAATTTGGCTTTACAACCTTGATCAGCAATGGCATAGAGAAGCCGCAATGCTTTCTGTGCAATCTTGTTGAATCAATCACTGAACTCAAACGTCACTTAGAGGCAAAGCATTCAGAACATTCTAAAAAGAATGTGGAGTTTTTTCAACTTTCAAAAAGTGTGATTTATTAAAAACAATAACTTCACTTCCTGCTTATGACCACTTCCGACTGTAGGTCTTAGTGAGGTCCTGACAGGTTCTGGTATCTAAAAAAGGGGTCCCAGTGCAAAAAATATTGGGAACCACTGACTTACACATCTGGCTATGATCATGATATCCTGTTGACTGTGTAGTCCTTAATGGGCTACCAATGTGACGAATGCAGGAAAAATATGACCAAGGGAAACCTAATATAATTATTAGAACAATGGAACCAAAGAGAATGAACAGGGAATAATGAAAGTGAACAGACTAAAAAAAAAAAAGTGAATGTTTCTCATAAGGTTAGGTGAGGCAATGAGGAAGCATTTTCCCTACAAGAAGTCCTACTTTCATCCCAGCAATAAAAATAGGAGAACATCTGGTGCAGCTCTACAAATCATTCTGCCCTTGCTATTCCTTGGATCAAACCCTGCCTTCTCAGGAACCTTGTAGGTTCCAATGCTTAAGGTTAGATAAGTATATTATATGTAGAAGAATGAAATGGTAGAGATTATGTAACCTGGTATGTGCTGGTGGGAGTGGGCAGCAGAATTTGGTGCTGCTTCTGGCACCTGAACCTCTTGAGCTGCCCCTGCCCAGGAGTGGTTGCAAATCTAAGGCGAGGTAGAAGGGGGGGGGAAAGGATTCTGCTACCATAACCCCTGAAAGTTCCATTCATCATAAAATCAAGCCCTCTCCACAGGACATCTGGCATGGAAAATCCATCTTGTATAGTTTGACCAACACTCAGTATGCCCCCACCCAGTGATATCATCCGGGCGCACCAGGAACCGGAACGCCCGGATGATTGGCAGCCCTCCGCCCCTATGACAGAGGCCAGCCATGCCTCCCTGCGCCTCAAATTGCTCCATTTCAGAGCGATTCGGACGCGCGGGAGGGCGGGAGGGCCCAGGAGCAGCTCGCCTGTCCTCGGGAGAGGCAGCGCAGCCCGGGCCTGTCCATGGAACTAGCAGAACGGCATACCGGGCCGTTCCGCCAGGATGACACTGCTGCCCCCACCTCATTCTGCTGCACCTTCCTTCTAGCCCAAGTCAGCTTCCTGCACAAGGAACAAATAACCTCCGTGTTTCGCACACTGTTGGCTCTTTAATGCAAATAGTGTGAAACAAGAGTGGGATCTAAAAGGCCACACTGGAAACTTCAGGACAAGCACGAGAGATTCTAACTCCCTGCTTTGTTACTACAACAATCAACCCCAAACCTGCTCCCCAGAGCAGAAGAACTTTTGGAAGCTGCATCCAATACTCTGCCACTGGCTACAGTGGGAATCCCAGGAGGACTAGCTTTTGTGAGAGAAGCACTCGAGGAGTACCCAGCCTGAGTATTTCGCTCCTGGCTAGAACAGTTAACCAGAATTTGGACCGCTGTCACTCAGTTAGGCAGCCTTGTGAGTTCAACCGAAGAGACCTCATTTTACATGTACAGACAGCAAGCAACCATGATTACAAAGATCCATCAGCTGTAAGGTAATACAAAAAGCCCTTCTAGTTATTCCACCCCCATGAACTTATTCAGTATTCATAAGACCATTATTAAATATCTGGTCATACCACACACAACAAGTTTCAACTTACCTTGGATTTATTCCGTGTGCTGGCCATCCTGTTCATCAGAAAGCTGAACGTTCGGCTGACTTTATATTTTTCAGATTCTGATTTTGTAGGTATAATGTATTTATCCCATTCCTCTTCCTGAATCCTGATAATGCACCAATAAAGCTTTCATTATGCTGCATTTAATGTCTTAATTGATAACACTATTTGTATTGTTTGTGCTTTTGTATTCTTTGGGTTTTTGTAACTTGAGGACAGCACAGAGGAGGAGAAAAGCAAACATTTTAACATGAGGGTTGTGGAACCTTAGTTTTACATTAATAAATTGTATTCATTATAATTCAAAGTCTACTAGCAAACCATTAGATTAGTATGAGGGTTTAGGATTTTATAAACAACGTCAATGATCTCACAGTTATCCGGTTCAAGTGTCAAATTTCCCTAGCTTGTATGGCTCAGATGACAAAACAAATTGAATACTATTTCTCTCAAACACCATACAAACTGGATGCTAATTCTTCTGTAACTCAGAATACCAATAAGGATCTATCATACTATCTATCAGCTATCATACTTTTTAGCATAAGTGTATTGTGAATCCAAGACCTGAACACTGATTACTGCTTAGACCAAGCTCAGCATGAGAGTTCTCTGCTTATAACTTCTATTGTTAAGTAAAGCAGTTGCTGTAACTTGATAGTTTGTATGGTCTGAAACGTGCTTTTAAAAAATCATACCTTTTTTCTCTTGACTGTTTGGGCAGGCTAGCTGCACGCTGTTCTGTAAAACCAATAAATAATACACTTAAAGCAATCATCACCACTATAAATAACAAAGCCTCTTGTGTTATTTTCAATATTAGCAAATTAATTGTAGTATGCATGAAGGCAGTGGCATCACAAGAATTTGCATCACCCCAGGCAGGAGGTCTGTGCGTCACCCCCCATGATGCACGTCACCCCTCCTCCCAAACCATACAGAATAAATTACAATACCATATGCACAACCTAAATGCAGTATTACTACTAGGGTTGGTGTTACCCCCCCATCACCTTTATTTATTTATTTATTTGGTCACCCAACAAAGTAATAACCAACAAAAAACCAGTGGCCAATTTGATGACACTCACACAATTCAGTAAAAGTTCTACTATTAGCTCTGATACATGGAAATGAGAACTGACTCATAATAATGATTTTTTTAAAAAACAAAATTGTTATTTTTAAATAAAAAGTTGTATTTTCAGTTTTTAGGTTTTTGGTTATAACATTTGATAGAATTAAGATATTACACTCCGGGTTTTTTCATTGAATTCAGTGAATTGGGTGTGTGAAATTCCACACCCAAACGGTACAAAGCATGATGGTATTATCTTTTAAAACCGCAATTTTAGCAATTTTGGTCCCTGATGGTGTCACACACACCCCAGGCGCGTCACCTGGTGCAGCCCATCCCCCCCCTCATGACGCCACTGCATGAAGTGCAATCCCCAGTAGGCAGACATGCTTGGTAAAGGGGAATATATATTATTTTTGAACAGCGGAGTGAGTCGCAGAGGAAATGCAAGGTTGGCCTCATAACAAGCTCAAAGGCATAGAACAGTGGTCTTCAATCTCTTTTATGCTGTGACCCAAATACATAAATAAATAAGCTGAGACTGGGGACCCACCACCAGTCCCTCCCCCTCCCAGAACCTGATCTCCCCCCCTTCACCACTCATCCCTGCCTGCCTACTTCTTGCACCTTTACAACAACCCCGCAAGACAGCAGACTAAGCAGGGCTGATCTTAGGAGCTGCAGGGCAAGGCAGCAAGAAGAGGCTATGCAGGATTATAGCAAGAACTCAGTTCTGACAAAACAGTGCCATTACTGGATTGGAACCGAGCTCTCTCTTGCACAGGCTTTGAAAGGTTGCCGCAACCTCCAAAATGAGGCTTTGCCTCACTGGGGTCCCGACCCACCGGTTGAAGAACACTGGCATAGAAGGTAAGCATGGTGACCATTCAACATTTGATTATAACAACCTCTTAGGAAAGTTAAGTATTGGGGGGGGCACATTATGTGCTAAATCTCAGGTTGAATAAAGGTTACCAGCTTCACCTTGCCCCAAAACCAATGTAGCTATTTAAATGAAAATAGAACAGCTGCTCACCATCATTTGAATCACCTACTGGGAAGTCACGCACACCGTGGGGTTTCCCCAATAAGATTTTGGGCGAGGTATATGAATATGAGCGGGATCGAATTCCAGACAGCAGGGATTCCTAGAACACATGCAAGATTTTAGATAACTCATCTTTAGCAACCACAGCAACATTCTAGATTTTCCTACATCATTTCTACCTTTCAGGTCTTCCGTGGCACCTGGTGGGCCACTGTGAGATACAGGAAGCTGGACCAGATGGGCCTTTGGCCTGATCCAGCAGGGCTCCTAAAGGAATATTCTTAAAGTACTTAGAACACTTTTACCAGCCAGGGATCTGCGTGATCAAAGCTCTGGAGTTACTTTGACCAGTTCTTGCTGCAATACCTGTGAGAACTCCCTCGGGTGCTCACCAATTGCTGAAATATTTTACAGTAAATTGCTGTGGTTGGTGTTAAATTGGCATGGTGTCGCTTTCTCAACAGACATTTGACACTACTTTCAATCTTGATCTTAAAGTATAGTACCCACCCAGGACCTTTATAATGTAATAAGATAAAAATTTATATACAATAATTATTATTTTAGTGCTTTTTACAACCAACCTATTATTACGTCTGTCACAACAGGGAAGGTCATGACCTGCTTTCACCTTGCATTTCCTCTCAGAGGATGACTGAAGGGACTTCTTAATGCAAATCACCTGCCTCTTAATCCCCAAACTCTCCTTTGAGGTTATGGCGCTTCAGCATTACAGAGGAATACCAGTTGGTCCCAAATGCCATGCTTAATTAGGAAACTCTACAATTATATTTTCAGCCACCAGTTTCTATTGCTTGCTTGCCAATTCATGATTCGAATTGACATTTCTCCATATTGTTGAAATAACCATGTTCTCTCACGCGATTGTGCTTTTAAAACAGTGGTTCCCAATCTTTACACAAGGGTTGGGACCACTGTAAATCTTTGAGGAGGAGGATATCACTTCCTGAATTGCACTGCCACCATGAAAAAAGAGATGGTGGTTTTTAAAAGTATCTGGGGATAGCGTCGGCCATCTGGAGAACGCAGGACCTCATTTCGTAACACCAAGGGCCAAATCCTACCCAACTTTCCAGCACTGATGCAGCTATGCCAACAGGAAGTGCAGTGCATCCTGGAGTGGGGGAGGAAGCCACAGTGGCCTCCTCAAGATAAGGGAGTGTTTGTTTCCAGCACTGGAAAGTTGGATAGGATTGAGCCCAACACACTGACTACATTCAATGTGGAGTACAGTCCCTTGTATAAAAAGGACACTGTGGCTGCAATCCATACACACTTTCCTGGGAGTAGGCTCCATTGAATATAGTGGGACTTCTGAGTAGACATGCATTACAATGCTATATTGCTAACAATGTTCTTTGACTTTTTTACTGGTTCATTTACAGTCTAAATGGGATGAAGAATCATGGGCTTTACCCTACAAGAATTCTGCCACCCATCTAATATTTAGAAAGAAAATTCATAGCAACCTTCTTCCCCACTCAAACACTGAAGCCCAAATCCTGTTTAAAACAAAAATATTTTGGGTGGGTTGTGTTCAGGTTTCATTTTTTAATTACATTTCCCCTTTAATCGGAAAACCAGTGGCCCATTACTCAGGACTGGCCAGTCAGGAATTTTCAAAGCCTAGAGTCACTGAAAAATGTGGAATACAGGCATGCCCTGGTAGCCGCTAGGATTCTGTTCTGGACACACCTGTGGATACCTAAAACCATAAATACTGGGGATGCCTTTTTAAAGATAGGGGAACATTAGTGGTTTTGCTGCAACAAGATTAAAAAAGAACAGATTTGTTTAATGTTGCCCTATCTTTTTAATAGGAATCCAAGTATCCATGGAATCAGTGGATAACTGAAACTGTGGATGCCGAATCAATGGATCACACTTATATGAATCAATGAATCATATGAATCAATATGAATTATAATCAATGAATTATATGAATCAATGGGGCACACTTATATGAGTGAAGCCATCCTTCCATTCTACACACCCACTGCTCTCTACGCATCAAAAGAAATGAGGGAGTTCTATGCAAGTGAACAGCAACAGAACCCCAAAATATACAAATACTAGCGTTACTTATGCCTGTTGAAATGGAAGGGTGTTTTCATTTAATAGGGTCAAACTAGATTATGCTGTGAAGGATCCTTGGCTAATCTGTCATTGTACCTGCGAAGTACGTAGGGTACAGGATGAAAATTTAGATTAGGATGGTGACACCATCAGTAGTACCAGCAGTAACAAATACCTTTGACTGTGTATTGTTGGACAAGGGAAGGGATTCTGCCCTGCTCATGTTAAAATCCAGTTCGGTGTTCATCTCCGAAGAATTGAATCCATCCCTGCTACTAGCCAAGGCCACAGAAGAATTGAAGGACATTGAAGGGTAGTAGCTGTGGGATCTGTGAGAAATTCTTTCATCTCCATTATCTACATCCAAGTCCTCGAGACTGGAACTAAGAAAATACATATAACAAATTATAAGTGCAGGTTGAATCATTCATTCATCACTGTGAAAGTCGCTGACAGCCGACATAGTTTGGATGATTCGTATTTCCCCCACACCATTGCCAAAATTTTCTCTATGGCTCACAAATCTTTAAAATTGGAGGTTTGCTAAAAGCAGTACGAGAATTTTTTTTAACCAAACATCAATCTGTTTTCCTTGAGTGAAACTATGTATTACCTTAGCAAACACGTTTCCAAATCACTTCTGTCAAGCGCATATTGTTTTTTTCCTTAGTTGAGCACATTTCTGGCTTCATAGCCCAAGTGGGGAAACAGTGATTAAAAACCACCAGAATGATCTTTGGACAGGAAAACCAATGGAAAGGGGGAAAGTTAAGCACCTCACCTCCTATACAAGGCTGTTTCTGAATCAGTGCTATTAGGAAAACATATGCTTGCCTCATAACATATTATTCTAGCCTTTGGTCATGCTACTCATTTTGGATCAAGGTCCAGAAAACAGATAAGGTGAGCTTCTGGAATCTAATAAAAGATACAGCAGGAACTTCTTTTTTAAAAAATAAATTGGCAAGGGTTCCAAGAAAATCAAATCCACTTAAAGAACAAAGATGTTCTTTAATCAGCAGAGATTTTTTTTTTTAAAAAAAGCTTCTCTTAGCATGGCAATATGACTGCAGGCATTCTCTAGAGGGTTCAGAACAAATTTGAATCCACTTGATCTGCGATAAGACCCCTTCACTTCACTCTGGAGCCAGGTGGAAAAAATGCAAAACGGAAGTGATTAATTACACTTTCTGGGGTTCCAGGGCAGGAGAGGAGGTCTTATTCAGAGCTAATTGATAGTAATCAGTTCTAAGCCCCTGGAGAATGCTTGCTGCTGTGTTGTCATGGTAAGAGAAGCTTTTTAAAAAAAAAGATTGCTAATTAAAGGAACATGTTTAGTAAAACAAAAGGCACTTCTCTTCCCTCCTCGCTGAGTCAAATCAGCAGATGGGAAAACAGTGGATGAAGAGGTTGTACCTGTATTATCCTATATATTTTTTATTCCTGCATCAAAAACCAGAAGGGATAACCTAAACCAGTGGTTCCCAGTGCCTGCGCAGAGTCTCAGGAAGCATCAGAGCTCTGACAGATGCACAGAGGGATGCAGCACTGAGCCCAATGCTGAATACCAGAAGACAGCCAGGATAGGAGGGGAATAAGGAAGGATAGCCACAAACAGGAGAGGAGGGCGGAAGGATGAACAAAACAGGCAGGAAGCAGGTGGTGGCTATAGGTGGTGGCTATAGGTGGTGTGCTTGTGGAGTCCCTGAAGAGGTCTCAGGGAAATTCAGGGCTCCTAGGAGCACACTTTGAGAAACACCTGCCTTAACCAAGGAGTATTTTCTTCAGCAAACATCACTACTGCATTCGTACTTTTTTTAGCCATGTATGTTTATAGGGCATTTTTTTTTTAATGTCATGATACTCTCAACATTTCCATACCTTCTTTTTTTCATGATGGAATAGCGTTGGTTTTGTTTACTGGTAAAAATATGGGTTTTGAGAGGCAGGAAAGAACCTGCCGTATATACATGAGACTGAATGAGGGCCGCTGGGGTTCTGTCACTCATGCTCTTTGCAGATGCTTCGGGCTCTTCATTTTGGTCAGCCTCATCTGCACATGTTTCTGGAGCAGACTGGACTACATTAATGTGGGCGTCACCACTATCTTCCATCTAAAGTGTGAAATTGAAACTAGTTAGTGGTATTTGCGATGATACAAACACAATACAGTCAATCCTCATTATCCACTAGGGTTAGGTTCCTGGAAAGCAGATAGTGAATTCGCAGATAACAAACCATTAATCCTATATGATCAATGGGGTTAGGTGCAAGGGGTACCTCATCTGCCATCAGAGGAATCCAGCAGAGACCCTCAGGAAGCCAGCAGAGTGCAGCAGGAAGTGCCAAAAGATCTCCAAATGCTGCCAAGACCTTCCAGAGGCTGTAGGATCTTCAGAATGGCACCTGCAACCAGCATGGACACCTTAAACATGGCCGGCGTTGCTTCTGTCAGCCATTTTAAAGGGGTCAATATTGGTTGCAGGTGTTGTTCTGAAGGTCCCTGCAGACTTTGGAAGGTCTCTGCATCGTGGACAATGAGGACAGAGGCACAGATAAAAAGGAAAGTATAACAAGGAAACAGATAACAATTTCTGCCCTTCACAGATAAGCAAATCCGCAGATAGCAAGGTCACGTATAAAGACTGTATTTACTGTAGGAAGTAAAGCTGATCCCAGTTTGTAGTAGGTGCATGCATAACATTCCCAGTTCAAAACAAAGAAACTCAGTGGAGTTTCAGCCTACATAATTCTGCACTGGATTGTGGCCAACAAAATTTCTTCTTACATGTGTGCATGAAATGAACAGGTCATGAACCATAGGCTAAAAGTCCAAATTTGCTGAGTTTCTTTAATTCGAAAGAAAGTCAAACCATTGAGGAGTTCCATGACCTGATACAGGAAATTATGACACGCTTCATCAGGAAGCCAGCAGAGCATCAGAAAGAGCAGATGCTTTGACAGTCGTACCTGATCCACCACCATGCGGTTTGCATACACTTCGTCACTTCCATTCAGCATGGCAGAAAGTCTGGCGGCAGCAAAGAAGGTGGAGGGATTTGAGGGTCGCTTAAAAGCCTCAAAAGGGGAGTGCTGAGGAACTAAAACAGAACATATAGGAAAACTATTTTATTTCCTGAATAGTCATTCTTTTCTTTAATTCCATCTCAAAATAAAACTGGCAACACTTTACTATTTCAGAGCTTGGGATATCACTTACCTCTCATGAGTCCAATCCTATCCTCCTCCTCCTCCCCCCCCCACACACCAGTCACTGCAGCCATGCCAAAAAGGCTTGAACTATTATTATTTATTGGATTTATACTCTGTCTTTCTACCTTGGATTAGGGCACCCAAAGCGGCTTACAGCAAAGTAAAAAGAATGCAGGATAAAAATTAGAGCAATGACAAACAGTGAAAAACAGCAGACCCCAATGGATCGTACAATCATTAAACTTAAAGATTTAAAATTAAAATTAAAATGCCAGCTCAACATGTCAGCAACTTAATAAAACGCCTCCTTAAATAGAAAAGTCAAGACTACAATTCTGGGAAGGACAGATCAGGATGCTTGGGTGAGGTAAACAAACATATTTCCCCTTCCCTCCAGTAAGCATCCCTCTCATCAATGGGTCTCCTCAGACCTATGCCAGCTCATTAGCTGGCACAAGTCCAAAGAGATCAAAGAGGCATGTCAGGAGGCGAGGAAGGGCATAGCATCCAGTGCAAACCACCCATGCCAGGTGGCACCACCTCCCGCCACACCTCCTGCCTTCCCCCTATTCTGCTGACTCACCATCAACAGTGGGCGCTCTGGCATCCTGCATGGTGGACCTCTATGGCCTCCCCACCAGAGCTCCAGCAATGCAGGGCTTTGCACACTGCCAGAGTGGCTTTTACAACCACCACAAGGCAGTCTTCCTGGAGGAACACTAGTTCCCCCAGCAGATACGCTCAATAAGACTGGTGTATTAGAAAACAGCAAGATGAACATACATACTCTACAGCAGTGTATTCAACCTTTTTTCATGCCACGATCCCAATAAAATAAATAAATAAATAAATAAAAAAATAAATAAAAAAATAAAGAAAGAAAGAAAGAAAGAAAGAAAGAAAGAAAGAAAGAAAGAAAGAAAGAAAGAAAGAAAGAAAGAAAGAAAGAGACTGGGGGCCCACTATTGATCCGCCCCCTCCCACTACTCTACCCTTCCACCTCTACCCCTGCTGCTGTCCGCCCGCCCCCCACCCCACCCTTCATGCCTTCCCAGAATTGTTCATTGTAACCACACATTCTTATTAGAGAACTGAACATGTTACCCTGAAGCCTGGCACTAGTGAAAGCTATTTTAGCACAATTGCTAAGAACCTGAACAGGACTGGAACACCATTTCCTGGTACCTGGAGGGGTAACACCAGATATGACCCCCTTTACCTGGTGGTGCTCTAGTCCAGTGGGCTTCAGCTTTTTTCATTCCTGTTAAGTTGCCACAACCCCACAACTGAGGCTTTGCAACCCCATTGGGCTCCCCACCCCCAGGCTGAAGACCACTGCTCTACAGTTTGTGTGTGAGTCCAAGCATTCACTTGCATCTAATTTTGTTGTATTTTGACCCAATTAAAGCTGTAACTCAATGCAGAAAGGAACTGACAATACATCCTCACTGTTTGTTTAGTTGGCAAAGGTCTTTTCAGGTATTTACCAAGGGAACCTGATGGACAAGCAGAACAAGGGGGGGGGAGAACAGCAAACCACAAATTCAGATGGGCTGATATTATTGTACCCCAAGTCACAACTGGGAACAACCAAGTTCACCTACACTTCAGCACACATACATAAACAGCATCCACCAGAGATCCCTCATGTGTTCATGTAGCACTCATTCTAGCGCTTTATTAAATCTCTGGTTACATCTTGTCTGTATTTTGAATTGAATATAAACCAAGTCTATGGTGTTTGTGCTCACTAGGCCTCTCTTCATTTTCTTGGTTCATGTTACAATTTGCCAGGTAAATGAACCAAAGTAAAAGAGATTAAATTTAGGAAGGAATTTGAACATAGTGAGGAATTTGAGCATCAGCTCTCCAGTTTTCTCCAAGCCACAGATCTTCCAAGAGAGCTATATATTCTGATTGGCCACATGTAGCATGAAAAGATTTCGGGCTTCCTGTTTTCCCTTGTCCATGCAGGAGAAAGTCTGCAGAGTAAGATTGCTTTCAAGATCTGCTTTGTAACTCCGGCCAACTTTTTGTGCCTTCTCGATCCTGGCTGGTCTAGGTCTTTTGCATCACACACAAAACCTTCATGGCTATGCCAAGCGGTGAAAAAAAGGGGTAGAGAATGCAATAATGGTCTTGGCTGCTTATTTTGGCTCAAATGTATTTCAGAATGGAGAAGGAGGTAATGTGATTGAAAAAAATATCGTGGAGATAAAGAAAAGAACTATGTGCATATGTATGTATATATAGCAACAGCTACAGGTACCCCCATCTCCCCACTTCGGTCTACTACACAGATGCTCACTCAGCATGGAGTCTAGCCAAACAGTATACTAACTTCAGAGTTTAGTTTACTGTGAAATCACGTTTTTCCATAGAGACGAAAATCAACACCTGTTGTTAACAAGCCCTTACTAATATTGAATAAAATAAATCCATACTCAAGAAGGGGCACATTGTGGAAAATTACACTTTTTCCTTGTAAGTCAATCATCAGCATATGGAAAGTGTGTTTTTGGCACAAGGGTGCCAGATGTCTCTCACCCATCATAATGTGAGCAACTGAACAGCTAACACTAAAAACAAAAGGTACAATTTGGAAAGCATAAAGCACTTTGGCTGGTTTACAGCCAGGTTTTTTCTGAAGCTTCCGCATTCTAGGTCTAGAAATAACTGTTTTTCCCCTATGGTGTTTAGTACAGTAATTTCTATATGCAAGAAAACTAGACGACACAAAAAAAGTCCACTAGAACTCAGTTGACTTATTTTCATGTGCTGTGAGATTCTCCTATGTTGTTTTCACAACTACAAAACATTTTAAAGACACAGAACATGTTTTTGTTTGCCGGATTTTCCTATGGCCGACATAGCAGCTTAAGATGATAAACAAAAGCAATCTAGTAAAAATTTAGAATAATGCGAACACAATCCCAACAAGAATGTTGCTACGTTGCTAGTGTAAAAAAAAAAATCTGGATGAAACCAGATCACATGAGTAAACACCATCAACTTTCCCCAGATGCTGGCCATAATGGAGTTAATAAGTGATCACGTACTAAGTATTGCAATAAATCAAGATTTGAACGAATGATGAGATGCTGGGAGGGAAGACTCTGCATAGTTTCCTTCTGGAATGGATTGCATTAGTAATTATTAATAGAAGACTATTAAAATGCCAAAATCACAATCCTTGCTGCTTTGAGTTCATATTACCAAGATCATCACAGCTCTGTGTGCTTTTGAGATGGCAAATAATGAGCTTGATTTGGAAGTTCAAATGTCCTGTGCAGATGTTACCCATCACGGACAGAAGCAAGCACAAAAGGGACTCAGGATTGCACCATGTTAACACAGCCCTTGCTAAAGATGCTCGTGTCACTACAGACAAACAATGAATGCATGGAGGGGTGGGGTCAAGCGGACACAACACCCACGGGATGGGACGAGACGAGGGTGGCGTGATCCTGAGATGCCTCCACCCTAGCAGCCACATAAGGTTCTACAGAGGGCTTATTTTCCATACTATCTGATGCTTAAGGGATTTGCAGTACAATGGCATAATAATATTGGTAGTTTTATTCTCAAACTCCTCTGCTAGGAATGATCTCTAAAGGAAGTTGCGTGATTGACAACCTCCTCTGAAGGAAGCCCAGTGATTGACATGGGACACTTCCCCCCCCCACCACTATAACATAAATCCTCAAACATTCTTGAGGATTCGCATAAACATTCTTGAAATGGAAGGGACTTGAGCCAGCCCTATTCTTTGGGAATCCAATTGCATAAAGCAGTAATTAGTGTTAACTGAAACTTGGAGCATCATAAGAAACCTACACTTTCTGTTGGTTTCCTTTCAAAGGTAAAGCTATTGCCAATTCCAGCACATGCTGGCAGCTAAAAATCCATAGCAGATGTCTTAGACTTTCTCATAATATCCCAATCTTGGTAGTTCTTCCCATCAGTGGAAGTTCACCAACTTCCTATCCGAGCTAAGACTAATTTTGTAATAGGAAAAGTATTTCAAGACTTCATCAACTTCACAAGGCAGAACAATTAATTACACATTGACTACATCAGTCATTTATTTCTACTGGAAGACCAAACATAGTTGGAAAAAAAAGACAAAGCAGCAGCTAATGTACAGGTTAGAAATTACATTCCTACCATTCCACAAATTCCTTTTAAGCATGACTCGGGCACAATCACGTGGACTCACAAACTGCACATTATCTAGATTCCAGAGGAATCAATCACAAGATCCACATTTCAGTCAAAACATACTCACAGTCCACTTTCATTGACAGGTAGATGATCCCTTATCCGGATATCTGACATCCAGACTATTCCTAAATCCAGACACCTTGTCCAAGACTTTTAAAAAAAAATTTCTGTAGAAAGAAGGTCTTGTGCTCATTCCCACGTACAGGCTATAAGTTCTATTCTCTGCTCTGTGGTATGTGCCATTGTTGAAAAATGTCAAAGAGGCCAGCAGACACCCAAATGAATAACAGTGAAAAGAACAAGAGGAAGCATTTCTCATTATACTTATGCAATTATTCCAAAATCCAGAAAAATCCAAAACCCAGATACCTTCCTGCCCTCAGCAGTCTGGATAAGGGATAATCAACCTGTACCAACATAAAATTTTACAACGGCAAACTGAAAAACAGAGGGCATGTTAAGCAGAATTCTAAGATTTCATGCTGCAATCCAAACCCTATCCAAACTTTCTTGGGAGTAAGCCCCAATTAACATAATGGAACTTATTTCTGAGTAGACCTGCATAGAATTGGGCTGTCAGTGCAAGTGCTGATTCTGCACTTGCATCTGATGGTCTGCTATTGGAAATGGAATGTTTGGGACATAAGAATTACCTTGGTGGATCAGCCCAAAGGTCATTGTGTGGTAGGAAGAAATATTCTGCGTTCTATAGCCCCAGTTTTGCATGTGGTTCATGCTCAAATCAAGTTCCAGAAATGTAAGAACTGTGCACCCAAGTGCTAACACTTATGGAACACACACAAGCACAAAAGCACACACACACACACACACACACACACACACACACACACACACACACGAACACCCTGACCTAGTCACTGACCAAACATGGTTTTTATTTCATCACGAGAACAAGCCACAGTGAGCTTTGGGCTCATGGGCTCCCCATGAATGCAAGGGGAAGAGACTGAAAGCTTCTTCCTTTCTAATCTGAATAAACCATGGTTTCCCATAATGCCCAAACTCAGGAAACTGCAGTTTGTTTCAAACGTGGCTAGTTAAGAAACCAAGATAAATTTACCATAATTTATCCTTCCATAAATTTAATCCTTTGTATGAATTAACAACAGTGTCCCAAATTTAGGCATAATAAGAACTCATAATTCAAAATTTTAAAAAATGTGCTTTCAATCTCCTCTCATGTGTGAAAGAGAAGAGTAGAAGGGAATGGACATAGTTCATTCACAAAATCTAAACACTGATATAAAAAAAAATCATCTGAACCAGGCTACCACAGTGGGGGGAAAGGAGCTCAACAATTGTAGATGTATTGCTCTACATGCTCTTGAGAACAATAATATTTTAATAAATATGAAGAGTTCTTTTTCCATTAATACGATTGCACTACAGCACCAGTGTAAAGTTTAGCATGGGATCCTGTCACTATTTTCCAAAACATGGAGGACTATCATAAGTAGTCATAACCTGTGTCTTGTTGGATAAATGACTTTTTTGTAGCTAAATATCAATTCCCAACCTTGTGGCAAAGACCAAGAGCAGAGTAAAGTTAAATATTATGCTATCATGATTGTGTTAAATATGGTGTTTGTTCGCACAGCCTTGTAACTTTGAATGAATTCACTGTGTGTAGAATGTAGAACCTATATGAAATTACGAACTATTTTTCCATATGAAATAGTTTTAAAGCCCTGTGGGTACTCACAGTTCAATCACGAACATGAATACAGGCATGCCCCGGTATCAACGATTTCCGTTATCCACAGAAACCATGGATACTGGGATGCCTATGGAAAAGATAGGGGAACATTAAATCATCTTTTTTTACCCTGTTGCAGCAAAACCACTGATGTTCTCCTAACTTTAAAAAGGCACCCCCAGTAGCCGCGGTTTCAGGCATCCATGGGGGAGTCCAGAACGGAACCCTAGTGGATACCAGGGCATGCTTGTATAAGCAAACTGGAGGCCAGAAAGGAAAATGACTAATATCCAGCTGGAGAAAATAACAAATAGTTATCAAATAGCTTCCCAGAATTGCCTCCAGCAACTTAAGCATGGGTTAATATATAACTGAAAGAATTAAAGCTATGAAACCAACAGGGAAGAAATCCACAATATTACACATACGGAATAAAATGCATGAGCTTGTACACATAACAAATATAAGAAAGGCCCCATAGAATCAGGCCAAAGGCCCATCTATTTCCCCCTCCTGTTCCTCCCAGGGACCCACTAGTTACCTTTGGGAAGCCTACAAGTAGGAGAGGAGGGTAATCTCCTCTCCTCTCATTAGTTCCCTGAAACTGGTATTTAGAGGCACATTGCTGAAACTGCAGGTAGCATATAGCTATCCTAACTAATAGCCATTGACAGACCTGTCCTCCATGACTTGCTCCAATCACCTTTTGAACCCACTGAAGTCATGACCACATCTTGTGGTGATGAATTCCACAGACCAATTATGGGCTGCGTATATCTGCCTTTGTTGCAAACAGATATCCATCGAGATTCATGTTTGGACCCGGATGAAAGACACATGCTCAAAAGTCGCCATCTTCCATGTACCCTTATTTCTGTTAGCACAGAGCTCAAGGCTGTCACATAATGTATCTAACATAAGCACATTCCCTGTGTTAAAACCCATACTGTTCAACAATGCTTCTTCCTACCATTAGGACAGGCTCTAACGAAGTGGTTCCCAAACTGTGAGCCAGGGTCCGCTGAGAAGCCACAGCAAACAGCCAGGGGAGCTGCAGAATTTCATGGAAAAACCCACTGCCCTTTACAATGAATAGGATTGTAGCCCTAATGGGGAGCTGCAGCCAATGGCCAGTAATTCAAGGGAGCCACCAGTCAAAAACATTTGGGAACCTCAGCTCTAAAGGATTCGAAGAGATTCTGGATGTGGAGCTCTCTAAGCATTAGCCCTGTACAATGCCATTAAGTACATATTTTATTTTAAGCATAATGCTGTGCCAATGGCTTATCATATGACCAGCATTAGATCAAAATAACACCAGTAAAGAATCCACGAAACAGGAGAAGACAGACAGTTCAGACCCACAAAATAGATGGCTTTTCTCCACAGGGGGGTAATCACTGTGTATGTAAGAAAGCCCTGGATACCACTGTATGAAGACTATAGTGTTTCTTTGGCCTGATGTCAACATAGACCAGTGATGGCGAACCTTTTGGGTTTGACATGTCAAAATGTAGGAAAATGCTTAGCTTGACTCTGCTGGTGTGTCAACCCCCCTCCTAAACAAAAGAGAAACAATTCTTTATATTCATTTATTTAGACAAAAATATAATACTAATCATGTGTGGTGCTATGTATTATAATAAAGCAATATCCAATAATTACAAAAATGAAAACTGAGTAAAAGTTTTTGACAGGCATTTGTGAATGCTGGTGTGTCACCCCAAACATAGGTTCTCCATCACTGGCATAGACTATTAGAACACATTAAACTATCACAAAATAGAAAGAAACCTTTCAAATTATTCTAAAGTTTTATTTAGGCTGCATGCTAAGTGAAAAGAAAGATGGGAGAGATAAACAAATTTAGATGTGGTAGATCCAAGATCTGCCATTCTGTAAATCTTAAAATGGAATGCAGGATATTTTAGGCAGATTTAATTGGATTACACCCTCTGCCATGTTCAAGGTATATTTCATTTTGCATTGTGGGCTACTGGGCCAAAAAAGAGAGCAGCTATTCTCAGTGGCATTGCTAGGGGGGTGCGGGAGTGTGGGCCTCACCGGGTGACGCACCCGGAGGTGTGTGTGTGTGCATGTGACAAAATTGTGAAAATCTTGGTATTTTCGAATACCATCATGTTATATATCATTCAATGCAGAATTCACAGCAGAATGCAAAGAAATAAAACACAAGTGCTTCTGTAACAAAAAATGGATTTCCTTAACTCAAAACTGACCAATAAATGAGATTGCTTTGAGAGCCAATGAGGTGTTATAACATAGCAGGGAACCAATCAAGGTACGAGTCAAGTTCTCATTGGCATGTATCAGAGCTAATACTAGAACTCTTATTCAATTGTGTGAGTATCATCAAGTTGGCCACTGGTTTTTTTTATTGTTACTGATTTGTAGGGTGACATATATTCAAATAAACAAAAAAATGGAATTAATGGAGGTTACACCAACCCCAGTGATGCCACTGCATTTAGGCTGTGCGTATGATATAATTTATTCTGTATGGTCTGATACGGGAGGAGGTCCATCATGGGGTGACGCAGTAAGCTCTTGCACCAGATAACACAAAGAACTATCAATAACAGTGCCAAAACATAAATAAATCCTAGTCCAGCTCATCTAAACATAGATAGCCAAGACAAGAAAATAGCAAACGGAGACCCTTAGAATCAGCAGCAAACCAATGAAAACAAAAAATACATTTAAACCTCTGTGAGACATCAACAGGGCTTTTCCTTTTCTCAGATAGGAGGGAGCTGGGGCACCACAACTGAAAGTGCCCTATTGCAAATCCTGACCAACAGGACTGATTCTAGGAGTGGCGGGGCCCAATATGGGGCATTCCCGTGGGGCCCCTCACCCTCCCTGCAGGGCCCCCACACACCAAGAAATGCTGCGCCTGGCACCTGGAAGTAGTTGGTGGTGACATGATGACATCACCACCAACTGCTTCCAGGAGGCCCATTTTGAGCCATTTGGAGGCAGGGGCAGGTGGGAGGGCCCAAGGTAAAACTGTTCTGCTTGCCCCTTTGGCCTACAGCCCACAGAGATCCCATTTGCAGCAGGCGGCGATCTCCACACTGCACTGGTGCGGGAGGGGGGCAAAGTGTGGGGCCCAATGTGGGCCTTCCTGGAGTTTCTCAGAGTGTGGGCAAAGCAGAGATGGCCCTTTATCTAGATCCCAGGTTGTTAAGAGCTCTTTATGACTAGGACCTTAAATTCTGCTCAGAAGCATACAGGCTGCTGGTGAAGACAATATAACAGGAGTGAGTCATCTCTCTCTCTCTCTCTCTCTCACACACACACACACACACACACACACACACACACACACACACACACACACACATATATATATATATATATATATATATATATATAAAACTGAGCAAGTGTTTCACTACAGAAGCAAGAAGACAGCAGTACACCATCCCAGATTCACAGCAAAATCATTCAAGCAACAGAAGCACTGATTTTTTTAGCCAGGTCCAAAAACAGACTGCGATTGGCTTTTCACTTTCTCTCAAAATCCCCACCTCTCTTGCTTCACACTCCACATGTAGACTACCCAAACCAGTTCCATCACCACCACCTCCTCTCCATAGGTGGGTGTGAGCTGACCTTCTAAGCAGCCAAAATATTACCTGTTACCTTGATTACTCATTACTTAACATAAATAGTGGCCAAACTACAGGAAGGCTGTGAATTACAGGAGTGTATGACTCAGACCTACGCATTGTTTATGCCTTAAAAGATTATGGCTGGGATCCGGTGAACTATGAGCAGACTTCCACTAGCAGAATGGGAATTGCCACTCTTTCTGCAACCCCTCTTCCCACTCCTTGAAAAAACGTGCTCCTAAAGATCAAAGCACGCTTAAGGATGCCATACAAAGCAATACACCAGAGCTGTAGCTGAAAGGAAGTTGGCCAAAACTGAGACCCCCCTCTGCACAATAGGAAGTGCCTTTCTGCTCACAAAGGGCACAACTGGATCCAAGACAATTTGCATGCATGGCTTTGAATTATTTACATAATGTATAATTTTTAATGGCATACGCTCTCAAGAAACCACTCTATTATCAGCATACTTAGCTGACACATGTGACATTGTGAAATCCACCTTCCGATCTCCCACAGGTTTTCCAATGGCAAATGGAGGTGCAGAGGGGCATCACAAATCAGATCAGGGTCATGGCTTGGGAGGAGGGGATTAACCTACACCAGCGGTTCCCAAACTGTGGGTTGGGACCCATCAGTAGGTCAGAAGCCAATTTCAGGTGGGTCGTCAAGCGCCTAGGGCAACCATTTTGTAATTATGGGAAGATGGCATGATGAAAAGGGGGACGGGTGTTTTGCTTGAAAAAATAGGCTTTTTTCTTCCTGATTCACTTTCCTATTGGAAAATGACTGAGAAATAACCCAACTTACTGCTGCATCCTCAGGAAAACAGAAGGCTCTTGCCTCACAATGATGATACTTCTGGCCATGACATCACTTCCAGTGAGTCCCAGAGAGATTGTCATTCTAAAAAGTGGGTCCTGGTGCTAAAAAGTTTTAGAACCACTGCCCTATGCCAGATTTCTAAATCCAAACTCCACCACCAACATGCCTACCCCAATGCTGACATTTGCCCTGCAGAGCAAAGCTTGCAGGAACCCAAACAGCAATCCAGATCAGAAAAGCTATGTGGGAACAGGATAAAACTAGAGGAGTCAAACACCCCTCAGGCCAGATGTGGCCTGCAGAAGCTCTTTATCCAGCTCTTTATCCAGGATAGCTGCGCTTTCCCAGAACCACCATCATAGGTGCTGAGCTGCAAAGTGACACATTGGCAGAAGTGGCACTGCTCAAAGGGCAGCCCTGGGAGAGCCCAATTATCATGCAGCCACCCTTCCAGCAGAGCTGACTGAGTATAGTGGCACTTACTTCTGAGGGAGCACGTATAGGATTGTACTGCCGCTAAATGTTCCAAACTACTCCAAATAGATATGTATTTTCCTATTTTATAAACACACACAAGTGACTACAATCCATCTCACTGGGCAAGTGTCAACATTCTATATCTGCTTTCTTGTTAATGTAGTCCTTTAAAAAAAAAAGGCCTCATAAAACTTGAACTCTTCCCTTCCATGTCTTCACTTCACTATAACCCAAACAGGATCTCATTTAGATCTACAGTGACTGGGTTCAGTATTGTTCTGCTATACTCGTGGTTTTCAACCTTTTTCATCTCGCGACACACTGGCAAGGCACTAAAACAGTCAAGGCACACCATCAGCTGCTTGACAATTGACAAGGCACACTGTGCTGCTTGTGAGCGGCTTACATTCCCCCAATAGCCTTACTAATAAATGACCTTCTCCCCAATTCCTGCGGCACAGCCGTTGAAAATGGCTGTGCTGTACCTTCCTCCTCCTAGGTAGCCTTTGATTCTCTCTGAAATTGTTACAATGATGCAAATCCTCAGGACCAAAGGGTTTTCTCAAAGATATGGGCAAGCATTTTCTTTGAAATAAAATACGCATTGCCATCGAAGACTCTGCAAACGAATAACTCATTTTTCTCTTTAAAACTGTGAGTAAAAATCAGCCGTTTTACTGAAATCAAATCTGCAAGGAACACTCATCACACTATGCAATCATTTGCATTGAGCTTGGCAGACAAGGTTCTGTTCAAAACTGGGAAGTGAATTCCCCCCAAATCACTGAAAATTACGTCTAAATAAACGTGTGTAGGATTGGCATTTGGAACGCATATACTGTATATCAGAATTATGCCACATTTTACTGAAAGAGCAGGCTACTTTGGATTCTTATTAAAGAATGAAGCAAAGAGCATCCGTACATTCCTTAGCATAAAGTTACCTTGCTTTTCGAAACAATTCTCCGTCTGCATCACCAAAACCACTTTAATAACACTGACACAGGAAAATGCAAGCCTGCTGAGACCCACCTGAATCTGATCAACCACATAATAAACCAACAGAAAATGTGAGCGTAATTTCAAGGAGGAGATTTTTGTCTACCTTTTGGTCTGGATATCCTTTTCCGAATCCTCATTTTAGGCAAGGATGGCCAAGAATAGTTGAAAGGTGCCTCCGAATCCGAGTCCATTCTTTTTTGCTAAACAAACAGGGGGAGACAGCAGCTCTCCAGCTGGGCTATTGCTGGGTCAAAAGCTGCAAGTCAAGTGATGGGAGACACAAAGGCCGAACAAGGCAGGATCAAACTACCCACTAAGCCCGGGAGAGGGAGAGGCAGTACAGAAAGCATCAAAGCATGTGGGCAAATATTACAGCAGACACAGGCAAGTTAAAATATGATGGGACGCTGCTGCATCCTGGTCTGCAGCCATTGGGGAAAGCCGCTCTGTGCCAATGAATCATTAACTGACCTTTTCATTTCAGTGCAGAAGAAGAATAATCTGACTTGCTGGAGAAAGGGAACTTTTTTTGTCTCAATAGGATTCAGAAAACTGACGGAGACAACGCTTTTCTTCAAAATAAAAAAAAAGGAATTTGTACATGACTTGCTACAAGAAACTAGGAAGTCTAGAGGCAAAAATCTACAAGTCGTTCTGGGACCCCCTTCCTCCCTGCATGCCCCCCCCCAGCATTCCCTCCAAATTTATAGCATTGGCAGACTCAAGTAAGAAGCAATAACCAACAAAATAATCAGTCTGATTTTTTTCATAACTTTAAAAGCAGAGCACAAACATAACTAATCCCTCAATGTTATAAGCCTGTTGAGACATTTGCCTTCAAAAGCACAGTCTCTGAAAACCTTCTCGTTCATACCGACTCCGAGTTTGACAGGGAACCATACAGATTTTCATAAGGTTGGCACCTTTACAGAACGAGTCTGCCCTCCCAGCGAGGTACAATAGAGCTAGTGACTAATTTACAACAAGTCGCCCATTCTTACACAGTCTCCCTGAACAACTCGTTGGCAATTAGTATTCAGCAGAAACTCATTATCCCTCCCCCATCGTTACACTACACAAACTGCAGGGTGTTTTTTTTTTCTAAAGGTTCAAATGTGGCTACACAAAAGCTGACACAAAACTAACATGTCCACTGTTTCTTAAGCAAACTCCATTGAAAGTCACCAGGCATTGTATGTATTTTTGCACCTCATGGAATAGAGAAGGGAGAGAAACCGTGGATCAACTTAAAGGTTGATTGTAGAAGACGATGACAACTATGCTTGTTAACATTCCTCGGCTACACATCAATTATTTTTCCAACCACTGAGTTACAGAGAGCCACTTCTGCATAATGCTCAAATGATCCCCAGCTCACATTCTTTGTGACAAATAAATTACATAGTTGCAGGAACACAATAATTCAGATAGATTTCAAAAGGCAAAATTATGCAACAACTGGACAAGGTTGCACTGATCACCACAACCTACATTTTGCAAGCTCAAAAACTGAGTACAGTTAATGTAAAATTGATCTGGTTTTATTTTTTATTTTTATTGTCTAGTTGGCTCTCTGCTTGCTTTACAAAGATGGTTTCTTTAGGACTTCATTGCTAGCTGTGAAGATGCTAAATGCATCTTTATACCAGTCTTCAGGCCACCTGTCAGAATGTATCTTGTATTAAGCACGCACACACGCACTTAACAAATGCATGAGTGAAGAAGTTAACAGCGTTGATTATTTGCTCAGCATCAGAATATCCATGACCCAGATCCAGCAAGGGACACTCAACCCAGTAGAGTATTTTTACTTTGAGCAAACACATTTGGACATGCAGATGGGATCCAGAAAGGATTAAATTAGAATAGTAAGCATTTTTCTTAGTTACATACTATGGCCCTTCTAGATTTTTAGATAACATGATGAAAGTAAGATCCTCATTAATGGTTGTTTGGTAGCTGGTAGTTGAAGGTAGAGAGTGAAATAAAAGCTGAAAGAACCAACTGTGCTATTTGAGCAGAGGAGGAGAAACAGCAGGAATTGGTTAACAAGCAGCAGTCTTTGGGAGTTGCAAAGGTATACTGTTACTTTTGGAGGGCTGATGATGCCCCAAGACTAGCAGGCTGTTCCTCCTTGCTCCATTTATATATTTTTAAACAAAATATTACAAACACACCACAAGCCATCCAGAACTCCATCTGGAATATTGGAGTCCACCTGTACTCCATCCAGACAAGCAACCCTTGTTCACACAAATATTACCCTATTGTTCTCAAACATTTTCATTAGCTTGATTGTGTTCCAGAATACTGTAAACAGTCTCCACCATTCAAGCAAGGAGTATCGGTCTGATTTGTTTTTTGTCATTTACATAAAGCATGGATTATTCTTCATTGAAACTGAAATGAAAAAGGGAGTATGGCTACGTGAACGTATCCCTTGTGTCTGAACATGTTCACATCTTTAGTTCACCGAAGTGCAAAAAGAGGGTGCACTTATACAAAGAAAAGTGGTACCTTAAATGTACACTCCTAGCGTCCTCCATGCCAACTGAACATATACTCCACTGTAAGAATCATCACAGGTACATTTGGTTCAAAGGTTATGTCCAAGGAGACACTGAATGTGGGTCAGGCAAATACAGAGCACCTCCTACTCACTTGCTTGATGCTCAGCACAATCAGGATTAGATGCACCAGTGTTTATGATATTGTGGCTATATCACCTGTGTTACACAAAGCTGTATCATCTGTGTAACAGGTGTTACCAGGTAAGCAGATGATTTATAAAGTAAATAATAAATTTTATGGGATTAAGTGGTTAAACCTGTGGCGTTCCTGGGGGGTGGCAAAGGCAGCAAATCCCTCGAGCAGGATGCTGGGGGTGGCAAAATCACTCCCAGTCCCCCCCACGACACCCTGAAGTTGCGCTCCTTTCATCCTCTGAGTGGCGGGGAAAAGCCTTCTCCCACCTCTCCAAGGGTCGGCCATTTTTCCCTGCCTGCCCCCTCCTCCTCCGCTTTAAACAAATGAGAAGGAGATGGTAGGCAGTGGCAGGGAAGCTCCAACAGCAGCCACCATTGGAGCTTTTCCATGCCTCTCTGGGGGCTGCCCTCCTTCTCTTTTTTTAAAGTGTAAGGAGGGGAGGGGAGCAGGCAGGAAAAGCTCCTGCCACCTTCTTCTCTGCTTAAAAAAAAATTGGAGAAGAAGGGCAGCTTCTGGAGAGGTGCAGGAAAGCTCCAAGGGTGGCTGTGGTCGCAGCCTCCCTTAGAGCCACTCCCTGCCACTCCAGGGTTTACCCGTCCTCCTCCCCTGCTTTTTTTTTTAAGCGGAGGGAGAATAGGTGGGCAGGCCGCTTTACACAGCTCTGGGAGGGGGAATTTAAAAGGACAGAGTTGCAGTGACCATCACCGCAATTACTGGGGGGGGGGAATGACACTTTCAATCTTGGCATCCAGGCACGGAGAGAGTTAAATGTGTGGATAATGGGAATGGGACAGAAAATCAGAACGAATTATTTTCTAACTCACACCAGTCTCTGTCAGTCTCAGCTTCCTTGAAACAAACTCAAGATTTAATTATCTCAAAATTAATAAGCCATGATGTAAATCAATCAATCAATCAATCACTAGTATTTATATACCGCTTTTCAACATAAAGTTCACAAAGCGGTTTACAGGCAAAAAAAACAACATTAAAGTTAAATGGCTCCCTGTCCCAAAAGGGCTCACAATCTAAAAGAATGGAGAACACCACCAGCAACAGCCACAAGAAAGACACTGTGCTGGGTAAACCAGTCTCGGCATATCCCACTGGGGGTTACATAATATTCTCAGCATGTTGCAAGGGCAGGGTTGCATGAGGGATCCTGCCTCTTGTTCAGATAAGTTCCCTGCAGCTCTATCTCCTTCCAATTCGGTCTTGTTAGGACCATTTTTCCTATTTGCCACAAGAGGAAAAGAAGCATCAACATTTTCCCTGTCCTGCTACACACACTGGCTCTCAGCACACCCAAGAAGACACAAGTGTTTTCAAATCCATCTCTTCTAGAGCTGGATGCTGCAGTATGCAAGAGGTGGGAGTCAGAGCCTGCCTTAAGCCAATGTCGTCACATTGGGCCCTGCGCTTTGGGGGACCCCACACCAGCACAGTGAGTATATTGCTTGCTGCTGCAGCCAGGATCTCTATGAGTTGTAAATCCGTGTGCAAGCACAACAGCTTTGCCTTGGGCCCTCCCACCTGACTCTGTCACCAAACAGCCCAAAATGGGCCTTCTGGAAGCAGTTGGTTGTGATGTCATAATCAGGTGCCATGCTTTGTGCCACAACAGTGACGAAGGGGCTGCGATCGTGCCCATGGCAGGGTGACGAAACTGCGCCCCCGCCACATCGCCCCGCCCCCGTGTGTCAGCCCACCACACCTCCATGCGCCCGGAATCGCTCCATTTTGGAGCGAAACGAGCACCAGGGCGGGCCAAAAAGCATGTCGGCTCCTCCGCGCGATGCTGCCTCGCCGTTGCTGGCGCCCATGGCTGCCGCCACCCCTGGCAACACCCTCCCTCCGCCCCTGTGCCACAAGTGCTCTTCTGGTGAGCGGGGGATCCTGCGGGGAAGGCGGGGGGCCCATGTGAATTACCTGCATAGGGCCCCACTGCTCCTAGCGCCGGCCCTGGTGGGAGTCTGCAGATTAAGACAAACTCTCCCAAGTGGTGCTGGCCTCCTTGCAAGTTCTGCTATTCTAGACTCCTGCTACCAGGCAGTGGAGTAGCTAAGGGGGGCAGAAGGATGTATTGCCCTGTGTAACATGTCTTGAAGGAAACATGAAAGAGGGTGTCTTTCAGTGGCCTCCTGAGTAGGGTTACCAGATACAAACCGGGACAGAGTGCCTATACGTTAACCATTGTATAGAAGAGAGAATTTGGACAGGTGCAGCTTTTGAAGCCCTTCCATGATTAGCTGCACCTGCCCAAATTCCCTCT
This sequence comes from Lerista edwardsae, assembly GCA_029204185.1. NCBI lineage: Eukaryota > Metazoa > Chordata > Lepidosauria > Squamata > Scincidae > Lerista > Lerista edwardsae. The sequence continues at coordinate 51,345,550 of JAJKFI010000001.1, read as the reverse complement.
TCTACAGAATGGTTAAAGGTACAGGCAATCTGTCCCAATTTGTATCTGGTATCCCTACTCCTGGGGGAGGCCCTGTGCAACCTCTGAATAACTCAGAAGGCCTCCAAAACGTGAAAACAGGAGTGCCTTTCAGAGGCCTCCAGAAGACCTTCTGAGGCCCGGGGAGGGGAGCATTTGGGGGTGTTAAAATTTATGGGCACCTGGTGCCAGATGCCATCGTTACAACACTGTTACCAGGTGTGTCATAAGAACATGGCAGATTAACCAGCTTTAAAAAAATAAAAATCAACTCTTTTTAGGGAAGTCGCAGGGCTGCAGACCTTATAATAGCCAACCAAAAGACTTCAAAGGGAAGCCCTACAGAGAAAGCACTGGATCAGCGTTTATCAGCAAAATCAATTCTATTCCATTCTGCCTTTATGAAGATGGTGGAAGATTTATTCCCCCCTTGCAGGTATTAAATTAACATAGTATTAGCTGGTAAGATGATATCACCAGTGACTGTTTTCAACTGATCATTCTGTTCTCATTATATGCATATTTGGACTCTAGATAGAAATACCATAGACCTAGCATTACCCTTTGCATTCATGGCCTTTTGGCCCTGCAGGTTTACAAACTGATTTTGTTTTTTTCCCATTTTGGAGTGCAGTGCAAGGTGATGGTGTGGAGTACACAATGTTCCCCGGAAAGAGGGGTGAAGCCTAAAAGTGACTTTTAATTTGCTCCTTCCTTGGCTGTTCACAAACTTCATAGTCACAGAAAAAACGGAGTCACAGCTCCGGAAGTGATGGAAAGTCACTTGATTGCCTGGGGTGGCAAGTAGACCCTCCCAGCCGGTCCCACCCCGTGCTGTGGGACTGTGCTGATATGTGTGGTTAAATATTCCTTCGCCAAGGTCCCACTCATAATTATTTTGTTCTCTACAAAGCACTCAAATTCTTTAAAATGACACACTGAGTATATGGTCTGGTTTGAACATGGATCAGTAAAGTATGGCCAGCACTAAATTGAAAGTGATGCCATGCAAGAAAAGGAAGGAGCCTTATTTCTGTGGCATCTGAATTGAGCCATTGTTTCTGGAACATGGTCAATGTCTATTTCACATGTGTTCCCGTTCAAGCCTTCTTTGTATAGAAGTCTACACTAAGACCAAGAAGGAAAGAAGCAAGTAAGTCAGCTGAAGTATCCGGATAAATACTGTTGGGATTTGGCTGCAATACTGCCTGCAGGACTCTGGAAGGCAGTGTACTCACTGCCCAGATATCTGAAACCTCCTTACCTGCTCCTCTATGGGCCTTGCAGGAGGTGTGGTCTTTACTTTCTTCCTACCCTTCTCCACACAATCTCTCTTCCTCCCAGACCACTGAAGGAGAAGGAGGTGCTGTGTCCACAGTGGCAGACCCCCCCCCCCCCACACACACACACACACACAGGGAACAGCTCTAGGGCTCTCTGTTCCAAAGTAGTAGAAGCCTCTGAGACTTCAGAAGATGTATATAAGCAATTATGAACTGTGAATAAAATGTTTCTCATGAACCTTTAACCAGCTTTCATTTCTGTGTATGTTTATTGATAGCAAATAGCCAGATGGTGTATGTCCAGACCCCAGGGAGGCAGAGGCCACCGCAGCAGAACTTCGGCCTGCAGAGGCTAGGCAAGCCCAGCAACAAATAAGGCGAGACTGAGTGCAGCTGTGCATGCAGCCGGTGCTGGACATATGCCTGATGCCAGCCCCGAAGGCAGGGCCTGCCCAGTGTCAGCCTTGCTGCTGGAGCTCTTTGCCTGGCAAAGTGGGAACCTCTCCTCCGCGCCCCCAGAGACTGCATCAGGCTATGAGACTCCTGGTCCCCCTGGAGGGGCTCAGGCAAGGTGGGGTCCTGGGGGAGACCACATGGGTGGCTTTTTTTTTTTTTTTGTAATTGCATGATTTGAAAGGCAGGATCATGCCTTTGATGATTCTGGCAGAAAGCAGTGATGTGTTTGTATTATAAGTTCTCATTTTCATTAATTCTAAATGCTTTAAAAAGGTTACTAGGTAGGTGAAATAGGTGCTATAGTGCCAGCAGAGGCAGCTACAGTATTAGTTCTAATTGGAAAAAGTAATCTAATTTTTGGAAAATGTCTTAAAACACCAAAATGTGGTGTTTTGCATTTTTATTCAGACACTGTAACACCAAAAAGTTGGTTGTATGTTTTTTAAAACAACAAAAACCACCACCCTAACCATAGGGAGGGGGTGCTTTCATGATTGATCTGCTTTTCCCCCTTTCCCCAACAATTCCTTCATTCCTTCCAAAGACTTTACATTTTAGATGCAAGAAAAAGAATAGATCTAGGAGCCCAGACTGCACACCGCTGCAGTCCTTTTCTCTATTCGCTCCCCTCCCTTTTGTCTGAAGGAAGTCAGGAAAGAACACAAAGTGCCTTCTTAATGTTTTTCTTGGAGATAATTTCTTTAGGTTCTGTTTATACTTGCATAATCATGCATTTTCAGACAATAGGCGTGCTTTTTCCTGCAATAAAGGAGCCTTTTTTTGTCCTATCTCTTCCTAACCCCAAACCTGGCATCTCACAACCCCCACCCTAGCATATCAGATTGTTTACATATAGCACAGTATGACATTCATAAACTCTTGCCTGGCCATTCAAGAATTTGAAACCCGCTTTCATGGTTTTGAAAGTATCGGTAGGTCATGACTCAAGACTCCAGGCTGTGCAGTCACAATGCTCGGAGGTTCTGTCAACAACAATCATCCTTTTGTTTTACAGAGCTTCAGTTGACTCTCATGTCACAAATGCAATAATTTACCATCCCATTCCAGGTATAGAATGCAATTTTTAAAACCACATTAAAATACTAACATCTTTAAACTGGAAAATAGTGATAGCATAGTGTAGGGTGTAGAATAGAGTAGCCACAGGGGAGTTGGCATGGTAAGTACAGTGGGCACCACAAGGTGTCCTGTGGCCAGCCCCTCCCTCCCACCACTGAAGCCATTTGAGGCAGCAATAGCAACATGCAGGTGTTTGCCGAACCAAACAGGGAGCCCCTGCATGTTGCTGTGACTGCCCTGAATGGCTTCGACAGCGGGTGGAAGAGCACGGTGCATTACAATGCCTGCCGTATTTACCACACCGCCACCCCCTCTTCTGAGTGATAGAACGAAAAGACACAATGCAGGAGGAACAAACAATCAGTGCCGGAAAAATCCTTTGAAAAGTGGAAGACAACAATAAGGAACAATAAATTATTTATTTGACCTGTTTCAAGTTAGATTGCAAGTTAGGTGCAATCCTAACTTGCAGTGGAACTGGCAGGCCGGGGGGCCTGTGCTGTATCCAGAGTAAGTTGGGAGCAGGCAGGAGCCTCCCTTACTCCAGGGTAGGCAATCGCTGCCCCAATGGGCTCCTCGGATCTGTGCCTGCTATTTGAGAGAGAGACCCAATTTGGGGAGGGGGGGGTGTTTGGCATGGGATTATGATATTTTATTATTTTAGAAAGGCAGAATCTTTCTTATGCAGCCCAAAATGAGTCTCTGGCATGTTTTGGAAATGTAGCCAACAGGCATCTGCAGGGACCTTGAAATAAAGATAACTATTAGCATGGTGTTTCATACACAGGTGTGGAAAATCAGTTGTAGATTTGGGCTTTGTGGAGTATGTGACTTAACATTTTACTGGTTATTCTAATTATTAGAAAGTTTGGCCCTGTGGGAGACATAATCAGAAATTCTTATTTGATATTAAGAGGGGGGGGTGGTATTATTTAGTAGAATTACCGACTGACTGACTGACTGATTGATTGACATGTACCTGTGGTTAAAGGCAAATTCCTATAACTGTGGCCCATTGACCCTATGCTGCTATCTCCCTTCTTTGAGCCTACCGTATGCCAAGGGGAATTTCTATCCAACTGAAATAAGGTCAGGTCCATATGGGTAAATAATTTAAGATATAGTATGTTAGTAACAGGTTAGTACTGTGCAGTTAGACTTCCTTATTTTCTCTGCTGTGTGTGCTGACTTACAGAATCCTGTCTTCTGTCCCTCCCGCACTGCTTAGTGGAGGAGTAGCAGCTTCTGGAGTTTGTAACTTTCTGTTCTTTAATAAATCTTTAAATATAGAACCTGTTTTTGTGTGTGTTTTCTGGTTAGAGGTATTGCTCAGGGTAAACTGGACTGCTGCCATAAAGAACCCACTCCTTCAGGCAGCAGTCCTGTGCAAGGCTGGAGCGGCTGTAGAGGAGAGAGGGCCTGGCTGTGCTTGTGGTTGAGAGCAGTGGTGTCAGCCTACCGGTTCGCTGGGCAGAGTTTTCGCGGTCGCTGGGCGGGTTTCCATGGTGATCAGCAGCGTGCTCGCTGCGTTCCATTGCGTAATGGCGAAAGCCCGCCTGCTGCAGCGGGCGTGCTTTCGCCATAACGCAACGGGACGCAGAGGATACCAACGGGTGTCCAATGGTATATGCAGGACCCCCAGACCTCCACTGCCAAGTAGCGAGACCAGAAACGCAATGCAAAGAGCAGCAGGAGGGGACTTGGCTCAGCGGGCAGAGCTCCAGCATGAACTTTTCATGCACTCAGAAAAGCCCTCCCATCTGCCCTGAACCTCTTACTGGGGTTTATCGCATTGCATCTGCCCTCATCAGGAAGTACAGTAACTAGGGAAGACATCATCATCAATAGACATCATCACCAATTACTTCCAGTGGTACTTCCAATAGGTGGACCACACAACATGGTACGGCAGCGGACAAAGTATTGAGAAGCACTTATTTAAAACCCTCTTATCTGTTAAACTAAACTAGAAGTACATAAGAACATAAGAAGAGCCCTGCTGGATCAGGCCAAAGGCCCACTAGTCCAGCTTCCTGTATCTCTCAGGGAGCACACAAGACAACAAGATGCCTGCATTCTGTTGTCACTCCCTTGCAACTAGCATTCTGAAGTAGCCTACTTCTAACGTAAGGAGGTTGCACCACCCATCACGGCCTATAGCCCATGATGGACTTTTCCTTCAGAAATCAGTCCAATTCCCTTTTAAAGGCATCTAGGCCAGATGCCGCCGCCGCCGCCGCCGCCGCCGCCACCACCTCCTGTGGCAAGGAGTTCCACAGATTAACTGATGCTGTAAGGTTAATACAGGATGAGAAAAAGAAAACTTGGCTTTAAATTACATTTTTTTTCTGAAGCAAAAGTCCTTTATAAGAAAATAAATGTAAGAAAAGGGGCTGCTGAAACCCCTTTTTTACCACTTTTCCCGCAACCAAGCAGTTCACACCATGGAGCAGATCTCTATGTTGGCTGCCTCAAAGTGATGAGCGATTAAGTTGGAATTACTGAGGAAACCAAAACACTCAAAGGACAGACGCCTTTAAATCTTCTGCTGCTGCCCTGGTCGCACAGTGAAGGGTGCCAAAAATGTGGCCTCAGTGCTTTTTATCTTTGGGAGCACAAGCGGGGGTCGGTAAAATAGCTCACCTCCTCAGCACAGGAGCTTGGCCAAATAAAAATATCAGCTGCCAGGTCAGTCGAACACTGTCATTGTGTACACCAGAGTGCTGTTGTTTAGTTGTGCAGTCTTTTCACCCTCCCCCTTTTGTAGCAGATGTTCTGGACATTAGCCTAGTTTACATTTTTAAACATGGAAAATAATAAACTCCTTTGTAGTTAAAATTACATTTTTGTAACTCTTGTGCATATACACCCGCATAGCAGTATCAGGACAACTTTCAAAAAGAAAAGAAAAAGCCAAACATTTCTTTTTTACAAGTATTGCTCAACCAACTGTTCTCTACAGCATCCATTGCATTACAGCTATAAAACATATGCTACTTGTAAAACCTACTATATTTAATGATAGTACATCATCTGCTGCCTACTGAATGCCTAAAATATCTTACAACCTCTACAATAATATGTCCCGATTTCTGCTGCAATTCCAGGAAAGTAGAAGATTTAAAAGGACTCTGAAGGATGAGGATAATAGTTCTCTTTGCCTTCTTCATACTTTCCTTTTCCGTATGTTGAAGTGGTTCTTCAACGTATTAGCACCAGGACCCACTTTTTAAAATGACACTCTATCAGGACCCACCTAGGTTTTTGAGACTTAAAAAGGGGGTACTATAATAGACATACTATAATATTTTTATTTCTTATTTATTTACAAGTAATATTCCATTTGTTTATTTACAAAAACAACTTGATCTATTTCTCATAATGAGGCAGCCCTAATGAACAATTACTCTAGCTTTGATGGCTGTGCATTATCTCAATGGTCTGCACCCACTCTTTTCAGGGCAGTTAAGAGCTGATTTTTGAATAGCCTCAGGACTTGAGGCAATTAGTTATCTTTTCCATCGCCCACATAAATAAGGCTTGAGGGGTTCAGGGCACAATACTAACAAACTTTCTAGCACTGACATAGCTGTGCCAGTGGGGCATATTCTGCAGCCGAGTTCTGCAGCGGAGCAGCAGTCACAGAGGTCTCCTCAAGGCAAGGGAATGTTTGTTCCCTTGCCTCGGAGCTGCATTGCCCTTGCCCCAATGCTAGAAAGTTGGTTAGGATTGCACTCCCAGCCTGCCCCCCCCTCCCCAGACTGTCTTGGATGGATTTGGAAAAAAAAACACCACCAGAAATAAATTCAGAGCACAATCCTAATCTGTTGTGAACTGTCACCCAACTGTGAAATGTCACAAATATACCATAAAGCACGTTCGCGCCTCCTTAAGAGCAAACAGAGTCAGCGCACAGGCCAGATCGAGGCCCTGCAGCACCAGAATAAGGTGGCCAAGGTGGGCAGGTGTGTGTATTGGAAAAGGCAGGAGATACCCCGAGGAGATAGGGAATGGTATCAGCAATGGCCCCTTGTCTCAGATAAACCAGGGATTATGGGGCTAACCCCCAAGGTTTTTGCAAGCCTTGGAAGCACAGCTGTAGGCTGATAAAGGCTCTGGCTCTGAAGGGAGGTTAGCACAGGTGCAGGTGGGTGAGGCTGATGAATTAAAGCCTGCCCAGATTGTCTGGCCTCAGTATAAAGCTGGAGGCAGAAGCTGGAGAAAAAGGCTGGGAAGGTGCTGGAAGAGAGGAGGCCCAGTGGGTGACTGAACCCCCTCCCTCTTGCCTATCTCTGAGGCTGCTCTGTGGGAAAACTAGTTAGCCTAGTGTGGGCATTGAGGCCCTTGGGGAGGCCTGGCAGGGAATTGGTGGAACAATGTGCAGGGTTGGAGGGACAGGGGAGGGTGGAGTGGGGCTTCCTTGGGTCGGGGAAAGGGGGCTGGTGGGCGAATCAGGTCTGGGAGGGAGATGGTACTGGTCTCAGCACCTTAGGCCATATCCTAACCCTACTCTCAAGCAGCCCAGCTTTACCCTGGCCTGCTCAGATCTTAGCCCAAGTTGCACAGCAGCCACTTCCTACCCTGCTATGGATACAGCACAGGCCAGATAACCTGCCTGTTCCAGTGCAGGTTAGGATTGGGTTGCCCAACACTTATTTCCCTGTATTTACACAAGCTTGCAAACTGCAGGAGCTCAGCTCTTTCCAGGGCAGTTAAGAGCTGGTTTCTGAATAACCCCAGGGCTTGAGGCAGTTAGTTATCTGACCTTTTCATCACCCATGGTTTTCATTGGAGGCTCTGTGGGACCCACCAGAAATCGGGTCACGACCCACCGAGAGAAACGCTGCAGTAGTTCATTCAGTTACATTATGTCCGTTTGCTCTGCGGGGAAATAACATGACTAAAATAATAATTTTAGTTACCAGAAGGGAAGAAAATTACGGTATACATCGCATTCCCATGGCTGTCTGGTAGCAGGGACCAGCATCAACAGGCGGCTTTCGAAACCCTTCACTGCTGACCCCAGAGGAGGATCAGCAATAGTTTCACACTCTTCATAGTTTCTCTCACTCTCACTCTCTAATCCTCCATCTAAACTATCAGAAATATAAGGCCTTCATCACTACGTAATTTTATACCTCAGTCCATCAATATTTCATGATCAAAACAGGATCAAAGGGGTCAAGAAACTAATCAACTCTGCTCACCCTAAACTGCACTCTACGGGTGCATAACACCAAGAAACTACGAAGCATCTTCTTTCGTCCTCCAACTATGCCTCTTCTAAAAAATCTCAGAGCAAAAACCTCTATTAGGCCTGCTGGGTTTCTTTTCCAGACCCACCCATGGATACCTGAAACCTTGGATACTGGGGACACCTTTTTAAAGATCAGTGGTTTTGCTGCAACAAGGTTAAAAAAAGAGATTTGCTTAATGTCCCCCTATCTTTTTAATAGGTGTCCCAGTATCCATGGATACCAAATCAGTGGATACTGGGGCACACCTGTCGTTTTCAAACTTTTCAGCACTGTGACCCACTTTTTAGAATGCCAGTTTGTCCAGAACTGACCAGAAGTCAGTGTCATGGCCGGAAGTGTCATCATCGTGATGCCAGAGCCTGCTGCTTTCCTGAGAATGCAGTAATAAGATGGGTTATTTCTCAGCTGTTTTCCAATAGCAGAGTGAATCAGAAAGGGAAAGAGCCTATTTACAACATAACCACAAGCAAAATAACCACAGAGCCCTCCCACTTTCCAGGGTCCCATCTTCCCATATTTTCAATATGGCTACCCTAGGCGCTACGCAACCCACCTGAAATTGGCTCGTGACACACCTAGTAGGTCCCAACCCACAGTTTGAGAAACACTGCTCTACAGCAGCAGTTGTTGACTCCAAACCAGTCTTAAGCCGAAGCAAAGAAATGCTTCAACTGTTCTTGCCATCCTTTCTTTGAGGTTACTCCTCAGGCTGCACAGGGTCCATTTCCAAAATTGCCCAGATCTGGGGATCAGATTTTGCATTATGGTTATCTCTAGTTTGTTCCAGAATAAGCTTCCCAAGCTCCTCTTTTATACAATCCCAAAAAAATTACAGATATGGTCGTTCCCGTTAAGGAGTTCTAGACAGTACCATGGCGAATGGGGTGGCACCACCTTGAAGTGTCACATAAGGGAGTGCCATGTGAGACCGGCCAAGATGGTGGCCGGCGCCTCGGCAGAAGCCCAGCTTCTTCACTTCTCTCCTTCTGCCCTCTAAAGAAGATGGAATGGCACTGCAGCAACACTGCAGCAATAATAACCCCACCCACCCACTGCTTCCTCTAGCTTCAGCGGCTTTGGAATTTCACTGCAGGAGATGCCTTGCACAGAGATTACCTCTGACGCTTGCTGATGGGATGGTCAACTGGCAGGAAAGAACAACACAACAGTCCGAAGCCACAGTGTGTGTGCTTAATTCACACGTACTTCCCAATGGCATGAGACTGCATTATAAGGAAGTGCTTCCCACTCCATAGGGAGTGAGTGTCTATTTGTGCAAAAGGGGTCAAAGAGTCGGGGCATTCACAATGCATTTGTAGTCAATCCAGAGATATAGAACAAAACAGAATAAATGAGACCAAGGAATGAACCTGTGGAACTCTTTGCCACAGGAGGTGGTGATGACATCTGGCCTAGATGCCTTTAAGAGGGGATTGGACAGATTTCTGGAAGAAAAGTCCATTGTAGGCTATAGGCTGATGGATTGTGCAACCTCCTTACATTAGTAGTAGGCTATTTCAGAATACTGGGTGCAAGGGAGTGGCAGCAGGATGCAAGCATCTTATTGTCTCGTGCCTCCCTGGGGCACCTGGTGGGCCACTGTGAGATGCAGGAAGCTGGACTGGATGGGCCTTTGGCCTGATACAGCAGGGCTCCTCTTATGCTCTTAAGAAGGGAAAGAGAAGGCAAAGAGAGAGTGGCAAAGTTGCACCTGCCATCAGAGAGTGGTTTATACTTACCAATGACAACCAGCTAATTATAAAGTTGAGCTTCTGTTGCTGTTTTTAAAAATTGACTGAAAACAGTTAAAAATGTCTCTTACCTAAATCCAAAAAGGGATCGTCTTCATTTTCAGTTGGGTGAATCATATGATCTCTATAAAACTACAAAACAAACATGAGTTTAGATTATGTTCCTGGATGTGCTCCATAGTAAACCATGCTGGAAAACTTCAGAACATGATTTATTTTGTCCAGACCACTTGCTTGTCTTATCTTATTTCTAAATATCATATATTAATCCCAAAAGAAAGTATCTCATCATAAAAGCACAAAATTTCCTAAGCAAGTTTCTACCTCACTTCTCAAACATCTATACTAACCAAGGAATTTTATAACAACACAATCCATACATAATCTATTCCTTAGGGCCACTGGAAATGATTTCAAAAATAATGCAAAAAAATGGTTCTTTTATAACAGAAAGAAACACACCTCTGGCTTTTCTTTTAAAAGCAACAGGCAAAGAAGCAAGAGCCCCAGAACTCCGGCTAGCAGGTAAACAACTTCTAATTCCTTCCCAAAAAAAGCAAAGAAGCAGACAATGCAAATCACAGAAGACTAGAGCCACCTGCTCCCCACTACAGCCTAATTATAATTCAGAGACCTGGGAGCCTCCAAGAACCACGCCCTTGTTGGAAAACAGGTGCAGACATATTGGCCAGAATCCAACAGAAAGGTAAACCCATCGATAGCTGGGCTAGAATGGAGCTCCTGTCTGAAATACTATATATGCAAGACACTCTAGGCAAGGAATAGAAGGGCATAGCTTTGCGTAAAGATGATTCCAGGTTCGGCTGGAAAAAAAAACCCTAGTGGACTCCTTAAAAGATCAGCTGCGGGCAAGAAGGAACAACGTAAAAGGCAGTTCCATATAGATGGGGTTACCAGATGCAAACCAGGACAGAGTGCCTATACCTTTAATCATTGTATAAAAAAGGTAAAGGTTTCCCCATGACCGAATGGTCTAGTTGTGACCGACTGTAGGGGGCAGTGCTCATCTCCGTTTCTAAGCCGAAGAGCCGGCATTTGTCTAAGGACAAGCTTCCGTGGTCATGTGGCCAAAATGACTATACGCCCAGGCGCGGAACGCCATTACCTTTCCAGAGGGCATTTTGGCAGGTGCAGTTTTATAAACCGTTCCACAATGAGCTGCACCTGTCCAAATTCCATACTCTATACAAAGGTTAAAGGGATAGGCACTCTACCCCTGTTTGCATATAGTAAGCCTACATAAAGACCCATTAGATCCATTAAATGAAATACTCATGTGGCTCCATTTCATCACGTTTTCTTCAGAGCTAACAGCGTTAGTCCTCATTCAGACTACACCTTTGGTCAGAATTTGAGATGCGGTTAGTTACTGCCACAGGCTTCAAATCAAAGAAATAAAAATACCAGAGGAGAACAATTGCACCCATAAAAACCTCTTCCTTCACAGAGGCCGGTGATACAGTATGTACTCCTATCACAAATGGTCACAAGAGTTTAAAAAAATGGTCACAAAAAGTTAACTCCTTCCCTGTAACTTTCACATCCAGCCATACTGTCTGGCTGCTTCTTTTTAAACTACTATCTACTCAATACACCTTTGGTGTTGTTTCGTTCCGTCTTTAAGCAAGAACCGAAAGAAGCTTTTCTTAGCAGACCAATTAGCCAATTTTATCTTTAACCGGGAAGGTGTCCAGATGCCAAAGCAACAAAGCAACAGGCGTGGTATGGAAGCCTCGGCAGATTTTAGCTAATCATACACAGATAATGGAAATGTACCGTCACATCTTCATTTTTAAGAGATGACTCTTCAAATACAAAGTCCACAGGATCTGTTTAAAGAAAAGCAGGTTCTCCCATTAGCCTCCAGTAGCAGACAGGGGAAGTTTGTTCTTTTTTCATCTCTCCACACAAAAAGGGGGAAAGAGAAGGATACACAAACATCGAACAATGTTCTATTACAATCTGCACTACTCCCAAAGCAGCATGCCTGTGGTTGAAATACTAGACAGTCCTACAATAAGCTGTTGTGTTATTTTAATGTTCTAATTGTAAACAGGCTCTTTTTTCTTAAAGAGGCATGGCTATGATTTAATACGTATTTGTCACACAACACAGGCTGCCACAGGCAAATGACAGTGTACAGTGAGATTCTGACTTCATTTTTCTAAAGCGGCAATTTCATGCATTTTAAAAAACTTGCTCTTTCCTTTCAACCATAGGGAACAATTGTTCCCTATGATTATTATTTTGCTTCCTGGCTCCTTTTCAAAACTCTGGACAAAGGACACTGCACCAAATCCATATTTAATTCATTGTTTCCCCTGTGACACAAAGCACCACTGTTATGAGTGAGAGCATGAATATTCTATGGCAATGCACATTTGGTAGAATCCTCCCCTAGCCTGACTGATGTGGTTAGCTAAAATAAATATTGTTGTCAAAAAGAAATTAGTAAAGTTTCTTCCCATTTTGTATTTTAGTTATTTTTCTTAGTTCATTTCTGCATTTGTCCCATGGGATACAAATCTGTCTTCAGTTTTAAGAAACAGTGTGGCTACAGATTCTGTATTTTCCTTCCTACATAATGTCCAGGAACACTCCTGTGATTCACATACTTCATCAGAAAAAGGAAAATGCATACATTCCACAACTTGTGGAACTGCTGTATTTTCCCCCTGCCCAAAGAGATCCCTCCAAACAAAAGGATCAAGTACAGCTGTAAGATGCCATATAATAATACTGAAAGCAAACAGCTGCATTGAGTCGTCTTTATTCCCTTTTGAAGCCCGATTTACAAAATATTTTGCTCTCCGTGTTAAAATCCCAGCTTAGTGTAGTAAAATGGAAGCAAAATCCAAACATCACTTGGAGCATCAAAGCAATCCTAAATATAGCTGCTGTAAAAATCAATTTAATGTAAATTATAAAACAGGAGGTCCCTTTAGTGTTTCAAAGCATATCAGCCATGGGTTCATGTACCTGATTTTACAACTCTCGCTTGGTTTATGATGCAGATAAAATATGAAGTCTACCAGAGCACCAAAGTTCAAATGAAATACTGTCTGAGTGTCATGTGCAACATAATCTGATGCACTTTTATTCAGAAGTTACACTCACCCCCCTTGGAAATGTTTAGAGCTGCAGTCTTGAAATGTATTAGCTTCCTGAGTCATGTACTTGTAGCAAAATTAGAACACTCATGTTTATACTTTTTTTTTCTTACATAGAGATACTCCCTGTGTACAGAAAGCATCAATCAAGTGAGCCACTGACCAATGCTAAAGACCAGACCTTTTATGTCAACCCAGAATTCAACCCACTGGGAGGACTTAGCAGTCTTTCTTCTGCAGACAGATCTGCATCTGACTCCAATCTTCTGTAACCTAGAAACAGCCAGCTGGCGCTCAGGCAAGACACGAATGTGGACAGATTCCACCGTCTGTATCTAGCAGGCAGAACACTCATTACATTACCTTCCCTTCTCTACGGGCATCCCTCCTAGATCCTGGAGGACGCACCTTTGCGCCCCATCATCTGACAGCCTGCAGATGGCGCACTGAGACAGAACGCCAGCAAAGCAATAAAGCAAGTAGCAAATGACAGAAGTTGCTATCAGCACAGGCAGCAGAGTGAAACATTTCCGAGCATTAATAAGGTTTATTGCTTTCACGCCATATCCACTTACTGGACGGAAAATAAGGAAGGACCAGAATTTGAGACAGTAATATATACGAGTCCCAAGCAGAGAAAAACATTAAACAAGCTTAAAATAAAAACCACTTTTGGCTATTTATTTGCTATATTTCTATCCTGCCTTTCTCCCACACTGAAGGGGACCCAAGGTGGCTAATAATTTTTAAAAAACAATTTAAAAGTACATTTAAAAAAACAATACTAAAAAAGCCTTTAAAAAAGGATTAACACAAAGCAAACATCCTGGGCCCCAATAGAAATAAACTAGCATCCAAAGGATTGTCATTAGCTGCCTCAAAAAATTTCCTAGTACTTTCCCTAAAGATTTAATTCTAAACCCAATCTGTTCTTGAACATGAACTTGCCTCCAATTTTCTCTTGTAAAGGACTCATATAATGGGATGTTTTCATAACTGTAGGAGTCAGTCAGAACTGGTTTGCTGGGGGTCCTGGGGCAAAAGTCAGTTTTGGGTTCTCCATGGGCCTCCCATTTACCTCCTACAGACCCATTTATTACTTAGGACTGGCCCAAGACCTCCTGCCACCTAAAGCAACATACCAAATGCTCCCCTCTCTTAGCTGGTGATGCGTCACCTCTGCTCATTCCACTTTCTGGATAGTAAAAGGAAGAGGATGACAGAGCAGAAGAGGAAATGTGGAAGAGAAGAAAGATACTCTAGCCTACCACTCTCTTCTCCTCCGCGCTGCTTCTTCCACTCCAGCCCCTCTTCTTTTTACAATCCAAGGAGTGGTGGGAGGAAGAGCAGCAAAAGTGAATAGATGGACAAGGGTGGACTCTTCTGCTTGAGGCATCCACTTCAGCTGGCATCACAAATGGGCCGGCCCTGATATTACTTATAGGGACAATACTTGTTTTGAACGCTAAAGGACATTCCTTTAGGAAACCAGATCAAGCTGGATTTTTGGACAGCTAAAACTATCATCCTCTGCACCCCTTATTTGGTACAGATCTTGAAAAGGTCTCTATGACTATGAAAGAAATCCTCACTGCCCTGATGGAGCCAATTTCCCACTGGAAAAGGAGATTTATATTGGATGGGAATGAATCACATCCCATGCCAAATGCTGCCTCAAGTTGAAAAAGATAAATTTCTTAACACCAAAATCAATCTCTACTTTCAACCACCACTCAGGTTGTTCTTCCACTGAAATTATTTAAAGGGAATTCTGCCCCCTTCTGGCATTATAAAATAATTTGCATGCAATTTGTTGCTATTGGGTTTAAATTCAGCCTTGTGCTAAAACCAAGCAGGTAACATTCATCAACTTCTATGTAAGACTGCACCCATTTGCCCTGGTTCACAGGTCTATGTGAATCACAGTAGCCTACAATGATCTCCTAACTTTCCTTCACTGATCATCAGCAGAGCATCATCTGCACTAAGTTCTCCACACCACCAACAGAGAGCACGGAAAGGCTCCCCAAATGTGGAAGGAACCCTGTAGCTTTCAAACTGAAGGGAAACCAAGTCACCCATGCTGGGGATTCCTCAGCCGCTCTTACTCATATGGAAGAGATGCGTTGCACTCAGTAACATATCTGTGTGGGCCACCTCCACTCTGGATCAAGGTGGCAGTCTAAGTCTTTGCAATTACATTAATGCCCAGCCAGCCTGAGAAAAATTAATTTTCGCTATTGTCATTATTTTTACTAAGATCTGGTAGATTTATCATTTCTGTGTATAACGTGCCTTATAAAATGTCTTTCACTTCTCCTCACACAAGCCGGCATATACTGTAGATTAGGTTGAAAGACACTGCCTTAGTGGCTAAGGCAGGGGCCTCCAAACTACGGCCCGGACGCCCAATCTGGCCTGCCACAAGATTTTATCTGGCCTGCAGCAACTTAAAATACTGTTTTACTTGTTATATATCATTTCTCAGTTGAAGCAGGGTATTGTTTCTTTGTATATGTCACATTTCTATTTTGCCCTGAATCATATCATGCTGTTAACAAAAAAGATCCAAGTAAAACTTCATTCATGCATTTAAATTTATTTCATTCGTTTATAAAATTGATTTTTTTTTTTGGCCCGTGAAAATGTGTGAAATATACAATGTGGCCCTCGAACAGGAGTCCCTTGGGCTAAAGAATAATATGCAGAACACCTTAATTGAACGTTAGCATACCCAATTGCTTATATATTTGGCAGTTCCTCAGTAACAGAAAACAAAAGCTACTCCAATGTATTTTATGCACATAATTTGACAATGGTCTTGGGGATAACGTTCCATAAAAACTGAAAGCCTCTACCTTCTGCAGGAACTGTAGAGTTGCAAGGCATTTGCAGTCCTCCCAATGTCTCAGCTTGCTTTTCAGTTAGAGTCTTTAAACAGATAAAAAATAAATAGTAACCTTTTTAAACAATTGTGTGTATATGGGTATACAAGTTATAAAACGGACTATAATCATTCTTATAACCATTTCTATCTCCAATCCAGCATATGCAATGCAATGTCAGCTAGAATTCTAACACAATGATATTCAAACATTTCAAACCGGTACCTACTTTTTAGAATGGCATTCATGTCGGAACCCACCAGGAGTGATGTCATTAACCTGCAAGTGATGTTGTGGCAGGAGGTGACATCATCAAATAGGAAGAGCTGTCATTGTAACATAATAAATGCTCCTGAAATGCTATTTGCTGCATTGGACTGCAGCAATTGTACAACCATGAAACATCGTTGGCAAGATTAGGACAAGATATTATGTAAAAGTGGTGAACTAAAAACAAAATTTTTAAAAACCCTCACTTGTGTTAACACTCACAAAAGGAAAATAACAAGAGTTAGGTCTGCAGTTTTCAAGATGGCTGTTCCCAGCTTTCTGCAAACCACCTGACATCAGGTCCCGACCCACCAAGTGCGTCCCGACCCACAGTTTGAATAACACTGTTATTATTAATAATATAATATAATATATAATATTATTAAATATTAATAATAATATTATATATTAAATATATAATATTAAATAATAATTATTATTAACACTGTTGAATATTACAGAGGGCCTTGACACTCAGTCTCTAGTCAATCTTACTGAAGCTGAGCAGGTTTGGATTTGATGGGTCCTTGATGGGACTAGAGACCACCTGGGAGCCCGACATAGACAGTGAGCTGAGTCTGAAGGAAGACATTTCTACAGCTGTTTTATGGGCACTTACCCATTTGCCCGCAAAAGGCTATTAGTCTCTCCTTCCTGGACTGGTGGAAAGTTAATGTCTTTTGGAAAACAGCTTTCCCTTTTGGCAGGGAGAACTGGAATCTTCAGGATTTTGGTATAAATGTATCTATTTACAAGTTAAGAAGGAAAAAGGCTGAAAGCATAACTGACGCTCCAATCAAATAGCACTGCCACAGTTATAGGAAGTCAGCTTCTCTCTTTGAAGTCTTTCTAGCCATCTTTGCTTAAAGGGGCAGAAAAGGAGATTTGCCACAGATCCTGTTTACTAAAGAGGCTGCATTTTGGTAACTTCAGGGAAAGCCTTGGCCCCTCATTCTAATACTTTTTCCTCAACGGTAAGCAGTCCCAATTAAGGAAGAAATGGGGGAAAAGCAGTTTTGGGAACAAGTCTCAAAATTCACGTCGAATCAATTCTTGAGTCTCCACCTTTGACACCCATGTCATAAGTTTGCCATCACTGGTCTAGGAGATATGTGCTTGAATGAATAAGCCATCAAAGTTTGGCAGAAGTGAATACACCAATAGCCAGAATATTTTCGGGGATGGGCATATAAGGGTATACTGGAGGCCAGTCCACCATCGGGCAATATAAAAATGCAGAAATCTAAAATTACCCAGAAGTGTTTAATGATAATTTGTTGAATTGATTTGGACCTCCCCCAGCAGTGAGCTAATTGGTAGCACTGATGAGAAATAGCAGCTTGAAACAGACTGAAGCAAAGAAACAGCTGTGAGTTCCACTCGAAGTACTTTGGGGTGCAGAATTTCTCTCTAGGAATCCAATGCAGGACAGAGCATCTACTACTTTCCAAGAATGCCTGCTGTAAGCCTTCACATGTGTTCTGCTCATGTATTCTGTCTCCAGCTGCCTGTGAGAGAGGAGTTGTGCTGGGCCAGCTGTTTCTTTGGTGGGAGCAGAGAAGCTGTCTATCAGCCAGCAGGAAGGCAATCGTGCGGCCAGAAAGAAGGACTAAACCACGAAAGTTCCATCTGTATGTTGTTGTAGTTCTTGAAAGACAGAACTTCTTTGTAATTTGTAAAAAACCCTTGCGGGTTTAGAGAAATAAAGCCTGCCTATGTAAACCACCTTGAATTAAAGCCAGAGCAGCAATCTAATGGCCAAAGAAAGTCGGTATATAAATATTAGCATCAGCATCAGCATCATATGCTCTGCTCATCTAAAGCAAACTAGTTGAGGTGAAGGGGGTGGCGGCCAGGAATAGTGACTTCTCATTGGTGGCTCCTTGGTTACAGAATGCCCTCCCCTTGGAACTAAGAACTGCTGTCGCACTGGGGACCTTTCGGCGGGGCCTTAAAACCTTTTTATTTCAAAAGGCGTTTGAGTTAATAGTCTGCTGGCATCTCTTAATGAAATAGTTTTAATGTTGGTGTGCCTGAGTTCTGTGCTGTTTTTATTATGTTGTATTTCAAAGTTTGTTTTTAAGACATTTTTAAAAATATTGTTTTTATTTAACTTGGTAAGCTGCCTTAAAAAGGTGGGGTAAAAATATTTCAATTAAATAAATAAATAATATTACCTATTATTTAACCTATTTATTTAATTTAAGCCTTAATGCTTTAAGTCGTCAGTGCTCTCTCATACAACGGAAATCAAACACGCCCCAAATTTCTCACTGCTCAAGTAAGCACCATGCTTTTCACATCAAAAGTGCCATTTTTATTGCTGGGCAGCATTTAGATTTCTTTTTTCAGGCACCCAAAAGCCTTGGCCATCAATGGCCCCTGACCATAGACCAGTTAAGCCCAGCCTCACCATCAGTTGCTGTGTTGCATGGGAGATTAGCATGTGCCTGCCCCCCCCCGTTATATAGGCAAATTGGAAGCATTGCATGATGGTCTCTGCTCACATGTGGCTTTTTCAGACACTGACTCAGATTTTTGAAAGTGGAGACACAGGGATTTCAAACTGAAGTCAGCAAACGTTAAGAACCAACTACAAAAAAAACTAAGGCTAAGCTCACCGTGACCTTAAAAGTTATGCCTTGGCACTGGCTGCCTTGGCACTGGAACAATTCTTTGAATAGGTGGGGGAAGGTCTGCACTATGGATGCCTTCCTGACCTGTGGAGTACCAGTCTACCTGTGGCTGGTCCTAATGGGTAGATCTGGCTCTGCTGTCGTTTCTAAAGCTGCTTCCCTATAGGGAGCCCAGGTCTACCTGCGGCCGTTTCTAATGGGTAGATCTGGGTTCCGCGGAGCCCTGGTCTACCTGTGGCCATTCCTAATGGGAAGATCTGGGCTCCAGAGCCCAGGTCTACCCGTGCAATGTTGCGGGGGCCACTGGCGCCCCCCTCAGACAGCCCCAAGATGGCGCCCAGGGCTCCTGCCCCCCTAGATCCGCCACTGGTTGGGGGCTACGCATCATTGCCTCCCTGTGCAGGCTTCAAGAGCTGCTGCTTCTCAAATGCCATTGCACTGCTTCTAGATATGTGAATCCATTCTCTGCTGGGAAAGACGGGCAGCCCTAGCTCAAGACCGACTAAATAGGCATCAACGTTTTGGATAGTGGAAGACAGGAAGGAAACAGAGCAGTACAGAACAAGCTAAAGTATGGAATGCCACATGTCAGGGAGAGCTCATGGCCCAAGTGAAAAGAGGAGACAAGGGCCTCAGCAATTGTCTTAGTTCTCTCCAGTCCTAAACTTCAACATCTGAAATTAATGTCTGTTTATGGCCTCTTCCAAATTCCGAACAGCTTGTACTGCTTGTCTGCCCAGGAAATCCTGTTTATTCTACATGCTATGGACTCCTCCAGACACTTCCTAGTCATTTGCTTGAGCTGCACTGTAGAAGTCATACAGTTGGGTCAGGCGTAGCCCAACTTCTTTTTCTCAAAAATACGCAAAGTGCAGGAAGTACCTGATTGCACTGCAAAGGAGAGCCGGCCAGACCAAAGTGTGTTGCTTTTATTCGCTTACAAACTTCACAGCTTTTCCATACTGTGACATTAGCCACATCTGCAGCTGAGCTGAACCAAAATGCTGCAGACTGGTTTTGCAACTGCCAGAAGACTGGAGCACCTTAGTACCCCAATCAAGTTTAACAGAAATGGTTATGTTCCATTTCCATTTCATTTCAGCGTATCTGTGCTAATGAATCAATAGAAAGAAAATTCTAATGACTCCAGTTGAGAGAAAGGCAACTAACTCAAGATCTACTTAAATCATCAGGAAGTGATTAATAATTTCTGCTCTAAGAATTATCAACATTAAAACACTAGAACTTAAGCACACCTAGTTTTTGATGGGTTTTAGCCAATAGCTTGCATAAACCTTGTGCTGTCTGCCAAATCTTGACTACGGAATTCAGGCTCCACAGAGATAATGGAAGTCCACTGAGGCACTGATGAGGTGATATATAGTTTTCTGACATGGTTCCTAGCCGAGGCCTGTAGGAGGTTCTCACCTAGTCTAAGGGAAGGTGTCTGGAGGCCAGACTGACCTTAAGGTGCACATTAATTCACTGGGCCCAAATACACCACATCTCTCATCTGGGCAGCGTAGATAATACGATGCAATCATTTTAGAGTGAAAAAGTCTGGAAAGCATTTTGTAAGAAATACAAGCGCAAAAATATGTTATCACCAAGAAGCCAATTCTTTCACATGTGATATACTGTGAGTCCATGGTATCTGTGTGGGGGATACATTCTAGGACCTCTCACCAAGTTCTGTGGATAATCAAATCTACAGGGAGGAGGGACCCTGCCAGCAAACTGGAAGTGCCTCACAGAAGCCTCCAGATGCTCCCAACAGGCACTTCTGGGTTTTTTGCAAACTGGAAGTGCCTTTCTCAGCAGGCTTTCTGAGGCACTGGGAGGCCACGCGCAACCTACGGCCTCCAGCCATGGACTCAGCACCCACATAGAGTCAAATCTGTGGGTGCTGAAGTACCTGTTGATTGATTGATTGAACCAGCAGATAAGGAGAGCCCACTGCATGACCATTAAACATCTGCATAAGCTCTGGATACCATCATGAAGGGCACTTGCTAATTCTCCTGGGATAAAAATTATTATTGTATTTATTTACTGTGTCCACCCTACTTTTCTTTCCATACGGCGATGATGGCAAGGCCAGGTGAAAGGGAGAAAGGGGCAGGGAAGCAGAAAGGGATGATATGAGCAATCCTGTGTTCAATCCCCACCAAGGCTGTGGCATGCAGGAGGAGGTACTGGAGCCTCTCCTGCTGTACCACATCCCCAACCAAAATCACATTCTGAAGTCGCTGCTTGTCCCAGGATGCGATTTTCATTGCAACCACTCACAGAAGAAAAGAATTTTTTCAAACCTCCCTGCAGTGCAGTCCTGATCCCTGCTATGGTTCAGTTGTTCTTCAACTTGCACACAAAAAAAAACCCTTACCCAATTGCAATTTATCTTACAAAAAACAAACATGCAGTGCCAAATCATAAATATAAAATGAAATGTGTATTTTGATCCTAAAGTTATTAAATCAGTAGAATTCATGCTGAGGACTGATCTGTTATTCTCTCTGTTCTAGATGAACACCGAATGCAAGACTACTCTTTTTGAACATAGCTTTAGTGTTCTATGCGCCCTCTGCCAGGGACAAAGCTGCTGCTGTAAGAGAGACTGCAACCAAAGCTCCAGAGGATGTCACCTTTAAGAGCCAACAGTGTTATTGTGGCATGGACTAGAGCTCACTTCATCAACTGTAATAAATCTGGTAGCCTTAAGATGCCAGGGACCTTCTTGGTGTGATAACAAAAGCTTAATTCTTTGCGTTCTCATCTAAGGACGAGAGCCATTTAACGACCAAGCATCAATAATAAAGAGGTTAAATTTTTCTGCCGAAGAGAGAGAAAGAGATGTTGTAACTGCTTGGCACTTACCTTGTGAAGAAAATCTCTATCCCAGAAATATTTCCTGAAGAGCTGAATGTCAGATTCTAGCAAATGGTCTCCCGTGCGATTAAATGTCAGCGTCAGAGTGCCTGATGAATGAGCAAATTGTAGGACCGCATCCTCGCCAAGCTGCACTTTAGAAATCTCAAACGGACGGCTGACCTGGGTTCTGAAACGGCACATTCACTAGATCAAAGTAAAAGCACTTTGCTCAAAGTAAAAGCTCATGGATACATGAGCCACAGAAGTCCAGCGCTGCAACTCCTCAATCTCACTGTGTTCCATCGTTCCAAAGTCAAACTCACCCAAAGATCCCAGGCAAAAATAACACAAAATGCCTGTGATGCTGCCCTTTGCTCACAAAGCCTGGAAAAATTATAACGACACAAAATACCACCACCACCACCACGTTTCCCCGATTATTTAGAAAAAGCAGCAGTCCATTTTGTCATTAACGTTGTTGCGTACAGCAGTGTAAATGAACCGGCAGCCAGCAGACTCAGTAGCGAATGGCAGCACAAACAGACTGTCTCAAGGGAACGCTGCATTGTTTGAATGTTCCAAACAAGTGAGACATTCATAACAACATGTGTGATAACAGAGTTAAGTCATTTTCTCATGCAAATCAAAGAATGCACAAACTGCCATACAAACTGTGCGTTGTGTAATGCCAGGAACAAATGAGCAAACAGAGAGGGGGGTGAGGCTACATTATTTTTCTTGTTTCTCTTCTGGCTTTTCTTTCTTGGATACATCTCTGATAATTTCCTTTGACAAGCTAGCAATGAAGGACAAAAGGCAGATAGGTGGTGACCCTAATGAAAAGCAACGAGGAAGTGTATGAACCTCATCTGTACAGAAGTGGGAGATATTCTGCTCCTGTGCCTTGTGCAACAAACATGCCACAAAGTTCTCTCAAGAGTGGCCTTCAGCCTCGCTTCACAGCCACTCAGTAGTCCAAGAGCAGAGAAAGCAAATTATTCGCAGTCGGCTCAGGGATAAACTCGCTGTCACATTAACCTTGGGCTGGTTCAGACAATACTTTATCACAACCAGCCCACGTCTTGCTGTGCATGCTCTCAGAGCGCAATCCTAACCTGAAGTTAGGCCAGCAACGTTTAGCCGGCACAAGGGCCACCGTAAAGAGCTTTTGGACCACTCTTGAAATCAGGGAGGATGGCGCATGTCTCTGTGCTGGCCTCTCTGACTCAGAGAGTGGTCTAAACATACTTTACAGTGTCCCTTGCACTGGCCAAACTGTGCTGGCCTAACTCCAGGTTAGGATTGCGCTCTCAGAGTCCTGGAATCGGGGGACATTGGGGTCTTTTCCTATAATTGCATGCAAGTGGGCAGTTCATCCAAATCACCCCTTTTAAGATAAACATACTTTAAAATGATTATATCAAGTATCTCAAATTCACCGGGATGCAAGGAGAGGGGCCAGGACTTTGACTGTTCCATGAGTGTACACAGCAATTAACAAATGGGGCTGGTTCAGGCAATAAAATACCATCTGAACCATCCCACTGGCACTTAGGCCTGCCTGAGTTTTTAAGTAAATAGCAGTCACAGGGGATCCCAATCCAGACTGGAACAGTACTGTGGAGGGAGGAAGCTTTAGCCATTTGCTGACTATCAAACTTCCAATCTGGTTTGGGTCCTCTGCAACAAGCTGTTCGCCCCAGGAGGGAAGTTGCCATTGGATCAGGGTCTCTGATCCAGATCAGAACTGCAGTAGGAGCAAAGTTTTGCTTTTCAATGTCCTGTTTAATTTTCTCTTCCAACAATTTGCTAGTTTCCACCATGGGAACTTTTACTTCACAGTCTTCCTATTCTGTCTGCCCTCTACTGTCCAACCTAAGGGCCAAACTAGGTATGCCTATTAATCACATTTGATGCTGCATGTTTGTTGGTGTTAATCTCATTAGTTGCAGTAATCTAGTGAAATTTACCAATGAAACTAGCCATGAAATTTGCTGTGTGTGGGAATATTTTGTAATAGGCCAAAGCACTTACCTGGAGAAAACATCAACAAGCCTGGAGTGTCCATTCTGTAAAGCCAAATCTAACGGCGTGAACCCATCTTCATTTGGTAGAAAGATGGCATCTGCCCCACCTGGCTGAGATAACAGGAACTGGGAAAGTTTAACCAAACCCAACCTCACTGTGAGATGGAGGAGTGTTTCTTTGTGCTTAAGTTCTAAAAAGAAACAAAATTTATACATGTGCATTAAAAATCAGCTACACTGTTTTTCTAGACTGCATGCATAGTACTAAAAATAACAGATTTATTGTTCAATGTAACAAGCGCCACATAAGCGGAACCCTGCTGGATCAGGCCGAAGGCCCATCTAGTCCAGCTTCCTGTATCTCACAGTGGCCCACCAGATGCCTCAGGGAGCACACAGACAACTAGATACCTGCATCTTGCTGCCACTCCCCTGTATCTGGCATTCGAAGAGAGCCTATTTCTAAAACCAAGAGGTTGCACATACCCATCATGGCTTGTAACCTGAGATGGAGTTTTCCTCCATAAATCTGTCCAATCCCCTTTTAATAGATCTATGTAGCTATTGCTATTATAATGAACAATTGCATCTCTTTTGGTGTTGGATAAGACCACCACACCCCAGTGGCTAACAATCAATAAAAACAACCAATAATAAACTAATAAAACTAAAATAACAGGATTGCAGCAACAGAAAGTTGCATGCACAGTCATAATAAAGTGGAGGAATGTCGTTCACATTGTCAGTTCAAGTGGGGCAATAGGTGAAGCTCAGCAAGCCTGGCCAATGCCCTATATTTGAGGTTCTCAAACGGTCCCAGCCTCAGAAGCCCTGCCTCTGGTCCCTTCAGGGGTGGGGAAGCGGGGAGACAGCAATATGATCCCCAGGATCGTGCTAGGGATAACAGGAGCTTCCATATCCTTACCAGTCAAAGTGCTGGTGTGTGTGTGTGTGTGTGTGTGTGTGTGTGTGTGTGTGTGTGAGTGAGAGAGAGAGAGTGAGTGAGTGAGTTCCCTAAGCTTTGGAATGCTGAAAAATGACTATCGTGACCACTTCTAGTTTCACAATCAAAAAATGCAAGTGGGTTGTGATAGTTACTTTTCAACATTCTAAGGTGCGGGGAGCAGAGGTATCCACAGGTCTCCGTCCCGTCCCGTCCCATCTCCCCCCTCAGAGGCCAGCACTTTGACTGTAAGTAGCTGGAAGCCTCTGTTGTCCCTGGCGATGGCATAATTCCAGGGATCACGTCGCTGCCTTCCCCTCTCCCCACAACAATTTACTGCAGTTCCCAAACTCCCAGAAAGTTTGGAAACTACTGCCCTATATGAACTTTGTGTACAACAGTATGCCCCAGGCTCCTCTGCAATGCACACAGTTCTATGACTGACTTGCAGAGGTTCCTCAGCTGATGAATCAAGGTGGAAAACTTCCCTGAGGGATATGTTGATAAGTCCTACCCCAAATCTTCTTGCATTTAAGGCTATTGTAATCTGTTTAGTAGTCTCCGCTTTATCAAATTAACTATAAGACTGTTTTTAATGAATAAGAAACTTAACGATGCTACAAGACACAAATGATGCTGGGAGAATATGTACTGCCATTTTTAAATGCCTCTTTTAAACACCATGACCACAAGTGCTTGTTTTTGTTTTGTTTTGAACTCCCTCAAAACAAGAGGCCTCCCTCAAGAAGGCCAGAAGGAACCACAGAATGCTGCTATCTTTAGTTCTATTCTGCCTTTTTGGGGGGGGGGGGAGAACTGACATGCACTTGCTGCTTCAAAGTAATTCATGCATAATATTTTCACCTGATGCCCACAACTGCATGCTGCAGTGGTTAGAATCCTAGGCTTGAATGCAGGAAACACACATTCAACTCCTTGCAGAGCTACGAACCTCATCGGGCAAGGCTTTGGGGAAGCTACCTCCTTACAGGGCTATTGTGAGGTTAAAATTGCAACTCAGAACTTTGATTCCCAAGTAAATAAAACTGCCATTGCAAATGTCCGCTATGTAATTATAGTGGAATACCATTCCATGTACACAGACCTCCAAAAAGAATCATAGAGTTGGAAGGGACCTACAGGGTCATCCAGTCCAACCCCCTGCCTGTAGGAGAAAATCAATCATCAATCAATCAACAGGTACTTATATACCGCTTTTCAACACGAAGTTCACAAAGCGGTTTACAGGCAAATAGTAATAATAAAGTTAAATGGCTCCCTGTCCCAAAAGGGCTCACAATCTAAAAAAAAGGCAGACTGCCAGCAACAGCCACTAGAGAGACTGCGCAGGGGTAAAGAGGGACAATTACTCTCCCCCTGCTAAATATAAGAGGAACACCACTGGAAAAAGTGCCTCTTGCCCAGTTAGCAGGGGTAAAATCCCCCTAGAGCATCTCCAGCAGGTGCCTGTCGAGCCTCTGCTTGAAGGTCTCCAGTGAGGGAGAAACTTCACTACCACAGCTTGAGTTCAGGATGACAGGTACCACAAAAAGACAGACAAAAGAGTGCAACCCTAACTAGTTCTCACCTCCTTACAATCAAACCCCAGTTGCAGCCAAACAATCCCTCCACCGGGAGTGAAACAAGGATTAATGCCCATCGGAACAGCCGGAAAGCCATCAGCTACAGATGAAGGGGAAGCCCAAGACTCCTTGGTATCTGAGGAGGTGTGCCAAATGCTGCTAATATTCCAGCCTCAACTCCACTTCTTGGATTGGAAAAGGAAGAGAGAGACGGCGTGGAAGATAGCAGAGTGGTGGGCGAGAGCATCTCCAATGCTCTGGTCTAGCCCATCACTCTCCTCTCCTCCCTTTTCCCCTTCCGCCTCCTCTTCCATTTTCAATCCTAGGAGTAGGAAGAGGAAAAGCAGCCAAGTGAGTTGACAGGTGGAGATGGGCACCTCTGCCAATCTGTTGCCCAAGTCAGTTGCCTGTCTTGGACATGTGGATGACCTTGGCAGTGTAGAGGCCACTACTATTTTATCTTATTTCATTCCTATGCATTTGTGATGAGAAACACAATTTAAATGCTTCTTTCTGCAATGCAGAGATTCATCCTTATGAGAAAGCAGATGGACTTTCCAACACTTGAATGGCACTATGTAGGTCTTTCGTTCTGTGGCATGTACACAAATCAGGGGGAAACTGCTTCACCCTGCAAAAAAGTAAAGGCATCCTAGATAGGGGAAAAGATGCCAAGAATGGTCCACAAATGCCGAATAAGAAAACAAAGCCAAGCAGAACACCATAAGCAAACAAGCAACTGTGCCCATTCTTCATTCATTGCACATCCTAGACTCTCACTCAGTTCAGTGGGAGTTTGAGACCACAATCAATCTAGGATGAGTTCGGCAGCTGGGGTGTATTGTAATTATACTGCATTTTGCTCAGAATGCTTCCTTTTTCCTCTTTGTAAGACTTCATTCTATTCATTGTTTGCTCTTTATACAAAACAAATGGGCTACTTATTTGTGATAGCAAAAATTCCATCTCGGCACTAGTTGGCAACTCGGTGCCGTTTTCAACTACCGCCCTCCCATCCTTCTAGCAAATTATCTTGATTGTCCTTGTTCTACACACAAGTAATCTGACACTGTGACTTGTCCAAAGGGCTCTTCCTAGGATTCAGAGCCAGACAGGATAACGCCTGCATCTTTCTCATCTCTTGCTATTCAGCTTTTATGACGTTGTACTCTTTCCAGTGCCAAATCAGGGATGTCCAACATGTTCTGCACAAGCATAGCAGCCCATTGTGTTGCTTTCCATTTTGCTCTCTCTGTCTGTGTCCTTTTAGCCTTCCACTTGTAAGCATGGCCCCAGGCCCAGGAAGCTGAATGGAAAGCACAGAGACGTACACAATAGCCTTTATGAGGGCAATGAAATTCCACTAGGGCGAGGGGCTGAGCTTCACCCCAAGCTCCCACACTGAAGCCAGGAACATACCATATGCTAATGGAATCAAAGCTTTGTAATTCCACTATATAGGACAACTTCAAACTGGTGGAAATAAACTGCAGAGTTAGAGACACACCATTAAAGGAAGCAACCCATTGTCCCCTCTGATCCTATCCAAGTCCCATTATTGCTTGCCTTTAATGCAAATTCAGTAGGCTTGCTGTTAATGCACTTTCTTGATCCACACTGACCCAGGGACAGGGTCTTTTCAGGGGTGGACCAGGAGCTCTGGAATTGCCTTCCTGGGGAGATTACCTAAGCCCCCACCCTCCTTGTTTTAAACAGAGCTCTTACAGTCCAATCCTATACATATCTACTCAGGAGTAAGTCCTATTGTGTTCAGTGGTGATTGCTCCAGGAAAATGTAGTTAGGATTGCAACCTTAAAGGCTTTTTGTTTGTTTTTATGGATTTTAATTGACTGGTTTTAATATTGTTTTTAGCTCTGTCTGCTGTTGGTCTACTGCCTTAATGCTGTTTAATATTGTTTATTTGATAGGATTATTTTTTAAATTGTTAGCTGCCTTGTTGAAAAAATTATCCCAAAAGGCAAGGCATAAATATGCAAAACAAAATCAGCTTTCTCTTTAACAAATAGTGCACAACATCAATTTAGGTGTAGTAGATGACATGAGAAATGGCTGGTTTGAACTCACCCCATTATTGTATTTTTTTTTAACATGGGTCACTATCCATTTAGATCATTTTGAATAGGTACAGCAGCATTGCAAGATTAAGGGGATTTATGCTTCAAATTTACAAGTAAACTCAATCAAAGTATAGGGTAGCACATTGTGGCTACAGTTGATATTTATCTCCCTGGAGGTACAGAATTTGTAAGCCTCCCAACTTCCATGGCTCCCAACATTATGGATCAGTTCCTCGGTTTGTGATGAACAAGTACAGATTTCAACAGTGAAACTGCACTTTTGTTCCTCTCGTGATTACAAAATTAGTCAATCAAATATTTCCCGGTAAAAAAACAAATTGTGACCAGGACATTAAGTATATACGAAAGTTAATACAAACATGAAGGTTGCCAACACAATATATGGAAAATGAAAGGACAAATTTTATCTTGATCCACACCAGCTTCCCAACAACACTCTGTCCTGGGCCCTGGGCCACAGTCTTTCCAGGTATATTACGCCATAAGCTGCATTACGGTGAAGTCCCGCATACAGAGCTTTTCCTGTGCAGTTCAGGAATACAATAGAAATCATTGATCAAGCTTGATATTCCAGCCAACCACTGCACAATTTCAGCTTTTATTCAATTTTAACAAATAAGCTTGCATATCTAGAAGAAACCCCTTAATTGAACTATATGAAAACTGTTTTACAGTATTTGTTTCTACATCGCTGCCAATCCAGCCATATATCCTAGAGACCAGCCAGAAATTGCAGCTAACACCTGACCGGCTCATTCTATTCTGGAAAGCTGCGCTACATACAGCTGGTTTACCAGCTCCTGAAATCCCTTTGAGCCAGTCTCTTTTCCACAGGGCTGCCTTTAATTAGCGAAGGTTAGATCATCACAAACTCTAGGAAAGAAAGGCACTGGCAGACATCCACTAATCAATGCTGCATCTCAAAACAAGATCATCAAGGAACACACACAATGATCAGAACTTTTTTCAGAAAATGAAAGATGATCCTACAGTAAGCAGTACAACAGGAATTTTTCATGAACATCAGATTTCAGCTAACTATTAGTTAGCTAGAAGAACCAGAACTGCCACTGCAGTTTTTTTGTTTTCATGAAAACATAGTTTGAAATTGGCTAGAAATTGCAATCCTGCGGAGATACTGAAAACACCTCTCTACCTGCTGTTGCATCATAGGCCTGTGGGCCCAGCTACTGCCAGCAAAGCTACAACCATTGAACTCTTATCATTCCTCCTCTCTTTCACAGCACTAGGGGTTGCAAATCACACTACGGACATGAGTTGGCCTGAGAAAATTACATGTTCCAGGATGCTTCGTCACCACCATGGTGATTACACATTCAGAACACAATCTTAAACTGGAGTTAGGCCAGCATAAGATAAGCCAGCAAAGTTTGGCCCGCACAAGGGCCACGATAAAGCGTGTTTGGACTGCTAGGAAGTCCTGCTGTCAGGAAGGATGGCTCACATCTGTGTGCTGGCCTCTCTGACTCCAAGAATGGTCCAAGCGTATTTGATGATGGCCCTTGTGCTGGCCAAACTTTGCTGGTTTAGCTTATGCCAGCCTAACTCCAGTTTAGGACTGCATCCTCAATGACATCACCAATTAAAACCTCTATGAAGTTCCCTATTAATTAATTGTCAAACAGTAACCATACAAAACCTATAAACAATATCATTCAAGTGCTGATGAACACAAATTGTCAATAAGCGTAACTGTCAAATACATATCAGCCTTATGGCCTTTTTTAATGGCTCCTATTAATAAAAAAAGTCATAGGTCTCACTGAAAAGCGGGCTTCTTGTGACATTTCTTCTACAACAAATTAACAATGACATCTTTACAAAGGTGGCACGCAGTACTGCCTCTTTCACTCAGGTATTCCTCAACATTAACACCAACAACCAGGAATTTGATACAAAACTCAAGGATATGGTCACTGATGGAGAATTTTTATATATGAGTCAGGCTATACACAGTTCTCTACGCAGTTTCCTGGAAGTACGCCCCATTGAACATAATAGAACTTACTTTTGAGTAGACATGCATAAGTTTGTGCTCTTAGGGCGCAATCCTAACCTGGTGTTGAACCAGACCAGCACTCTTGAGGCAGACCAGTACTGTTGCAAACATGCCATAAGGCACATCTGCACCGTGGATTCTGTTGCTGGGCCGACGCAAGCAGCAGCACCAGCGCATGTTCACTGCTGCACCCATCAGCTGAGCTGGCCATGTGCCGATTTAGTTCTGCTGGCACAGGGCAGCACCAAGGGCATGCCGGAGGCAGGCAGGGGACATAACAGGATGGCGCCATGGGCAGAGAGGGGGCAGAGATGGGACATGGCCATTGGACCTTATCCTAACCCCCATCCCCGGGCTGGGTGGCCCCGATTCAGCCTGCTCCTGGCTGCATGGACTTGCACCTGCTATTTTCCTGGCACAGATCCAAGCAGCCCCATACAGCTGGCTGGGGCTTACCCCAGGGCAAGGGGAACATATCCCCTTGCCCTGAGGTGAGCTGCTGCTGCCTCCTAACATGGTTAGGATGCAGAGCAGGTGAGCCGGCCTGCCTATTCCAGTGCAGGTTTGGATTGTGTTGCCCGTCTCTTCAAATTAAATGCTCCTTACTGACACTTGCCCAAATGTACGCCTGGCTATTCCTTTCTATTCACAACCCAATCAGTGAGGCAATGGGGGTTAAGAACATCAAACAACAGAGGATGACACCCAGACAGGACTTTATCTACAGTAATTAAATAGCTGATGAAAGCAAAAGCAGGTGAGAAGGGGGCTGTGGACAGAAAAATGGAAGCAAGTAAAATCCATTTTTATTTGTAAACCTGAAAGATTCCTAGCTTGAAAAACTGTTTTTAATCCAAGTACAGTATTTCTTATGAAAATAAACTGACCAGGTCTTATTACATAGAGCAGGAGAAGCTGGTAAGCAGTAGATAGCCAGTCAGCCTAGACTTGAAGAGCTAGACCTCATTTTGCATAAAGGCCGTAGCCAAAACACACAGTTCATATGATAATATCTGAGCTAAAACCAGCCTGTTGAACCCATTACATGAATCTCTCTGTTCTTTCTTGCACCTGAATCCTTTCCTCTGCACAACACAATAAAATAAACAAATTTCTCTGAGAGTCATTTCTCTGAGAGAAATGACTAAGATCTCCCTGGATTATGCTTTAGCTCATTCATTTCCAGGAAGGAAGCTGAAAACTCTAGACTTGCCTTGGAGACAAGACAAGACATCACCACAGGCCAACAGTGTCCAGTTGTTTCAGGCTTGATCTTTCTTAAGGCTACAACTGTTGTGTTAAAGGGCTTGTATAACCAATACCAGGATTTCAGTTTGAATACTGGATTGCCACCTACACCTCCCCCCAGATGCTTTCACTTCAGAAACTTGGGCAAAGAGGCCATTCACTGACCCCACCCAAGACACAACTAAAGCTGTGTTCTTTTTTAGATAAGAGAATTGGCAGAAGTGATGCTTACAGTGCAGTTAATTTAAAAACAAAATGGTGCTCCCCTCATTGAAAGCTTGTGTGAAGGTCACCATGTTGTTACCTTAGACCAGTCTAAGTGGAATTCAGTACTAATCTGAGAAGAGCAACTGAACAAAACTAGATATGAACCACTGTCATTACCACAAAGAAGGACACAGCACCCAAAAATGTAGGACACTAAAGAAAAATGTAGGACGTTACAAAATGAAAGCTAAAAACATGCATATATATAGATTTTGGGCTGTCTTCTGCTCCTTTAATGCCACCCAACAAACCAAGGAACAAAGGACAAGCACACAAGCAAACGATGCAGGCAGTTCCTCTTAACGCTGGCACGGCTGGTCTGTCTTGAAATGTAGGACATTTTGAAATTTACCCAGGACAGAAAGTTGAAATGTAGGACATGTTCTGAAAAGTGAGGATGTCTGGTCACCCTGGGTCACATAGTAGGCTCCCTCCCTAGATTAGCAAAATAAGTTCCCCCCTAAAAAAAAAAAAAAGGATACATGGTATGGCAGGCTGTGTGTGTGGACTGCAGGTCCACAATAAATCCTGTAAGCCACAGAAGTGAGAGGTTTATCGAATAAGTGGCAGTCCACAACCCAGTGGACCCCAGCTTTACAATGGGTTAATAACTTTATGATCAAATCACTTTACAATGGACCAGTCATTCCCAAACTGTGGGTCGGGACCCACTAGTTGGTCATAAGTCAATTTCAGGTGGGTCGTGAAGCACCTAGGGCAGCCATTTTCTACATAAGAACATAAGAAGAGCCCTGCTGGATCAGACCAAAGGCCCATCTAATCCAGCTTCCTATATCTCACAGCGGCCCACCAGGTGCCCCAGGGAGGCATGAGACAACAAGATGCTTGCATCCTGTTGCCACTCCCTTGCACCTGGTACCAGTAGCCCTCCACCTTTGTAAGGAGGTTGCACAATCCTTCATTGCCTATAGCCCACGATGGACCTTTCCTCCAGAAACCCGTCCAATCCCCTCTTAAAGGCATCAAGACCAGATGCCATCACCACCTCCTGTGGCGAAGAGTTCCACAAATTAACTACCCGCTGGGTAAAAAAAATACTTCCTTTTATCTGTTTTAACTCTCCCAACCCTCAGTTTTAGCAGATGCCCCCTGGTTCTGGTGTTTTGAGAGAGGGAAAAGAACATCCCTTTATCGACTCTATCCCTTCCATGCATAATTTTGTATGTCTCAATCATGTCCCCCCTCAGGCGCCTTTTTTCTAGACTGAAGAGCCCCAAACGCTGCAGTCTTTCTTCATAAGGGAGGTGCCCCAGCCCCGTAATCATTTTTGTCGCTCTCTTCTGCACCTTTATTTAATATTTACAATATTGTAAATATTGGAAGATGTGACACTGGAAAGGAGGAGGGCTGTGTGGTTGTTTTCATAGGCTTTTTTCTTCCTGATTCACTTTACTATTGGAAAATGACTGAGAAATAACCCAACTTATTGCTGCATTCTCAGAAAAGCAGCCGGCTCTGGCCTCACATCACTTCTGGTGGGTCCTGGACAGATTGTCATTCTAAAAAGTGGGTCCCGGTGCTAAAAGGTTTGAGAACCACTGCAAAGGACTTATAGTTGTAATAAAGTTTTTAAGTTAAACTTAACTTTAAGTTATGCATTAAGTTATTAACTTTATGATAGGCTCATGACTGCAACCAACTAGACCTCACGGCTGATAGATAAGCCAATCAGCAATGAGAAAACAATGCTTATTTCTGATCATCACTTAGTTAATGATGCAAGTTCCTTCTTAATGACATCACCTCCGGCCCTCAGCAGGTGCCACATATGCTACTCAGCCTGCTGTAGGCTCCCCGTTTCGAGTTTGATACCCCTTGTCTAGACAATTTAGCCAAGATGGGTCTGTTACAAGTTTCTAAGATTTTCACCTCCTTTTCTTTCTCTTGTGTTGCACTTGCAATCAGTGATATGTACCTAGGGGATTCTAGGGGGGCAAATGCCTTAGGGCACCATCTGGCAGGGGGCAGTGCCATAACCAACCAATCCCTGTCACCCAGAACTCAGAAGGGCAGCTCCCTGGAGTTCCTTCACATAGCTCTAAGCAGCACCTGACCCCTCAGAGTATCAGAAGAGCCTGGCACTGCTTGTAGCAGTACTGGAGCGATACTCATAAGGGTATTTGGAGGGGGGCAGGCACCACTTTAAATGGTGCCTGCCCCCTCCAAATAATAGGGCTGCATTAATGGGGGAGCTGCACTGTGTTGCTATGGGCTGCCTTTTCCCCCTTTTTTTAAAGGGGGAAAGAAAGAAGGAGGGAGTCTAGTACCCTACTATGGGCCTGAGGGGGGACATGCTTGAGACGTACGAAATTATGCATGGGATGGATAGAGAGGATAGAGGGATGCTCTTTTCCCTCTCTCACAACACCAGAACCAGGGGGCATCCACTAAAATTGAGTGCTGAAAGAATTAGAATGGATAAAAGGAAATACTTTTTTACCCAGCGGGTAACTAATCTGTGGAACTCCTTGCCACAGGAAGTGGGGATGGCATCTGGCCTAGGTGCCTTTAAAAGGGGACTGGAAAGATTTCAGGAGGAAAAATCCATTGTGGGCTATAGGCCACGACAAGTTTTTCAACCTCCTTATGTTAGTAGTAGGCTACTTCAGAATGCCAGATGTGGCCACAGGATGCAGGCATCTAGTTGCCTTATGTGCTTCCTGAGGCACCTAGTGGGCCACTGTGAGATACTGGAAGCTGGATTAGATGGGCCTTTGGCCTGATCCAACGGAGCTCGTCTTATGTTCTTATGAGTTAGGAATTGATGACACGATGACATCACTGCAGTTACTGCAGGTGTGTGTGATTGGGGGCCCAAGTCACCCAAGCCCCAGGACTGCCACTGCTTGCAATGGGTGAAGCCCTGCCTTGTGACAGAGAAATGGGAGTACAGAGAGAATAGAGAGAAAGAGAAGGGTAGATGAGAGGGTAACCTCATAAGAAACTGTAGGAATGGTACTCAGAAGGTAAAGGGGGATGGGGGAAGAGTGGGGTTGGGGGTTAGGACTGGGATCAGGTGGGAAAGAGCAGTAGTGGGGCTAGATAGTTGGCTCATAAGTATGAAAAAGAGAGAGACCAGCAAGACAGATTGTCATGGGGTGCAAGGCAATTCTCCCATGGGGAACATTAATGGGGGGGGGGGCAGTGTGTGCATAGTCTATCAGCCAAAATGCTGGCTACGGATCTCTACAGTGATATTTAGAACAACCTCCAGAAAGATTCTGTAGCAATAAAACAGCTTTGAAAACTGGGACTCATTAGGAATTTTTTTTTAAATTACTGCTGAAAACAACAAAACCACTGAAAAAGTAGATCAGATACAAAAACTCCATCCAGGATCTAGAATTGTCCCACTGTGGTGGATCGCCTGCAGCAGCAATGCTGCACTCCAGATATAGTCAGAAATTACAGGATCAAATAAATACAATTACGGTATTTCCTTTGTGAGAAGAACTGTATACCTGTTTACAGAAAAATATCTCCAAACAAGCAACAGTGATCAAGCAAAACAAGGAAACAGAAACTAAATCACACTGCAGGCTGAGGAGCACCTGTTTCCTCTGTTGTCTTTGTCTTCTTACTGATCTAAGTGAATAGAATCCTTTCATAGGGCTTAAGCTCCTCCCCTCCACAGCTGTCGCTTCTAGGGAGGCAAAAATGCCACGCCCTCTTCCCAAATCCTATGTGACTCCGCAGGCAACCAGGCCTTAAACTGGCTCTTCTCCCTTACAAGTCCTAGGGCAAGCCCTGCTACTCCACACCTCCCAAAACTCCTGATAAACACAGTAGGTCTACAATTCACTGGCAGCCTGCCCTAAAAAATAATGTTGTTTCATTAATGAGAACAGGAAATCAATTCCATTTTCCAGCAGAAAATCAAGTAGGGGACAGTATTTCCAACTTACATTCATAGTTAGGAGTTTATAATTAATTTTAATATCCATTACAGCCCAGGAAAATCAAATGATGTTGCATATGGTATATCTCCCAGGATCATATAAAGCATCATTCAGCTTTTGAGGATGGAGGAAATAGCAAATGCTTATATTCGATAAACAAACAATTACAGTCACCCATAATCTCACTATAGCACCAGCTGGCATCAGTCTGGTCCACTTCTCACTCAGGCAGCACATGTACACGAGTCTCCATGAAACCTATAGCAGCACAATTCCTGACAGTCACATTTCCTTATCAGAAAGAGCCCAGCAGTGTATGTATGTGTAATGTGTGGCTGTGAGAGCTGGACCATAAGGAAGGTGGAGCGCCAAAGAATATATGTTTTTGCATTATGGTCTTGGAGAAGACTCTTGAGAGTCCCCTGGACTGCAAGGAGATCCAATCGGTCAATCCTACAGGAAGTCAAGCCTGATTGCTCCCTGGAAGGACAAATACTGAAGCTGAAGCTCAAATACTTTGGCCACCTCAAGAGCAGAGAGAACTCTTTAGAAAAGACCCTCATGCTGGGAAAGATTGAAGGCAAAAGGAGAAGGGGGCAGCAGAGGATGAGATGGTTAGATAGTGTCACCGAAGCAATGAACATGAAATTGGGCAAACTCCGGAAGCTAGTGGAGGACAGGGAGGCCTGGCGTGCTGTGGTCCATGGGGTCGCAAAGAGTTGGACATGACTTAGCGACTGAACAACAACAACAACATCAGCATGCAAGGTGCAATGGAGAAGCAACGGGATGCAAGTATCTTATTGTCTTGTGTGCTCCCTGAGGCATCTGGTGGATCACTATGAGATACATGAAGCTGGATTAGATGAAACTTTGGCCTGATCCAGTGGGGCTCTTCTTAAGTTAAATTCTATTTCTTCCAACACAAATTTTAAAAAATCCCAAACTTATTTACATGACTGTAGACTTTTAATTATATTCTGTGTCTTTGTTAGAAAAGGGTGAAAGCAATCAGTGACAAATCATCAGGAATCCTATTGTATTAAATAAGCTGTTAGCTTGCTAAAATTCCTGTAGTGCAGCATTCTTCTGAGTGTTTCAAGACAATGGATGTCTCCCTTTTGTTTACGGCATAACAATTTTTGAATAGACGACTTCATCTGCTTGGAATCAAGGTGGTGATATTTTATTACCACTATCTGCATTTTGATTGAAGGGAGTTTTCATCAGTTGCAGGCTAGCATTATTCATAAACTGAGCTAAACCACCAAGAAAACAAAGGGTTCAAGCTAAAAAAAAGATGAGAGACTAAACTGCAGCAAGAATGATTCAGCTTTGTGAGATTACTGGCAGAAACTGAAATCCTGAATTTCCTTAGCTGAATGACAGTGCTCACATAATAGCAATCATAGAAAACACCAGCAGTTTTAAAATCTTTAAGTTCATTTATGAGACCTAATTCAGGGTCAAACGACACATTACTTTAAATGCATAGCTTGACCATTCCGTGCAAAAATAACATGTGCCGCAAACCCAATCCAGATCAGGACTGCAGTACAGGAGGGAGGAGGGTTTTAACTCTTCCCCTCTCCCCGCCCACATGGGTAGTAGATCACAAGCTCAGTTAGGAAAAGAGAGAAGACTATTTGGAGCTGGGTTACAGCCAGCATGGAAGAAGCAGGCAGTGTGTTCCTAAGTATGTTTACTCAGAAGTAAATCCCACCATATTCAATGGGGCTCAATTGTAAGTGTGCAGCCAGAGTTTTTTTAAACCAGTGGACAGGGGGAGCTTTAATGGCTCAAAGCATATGGAGCCTTTTGGGGAGTTCTTACTGGATGGATGGCATCCTATTCCCCCATGCTCGAAGCATACGTTTCTGTTTACTCATGCTACAAAAACACAATTGCTTCCACAATGTCCCCTGACATGGTCACGCCTTGTAGGGTGCGACCCCCTCAACGTCTTATTGCTTGGCAGAGAAGAACTGCAGACAAAAAGCACAATCCTAACCTGGAGTTAGGCTGGCACAGTTAGGCCAGCAAGGTTGGGCTGGCACAAGGGCCACCATAAAGTATGTTTAGGCCACTCTCGGAGTCAGAGAGGCCAGCACTCAGATGTGAGCCATCCTCCCTGACTCTGATAACTCAATCCTAACCTGGATTTAGGCTGGTCCAGTTAAGCCAGCAAAGTCTGGCTGGCACAAGGATCACTGTAAAGCACATTTGGACTACTCTTGGAGTCAGGGAGGATGGTGCACATCTGTGTGCTGGCCTCTCTGACTCCAAGAGTGGTCCAAATATACGTTACAGAGTCCCTTGTGCCAGCCAAACGTTGCTGGCCTAATTGTGCCAGCCTAACTCTAGGTTAGGATTGCGCTCAAAGTAACATGAATCTGGAATAAATGAAAGAGAAATAAGTAACACATGGAAAAAGAGAGAGAACCACCTACCATCTTCTGAACTACTCCCAATGATGTTCCAAGTAGGCGGAATTTCTTCATGAGCCAGAGCTAGCATAAGATCATCATCCAGCGACTGAAAATCTTCTTCCGTCAAACCAAACCGACTGAGAATTGTGTGGTGACTAGAAGAGGTGAGGCAATTGGTTTGGCTCACCAGAAAACATGCTAATTCAGAAGCTATGTCCTGCTTGTAAGTAACACATGAGAAGCCCAGAGTCACAGCTACACCTTCTTTTGTGTACGTAACTGCTGAGACGGAAACATCTTCTTGTTCTCCATGAGCTGAAAAGTACAAGAAATATTTGCCATTACACACTCATTTCCAATAAATTTTCAGTAAAGATAAACAGGTCTTGTCTCAGCAGGGATTCTAGTCCCAGAACCCCTGCAGTTGCCAAATACTGCGGATAATTAAATCCACAGTCCAACCCACAGGGGAGCTCCTGTTCGTGGCCTCTGGTTGTGTCCAGGAGGTCCATCAGACATGGACTTGCCATCCACGGGTAAACAAATCTGCGGATAGCAAATCACGGATGACTGGGATCCACTGTAAAGTTTTCTATTCTCTCTTAAAAGCCATACTTTTGAAGTACATCACTTAAATTATTTGCTTGCTTGCTTTTTAGCCGCCCTATATACAAGGCTGTGTGCGTTCAGCAGCATCATGATTATACTGCACGACACACAGAGAAACTGGTAGAGGGCACAGATCAAGTTTCCAGCCCTGCACCAATATGCTTAAAATTATATGCCTAGTGATCATTCATGGAGTTAGTGGGAACCAAAATAATGAAAACTTTCAGTGGTCAGAATCCAGGTGTTCAGCTGGTTCACTTCCCTCATTGAGGAATGAGGAGAGGGGATAGCAAACCAGATGGTCCATTTCTCACTTGCTTTTAGTGAATGAGAAGCTGTTCCATACAGCTTACATCTGCTGCAGGCTGGAGGGAGGCACTGAATCTGCCACTACTACTACTACCCGCCTTGGTGCCCTGACTGAACACAAGAGAAGCATTGCCTAGAGCAGTGGTCAGGGAACAGGGGTAAATTACCCCAAATGGGGTAAAAATGAAATTCCTGGGGGTAATGGACGGTTGCACTGCTGAGACACAGCCGGGCATGCATATGAATCTATATGCATGCCCAGCTGTGTCTTGGCAGTGCGACCGTCCATTACCCCTGTCCCAGTTCCGTCGCTGGCTGGCTGGCTCCATTTTGTTTTGTTTTGTTTCTTTTGCTCCGCCCTTTACAACTTCATATTTACATAGCATTAATTAAGCTCATTAATTAATCAAATAAAAAGCAATGGGTTCCAATATGTAATTTTTTTTCTTTTGTTCTGGCGGGGGGTGGGTAACATTGGCGTATCTAAATATATTTTGGGGTAAAAGGTAAAAAAGTTCCCTGACCCCTGGCCTAGAGTGACCCTGTCAGCAGGGAAGTACTGCTATTAAAAACAAAGGGCCTTCCTTTGAGGAGGCTCAGCCTCTCCAGTAGTGCTGATCGAGATGGTGCAGGCAATGTGAGATTGCAGCTCATCCAAATCAGCACTGTGACTGCAGCATGGCAAAATAAGGGCAGAGAGGCCTCTCCCTCACCACAAAGTAGCAGTGTTAGCAGGAAAAATACAGGCAATGTGTTCCCTAAAACATCCATTGCGCCAACACTGCTGTTATTGTCATATATCTCACATTGAGAGCTAGCTGGGCATCGTAGCTACAGTGAAGGGCTAGGACTGAGACACTCTGGGTTTGAATCATAATCTGATCATGAAACTCAGTGGTTGACCCAGTGTCAGTCACTGTCACGCAGTGGCAAGTACTTCTCATAGTTTTAGTGTGGATAAATTGGGAGACAGGGACTCCTTGGAGGAAAAGTAACATTTAAAAGTAATAAATAAGGCTGCAGAGCCTCCTTGTCCAGGTGACAGCTTGCCCCATGCAGTAGCAGCAGCAGCAGCAAGTAGAGGGGACAATTTCGCAGGCAGCCAGAGTGTCACAAGAACAGCAACCACAGCTGTTGCTTCCCCAGTACCTGCCTGTGCTGTCCTTTGACTTCCATTGTCACAACCATCAAAACATCAGATTTCATGGCAACCTAACTGTGCCTGCAAAAAAAAACCCTGAAGAATGAAAAAGACAACATAATGTAGGCATAACTGCAACACTGACCTGGAATAATTGATTCAAGGGTGCTCTCAGTAACGTACTTGGCAAAAACCACATGTCTCTGTGTTGAGCCACTGTAAACAAAGTAAAATTCAGCATCTTCAGAGACAATTTTGTCGAATTTTCCATATGCGGTGATCTGACCCTGGGGAAAAGAAACACAGTTTTGTTGAGTGCGTCTCCTGTCGCATGATAGAAGCTCAACAATGCAAGCCCATGCATATTTACTCAGAAGTAAGTCCCACCGTCTTCAGTGGATCTTACTCACTGGAAAGTGTATGCAGGATTGTACTACGAGTTCAGTTTTCTTTTGACACCACATCACAATCGCTACAAGAAGCAGTGACACACCAGGGTGCAATACATGAGGTATGATCAAGCCTAAGTAAGCACCCTGCAATGCCACCATATGCACATCTACGCCAGCATGAGCAAGCCCTATGAGTTTCAAAGGGAACTACTCCTAGGAAAGTGTGCATAGGGTTGCAACCTTCAGGTCCTAAGTATTTTCAGTGCAGCAGTGAAGAGCATGCTTAAACCTTTTCCAAATCAACGCTACTGTCAATAGAACTAATTCATACGCCTGCAGTTCAAAGCACAATTTTAAAATATTACTGGGTCAAAAACAAGCAATAAGTTCAGTTCAAGCAATTAGGTATGGTGCATTTCTCTCGTTTACACCACAAGGTATTCAAACATATTAGACTTAATTATTCCAAAACCATTTACTTCATTGTCAATGGTTTATTACTAAAACAAAATTGTTTGCCACTTCTATGTTCGCTCTTTTGAATGTATGCTGGTTCAGACATGCATCAACCCACACATTTCCTAGGTAACTGAAATTAACAAGCCAAGGCAAGCCCTCCGTGCAACACTTTCAAAGGAGCACAGTAAACAGAGTTTTTTTAAGGGGGGGGGGTTGGGAAACATTAACAAAGCACTGACACATTTTAGGGAGGAAATGTACATGGAGCTTGTGTTTCCTTAAGTGAAGAACAGCTGGCTTCACTGAAGTTCTCAGTTGCTACAGTTACTTCTAACAGAATTGTCCTGCAGTGACTCAAGCAGCCCGATATGGAAAACAAACTGCATCTTTCACATTTCAAAAGCTATCTACCCTAACAGCAGTTCTCCTTGGTGAATTAGTCAGAATCAGGCTTTCAAGAAAAGGTTTGATCAAATCCCCAAATAAAATTACATCCCAGTTTTCACACAGTACAAAAGCACAGTGGCTAAGAGAATGAGCTGCACATCAGGACACCCCTGGTTCAAATCTCACCTCTGCCATGAACTCAGGAGATGGCCTTAGGCCAAGTCACTCCCTCTCAGCCTCAGCTCCCTCGCTCAGTGATGGTGAACTTATGACCTGAAAGGGGACATGCCACAATGTTTGGGGTGACACACCAACGTTCACCAATACCTGACAAGAACTGAGTTTGTTTTACTTTTTTTTTCATTTTTGTACTTATTTGATGTTTATTTATATAATACATAGACCCCACATGATTGGGCTGTATTTTTGTTTAAATAAATGGTTTCTAAATAAAGGAAATGTTTCTCTTTTGTTGGGGTGGGTGGGTGGGTTGACACGCCAGCAGAGTCAAGTTAAGTATTTTCCAAAGTGTTGACATGCTGTGTCCAAAAGGTTTCCCATCACTGACCTAGCTGCAATTTGAGGATAATGTCCTCATCGTACAGGGATGCTGTAGGGTTAACATCAATGCATGTGAAATGCTCGGAACACTCAAAGGTGCTGTGCAAAAGCAAAAATACAGGTTGTGCCTGCCTATCCGCAATTTCATTATCCGCAGTTTTGATTAACTATGGGTTCTGAATCCATGGGGTGGGCCGAACTGGACCCTTGGAATCCGCATTGCTGGGGACTTCCCAATCCTTGAATCATCAATCCCTGCCAAGCACTTCCACCCTAATCTCACCTGTGCTATCACAGCAACCGGCATCAGACTCTAGACCAGCAATTTTCAACCATATTAGTGTGCCATGAATGATCCACAGGTCTGCAGTGGGGGGAGGGTCATTTAGTAGTAGGGTTAATGGGGATATGAGCTCCCACAAGCAGTGCAGCGTGCCTTGTCAATTGACAAAAAATGATGGAGTTCCTTGATAATTTTAGCAACTTCTCAGTGCGCTGTGAAATGAAAAAAGTTGAAAATCACTGCTCTAGTGTTCACTCCCCCTTCTCAAAGCAAAGATGCTAAATAGCTGCCCACTGCAATGAACCTGCTCCCCTCTCCCATTAAACAGGAACCTGACAAAAGGCTACAGGCTAATGCTACTCTACAAGAACTGGATCAGCTGAGCAACCATTACATCTTTCCATTCTCAAGGACAGGCTACTATCATTAACTACGTGTGACCCTGCCTTGAACCCAGTTTGAGAACTAGAACTGGTATTGCAACTTGCCACCAGACAGTGTTGGCTCAGTGGCAGCAGATTACACCGATGCTCTCAAATCCGTAAATGTCTTCTATTCAGTACCAAGGTGAATGTTCTCCAGAAACCATTTTTAGTGTGAAAGTTCGCAGCCTAAACAGAAGTGTAGCAGGGGGTGGAATTGGACCAAGCTACAAGCTTTAGGGGGGCAACAAGCTGAGCTTGACACTAGTGGCCAAAATGGTGAAATTTATGAATAATAATATCAAGTTCTGTAACATTGGAAAGGTAATTTAATGCAGAATGCAATGAAACAAACCAGAGTATATTATCTTTACTCTGTCAAAGGTTATGGCCAAAAAACCTGAAAACAAAAATGCAACTGTGATGTCGCTTTTTGTTGTGACCACTTCCAGGGCAACATTTTGGCCATCTGCGCAGGGCTACATTTTCATTAGCTTCACCCTGAGCCTAAAAATTTCCTGAAAGTCCCCTCAAAAGGTTTTGTTTTCACACCAGTTCACTGCTGTTGGCAGTCCAATCACCTGCAACTTTAGTACCATTTTCTTTTTTTTTTAAATTAGCCCTTCCTCCTAGCAACAGTAATGTCTTTCACACAGCCAATCAGATTTTGATACATAATATCCCCAAGCACAAGCAAATGTAGTTCAGAGAGAGAAAGAGTTTGCCAGAAAGGGAAGGGTGTGCTTCACAGCAGGAGAAAATGTTCCCAAAATTATGCTCCCCACCCTCTTCCGGTTTCATCTAAGACTTGCTTGTAATAGCCTTCTAAATACTATTCAGGATGCTGGCTTGTACATATAAGGCTCTGCGCATGGCCTAAAGCATGTTTTTGCTGTCAACATATGACATATAATTGCATGTATCCACTTCAAACATTATTTTTGCTTTCAGTAGATATATATCACCAGGAGCACAGGCAGTGATGATACAAACAGGGAGCCATCATAACCCAACACAAAACAGCAAAACCGAAATACTTAAGTCTAACACTTAAGATGTGATTCGTTTATCACATCGATTCGATAAAAGCCTCCAGAAGCTTTCAGAGGAACTTCCAGTCATATCCCATGGATT
Source organism: Lerista edwardsae (assembly GCA_029204185.1). Lineage (NCBI taxonomy): Eukaryota > Metazoa > Chordata > Lepidosauria > Squamata > Scincidae > Lerista > Lerista edwardsae. Next base: position 51,301,677 of record JAJKFI010000001.1, on the reverse strand, counting down.
CCATTATCTGTGGATTTCAGTATCTGAGGGGTGTGTGTCTGGGAATGGATCCCCATGGATACTGAGGTCCAACTGAATTCTCTCCTTACGCTTTAACATGGTTAGAGATTTTTTTTTTTTGATGAGTGAAAGCTGAACATATGGAAAAATAACCTGGAATATTCTTGGTTAGATTCTGAAATCACCCAACCTTTGTGGCTACCTTACTCAGTGCTGTAACATGGGTGGAGCCTGAGGGGCAGCTGCTCCAGGTGCAGGTCAAAGGGGGGGGCGCAATGTTTGCAACATCAAAAAGCAAATAACTTACGATATTTTGAAAATTGTGCCCCTTGTCCCCTCTGTATGACTTCTTTCAACCTGGTTTTCATGTTGTCTCCACTCTCATTTCCACTCAAATGCCTCCTTACTACACCTGGAGGAACCGGAAGTGAAGGTGAATTGCAATGCCTTGTTCATTAAACTCTTGGAAAGCCTCCAAATCAGGAAGTGGGCGGTGACATGACATCATCGCAACTCCTGATTTGTGAAGAGCAGCCTGGGGAGAATGCAGCCACATGCTCGTGGTGAGTTTGGGAAAAAGTGGGGGGGGGCGCAAAATACTTTCTTTCCCCAAGCGCATTTTTCATTCATTATGGTTCTGACCTTACTACACCACAGGTCTGTAACATGAACTTGCTCAACCTCTCAGACCTCTAGCGCAACGGTTCCCCAACTGTGGGTCAGGACCCACCATTAGGTCGCAAGCCCAGTTCAGGTGGGTCACAAAGCATCTAGAGCAGCGATATTGAAAATATGGGAATGTGAGATGCTGGAAAGGGAGAGTGCTCTGTGGTTGTTTTGCTTGTGTCAAGGTTGTAAACAGGCTTTTTTTCCCTTTCTGTGGCAGCTTGGATAATAGCTGAGAAATAACCCAACTTATTGCTGCATTCTCAGGAAAGCAGTAGGCTCTGGCATCACAATGATGTCACTTCTGGCCATGACATCACTTCCAGTCCCAGACAGAATGTCACTCAAAAAAGAGGGTCCTGGTGCAAAAAGGTTTGAGAACCAGTGCTCCAGTGTGTTCCAGAATATTGCCAAACTTTTAGGCCATTTCCATAATGGGTTCCCATAGAGATATATTGCTGAGTGACCTACTAGGCAAACCCTTCTTCTTCTGTAAGAAGCTGTAGAATGGAGCCCATAATGCCACAAAACAAATCCAAATGTTTTGCAATGTAATCCACATGATTCAAATTAGAAATCAGAACACAAAAATGAAATGAAATTTATATTAAATTCAGTGCAACCAATTCCAGATTACAAACATCTCTGCTGGAAGGGGAATTCATGAATGCTGGCACCTGGGATCTAAGTACTATTTAATAAAAGCCTTTCATAATTAGTGTATCTGTTCCTGGCCTGGAGATTACAGCTAACTCCATCTATGTTACTTGCACCTGGGATCTACTTTCTCCCACACCTTTTTCTGTCCTTCATCATTCCTGCTTTAATACTTGGGTAAAAGCTTTTGAGGCTTAGGTGTGAGCGATGCACCCTGCCATTTTACCCAAGACCTGCAATTGTGACAATTGGACTGGAATTCCATCAGGCAGCGAGGACTTCAGAGCATACTTCCTTGGAAAGCAGGCCCCTACTCCACATGGGGAGGAAGTTTCAAAACTTGTGACATCAAGAGATCTGTTGTTCAAAGGGAGAAAAAAGTCAAAAAAAATATCTCTGGGTGAGCACAAGCATTCAGGCTAGCCTAAAGTAGCCTTTCACATTGCAGTTCCTGGTGATAAGATGGTTCCCTGATACAATCCAGAGACTGTCGCAACAGCACCCAAGGAGGAGGAGGATAAAAGGACCAAGAAGGAAATGAGGAGAAGCTATTGTTACAGAGTCTCCTACTTAGCCCAAGAATTTAAACTCAAGTCGCAACCTGGCAACCCTATGGCTTTCTGCCATAATTCTCAATTGGCCACAGGGTTAAGTTCTCCCCAGCAACAGGTTCTTGCCATACCTGTTCTAACTTCGTCCATGCCTCCTAAGCTACCATACATATTTATGTACGAGAAGATTTGACGAGTAGAAGTTGACGGCACATTTTAAGCCAAAAATCACAGGATTTGCTATGACCCGTGGATAAGTCGAGGGTTAAACAGAGGGAGGCTACCGACCAACCCTAGACCTGCTTAGCTTCAGCTGTTCTCAGAGCATGCCCTGGGTGATACTGTTGTTGTTTGATCTGTTTTGCTTCATCATGGCTTGTGGTGTGCATTTTCTTTATTTCTTTTTATTCTATAAGCTGCCCTGAACTGCTGTTATAAGTGAACATCATGCTATATTTGAAATGCTTAAACATCCAGCTTCGGTTTTGTTTGACATTTTTAATTCACATATCCAAAAGGTACCAGCTAAAGTAATCTAGTTTTATCACCTTTCATCTTGCCATAATTTCCTAAGATGACAGGATACAGCTATGACACGGAAATTATCAAGTGATAAGGATACTGCTCCTTTGATTTTGATTGGAGAGAAAATGTGAACTTGGGCCAGAAGTTCACATTTCTAGATCAAGGATATTCCAGGTCATAGTTCCACACAAACCTCTTATTTTCCTGGGGTTGTACAACAGCAATCCTTGGAACAGAGGTGCACATCAAACGCCACAAGAGGCCCTGGCTGCCACTTGAATGGGCAGAGGACCAATTCTGGCTAAAGCCTTCATGTGACAGTCTTCATAGCTCTCCTTCCCCCATTACCTTCAGATTTGCCAGTTAGATACATCCCAGAACCATTATTGGTTTATTTAAATTGTTTATGCCCTGTCATTCTTCATGTTGTCCAGGGTAATTTATGAATGCTAACATAAAAAACCAAGACAATTATTTTCCTTAAAACCATGCATGGTACACTCTTGGTTAAAAGTTAAGAATAAACATTTAAATTAAAATTTCCTATTCTCCTCTCTAGGTATTCGGAGCCTGATCTAGAGGAGGACTGGAAATAAATACTTCTCATACTTTACACTTTGGAAAAATTCACAGGCACTGACTATATGAAGCCTGAAAAGTCAAGATTTATTTCAAGATCTCTTCCAGATGTGGCAAGTAATGATGCCCACATTGAAACATTCCTACATAATGAGAAAGTTTGTAAAATAGGAGAACTGACCTGGCACACCTTTTTTGTACTATCAAATACATAATTTGGGGGTGGGAAGAAGAAAAAAGAATTCTCTCCTAGGTCTTTTGCTTTTCAAAAGGAAGGATCGATCAGCTCTGCTGCACTATATGACTTTAGTAGGTCTTTTGGCCTGAACCTCTGAACCTGTGCTGACTAAAACAATTAGTGCTGACTAAAACAATTAAACATCTCATGGATCCTGTTATCATCACACAAATTCAGTTATGGACCGGATCCCTTTCATCAATCATGTAGAGGTAAATGGACCTAAAACTTAGGTTTTCCCACCAGTTTCGCAATTCAGTGAAAAAGGAGATTTATCTTAATAACTAAGGCTGCCTATCAGCACACTCATAATGTGTGTTTTCACAGCATGTGGCCATATATGAGCTTTATTAAGGAAAGAATGCTATCCCAAAGAGTAACCACATAAATCCCTGCCCCCTTCAGGCAAGTGCTTATTAAAAGGAAAGCACATGAGGCTGGGACTTGATTATTCATCGGAGAACAGGGAAATTGCTTAGCCCTTCAGATAATCCTTAAGGTGAAGGGCTCTTCTTGTGTCCTGATTTTCATTAACAGCTCATTCACAGCTTGTCTCATCCCCACAATGAAAAGTGTAATACAGGAAAGATTTACACCCATGTCTACTGGCAAAGACACCATGGGTACACCAAAAAGCCAGATGTGACTGACAGGTCGTTAAGGACATAAATCTTCTCCGTGTTTCAGTAATAGAAGTGACTTGCAAACGCCCCTTAGACCCAGATCACACTTACCAGACTAGTACTCCAATTGAGCCAGGGGAGCAGAAGACATTATTCTCAGCCTATACCTACAATTTTCTTTAAGCCAGACCTGAACACATGAGAGCTCAATTTGTATTCTGCTCTCCTCTAGAATTTGTCAGAATTGCACAGAGAGGGCCTCCATATGGACTCTCTCCTTTGCAATTTATTTTAGGGATGTGGTAGAAGAGAGGGGTATCTACCTGCTCCGCCATCACAAAAATGGTTTGCTGACCAATAGGGTCTTAGTTCAGTCAAACAAACAAACAGAGGAAGCAGCATTAATGGTCCCAGAGTATGGTCTGAGGACACGTGATTCAGCTGCCTTGCTGAAGCTAAGCCTGGTCAAGGGCTGAATGGGAGACCATTGAACTGCCCATGTGCCAAATCCCATGCACTTTGCCATGAAGAAATAATTAAGTAGGCTGGCTGTTGACTATCTGGCTGTTGACTATCTGCTCTCCACTCAACAATGGAGACAAGGACACTTCAATATTGGATAGAAGGCACCTGTGTTGAAATCCATTAGTCCAGAGGTTTTCAAACTGGGGTATCACAACGCCCCAGCCTGAAAGCCTCAGCCTTTGGGCCTTTACGGGGCAGGTGAAAGGCAGCGACATGATCCCCAGGACTGCAATGTTGCCTGGGGCGACAGGGGCTGCGATTGCTGAAAAAAGCTATCTCAACCCACTTCCGTTTTCACGATCACAACCCGGAAACGGGTTGTGATCACCTTTTTTCAGCATTACAATGTTGGGGGAGCTCTGCAAAGGCCTCCGCAGGACTCCCCGCAGCTCCCAGAGCCCAGTAAGGTAACAGGTAAGGCAATCACAGCCCCTGTCACCCCAGGCAGTGATGCAATCCTGGGGACTGCATCACTGCTTTCGCCCCGCCCCCGCAAGCACTTAGAGTGCCTCAAACTCTCCCTGAGAATGACTGTATTAGTCCAATCACCAAGACAAAGGAAAGAATGGAGTCAGCCCGAATGACTCCAACAAACCCCTGAATAACATAAGAACATATGAAGAGCCCCGCTGGATCAGGTCAAAGGCCCATCTAGTCCAGCTTCCTATTCTACAGTGGCCCACCAGATGCCTCAAGGAGCTCACGAGACAACAAGATGCCTTCCTTGCACCTGGCGTTCTGAGGCAGCTTACTTCTAAAACCAGGGGGTTGCACATAACTATCACAGCTTGTAACCTGTGATGGCCCTTTCTTCTAAAATCTGTCCAATCCCCTTTTAAAGGCATCCAAGCTAGATGCCATCACCGCACCCTGTGACAAAGAGTTCCACAGATAAATTACACACTGGGTAAAAAAAGTATTTTCTTTTAGTGGGTGCCCCCTGGTTCTGGTGTTCTGAGAGAGGGAAAAGAACCTCTCTCTATCCAGTGTATCCATCTCATACACAATTTTTTTATGTCTCAATCACCTCAATGACCTTCCTTAGACACGTTTTTTCTAGACTGAAGAGTCCCAAACACCATAGCATTTCCTCATAAGGGAGGTACCTCAGCCCAGTAATCATTTTGGTCACTCTCTTCTGCAGCTTTTCTAGTTCCACTACATCCTTTTTGAGATGTGGCAACCAGAAGTGGCCCTACCATCAATTTGTACAACGGCATAATAATATTGACCCCTTTATTCTCATTCCTTTTTTTAATTATCTCGAGCATGGAATCAGCCTTCTTCACCACTGCTGCCCACTGACACAAAATCTCTCTCTTGATTCGTCACAAATACCATAAAAACCATTAGCCTATATGTTTTTTGCCCTAGTGTGCATCACTTTATACTTGTCTACATTGAAAAGCATCTGCCCATTCCCCCAGTTTGGAGAGATCCTTCTGGAGCTGTTCACAATCCTTTCTGGTCTTCACCACCTGAAAGAACCGTTCTATCTTTCACTGTTTCTTGCAAGCTGATGCACCAAATCAGCAATGCAGAAACTGCTCAGCAGAGAAGAATTTTAAAACCAGAAACAGGAAGCAAGAAGGTAAAGCAAGTCCCATTCTTTTCCCTCCTGCTCACTACAATTCCCATCTACCATTGGTCCCCGTTTTCTTCAACTCTGCATTTCACCTTGCTCTTATGCTCATCCATTATTCCCCATCTCCTCCTGCATTTACTTACGATGAGATCAGCTAGTTGTAAGGTTGGACTCACACTAAACCATGGCCACTGGATTTCAGATTCACTTTTGCTCTGAATCATAACAGATTTTCAAGCCACATCCAGACACACCACAACTCTGTTATCATTAAATTTGGGCAAAGCAACATCTCACAGATTCACTTAATTGAGAACACGCTTTGAAAGTGATACTTTTTCTTAAGCTTATGGATACCTTCCTATCTGAAGAACATCTGAGGCAGTGAAGGCTGTTGCAAGGCCCAGGGCCAGAATTAAGTGTTTGCAATGGCTAGCTAAATGGAGATATGAAAAGTTTGCCTTGGCCAAAAGCAAGGCCTAGTATTTCAAAACTTGACAAGAGGTCAAAGCAGACCGCCAGTTTTTAGACGGAATAGCAGGCTGGCAAAGTCAAAAATATGGCAACAAACTGCCATATTTTCCTGATACAGCTAATTATTAACTTCTGTCAAAACTCAAATGTGCCATATATAGCAACTTACAGGACAAGGCAAAGCACTCCTGCCTCAGTCATGGGAAAAATGTGTTTTGAAAACCTACAAAGGCCTCCCTGAAGCAGGGAGAAATGGGGAAAAACTCCACACTGGAGTTGCACCTCGGTATATATGGTAGTAGAGAAATGAGAGCAGGGAGAAGTCAAGCGCACCCCATGGCAAGAAAAACCCAGAAATATTCCTGAAGTCTAACCATCAGCCAAGGACACCCTGATGTTGGGGAACCTGAAGTGTTTTGTTTTTTGCTGAGGCAAAATGTCTTTCAACCAGTGTACTGTAGAACAGTGGTATTCAAACTGTAGGTCGGGACCTGATGTCAGGTGGGTTGCGAAAAGCTGGCAGTAGCCATCTTGGAAACTGCAGACCTTACTCTTGTTATATTCCCTTTGTAAGCGCTAACAGTTTGAATTTTCAAGTGAGGGTTTTTTCTTTAATTTTCTTTTAGTTCAGTGCTTTTACATCATATTTTGTTCTAATCTTGCTTTCTATCAGGGATGTTTCATGGTTGTGCAATTGCTGCAGTCCAAGAATGCCAATTTGCATTTCAGGAGTGCCATTTTATTATATCACAATGACGGCACTTCCTGCTTGATGATGTCACTTCCTGCCACAACATCACTTCCAGGTTAATGACGTCACTTCCAGTGGGTCTCGACACAAGTGCCAATCTAAAAAGTGGGTCCAGATCAAAAAAGTTTGAATACCACTGCTGTAGAATATTGGTGTGCTGCAGAAGTCCACAAGTCTCGTAGGAGTTTGAAGTACAGCAGTTGAAATTCGCTGAAAACTCCTTCTGGGTTCTGCAGCTCTGTTTCTAGGGCAACTCTCTGCAGAAATAAATTGTAAGAACCCAGATGATTCTCCTGAAAGCCAGAAGTGACATGACAAGAGGCACAGACCACAGAGCACTGGTACCCGAACTGGTGGGAACCAAACTGGTTCTGCACCAGAGGAAGCAGAAATTGGCAGCAACATGAGCAGGCCAATCACACTGCTGCTGGGGAAGGAAGGGTTTTTGCCGCTGGTTTGCATTGCTGCCCTCTGGGTGGTGGAGGACTGGCGCTGGCTTGGCACCAACAGTAAGGCTTTCTATTGGCCTTACCACTGGCACTGAAGGTGCTTTATGGTGCCTTCATGACACCAGCACCCATGGACACTGTGGAGCTCAGGAATGGGCACTGTGTTATTCCCTATACCAGCCCTTTCTTTACGCCCATAATTTAAAATTCCAAAGAACTCCGAGCTTAGCCTTTCCATCCTTCTGTCTTTGCCCCTCCACTCTCAAAGCTGCTTGACTCAATGTCGGTCAAATTCTCAAATTGCATGTACAGTATATCATTGGCACAGTGTCCTTTTTGTTTTTCCTTTAAATCTTCCTCCCTTGGCAAGAAGGTCTCCACTGCTGCACCATCCTGCTGGCTGAGGGAGGGCACTGTCCTCACACATCCATCCTCAAGGCTGCAACTCCATGAAGGTATTTTAGCTCATATCATTAGGACTATTGCGATCTCTGCCGCTTTCTGCAAGATGCCTCTCCATTGAGACATTTGTAGGCTGGTATGTGGGCTTCTGTTCGCATCTTTACAAGGCTTTATAAAATCAATACTTGTGCTTTGGCTGAAGCAATCTTTGGCCAGAGAATCCTTCCATCCATTACTAAGCCTTAGACATTGATGCCTGCCAGGGCAACAGAGAGCATCTTCCCTGAGATATTCTGTTTTTTCACATCCCATCTAAGAACGTTTGACCACCCATGATGGGATAAAACAAAGCTTTTACCTGGTGAACACCTGCTATTTTGTGAGTAGGAGGATCTTTTTACAAAGGTGAGATCTTTTAATTGTTCCTGCTGACTCACACAGCCTACCGTCATATGTCCCCTTCTTATGATGGCATGTTTTCCACTAGTTATGATGTTCATGTTTTTGTTCTTGCAAGATTTTTCTCACTGTTTAGCCATCCTAAAGATTGGTGGGTTGTTCCCACTGAAAATGACTTTTCAGTCCTGCCCACCCAGTCTCAGAGGTGCGACATAATCCAACTAGTTATCTCCTACCCACAAGCAGCTAGGAACTTCAATTTTTTCAACAGGAGAGGTTTAAACACATGCTTAGTTCCAAATCCTGAGTTCCTTCCTTGCCTGATCTGCCTTCATGGAGCAACCTGGACTTGCACCATTGATTGAACAAATGTCCCCTTGCCCTGAGGACACCTCCAGCATAAGAACATAAGAACATAAGAAGAGCCCTGCTGGATCAGGCCAAAGGCCCATCTAGTCCAGCTTCCTGTATCTCACAGCGGCCCACCAGGTGCCCCAGGAAGGCATGAGACTACAAGATGCTTGCATCCTGTTGCCACTCCCTTGCACCTGGTACCAGTAGCCCATCACCTATATAAGGAGGTTGCACAATCCATCATTGCCTATAGCCCACGATGGACCTTTCCTCCAGATATCTGTCCAATCCCCTCTTGAAGGCATCAAGACCAGATGCCATCACCACCTCCTGTGGCAAGGAGTTCCACAGATTAACTACCCGCTGGGTAAAAAAGTACTTCCTTTTATCTGTTTTAACTCTCCCAACCCTCAGTTTTAGCGGATGCCCCCTGGTTCTGGTGTTTTGAGAGAGGGAAAAGAACATCCCTCTATCGACTCTATCCCTTCCATGCATAATTTTGTATGTCTCAATCATGTCCCCCCTCAGGCGCCTTTTTTCTAGACTGAAGAGCCCCAAACGCTGCAGTCTTTCTTCATAAGGGAGGTGCCCCAGCCCCGTAATCATTTTTGTCGCTCTCTTCTGCACCTTTTCCAGCTCCACTATGTCCTTTTTAAGATGCGGCGACCAGAACTGGACACAATATTCCAGGTGTGGCCTTACCATCGATTTGTACAATGGCATGATAATATTGGCTGTTTTATTCTCAACCCCTTTTTTAATTACCCCAAGCATGGAATTGGCCTTCTTAATTGCTGACGCACACTGGGTCGATACCTTCATTGAATTGTCCACCAGCACCCCAAGATCTCTCTCCTGAGCTGTCACAGACAGCTCAGAACCCATTAGCCTATAGGTAAAGTTTTGGTTTTTTGCCCCAACGTGCATCACTTTACATTTGTCTATGTTGAAACGCATCTGCCATTTGGCTGCCCATTCCCCCAACTGGCAGCCAAAGATCCCCCACAGGATGCAGCAGAAGCTGCAGTGGCATTGCTGCATTGCCACGCAGGGATTCAGGTGGCATTGGGCTGTGATTCTCTAAGTGAGATTCTGAAAAAGTTTAACAACCCCAGCTGTTTTGTTAAAGAAAAACTTATCATCAAGGATTAAATTAAAACAGGAAAGAAGCAGCAGCAGTCAAGTACCACAAGCCAATGAACCAACATGTTGCCGACACAATGCCATATGCAAGCAAAGAACAAAAAATGTGGCCAATTATCATTTTGAGAGTGCAAGCCTATCCCTGCATTGTGCCGGCACTATGCTCTTGCGCTGGTCCAGTGTTGTCGCAAGCATGCCATCAAGCGCATCTGTGCCGGCGAGTCAGGCACTGGACTAGCACAAGCAGCAGAGTCACCGCACGGGCGCCACTGCACCCATCAGCAGTGCCAGCTGTGTGCCGGTTGAGTGTCAGTGGCGCTCAGCTGGTGCAGGACCTTGCTAAGGGCATGCCAGGTGTGTGTCGGGGGCGTAACAGGGTGGTGCAGTCGGCGGCAACACATGATGCGTAGTGCCAAATCCTAAACCCTGTCCCCAGCCTCGGGGGCCCCAATTTGGGTCACTGCTGTGCACGTTCACCTGTGCCTGCAAAACAGCAGATGCAGATCCAAGCTGCCCCATAGGGCTGGCTGGGGCTTACCCGGGTGCAAGGAGAAAACCTCCCCTTGCCCTGCACTGTGCTGCTGCTGCTGCCTCCTAATGGCCTTAGGATACAGTCCTGCCATATCAGCCTTACTATGTCGGCGCTGCTCAGGATTGGGCTGCCTGTCTTTCAATGCCTGATGTGTTCAAAGTGAAGATTTAGCGCCCTAGCAAACATCTGCTCGTGTTTTTAACAAAAACACATTAACAAAAGCATGTGACTACCTAGGAATGAAACTAGATATGGCAAAGCTAAATGGGTATTGAAACAACCACCACCTCACACCTAAAGAAAGAAAGCACTGTATTATTAAAACCGCAAAGAGAAGGCAAGAACTCTCTCAACTCGGTATACCTGCTAGCTGGAGAGAACAGTGAAAGAGTCATGCAGCACTTTAAAGACTAATTTCCTTCAGCATGAGCTGTCACAGATAACAGCCTACTTTGTGTGTAGCCAATCTTCAGCCAAGGCCCAAGTGGTTTACATTACAGGGGTTTGCATAACACTCCTGGGCAGGAGCAGGAAAGCACAGAGGCCCGAAGACAACATCATTAGGCCTGAACTTGTCTCCTTCTCCCCTGTGCTATGCTGCTGCCTGATTCGCAGCTCAGCAGACTAGAGACAAAATCACATAAAGGCATGACAGGAGGCCTGAATGTCCTAGATCAGCAAATTTTCACTGCTGTGCCATGGCACTCAGGTGTGCTATGAATGGTCCGCAGGTGTGCTACAGGAGTTTGGAGGGAGGGCCACGTATTAGTAGGGCCACTGGAGTTTGAGGGAGGGCAGAACCGGAGTCATTCTGCAGTCCAATGTTGTTCAGGTTAAGTGTTCAGGGTAAGCTTGCACTAATGCATTTTTCTTGTTTATTTCTATATCTTACTGCCATTTTTAAAAGGATAAAATATATCCTTAAAAACTGAGTGTCCCTTGTTGGATATTGTGGAGAGAGTGGTTTTTGCTAAGGACTATGGGATCGGGACAAGGTGAACCAGAGCAAGATGCCACGGCAAATGGTGACCCCGACGTGATTAGAAATAATCAGCGGACAGGTGCGAGGTTAGCATCCCGGACGGGGTAGGATCGCTGCGGACAGCCAAAAGGAAACGAGCCAAAGGATCCCCCGGGCGCCCGAGAGAGGCGGAAACGGAGAAGTGGCCACGCTGGCTGGTGAGTCAGGATAAAAAAAGGGAGACTGGTCGACAAAGTCCAAAGGGTGACGGTCGGATCAGGGAAGCGGGATGGGAATAGCCGTATCGGCTTCGGAGACGGAAGGGCTCCGGTTGTGTGAATTGGCCCCGAAGTATGATTGCAAATTAAAGGAAAAAGATGCGAGCGCCATATGTCAATGGGCTCGAAGGCGGGGTCATCTTAAGGACTTGAAAGACGTCTTTTTGCTACCAGCTTGGAAAAACATTGGGGCGGATTTGTGGGACTCAGTACAGAACAAGAATGCTGAGGCACAGCGATTAGCCCCCATTTACAGGACAATGACTAAAATTATGCCTAAGTTACATGGAGAAGTGGAAGCCAAACGGGCAATAAGGCAGGCGTTGGGAGTTGCTGAAAAGGAGGAGGGTAAAGATACAGGATTGACAGCATCAGGGGCACCATCTAAGGAGGTTGAAATGTATCCCCTTTCCGAAGCTAAAAAGACGGCCTTGGGGGGTCCCACTGACAGCTTCCCTCCGTATACAAGCCCAGTCCCTGAGGAAGCCCCCTTCGCTAATCCCCCGGCCCCACCTGATCCCGCTGATGCTCCTTTGCCCATGAACAAGAATATCCCAGGCAAAACTTACCCGGATTTGTCACAATGGAAAAAAAATAAGAAGAAAGCCTATGAAGTCCTACAAGCGGCGGCGCACAGGAAAACCCGAAGCAGAGCCCGGAGTCGGGGCGGGCAGGCGGGCGCGCTCAAAGCAAGGAGCAGGCGCCCAGCAGCTCCAAGCCAGCCCCCAGCACCGCGCAGGGCCAGGCAAGGTCGGGGGATCGCCCGGGCGCTCCGGCCGCCCGCCAACCTGGCCAGTCACCGGCCAAGCCACCGCGCACCGCGTCTGCCCGCCGCCCGCCCGCCCCCCGCCAGTCAAGCCGGAACCGGGGGAAGATGGCTGAGCGATAGATGGCGGCTCCAGAATCGCGTGCTCAGCGAGAAAAGCATCTGCAACGGCAAGCAAGATAGTAAGAAAGCAAAGCAGCCCCGCGAGCGATCTAACGCGGCTCACAGCCGAAAGACAGCGAGCGCTCCACAAACGCAGCCCAAAAATACAAATGCCGACAGCAGCGAAAGGCACATCACCGCCCTCCCCGCTGCTAGTCTCCCAAATGCAGATCAAACACACGCACACACAGGGAAGACGCAAATCAAACGCAAAGAAAGAGAGACGGACCGTTTAAAAAGGCAATTCCCTCTTCTGACACCACGGAAAGCAAGTAATGAATTCTCTGCAAAGGCTGTCCAGTGTTAAATGTTACGTGTTTGTCATGTAAAGTCAAAATGCGCGCTGTATGTCTTGTCTGTCCTACATGTGTATGTAAGCACACCTAAAAGAAATCCAGGTATGTGTGTGTGGGCACACCTCTGTGTCCAAACTTCTTTTCTGCTTCTCTGCTTACTATCTCTTTCCTGTAATATTGTTGCAACATTTCTTTTATTTTTGAGCTCATTCCTAGTACCATGGTATACCGTTTTATTTTTGTTTCTATGCACTACTTGCTGTATTCTTAGAAAATTTTTAGGATAAGTTTAAACGCTGGTGTCCATCAAAGTGCAATTTTAAGCCTTGCCAAAAGAAAACCATATAATCTTTAAAGGGTATTCTAAATTAAATGTGCAATTGTCTGTTAATGTTTTGTAGCTACACTTGTGCACGCAGAAATCATAAAAATGCTTCAGCTATTAAGCAGTAGAGAACAATGGCAAACACTAAGAGTAAAACTACTTCCGCTCTTTAATGGAATCTGTGAAGTGTCCTGAGTTTTTGCAGTAAGATAAGCAGTTCCCCTCACACGTCAGTGTGCTCTGGTGCTATTTTTTCCTACGAAGTTACTCCTTTTCATCTGGTGACTGATAAATAATGGAGAGAAAACTGCACACCTTTTTCTTAATTTTTTGCCCCAGTGTAATCCTCCTGCCCCGGGTGTTTAATGTCATCATCTTAACTAGCTCTTAACCTCCACAAATCAGGCATTTCCTGTGAGATCCTGTGGGGTCCCTTTTCATGAGCCTTTTTTAAAAAATTCTGAGTAAAGACCACCATACAGCAGTGGCTCAGAGCAAAAACACCCCAAACAAAACCATTTTCTTTTCATTGGGGAGCTCAAGGCCAGTGCTAATCACCTTCTCATGTTTATCATAGGACATTCCTGTGGGTCAAGTACAGAAATGCGCACTGAGCATCGGTTTGCCATCTGTCCATCTGTGGATGGCAAAGAGCCTGCATCAAATGGAAAAATTCTCTTTCTGAATAGCAAAGGTCTCATGCCACCTTTTATGTAGTAACTGATATGTGATTCTCAGTTCTTCAATTTGGTTGTTGCCCGGCCTAAATAGGTAGGTGCTCAAGAAAATTGTGTGTGCCAAACATCTTAGAAAAAATAAAACACTGCTGCTGCTATGCCCACATTTTCCTGCAGCTGATCTTAAGGAGGCTATCTTGGACCTAACAGCTTGCTGCTGTTGCTCACTTAGCACACCGAACGTGACTAAGCGACCCGGTCTTAATGAAAATCCCTCCTATTCCCTAGCTAAAAATAATTTAAAACAGACGATGGCTGCAGTCCATTTTCTTTCCCAAGTGTCTAAAAGGGCACCTCCAAGTTAAGCGAAATAAAAACTAAACATCTTAGGCTATCACAAAACTAGGGGGGGGGAAATCTTCCCCCTCTCCAAATGCAACTAAAAAATCTCCTTCAGTCTCGCACTCATTCTATTGCTGAATGATTAGTCAAATCCCTTCCGTTAAATCCAGTTTGGGCACATCCCTTCCACTGACCCAGGGTCAGTGGGTCAGCTTTGTGCAACTCCTAACTTTTGTAATAAATATATTTCCCTCCTTTTAGAAAAAAAGGGGGAGTTGGGTGGTGGCAAAAGCCATGTATATCGTAAACTAGGTAGTTAATAACGTGAGAAAGAGCGCTGCTTGGTATTCCTGCAGGAGACAAGCAGGAATTAACGCAAACCAGATACGCCGGCTGGCGTGCTGGGCTAAAAATCAAATAAATATAACTACTAGCATTGTAGCAGAAATAGCCATAAATGTCAGGGGAGTACACCAAGCAGTTTTACAGAACAAGGCTGCTACTGCTACTGATTATTCAATTACAAAAACTGGAGGGTCTGTTTTAACCTTTCTGATCACTCAGATTCTGTTGTCAGCAAACTCAAGAAATTAACGCAGAACTTACAAAAAATCCGGATCCAGGCTGACCCCGTGGCAGACTGGTTCCACTCACTGGGATGGCCAGCCTGGTTGCTACACGTGTTTCAACCTGTACTGACGGTAGTAGCTATATGTATTTTAATGTGTTTGTTTGGACCTTGCTGTTTTCAATGTATCCAAAATGTTGCCTTTAAAACTTCCGAGCAGCTGTTCAAAAGAAGAGGGGGAGATGTTGGATATTGTGGAGAGAGTGGTTTTTGCTAAGGACTATGGGATCGGGACAAGGTGAACCAGAGCAAGATGCCACGGCAGTCCCTGGAAAATTTTAGCACCTTGTCAGCATGCCATGAGATAGAAGAGGTTGAAAATCACTGCCCTAGTTAGTGCATACTCTGGTCTTGATAGACAACATTCTTGCCAAAAAGGCTGAACATCCAACACATTGTCAGGTGCATGAAGAAGTTATTAAAGATGAGAACCAATCATAGAAATAAAGGGTGCTACTTGCCCTCCCTTTTGCTTAATGTAGGCACAACCCTATTGCCACAAGTTTCGTCATATCCTCATCTGCATGAATTCCTTCTGCCTTCCCTGGCTTATAGTAACTACTGTGCAATGTTATATCTGCATTGGCACCAGTAGCGTAGCATGAGTTGCCAGCACTAGGGGTCAGGCAGGTATTATGCCCCCCCCCGCAAAAGCCGGCAGCATCCCGCTTCCATGGAGAATGCTGCTGGCATTCTTGGGTCGGGGCTTTGGTGTGCCTTTCCCTGCTGCACTTGAAACTGGGGAGGGATATGCAAAAGCCTACAGCACCAAAGAAAGCACCAAAGCCAACCCCAACGAAAATGCTCCCCACCTCAAGGGTGGGGCACTGCCAGCTTCTGCATGCCTCCCTGAGTTTCAAGTGGAATTCTTAAAGGTGCAAAATTAGCCAGGGACAAGGAGCACCAGCTATTTTTGCACCCCTAAGAATTTTGCATCCAAGGCCCTGAGGCCCCTCCATGCTACACCTCTGATTTGCACTAACCATGGTTAACCTAGACCATGGTTTGAAATGATTAGAAGCTGAAGATTTGGCCTCAATAGTTTGCATAGGCACCTACTGAGGCCCACCATCAACTCCCATTTCCAGACGGGAGGGTTGCCGGGAAGCAGCAAAACACAACTTTCTCATGCTAGCACCAATGAACTAAAGGGAACATTGGATAATCATGCCCCACTCCATGTGACACTTCTCCTATCAGGAAATGGTAGATCACTCCAGCAAGGCCTCTGAAACAACAGGAGCAGAGCACAACTCTCTTTTATTTCTTTTAGTCCCCAGCTGCCGGCACTGACTTTCTTGTTCATGTTGTTGGGCAAGGAAAAACAGGAGCAAAAGCAACAGAAGCAGCCACAATGTGGAGGTCAGGATGAGGCCTATAATAGCACTGGATACAGAGGACTCACCGATACCTAAAGATGCACAACAATGTTAATGTCTCCAATTGTCTTGCATTATTTGAAATATTAACAAAAATTTAGGTTGATTCAATAAAATGTGAAGAAGTTTTCAATGAAACATGAGAAACTTCTCAATGAAACATGAGAAGTTGCTTTGCAGACCTTGGTTAAAGATAACTTCAGTTCACACTAATCAATCAATCAATCAATCAATCAACAGGTACTTATATACCGCTTTTCAACACGAAGTTCACAAAGCGGTTTACAGGCAAATAGTAATAATAAATGGCTCCCTGTCCCAAAAGGGCTCACAATCTAAAAAAAAGGCAGACCGCCAGCAACAGCCACTAGAAAGACTGCGCAGGGGTGAAGAGGGACAGTTACTCTCCCCCTGCTAAATATAAGAGGAACACCACTGGAAAAAGTGCCTCTTGTCCAGTTAGCAGGAGTCAACAGAATGTGGATGTAATACTGCACCACAATTAACAATTCCCCCTCTTCCATCTCCAATCCAGGGAGTGGGAAGAGGAGGAGGCAAACTAGTATAGGGGACTGGATATCCTGCACCCATCACCAATCTACTGCCTGAAGCGACTAGCTCAGTTAGCTTCACTGATCGGCCGGCCCTGGTTTACACTCCAGCTTCCTGTGAAGGCTGCCCATTTCACACCTGAACCACAGAGATGCTTACCACAAGGAAATAACTAAAACTCAAAGTCATGTTGCTCAGGTTTATATTCAACTGGAGCTGAACAAAGAAGGAACAGTTATCTGCAAAGTACAAAGGGATCAAAAGGAATGTTACAGTGCATGTACAATTACAAAAGGAAAGTAAAAGATTGTGGATATCAAGAAACAGTCAACTAAAATAAATGTGTACCTTTGTCATCGCAGGCTAAATGTGTGTTGACATCTGATAAAAGGAACTCCATACAACCAGTCACGGGCCCACTAGTTCACACATTTCTAACTGCCTGAAAAATGGGCAATATGCTAGCCATGTCGCAGGACTTAAGGCAATCCAGGCTAAAGCCCCAAATCTAAGTGGTCCTGTTCCCTCTGATTCTGTCCACTCACTTCAATAGAGGTTGTGGGGAGAAGCTGCTGAATGATTGGATCCAGTGAAATGCAAGTTGAAATGCTTTGCAAAAATCCATCTGCACTCCCTTAGCATGCTACAAGTGCTACCAAGTTAGTTTAAGAATGAAAAATCTGAGGTCAAAGAAATTATAGGATGCTGAAGAAGGAGACTAATGTACTTTTTTTTTTGCAAGCCACTATGACTCAGAGAGTGAACAAAACATACTTTACGGTGTCCCTTATGCCAGCCAAACTTTGCTGGCCTACCTGTGCCAGCCTAACTTCAGGTTAGGATTGCGCTCTCAGTGTGGTGAGGGGAGTGTGGAACTCTGTACATGCTCAGAAAGCGATCTAAATTATTATGAGCATATTCCAGTCTAGACCTGAAACATACACCAAAAACAGATTGTGGGGTTACATCTCCCTTGGCTGGTATTAAGGTATGTCCAAATACCACCTTTTTCTACAGTGTATTTCAGAAATCTCAGTGGAATACACTGAAAAAGTTATCGAGTCCCATTTGCCTCCTGTACATTCCCATGTGACCCTATTTTCCCTGGTCTCAATGTTTTCCAAAACACTGCTGAAAATATATTGCTTACTAAAGCTTAAACAAGGAAGACAATGTTTCTAAAAATCAAACAGTAATGGTTAAATTAAATGCTGGTTGCCTTAAGAAGTAGACATTTATTTCACATAACCGGAGTTGAGATTCAAGAGGCTACTCTGATATACCGATGGGCTTGTCCTTACTTTTTACTTACCCTCCAAGCTTAATAGAGTTGGTGGACAGTGGGTAGTGATGGAAACCCAGTGGCATACCTAGTGGATCAAGGGGGCAAATGCCTTGGGGCACCTCCTGGTAGGAAGCGGCACCACAACCCCTCACCCACTACCTAGAACCACTGCGGCAACCATGGTCTTCCACGCCAATCTGAGGGCCGCCCCTTCTCCTCCCCTTAAAACAAAAGGGTGGTGCCCTCAGATCAGTGGGAAACTGCTGGCCACCTCCTCTGAGCATTGGAGGGGGCAGGCACCAATTGTAGCAGCATGAATCTGCTCCCTATAGTGCTGCCACTATAAGCAGCATTCTCCCCTTGTGGTACTTGGAGGAGCCTCACGGCACCACAGGCTTGCAGTGGCACAAGGCTCCTTCGAGTATCAGACGGTGTGCACAGCTAGCAGTGGCATGAAGCCACTACTTTAAAAGGGGGAAAGAAAGGATGAGAAAGCCAAGAACCCTGCCAATTCAGGAAGTAAATGCGGTGATGCAATGATGTCACTGCAATTACTTCCAGGTCGGAGCAGGAGGGAGCAGATTGGGAGGTGGCCCCAGGGCACCCAGCCCCTGGGCTGCCACTGAGGAAACTGCTCCTCTCACCTTGGCATTGGAAAAGGGAGGGGATCTTTTGTGGCAGCAATGCATAGGACCTTTGGAAAGACTTTGAGTCAATGGGGAGGGCAAAAGGAGGAGGAAGTGTCACACAAACCTATTTAACTGTTGCCTCTCCACCTTCCCATCCCAAGAGATTTTATGATGGAGAAGCTTCTGGAAGATGTTCCCAATTATAGATGGAGGTGCAAGCTACCATGGTTGCCAGGGGTTCAAGGTCCACCTGACTGGGTGGGTCCTTGATCATTGCCCGAAGTCCATGATGCTGCCTCTGGGAGGAATTAGAGACTATTTACGCCTTCCATTCGAAAGCACCTAAATGCAAGTAGATAAATAGGGACCACTTCGGTGGGAAGGGAACGGCATTCCGTGTGCTACGGCATATAGTCATGCCGGCCACATGACCACGGAAGCTTGTCCTCAGCCAAAACGCCGGCTCTACAGGCTTTGAAACGGAGATGAGCACCGCCCCCTACAGTCGGTCACAACTAGACCATTCGGTCTTGGGGAAACCTTTACCTTTTTACGCCTTCCATATTCAAGAAGTAACACCGAACCATAAGTTATTCTTTTTCTGCAAGATGGAATACATCAAATGGTATAATCAGACCTATGCCTCTCTTCCTCCCCTTCCCCCCAAAAATTAAACTGAAAGTGCAGGCATTTGCCTAAAAGTATCATCTTCATATAGTTAGCATGGATTCCCTCTTTTTTCAACAACAACAAAAAGAAGAAGAAAAGAAAAGAACTGAAACTCAAGCAGAAGGTCATTGTCATCTTCTCAATCTTAGGCAAACATCATGGCTCTTTGTAGACTGTGCAACCCAAATATATAGAATTTCAGCCAAATACAACAAGCCAGACATCTATTCAATGGAAATGGACAAAGGAACTACTTTCAGTGCCTAATTTAAATACAGACTTAATTGTGCTTCCCATGAAAGGTATACTAATAAGTCAGAACTTTCTCTAATGCACGGAACTCCCAAGAGGTTTATATACCACTTTAGAAAGCAATTATGGGTCAGTTGTGACACAGCTCTTTCTGTTTCATCATTGCAGTGAGTAAGTCTGACATGACTAAATTCTACACTTACTCATACTTAGTAAGAGTATGTATCTGATTCATAAAAAGCCAGGTGACATGTTCTTTTCAGGATATTTTTCACATGTGGTATTGCAGAAGAAGCATGCCCACTTCTCTCTGACACATGGGAATGCCTCTTTTAGGATAGCCCCTGCATTTACATTTACCTTTTTAAATGTATTGTTCATGCGCAAATGCACACACATTTAACTGATTTATTAACTAAAGCCAATTTAATTAAACATTTTAAAATGATGGAGAGCCTTACATTTTGAAAAAAGCACATTGAAATGAATAAATATACTAAACTCAAAAATTAATAATCAAACTCAATCCATCACAAATACCCTTGTAGTGTGAATGGAAGAATCTGCTCAAGCAAACTCCTCCAACCCTTCTCTGCCTACCCTGAAACCCCACTCCTGAGAGTTGGGGGGGGGGGCTTTCCAGAATACAGTTGCATGGGGCTCAGAGGGTTGGTGATAATCACTCACCCTTTACACAAATAGAAGTACATTCTGTTCACTTAGGATAAGGGCACTTAGGATATAGCACACTGGATGGGGTCCAAAGTACATCTTTCCCTCTTTATACATACATAATCAGTTCCTGAAAACAGCTGTTAGAGTGACAATCTGGATAACAAATAAACTAAACACATTAATTTCAATAGGAAAATTTCTAACTTGTGTCAAAGCTATTCTCCCCAAGCTCCTCCCCCCCAAAAAATCACCTTTAAAGTTATGTGGCATGATAAAATATAATAAATAGCATTTAAAAACATTATGCAGCATCCAAAAAGTGTTAAAGTTGACTATTAAAATGTTTCAGTTGTTCTAGCATCACATAAAGAGATTCAAGCTTTAATTGCAAACTATAAGCAATTATCTAATGCTTCATCTGTTTTTCCACTTTTCCCATGATTTTTTTTTATCTTCTGTTCTTTAGGACCCATACTCACAGAAATTTGTAGAAATCTAGCACAAAATCATGCATGGGATGGATAAAGTGGATAGAGGGAGGTTCTTTTCCCTCTCTCACAACACCAGAACCAGGGGACATCCACTAAAATTGAGGGTTGGGAGAGTGAGAACAGATAAGAGGAAATACTTTTTTACCCAGTGGATAATTAAACTATGGAACTCCTTACCAGAGGAGGTGGTGATGGCATCTGGCCTAGGTGCCTTTAAAAAGGGATTAAGGTTATAGGCCATGATGGGTAGTGCAGTCTCCATATTTTAGAAGCAAGCTACCTCAGAATGCCAGATGCAGGGGAGTGGCAATGAGATGTGTGTGCTCCTTGAGGCATTTGGTGGGCCACTGTGAGATACAAGAGGCTGGACTAGATGGGCCTTTGGCCTGATCCAGTGGGGCTCTTCTTATGTTCTTAAAGCAGATACCTTGTAAAAGGAGCATGTAATGCACGCTACTCATCAGGCAGTGCATCTCATATGGAGGGCGTCTCTCCCCTACCCGTGCTCGGTTCTCCGATGACCTGAAGAGCCCTTCCCCTGAAGCTTGTAAGAGTACAACCAAGAAAGGGGACCTTCCTAGGTTTCTGTCCCACCAGGAGGACAAATTCAAAATTCAATCTGACCTCATGAAATTCCTTCTTAGGCACATGAGCCAAATTCGTTCCCATATCTATCTCTGAAGCTCAAAGCAGAGGGGAGGTGTGCCCTTTGGGTAAAATGTGGGGGTAGACCTTGCCTCTGAGAGAGACTTGATCCATTCCCTCCTCCCTCTATTCCCAGACATTATATCAAAAATTTTGGCATGGATAAAGAGGGATGGTCTTAATATGTGCAGTATGTATAAGTGAAAATTTGTGTCGCGAGAGAAAGGGGACGAGTGAACTGCACAAGTTCCATCTGACCAAGCAGAGTTTGGGTTCTCACTGATCCATCAACAACCTTCAGTGTCTCATGGTGAACTGCTTCAGAAACTAATGAGACTTTCAAAAGCAATTTATTGTAAAATGGCATGGAGGGGTGCGCTGTTCGCTGTTCGAAGAAGAAAGGCAAACATCCTACTGGGCGTGTCCAAGCCCTTTTGCACATATGAACTGGCTCTTTGTATCCCTTTTTTAAAATCTCTAAACCATAACAGCAACATAAAAAGCAATGCGGTTTTATAATATACAGTATTCAATGATTGGTCATAAACTGCTTTGTGCATTTATGTTTGGGGAAAAAAAAGATAGGAATATTAAACCATTTTTAATTTAAAAAGTTGTGCAATGAGCCTTCACCGGAAAGCAAAACATACAAATGCATGAATGAATGGCTATCACAGAGTAATTATCTTGGATAACCAGCTTATACAAGAAAATCGAGCCAACTTTTTTTTTTAACCCATTGATGCAAATTTTCAGCTGATTACTTTGAAAGAACATGAAATAAATCAACTGCTGATGCCAACAACAAGAAAAGCAATTCACAAATCCTTTGCTCAATATTTACCTTGCTAGAGCAAACAAATTCAAAACTTAGGGTTGTATCCTAAGGAGCACATTTGCACCAATGCTCGCACAAGCAACCTTCCCAGTCCGCTCCTCCACTGACAGCTCCCTAAAAAACCACTCAGAAAAGTCGAAGGACCCTCAAGAATTGGGTGCAATGTGACTAGGCTAGTAGGCCTAGTGGGAGGGGGAAATGGCAAAAAAAAACGCATCCGGGGGCAGGTTTTGGGAGGGCAAATCCCCAGACAACATAACAAAACATTGAGGAAACAGTGCCAGCTGCAGAGGCAATATCCTTTATTTGCCATTCGTGTGGCCATTGTGACAAGAGAGGGGGAAGACTATTTGTGCTTCTAATGGAAATGTATAAAGGAAACCAGTGTGGTGGATTTCATGCTGCCGTTAGTCTTCCCATTCCAAGTGCTGCCAGCCTCAAGGAACACAGAAGTACAGCAATCTGGATACCGCACAGTGTGAGCATTATTTCCTCGCTACTTCAGACACCGGCACCACAATATGCACAAAAGGCACTGTTGCTATCATAGCTGGAACGAGACAGTAGCATTCAGTGGCTTAAGCCAGTCAAGCAGGGAACAGAATTTTTTGCTTCGTTCCTGCTGCTTCTCAATAAGCCCCTGTTCAAAAGAAAGGACCTTTTAGGGCAGAAGCCTAATGTTGTGGAACTTACATAAAGAGGTACTTCAGTGCAGCTCAATTCCATCGTTGCAGCATCTACAAACAGAGGAAACCAAAGTAATTATCACCCACTTCATTGCAAGGTATTGACACTATTCTGTGTGCTGTTTGAGTCCCATACCGAACTCATCACCATGGTTATTTGAATGGCTCCCCCAAGCAATTTCCTGGCATCTGTCAACCTAGTGCTCCTTAGACGGTTCTCTATAACAAAAGCAATGTGGCAGGTGCAAAGGTAGGACCGGGAAAAAAAGTTGTGCTGGTGCCCAATTAATGAGCATTTGATGAATACTAAATTCATTTGCACATCAAGAAGTGCCAACGCCTTATAAAATGAAGTGAACTCTTAATTTGCAGGTCCAATTAAGATTTGCCTTCACCAATTCCATCAACTAAAGCTTTAATTGATTGCCCCATTGGTTAGCATAAAAAACATTAAAAAATTATGCATAAAAAGCATTTAAAAAGGTAAAGGTTTCCCCACGACCAAATGGTCTAGTCGTGACCAACTGTAGGGGGTGGTGCTCATCTCCATTTCTAAGCCAAAGAGCCAGCATTTGTCCAAAGACAAGCTTCCATGGTCATGTGGCCGGCATGACTATACATCATAGCACACGCAAGACCGTTACCTTCCCACTGAAGTGGTGCCTACTGTATTTATCCACATGCATTTTTAGGTGCTTTCAAACTGCTAGGTTGGCAGGAGCTGGGACAAGCAACGGGAGCGTACTCCGTCGTGTGATCTCGAACTGCCAACCTTCTGGTCAACAAGCTCAGCTCAGCAGTTTAACCCACAGCGCCTCATCCGTGCAAAAAAGCTGGACATGTATTTCTAGTTTCTTTTTAATGGAATATAATGTTTGTAATGTAAACAAGTCAATGGATAATTCTAGTGATAACCATTAGCTGAAAAATTTAAATATACTGAACATATGTTCCTCCATGGTACAAAAAAAAGGAATATATCAAAATTTGTATTTTTCACCAATCTTGCATTTACTGAAAGTTTCCAATCTAAAGCATCAGTTATTGGCTGCTTTGATAACCAAATACACCAGCTAAATACACCAGGATATACAGTATCTTTATAATGCATAAATTCATGTGAACTGAAGAAAAAAAAGCTTTTCTTTCTATATAAAGTATATATGTTGATGCATATATAAATTTATTTTATTTATTATACATGTTATATATATTCTTTATAAAAATACTAATCAGGTGGAAGTGAATGTTTCTATACTATCACAGAAGTCACTGGATCTTTGGGGATTATCGCAACCTATCTAACCAGGAGCCTCATTCAGGGGGCTTTTTACTGCCCCCAGCAATACTCATTTTCCAATCAGCAGGGCTTGCGGTTGTTCACAGGTAAGTCTACTCACAGGAAAACACCCAGGTCTCCTGTTTCCTTTCCCATCCTGGTTAGAGCTTTCTCCTCCAGCAGATTTTCTTAAAAGTCTAGCCTGCCTTTTTTAAAACTAAGGTGAAAAATAGGTCCTTCAAGTCATGATCCCTGGGAGTAATACTAGTAGCTAGTATTACTGGGAGTAATACTAGTAGTAGCTGTAAGTTCCTTGAGTGCATGGATCCTCTTGCGGGGATGGCTTCTGCATCACTCCACTGGCCAATATAGCCACAAGCGCTTTTGTTGCTTAGTGTAGCAGGCTGAGGCACTGTTCACTAATAATTCTGCAATGCTTAATGAACAACAGAGGAAGCTGCCTTGTGATGCTAGTATTTGAAATACTGGGTGCAGGCTGAGTTGCCACACCCCAAGAAGGAAATTGCAGACCTAGGAAAGGTTTAAAAGAGGACAACCAAAATGAGCAGAAAGCTGGGGCACCTGCCTTATTATTTTCTTTTTCACCACCCTCCCTTCAAGGAGCTCAGGCCAGTGTACATAGTGCCTTCCCTCTTTTTGTCCTCACAACAACCCTATGAGTAGCAACAGGGTTTTTTGTTGCTCAACACAGAATACGAAATAAAACGAATTTCCATTCAAATTGCGACAGAACACGATATTCACATCAACATACGAAAAAAACCTATTGGTGGCTACTAGTTAGAACAGCGATGTGCTACATCCAGCTTCAGCAGATGTCTCTGAATAATCACTGCAGGGGATAATCACTGAATAATCTCTGCTGGGAAAGAAGCCTTTGCTTGCTTGTAGAAAGAAATGTCGCTTTTGCTTGTAGGCTTCCCAGAGGCAGCTGGTGGGGCCCCTGGGAGAAACAGGATGCTGGACTAGATGGGCCTTTGGCCTGCTCAATCAATTAATCAATCAGTCAACCAATCTTATTTATATACCGCTTTTCAACACAAAGTTCACAAAGCAGTTAACAGGCAAATAGTAATAATAAAGTTAAATGGTTCCCTGTCCCAAAGGGCTCACAATCTAAAAAAAATGCAGAATTCCACCAGCAAGAGCCACTAGAAAA
The DNA here is from genome assembly GCA_029204185.1 of Lerista edwardsae. Lineage (NCBI taxonomy): Eukaryota > Metazoa > Chordata > Lepidosauria > Squamata > Scincidae > Lerista > Lerista edwardsae. Next base: position 51,276,229 of record JAJKFI010000001.1, on the reverse strand, counting down.
GACACTGCGCAGGGGTGAATAGGGACAATTTATCTCCCCCTGCTAAATATAAGAGGAACACCACTTGGAAAAGTGCTTCTTGCCCAGTTAGCAGGGGGTTTTCTTTTATACACCAAGGGATCAAGCAGGGTTTTTCTTTTATGCACCAAGGGATCCAGCAGGGTTTTTCTTTTATGCACCAAGGTAAATTCTGCAAGCCTAAAGTCTGCCCACTGCTGGCATAGACACAGCCTAAAGCAGCAGTCTCAAGGCTCTGGTCGATGGGCCAGATCCGGTGTTCGCTGCTTCCCTACAACAGGTGACTGGTGCTTACCGTTCCACCGGGGAGTGAAATTACAGCTGCATCTACAGATTCCACATGTTGCTGCAGCCAACCGCTTCTGAGTTTGGTAATCCCAGAAGACTGAGCACTCAGCATTCTGGGCAGGCACACCTGGCCACGTTGGGGGGCTGTACTCCTGGCTGTAACTTTGCTCCGTGCCAGAACGGTAAGCGCAGGTTGTGCCAGGAGCCTTTTGGCTGCTGCAGCAGTCTCCAGTTTGGAGACTGCTGGTCAAAAGGAAAAAAGACCATAGTAAGAAAGATCAGTACAGCAGGAAACCAGAAGAGTCCCCTCCTTCCATTCTCAACTGCCTTCTTGCCTCACAAATGCACACAAGGCCCCAAACAAATCAATGCTGAGGGAGAAGCAGACATGTCATGTAGCGGGTACATGAGTACCTGTTCCTAGGATTAGGGCTGGCCCCACCCATTTGCCTGCCCACTCGTCAACTCCGTCGGCGCTCCGCTCCACCCCCTGCAACGTTTGAATTGCCTGCACGTTTGAGTTGCCTGCACGTTCTTAGAGCCAGGCAGGCAGCGGAGCGAGGGAGACCGACGGCAGCAGCAGCGTAAGCAGGTAGGCTGCCTGGGGCTCCTGGGGGGAGGAATTGGTAGCCCGCGCGGCGGCCCTAGGGCCTTCTTCCGGGCCGCCGCGTGGCCTACCGAGGAGGCGCGGCGGTTCCTGGGTTCCGGCTATGACCTCACTTCCGGTGGGCGGGCCCCAACACAAGTGCCAATCAAAAGTGAGTACCTGTTGCTAAATCATTTAGATGCCATTACTGGGGAGGAGTCATGTGTTCAACACAGGAAAACAAGCCAAAGAACCTACTTTTTTCTCTATACGGAAATTGCACTCTATAAAAAGCAACTTGTAAAGTTGGCCTCAGTGTGACAGGCACAAGAGCAAAGTAAGAGAACAGGTCTGTCGCATCCCACCAAAGTCTGTCACATCCCTGTTCTTGGGGACAGAGAAAGTGGTCCTGGCGCTTCTGAGGCAGGATGGGCTCTAAAGCAGCTTCCCTAAGGGCAAGGAGTCAGATTTCAAGGGTGTGGACAGTGGTGGAGCACACCACGGAGTTCAAGGTAATTGAGTGATCAGCATATTAAAAGAGCATAAGTAAAAGCATGATGCATCCTCAGACAGCGGAAAGCCTTTTGCCGGTTTCTTCCACCACAGTCTCAGAAGCCGTTGCTCAAAATATTTTTTTCTAAATTTATTCACAAAGTACTCAAAACCTTCAGAAAGAGACGATGGATGAATGAACTAAGCAAAACATTCTTATAAAGGACAGATTATTTTTAAAAAAAAAAACTGAAGGAGTCTGCCCTAAAGGGGGTCAGCTTCTCAAAAGGGGATTTGCTACTGAAGCTGAACATTTTCCAAAATCAATATGGTTCTGCTTTGCACGGGCTCTTATTTCATAGCATGCAGCTTGCAATGACTCCGAAACTGTTTAAACATTTCTCTTCCTTTGGATTCAGAATTTACCTGCACTGTTTCCACTGCAACAAAACAAAACTGGTTGCTGTAGGGGCTGGGTTTGCTTCCCACCTACAGGAACATTATCCCTTATCCAGACATCCAAAATCGAGACTATTCTGAAATCCAGGTATTTCTGTCCAAGACTTTTTTTTTTTTACTTTCACTAGAAGGTCTTGTGCTCATTCCCACCTACAGGCTGTAAAAAGTTCTATTCTCTGCTCTGTGGTTTGTGCCATTGTTGAAAAAATGTCCTCAAAGAGGCCAGCAGACACCCAAATGGGTAACAGTGAAAAGAGAAAGAAGCAGCATTTCTCATTATAGTTATGCAATTATTCCAAAATCCAGACACCTTCCCATCCCAAGCAGTCCAGATAAGGGATACTCAACCTGCACCCACACAGAAATAAGCTCCACGTACAGAAAAAAAGTACTTGGTATCATTTGAAGTGCTGTGTCCACAGCCACACCGGTCAGGAAACCGTAACCACTCTCTTCCCCACAGCCATACTGAGCAGAATGTTGACACAAGCAATGGTTCCACAGTGACTGCAGTTGCAAAGAGAACACGGGGACACTACCTCAGTCAATACAGCAGCACACCCCCTTCCCACTATGCAAGGATTTACCTCGATGCAGTTGCGGTCTGTGCAGCGCCTTTATTCGTCCCATTTTGACGTGCCCAACCCTGTGCCTATGGCTTGTAGTTTTGACACAAAGTAGCAACATTCAAGTGCCAGATCAAACCTAGTATGGCTGCCACCAGGGATTGCCAGATTTTATTTGGCCACTGCTAGCCTGCAGCAACCAAGGCATTATCGTAGCTCGCCTACCCACACTATTCACCAGATGGCCATAGCCCATGACTCTGAACTATTAAAAGGCTTGAATGTCAGGGACAAGGCCGCCATCTTAGTTCCTGCATGACCCATGGCATGGCCAGGTTGGAGATCTGCCCCAGAGAATCTCATGCTGACCTCTCAATTTGCGCAGGACAGGACAATATGTATTGTCTTCATTCCTGTATCTCTGACTCTCACCAGCTGTCTCTTCTTCCCCCTCCAATCTTCAGACACGGAGCCCTCTTTCCCCTACAAAGAAAAAGAGCTGAACACTTGGCCCTCACACGTCTTAAATCCTGGAATGCTTCTCCTATGGCACGGATGTTTGGAAACCAATTTGCGCTTTACCTTGTCACGCTCTGGAAGCCCTTTGGAAAAAAAATATTTCTCAACAGAAACCAATCCAGGACAGCAGAAGATGTGATTATTCCACCATCTGACTCAAGCACAGGAAAAGCCCTGGGAGCGGAAAGCCAGTTTCTGAGCTTTATTTTAAAGAGACAGGAGAAAGCAGATTCCACACTGCAACTATCTGCTGGAAAGTGCATGCAGAATGCTTGGTAAAACCTCCCAAGCCTGCAGTGTGACTCAGTGAGGTTGGGGCAGGGCTTTCGAGTATCATGTGTAGCTCCTTGTTCCTTATCCAGGGCACAGAATTTGGACTGAAGCAAAGTCAACACTGTCCTGAATACTGCCGAGCACCAGCAAAACAGGGCTGGAGGGAAAGGGGTGGGAGAAGCCTTGAGTTGATGAAAGGGTGTCAGGATCTTTATGCCAAGTGTTGTCCTTAATTATCTTGCAGTCAGCCCAGATTCAAAGGCTTGTTTCCACACTGCGTATTCAATTATGGCCATGAAGGCCTCAAGGCCACCTGCCTCCAATAATTATCTGCAACCTGAATGCTGCAGAGCCTTATATCAGTATTAAACCCTAGGATGGTGTTCAGCATGTTGGATCCAGAGGTTCCCTTCCTCTGAAGGAAGGAGAGTTCACCCACAGAGGCATATCTAGGCACATGCGGCACGTGCCCTGGGCGTCACGTAAAGGGGGGCAATGGATTGTGGGATTGCAGCACCGCCAGCACCTCCTCTTCCAGGTAGTCCAAAGGCCACCCTGTTCCTTCTCCTTTGGAGGTTCTCATTAAGCCTCCAAAGAAGAAGGAATGGGCAGGGGTGGCCAGATCACAGAGTCACCACCGCCAGCACCACTTCCTAGGAAGCAGATCTTGGAAAAGTGACATCACACTGTCACGACATTGTGACATCACAGCCCCAGGCGCCACTGCCTCCAGCGACAGCTCTGTTCATCCAGAGGAAGGGCCCCTTCAGATCCACCCAAATGTCTGTACGAGACACATGGCAGGGCCTCCAGCTCACACTGCATTAAAACGCATGTCTTTGCTTAACCTAGGCCACCAAACACCAACCCAAGCAATCTTGGACTGTTGTAGTTATATGCTTAGGAGAGGGCTATGGGGAACCCTTTCCAGAAGAAAGGTGTCCTCTGAAAGCTAAGCGTTTGGCAAGACTGCACTCCTACATGCTTGTTAAGTTCAAAGCGAGTTGACAAAACGTATCATTAGCAAGGCAATCATAGCTGACCATTAGGACCATGAAGACAAGATATCATCTCAGTACGATCCCAGCGTGTCATAGGTTCGCCATCACTACACTAGCGGCACATTACAACGATTGCCTGACAGCCAAGATGCTGGTTTTCCCAAGCCAATGTTGGTTTTTGTTTTATTTTCCTTCAACAAGGTCTGGCAGCACAACAGACATGTGATATCCATTCTTACATTTCACTAGGATGCATCAGACTGGCCTGCATTTCAAGAAGCCTGAAGTCACACCGAACTCCCTGGGGAGCATTTGACATCTTCCATGCAAAAAAGATAGCAACCATTGTTTAAAAAAAATAACTCATTATTTCCGCTAAACTAGCCCTGGTAGAGTCATAGATTAATAATGGTATTTCCTGAGAGGGACGTGCAACGAGACATGCAATTGATCCTCTTTGGCTTCCTGCTCTGGTAAGAGATCTTATGAACGTCATAAGAAAAACAGTAGCACTGGCCTTTGGGCTGTTTGTGAGCATTTACAGGAGCAACATTGTTTAATATAAGGGGTTGTCTCAGAGATTTTGTGACACTGCTCTACAAAGACTACACCAAGCCTACCAAGCAAACCACTGGACCCTCAAGCCACACAACTTTCCCTTGAAAAACAGAAAAAGAGCAACTCCTAGAACCACAGATATGAGCAGGACTGGGAAGATAGTGGGGACTCCAATAACTGCAACCAAGGAGTTGGAGAACTGGCCCCTATTGGGGGCCAAGTTACCTTAAGGGGCATCTTCTTCTATAAGAATCAGAAGCTGACTTGGATCAGCTGCTTGGATCTTGGATCAGCTGCAGAGGCCCTGCTCTTTGATCCACTGCTAACCCATTTGGTGGGAACAGGGAAGGTAGGGCCGTTTTGTGAACAGCCCCACAACTAAGGAGTTTCCTCCTCACAGAAATCTGACTGGCTCTCGCTCTCCCACTGTTCTTAAACATAAGTTGAAGTGCTTCTTCCAGTGATTGGAACTGCGTGCGTTCTGAGACTTATGGCTTTAGAGGTTATTTGGCTCTTTTAGATGGCTGCTACTGTTTATAATTTTATCCTGCGATGTGCTTTTAGAAATTGGAGTTACGTAAGCCAATTTGAGACCTTGTTACATGTGGAGTAAAAATGCATTAAATTGATTGTGTACGGATGTCCCTACCTTAATTAACTGTGCAGAAAGAAAGGGCCAGATTATACTGGAACTTCTTCAGAAATAAGGATCTTTGGGCTTTTAGGATTTATTATGACACTAGCCTCTCCGGCATCCTTTTGGTGCTGCCTATCCAGAAAATTCCCCACCACAAGGGCCTCCAGAGAGCTATATCGGCCTGAAAACATCAACAAAGCCCATTGTGTCAGGATAGTGCACTAGGACCCGTTTTAGTGGAAAGAGCCTTTGTTAACAAACCATTTTCGTTTGCACACCATTACAGAAATCAGATTATGCAAAGTACACAAAATGTAATAATGCTTGGCAAGTTGATCGTTGGACACACAGATTAGCTGTATTTGTCCTTCCCTCTTCCTCCTCAGAAACCTTTGTGATGCTATTGTTTAGAACTCTGCAACCACCACCACCACCTGCCAGCTGCTTTGTAAACCAAAGTACAAAGAAATACAGCACAACACCACAGTGATAGCAAAATAACTGCAGAGGCGGAATACACAGACAACTCCAGCGCACATTCTCCTGTTATTTGGTCCAGAGCAATAAACTGACTGCTGGTGGTAGCATACAAAGTGCCTTTCCACAAAGACCAACATCCAGAAAGATGCTACGGTGGAATTTTTTCCTCTGTTTTTCTTTCCTTTGAACAGCAAACTCCCACACCCTCTAATGATCTGCTTTGGATTATCCCATCCATAAAAGTGTTCCCCCACGTGGAAAACCACCAGCTGTACAAAACGTCGTAAAAAAAATGTTTCACTTTACCAACTACTCGAAGTCTCTGGTTTTAACCTTTTTACTAAGCTTCTCAAGAGTTTGTTGGGTGCTGCTTTCATCGGATTGGGACCATCCTGGTGGCATTGGTTCCCCTTGGCCTACCCTTCAAAGTGGACCAAGGCACAGCCACCTATTTGCGAGCAAATGCACACACGCAGCCAGTGGTGTCATTCAAATGATTTAGGAACAGGAACTCACTTTTGATTGGCACTTGTTGGGAACCCAGAACCCAGGGCACCTCGTTAGGATCCGGAACGCCCGTTTTGGTCCGTTCCCCCTGAATGACATCACTGCCTTCGCCCCCCTAGGAATCCGGAGTCGCTCCCTTTAACCCTCTGAGTGCCAGCCAACCGAGAAGAAAAGCTCTTTGCAGAGGAATTGGGAGGGGGAGGAGGGAGAGTGAAGTGGGTGGAGTCAGCCCTAATTTTAACTACTGGAACTGAGTTCCCCCGCATTCCCCCTGCATGACATCACTGCACGCAGCTCCATTTTAGTTTCCACGTAAGGACAAAAGGAGGGAAGGAACCAGGTACACTGCCCTGAGCTCCATGGAGGAAGGGAGGTTTTAAAATATGGAGTAAAATTAAAGACATAAAATTTCCTTGTCAGCCATCAGTCTCTCAGTTTCATGACCCACTGGTTGGGGCACTGCAACCCACAGTTTGAGATTCGCTGTACGAGACAAATATTCAGGGGTGCGTTTTCAGACTGGGGAAGGGGAAAAAAGATGTCAGTAGTGCAATACAGTAGTGAATACAGTAGTGCAACTCAATGAGGTTCAAAGATCCTCTCTTGGACACACTGTTTGGCCATTGCAAACAGGCAGTATGATACCAACTTATGCCACATTATAGTAATCATAGCAAAGTTATCAGCGTTGGTCAAAAAGACATGTTTTGATAAAACACAAAGATTGTGTCTGTGGCAGGCAAATACCTATTAAATGGTTTATAAATAATAGCCCCACCCTGTGGCCAGTGAGTTGGCCAAAAGTGATAGCTGCACTCATGGAATGACACGTGGCCTGAAATAAAGGAAAGAACAGCGCATGCACATTACATACACCTTTCCAAAACGGTGCCCCTGGTTGGGTTGTTACGGAAAGTTTTCCAACGTATTCACTTCTTTAATAAAAACGGAGGAAAAATCTTTGAATAAATCACAGGGAAATGCAATCAACTGGGACCACCACCAAGGCTGAAGCAGGAGCCTTTCTGAACAAGTTCAGCGAACGTACAGGCTTCTTCACAGTGGCATACAAAGAGGTTAGCCAGGAAAGCCCCTACCTTGGGTGCCAGGCTGCAGGGGGGGGTGCTTGAGAGGCCATCCCAAGATGGCGGCAGCAGTGGGGGGTGACCCTGGCTGCAGCCACAATGTGGCAAGCGGTGGCTGCAGTCACCCTCAAGAGAAGCATGTTTATTGGTATGATTATACATATAAGCTACGAAGTTATATATAAATTCATACACTTACAAAGTGTGTGTGTATTTAATTTAGGGTATTTAATTTAGGGACGTGGTGGCGCAGTGGGTTAAACTGCTGCTGCTGGGCTTTCCAACCGAAAGGCTGGGAGTTCAACAATGCGCGACGGAGTGAGCTCCCGTTGCTTGTCCCAGCTCCTGCCAACCTAGCAGTTCGAAAGCACCTAAATGCAAGTAGATAAATAGGGACAACTTCGGTGGGAAGGTAATGGCGTTCCGTATGCTACGGCATATAGTCATGCCGGCCACATGACCACGGAAGCTTGTCCTCGGACAAAACACTGGCTCTACAGGCTTTGAAACAGAGATGAGCACCACCCCTTACCGTCGGTCACGACTAGACCATTCGGTCATGGGGAAACCTTTACCTTTTTTATTTAACTAGCTTTTTGTTAGCCAGCATTGCCCGGGTAACAAATTATCCCAAGATTCTAGGCGACCCCGGAAACTATGGATTCGACACTAATGTTGGCCATTTTCAAGTATTTTTACATGGCACCCCCACTGCTAGGGGCGCTAGGGATGTCGTACCCCCCACAGTGTTTGTCACCAGGCCGTAAGACATACGCGTGCCAGGTTTGGTGCCAATCGCTCCAGGCGTCCAAGCAGGGCATGGCGGACGTTTTGTTTCACACCCCTTCTCGCCCCCCATGGAGGGAGAGCCAAACCCGGACTCCAACGGTGTTGGGACCGTTGCCGCTCGTCTCGGCGACCCCAGAAACTACAGATTTGACACCAATATCGGCCATTTTCAACCATTTTCACGTGGGGCCCCTGCACACCCCCACCCCCGGGGGCACTAGGGGGGCCTGACCCCCACAGTGTTTGTCACCAGGCCACAAGGCCTGCGCGTGCCGAGTTTGGTGCGCTTCGCTTCAGGTGTTGCGGAGCCTACGCGGAACACACACACACACACACACACACACACACACGATTTTATATATATAGATTTAGGTATACAAAGTTGAATAAAAGAAAATGTTCACTGCCTATGCTTCTTCTCTGATCATTATTATTATTCATTTGAAATCATTTTGTGTCATGACTATTACTGAAAATAATTTTGTCATGGGGGTAGCAATAATTTATGGGCCCCGGGTGCCAAATGACCACATTCAGTCCTGTTTATGTTTTAAGACGGGTATTCCAGGGCTCTGTATGTTCTTCCATGCCATGCATGTATCAGGTGCAGAATACTGGAGGAGTAAGAACATTGAAGGAGGCCGCTAAAGGGCGGGCGCAGATCCAAGGAGAATGCGTGGCCTGAATCGGGGCCACGCAACCTCACGGACTAGCATAGGATGTGGCCGTATGGTCACCTCCCAAGCCCGCCCACGTCCCACCCAAGTCCTGTCCCCCACCTCCCTCCCTCCTACGAATCCCCATCCCGATATGGGACAGAACCTCCATTGTGCCAACCGGCATCGGTCGGCGCAAGGGAGGCTCTCCGCCGGCACTCTGAAACCGATGCTATGAGTAGCATCGGCTTCAGAGCTAGAGCATCAACATGGAGCCAGTGCTCAGCGCCCGCACACCGGCGCTCCGCCCCTTGCGTTGATGCTATGACGTAACATCGACGCAAGGGGAGAGGTAGGATTGCGCAGTGCTGCCCATGACCTTAGACAGCCTAGACAACATAATAAGATTATTTGAAAGATGGCGACATATATCACCCTGAAGCCCTAGTCTAGCACAACCTAATCTCCTAAAGTCATTCCAGTGTTCCCACTTCTGTTCCACAACATTAGCTACCGATGCCAAGGAAAGGACAACTCACAATATAATGATGTCAGAGCACAGAACTAATTGTACTAAACGTTATGCAGTGGGAAGGGCACTGTCAACATGGGACTGCCATTTTCAGCACCCGTTCAATGGACTGATGAGAGAGTGGCATATACAGTGGAAAGGATTCTGGAGCATTTTGCTGTGGCTACATTAGCACTAAAAAAACACCAGCAGCAAAACAGCAGAGGGGCAGCAGAGATCCACAAGAAACCACTCAGCTGATTACTTCTGTGCTTAACAAAATCTATTTAAAAGACTAAAAAAAAACACTTTAGACAACATCACTAGGGACCAAACTGCACGCAAAGCAGTGGATTTGCAACTGGATTTCCCAAGAGCAGCCACTGGAATTAGAACAGCAAATTGTCTGAGGAAGATACCACTGGGAAGGCTAGTGCCTAACCAGCCTCCTCAGCATCATTTCCCAGTTGAAACCCCACCTCTGTACAGTTGCCAATAGCCTGACTATGGTGGGGAAAGTGAGCACAGAGTAGTCATGATATCTTTGTTTCCTAGCATGGCTCACAACCGCTGGGTACAAGAAAAGAGCAGAGGGAACAAAGGTGAAACACCCCCTCCCACAGCTCAACTAAACCCCTCTCTCTCTCTCACTCACACTCACCTGCTCATAAACGTTTTGAGGTTGCAATCCTAACCCCGAGCTGGAATAGGCAGGCCTGCCACATACCCAGTCCAGGTTTGGGGTTAGCTGTAGCACAACATGGGGCAAGGGAAATTGATTCCCTATCCCCCGGGTAACACTACAGCATGCCAAACAGGAGCACTTGGACCTGCACCACCGAAATTGGGGGCGCCAATCCAAGCCACCCATATTGGGGCTGACCAGGATGGGGAGGGGGATTAGGATACAGCACAAGTGCCAGATCCTGGCTCCACCCCCCTCCCTGGGCCGGTCTGCCTACAAGCCCATCAGTCCCCCCCTTCCCATTCCCACACCTAGTCTGGTCCTAAGAAGTGATTTAGAAACGGTTAGAATTGTAGCACTGTTTGCTTTCATTATTCTAAAAACACACCACTGTTACATTCTGCTATCATCACAACCCTTTGATACTTCCAAGTGTCCTGACACAGCCGACATGCTCAACTTTTGGCTGGGGCTCAAAAATACGTTAAATTCCTCAAAGACTGCAACAAAATGTAAGGAATCAAAGAACCCGAGAGCTGGCATTTTCCTTCATCTTTGTTCTGACTCTCTCAACTGTTTTCTCATACATGAGTTTTAAATTACCTTTGACCTCCTCAGGCACAATTCATATGACGATATGAATATTGTTAACACAGAACACACTTGCAATGTGGATGAGAATCCTGGACAATACAGGTTCCACCTTCACACGATAAACTGAAAGGAACACAAACGGCTTTAACCTTCTTTGTGAAAACACTCAAAACGACAGATGTTTTTGAGAGGCAGGGTGGTATAGTGGTTTGGGAACTGGATTTAGACCTGGAAGATCGAGGATCAATTCCCGCTCAACCACAAAGCTGACCTTGGGCCAGTCACTATCTCTCAGGACGCAAGGCTGGCCGGCCAGCGCCATATCCAATGTTGGGTGGGGGGAGGCTGGAGCCTCCCGCGGCAAGGGAACGTGTGCTCCCTTACTGTAGAAGAGGCTCCAGCCTCCCCTATGTGCTTCTCAGATCTGCGCCCGCTAAATAGCAGGCGCAGATGCAAGGAGACCGCGCACCTAGGATGTGGCCGTACGGCTGCTCAGGATGGGTTTAAGATGTGGCCGTACAGCCGCTTCCCAAGCTCACCCATGTCCCGCCTTCCCCCCGTCCACATTCTCCCTCCTTCGCCCAATCCCCGTACCGCCCCGTCATGGCGCCTCCCTTCGGCCAATGCTAGAGAGGTACTGCACAGGCGCAACAGGACCAACACTGCTTGCCACGCCGGTCCCGTTGCCTTAGCGCCTACACGGGGGTGCCAATCGGCGCCCCGCATCAGCCCTAAGTGCGCAGCACCGGTGCAACCCCGTTGCCCCTACGCTGCACAGTCCGTAGGATTGTGCTGCCCGTCTCACCTACTGCAGTCTCACTGTTGTGAGGACAAAAGGAGAGGAGGAACTTATCTACACCATCCTGAGCTCCATGGAGGAAGGGTGGTATTAAAAAATGTGAGAAAAATGTGTGCTTTCAAAGGAGTTCTTGGCATATAAGAAATAATTGGTGTGCACCTACCTGAAGATGCAAACTTCTAAAGGGCTTAGGACCATGGTATGTGAAGAGGCTCTACTGGATTGGGCCAAAATCCAGACTAGCCCAGCAGCCTATTTCCCACAGAAACTACTCAGAAACTTCTGGGAAGCCCAGTTACCGGACAGATAGCTCTCCCCCACCGTTGCTTCTTGTCATATTGTCTCTACATTTGGAAGCAGTACAGGCATGCCCCAGTATCCACTGGGGTTCCGTTCCAAACCCCACTGTGGATACCTGAAACCCTGGGTACTGGGGATGCCTTTTTAAAGATAGGGGAACAGCAGTGGTTTTGCTGCAACAAAGTTAAAAAAAGCAAGATTTATTGAATGTTTCAATTTATTGAAAAAGATTTACTATCTTTTTAACAGGCATCCCAGTATCCATGGATAACTGAAACCATGGATACTGAATCAGTGCATCCATGTAGTATATAGCCATAATGACTAGAAGCCATTGACATACCTATAAGAAGAATGTGAAAGGTGATGTAGTGGTGGAGGTAGTGGTGAATGGTGGGAGTAGTAGAGTGATTGTGCTAAAATATAATAAAAAAAATATTTAAATAGTTACGTACAGTAAATGTCCTATATCTTAGCAGCAGCAAGAACCTGTTCCACCAAACACTGAAAATTGAGAAAGACTCCCACCTGTAAGTGAATAAGAACAAAATCAATAGCTTATGTAAGAGTCAAAGGCTGCAATCATATACACACTATCCTGGGAGTGAGCTCACTAAACACAATGGGACTTACTTCTACGTAGACATGAAAGGATTGTGCTATTAGTCTCAACCAAAGAATCAATGATTACCAGAAAACCCGGAAGTTATTTATTGGACATTGGTAAAGCAAGGCACATACTTCTGATTACCTATCTCATTTATTTGATATGACCTGAGTGCAGTACTGTACTACATTTTTAAATGTACCATTACACTACTGCCAGAGCTCACCTTGACACCCCGTAGTCATTCCCCCACAGCTGCACCCTATTAGAACTAAAACAAAAAGAATATCAACTTCAAATTCCATCACAAGAGTGATTTCTTCTGCTACCACTTATTCTGCTTTGAAACTTCTTCAACTACATTTGAAGTTTTAGCTCATTTCACTCCAGAATTTCCAAGGTAGGACCTGAATGCAGATGCAGATCACTGCTCCTGCTGATGACATCACCTACAGCTCTGGGGTTTTGTCAGAGACAGTCAGGAACTTCATGAGTTAAACCAGGAGCTCTGAGGTCTGATGCTGGGAATGAGGCTTGTGAACTACTTTCAACAGCATGTGCTCAAAAAAGTCATGGGGAAAGCAACATTAGTCTTTGCGATTGGTGAGAAAGCCAACATGAAGTCTCTCGATTGGCTGGGACTCTTTCAAATACTGGGCGTTTGGCTTTCTGTCCTTGCATGGTCAACAGACAGTATATCCCGCCTGCAACAAACCACCTATAATCATACCGTTTAAACCCAGCTTTAAAGCTAGTATTTAAACTATGCAATTGGGATAACCCACATGCTCCATTCTCTACATGGAACAGAAGAGAGCGTTGGGGGTGGGGGTAAAAGGTCTGCTCTTCTTTGCATGACTGACCAGAGCCCTGTTAAATCAGGACAAGGCTCCATTTAATCCAGCATCCAGTCTCAGTCAGGAACCCTAAGAAGAAGGGAAGAAAACAGCCTTTCTAAATGGAGATTCCATTGGGCTAGGATGGTAGTTGATAAACTAAACATATCTGCCCTGAATTTGCTTAACTTTTTTTTTTTACAAGCCACCTGAGCCAGTGACCATCACTATATTCTGAGGCACTGAATTTCTTTAGTGAACAATGAATTTGTTTGACAGCATTTTCTTTTGTCCATATTGATCCTGATCAATTTCACTGAGTGATCACCAAGTTCCAGAACAGTGAGAAAGTCTCTCTCTCCCTCTCCCTCCCTTCCCCATCACACCATTGTTTTATGAACCATCTCTTCCCTTCTCATAATTTGTCCTAAACTATAAAGCACACTTCAATCCCTTGAAAGAAGATGCTCCAACCCCTTGATCATTACAGTGGTCCTGTCTGCCCATTTCCCAGGTCAACAGTATCCTTTCTGAGAAGAAGCAACCAGAACTGCACACCATGTTCCAAACGCAGTTGCACACCACAGATTCATGTACACCGATTCATGGGCTTGATTAAACTGCCCATTTGATTCTCCATCTCCTTCCTAATCACCCCAAGCATGACATTTACCTTTTTCCACAGCTGTTGCACACTGAATAGATGTTTGAGCTGTTGACCACAACCCAAAGATCTCATTCCATGGTAACTGTGGCCAATTTTGGTTCTCCCTCTAACATATTAGCAACACCCACTTTCACTGGAAAACTTGTATCATCATCATCTCTTCTGCCTTCCTAGAAAACCAGGCTTCCTGTTTCCAGTCACAGCTCTACCTTTTTTTCTACCCTTCTTGGTGTGGAAGTTTTCCTCAGAGCCAGTTTTGCCAAGTCTCTCCTTATGCACATTGATTCTCACTCCTTTTCAAATCTTACTGCTGCAATCCTTATAAGAACAACAAGCATCTTAGAAGAACAACATGTAAATGCATCTTCAATTATTCCAGTTCTCTGCCTCCCACAACACAAGCCCTTTGGACATCTTTGCACACTGAGCATCAGAAGTATTATCAATAAATCAGTCTAATTTAAACCTTGCCAACAAAAAAGCACTCCAGGTAGACTTTTATTAGGGGGAGCCCTTTGTAAAGTCTTTAACTGGACAACTTATACTGTACATTTAAATTTTCCTTTTAACTGTGGGAACTGAACTTGCTGGATTGTTTCCCCTTTCAGTACAGTTGCAATCATTCTCATTTACAGTTTAACATGCTGTAACGTAATCCTTCCTTCAAACTGGCAATGCTCCGAGAACATGTGCCAGGAGAATTTGCATAGTATTTAATTAATGGCTTTGTAAATCTATAAGCATTTTGCAATCATTTTCAGGCACCTGACTCATTAAAAGTAAGCATCTTTATTATCCTGTTACTTGTTTTGTTCCACCCAATGGCCACCTCTTACGGTAACTTCAGAAGTTGGACGCAGATACAAATACAAAAGACATATACTCATGCAAGTATACACACACATTCCTTCTGTTACGAAAGGTACACACCACTCGTCGGTAAATAGCAGTGTTTTCCTTCTAAAAATAGACAAGAAAAGTTTCTGATAAAGGATCACGGACGGGCTCTTCCATATATTTTTTATGGAAAATTCACAATGTAAACATGTTCCTCTTCATAACTGATACAATCTGTACAGATTTAGTATTTATACTCAAATACAGAACATAGTGCTGAGATGTGGCCCTCCATTAACAAGGTCTGTTTATACCAGTACTTTCAGAACTCTGATGCCAGAGTCACACTTTATTCCCATCAGTTAAACGGAGAGGCATTCTTTATTCTCCTACTCTAAAAAGTTTATTTTTAGCACCAAACTAGATGCGACTTCATCACATCAGTGGTTCAGGCATGCTTGGTTTTTTAAATATTTAAACAGCATGCCCATTGAGTTCCTGATCTGGATCAGGACTTGGAAAAGGGGTAGGGAATGGGCTTTAAGTCTACAGTACATGGTCATGAACCAGATCAGGAAAACCAGACCGGTTTATTATTTGTACGGTGGTGGTGGTGGTGGTGGTGAAGGCTCCCATTTGAGTCAAAGAAGCAGTGTAAAAGTAAGATTTATCAACCCTTAGAGAAATCCTATCCTGCAAGACAGTTTTCTGGATGTGTGTCCCCCCAACTGGAGCAAGGCCAATCTAGAGCACAGATTAATTTAGAGATGCATCAGGCAGCCACTTCTGAAAGTGGGAACTTTGGGCTTTCAGGAACCTCCAGTTATTTCTTTTTATTCTTAATTTCACATGGAGTACACTTTGGGAACACCTGGTGTTCCTTCAAGATCAAACTGAAGGTCAAGGGCAGGTAAGTTGGAGTTTGACAGGTATGCCTCTTTTGTGAATGTGACAAAGTAACCAAAAAGGGCTGGGGATCATTCTAGGAAAGCAGGATGCCAAAAGCAAAAGCCTAAAAACACTTAGTTGCCCAGCAGCTGCAACTGACAGTGACATGACAGATGAGAACTCCACCCAGAGTAGGAAAACCAAACAGTAAATGCCTTTGGGGAATGGAGGAGGGTAAGGAGGGAAGGACTTCCAGGCCTGCTCCACCAACACATGTAGAGTTACAGGAGGTGCTTCCTTTGGATTGCACGTTGATTTTCACCTGCTGTTTGCACTCAGCTTGTTGCACTATAAGACATGATTCAAACCCTCCTCAGCCTGGGACTGTTTTTAGTGCAGCATTTCTGATTTCCGGTGTGCCTTGTGCAGATACCACAGGTGAGACATGCATGAAATTCACTGTGAAATCAAGTTTAACATGCTTTCTGGCACCAGTGCAGACAAGCCCCAAGTCAGCTCAATTACTGTGCAGGAGCTAGATGCAAAGCCATTGTGGCACTGAGCTGGGAAATAACTGCTGTGAAGACATGTGCAAGTCTCCCAGTGACACACAGTACTGTGAACTTCCATCAGGCAAGATGGAACATAAATGTCTCAGATGCTGGTCTGGTACCACAACTTATATGCACTTTGTCTAATCTGCCTCTGATCACAAATTTTTAAAAAAGTTTATTTTATTTACACTAGATTCAGTCACTAAGAACATTTCAGCAGTCAGAATGGAAATCCAGTACAGTGAATCCTTGCGCATTATATTACCTGGTTGCAAACACAAAACTCCTCAACCAAACCTGAACTCTGACAAGGGGCATCTTTCCCTGGCGCTCAGCTCTACACCATCTGACCACCTGCCTGCCTGGCAGGCTCCCTATCCATTTCATTACTGCCCGACAGGCAGGTATTCAGCCGGCAAATATTCTCTCCACCTGCCTCTTCACAGCAAGAAGCTGCAGCTGCTGAACTTCTGCACACTGCTCATCTTAAAGGGGCAGGAACCCTAACCATCTTAAAGGGGCGGGGGGGGGGTTGAGAAAAAGGAAAGGTGGCCAGACACCTGTTGGGTCCAAGTGGAGAGAAGGGGGGGACGGAGAGACGGGCGTCCATCATCCCGCGCTGGTGGCAGAAACGCCCCCTCGCCAACCCCGCAAGCCAGGAGAGCGAGTCCCATTACCTGTCGTCATTCCCCGCCCGGGCAAGTCTGGAAGCGGCTCTGGGCGCGGAGCCGGCGCCGAGGGAGAGACGCTGCACAGCAGAGCGCGCCCTCGGGGAGGGGGAGTCCTGCCGAGCGGCACCGCGGACGGCGGCGGCAGTGGCGGCTCTTGGCCGGCCGAGGGGAGGAGCCGGGCGCTGCCCGCCCCTCCCAGCCAGACCTGCTGCCTCCGTGCGCTGGCAGGGCCGCGGCCAGGGCGTGGCCGGGCAGGCTCGGGATCTCCCACGAGTCGCGCGCCGGGTGCGAATCTCTCGCCCGGCCGCGCGCAGGTAGCGCGTCGAGAGTCCTGGCTGGGGAGAGGCGACCCCTAGTGGCCGAAGGACGACGACAGTTGCACGAAGCGCCGCAGGATGGATGGTGTCCTAGGAGGTCTTGGCCCGCCTCTCGCTATATTCCTGTTTGCTGACTAACAAGCCCCGCCAAAGGCCTTCGCTCAGCGGGTGACCTATTTCTCATGCCCCCCCCCCACCATGCATAAAGCAACACAGAATCTTGTAGCACTTTTAAAACTATGCATTTGCAGTATTTACAAGGCACGTGTGCCTGGGAGTAGATTCCATTGAGCACAGTGCCACATACTCAAGAAACATGCATAATGTAGGGCAGTGGGTGCTTGCTTATGAAGGACCGGCATAACAGGGAGAAATGCCAGCAGCTAAGCAGACAGGCATCCCTGCAATACAACTAGGCCATACAGGCTCAGGAATCAGCAGGTCACTAGTGCCATTATTTGCAATTTCCCCAAACCTCTGTAGTTACAGTTAGAAACAAAGTTTCAAGTCTTACAAATCATACCACATAGGGAAACTGCTTCCCTAGCACGTTTACATGCAGTGAAATAGATATGAACGTGATATAGCAGTCGTACGATGCATTTGTCACACTTTTTTCCTCCTTTGTGAACGTTGCAAAAGGCATGAAAGTGGAGGCGACAGTGTCTTTTAAAAAAATGAGGGCTGCTAATATTAAATGTTTTTAACCAATTGCATGTAAGCAAACATGGTATTCTTCTCAAACGGCCCCCAGGTATGCTGTGGGAATTTGGGAGAGAGTCATTTATTAAAAGAGCTTTTGAGGGATCTGAGCCACTTCCCCCCCCCCCCAGGACAGTGGGTCTTGTCACAGATGGTGTGCCTTGACCATTTTAGTGCCTTGCCAAGATGCCATGAGATGCAAAAGGTTGAAAATCCCTGTTCTATACCCTCAATATAGGTGTTCTCTTCAGGTATTAAAGGAAATAACAGAACTTACAATTTAATGTAAAACACTCAAAACAAAACCACTCCTGCTCATTGCTAGGTTCAGGGCTCAATCCTAACCTGGCCTATTCCTAGGCCATCACACAGATGTGCATCATCCTCCCTGACTCCCAGAGTGGTCCAAATGCATTTTACGATGGCCCTTGTGCCAGCCAAACTGCTGGCCTAGCTCCAGGTTAGGATTGTGCTCTCAGCCATCTTAAAATAGTCCTTTTCATGCCATGCTAATATAGTACAGTGCAATCAAACGGGCCTGTTGGTCTCATTATTTAAAACCTAGTCCTACCAACTCAGCAAAGAAAGCATTAGCTGATCCATCTACGGATTAAATCAACATCTACAGCTATCAAAGGAGGCATATGCAACACAAACATGATTTCTAGAAACAGAAGTTTCACAGCACGAAAACATCCCACTCGTTTTCTTTAAAGGCTTGCTGGTGTGCTTGGTAACCATCCTTGAGTTGTAGCACTGGAACGGCTGGTCCTGATGAAAGCCAGCACGCCAGTGCTACACTCCGCAGGCTTGCCCAGTGACCCTGGAGGTGTCTTGTGCTTCTTATCTTTCACTGAAACTGCTTGGGTTGTATTTCATGCCCATCTCTGTGTCACTGTGCAATGGGGAGGGAGAAAACGTGGCCATCTCTACATTGATCTCCTGACCTTTTTTCACTTGCCTTAGCAGGAATTCCTCATTATCGTAAAAGACCCAATTGAGAAGCCTTGGGGGGGGGGAGAGAGATTGTATACATGCCAAGAAGTCTAAATACTAGGGAGTCTTCCTCTGGAGGCTACAACATGATGGGATACAGAGAAGAGTAACTCACCCTGAAAGGCAACTGTGCTGTGCACTTTCCCTATCAGGTTACTGGCAGCAGAAGGCACTTCCTTGTGAGTATTCCATTACAACAGAGATCTTCTCTGGTCTACAGTGGAGCAGCTCTAAACAGGCTTCAGCCTGAGAGGGTAGCAAAAACAAAATCAGTTTTTTGAACTGAGTTCTAGTAATTTAAAGGGACAGTTCTTTAATATGATGAATTTATTTTAAAAAATGGTACCCATGCCTGCCCAGCTTTGATAGAGGGGAAAAAGTTCCTTTTCACACAGCCGTTGTATGGGATCAGCATATTTCAGCAGATGCAGGTTGTCACTGCATAATTCTCAAGGGCAGCAGAATCAATACAGTCCCACCAGTGGCGTTTCTACAGGGAGGGCAAAGCTCTAAGTCTTGCAAGAAGCCTTACCTTGCAATGGAAATCACTCCTCTCCTGCACCGTTTTAGCCAATCCTCACAGGGAAAACAAACATCTTGGCGTTGCTTACTGGCTACAGCAGCAAGGGAGAGGAGGGATTTGCATGACAGGGTAAGGCTCCTTGCAAAACTTAGAGCTTTGCCCTCCCTGTAGAAACGCCTCTGAGTCCCACTGAGTTCTGCTTTCTAACAGATGCCTTTGGGGGAAGCCCATCGGAAGGGAAATGCAGGCAACCATCTCCTTGCTGTTGGTCTCCAGCAATTGGCATTCAATGGTATATTAATCGGAAGGCTCCATGTAGCCACTGAAGAGAACAAGCTGCTGCCAAATGGTCCTCTCCTACCCAGCCGTTAAGAGTGCTGGAGCCCTGCCCTCGGTTGCATCTAGTCACCCTAGACGTCCAAGGCTGTTGACCTAGTGAGAACCTTCTATACTGAATGAACTTTGCCTTGCCAGAAAACGTGAAGATAATTATAGCCTGCTCCATCAAATAATTTTCTCTCAGAAATTCTCTCAGCTCTGTCACATAAGCAAAGCAATACAACCCTACTTAGGCACACTTCAAAATGGATTCAGAAGGGCAGCTTCACAATTCACAGCAGCGCAAGAATTTCTCCTTGGCATAAACCAACATGGGCTAGAGCGGGGTGTCGAACACATTTCATACAGAGGGCTGCATAGCGCTCATGGTCCCTGCTGAGGGTGGACGTGATGCTAAGTGGGAAGTGACTCCCCTACTCTGTCATCCCCCCTCCTCCGAGCATGACCTCAACATGTTCTCTTCCGTCCTTTCCTCCTCTCTCTGCCCTCTTTTTTTATGTTTGTGGAAGCTGGTGGAAGCCCCAAAAGTCATCTGGATGTTTCCTGGCCTCTGGAAGTCTTTGCAGACTCCCAGGGGAAATAACCAGGAGAACTTGGACCCGCACCAAGAGCCCCAGCTGTTGCCAATCTTCCCTGTGAAAAACAGCTTCTAATTATCATCAGCTGCATGCCACTCAGCACTTCAGCCTGGTCCATTTAGCATTGGCTAGCCAATTAACTCCTGCCCACTTAGCTGGAGCAAGGGCCAATAAAAGCTTCTGTGTTGGGCCATTGCTTTGCCTATAGACGTGGCCAAGGGATGCTAACAGGGTGCATTGGGACCTGAACATATTTCCAGACCTTGCTATTGGAAGCTGTGCCATTTGGGGTAAGTTGGCCAAATGTGTTTGTGCTTGGAGACACCTCTGGGGTTGAGAGGTGCTTTTGTGTCTGCTATGTGTAAGTAGATGTGTTTGTAATGAAGGTATTTTTATTACAGGTTTCATAAAGGTTTTTATGCCCAAGCCAGCCTGCTAAAATGTAGATTTGCCTCATTGCATGTAATACCATGCTTTCTATGAAAGGCTATGGGGGAGGGGAACACAAATAGTACTTCAAGCCCCAAAATCCTATAGCTTGTAGCCTACAACTGAAGCATAGCTAGATTGAAGCTTCTCACATATTTGGCAATTTAAAAATTAGCCATTTATGGTCTTGCCAACACTGTACAAAACCAACTTGTCACTTGGTTTAGAGATTCTGAATAAACATATAATAACCTTTGGTTGACTCACTGTTCCTATTTGTCTCATGTGAATGGAAAAAGACATCAACAATGCATATAACACAAACGTTGTGAGTTGACTAATCCACTAGGATAAGGAAGAACATAGCAAAAATCAGTGTTGATGTAATGATTATCCTGAGAATTTAAAAGTTATTTTTTAAAGAGGAATGTAAATCTTTATGATTGAATATGAAAAGTAAATCTGTTTGAATATACCTAGTAAGAGATTTAGTTGAAGAGTGCAGAGTAGATCACCAAATACTCCATTTTCCCAACATCAAACCTAAACACAGGGGATTATGTACAGGAGCTATGAGACAGAAAGCCATGCAATCTAGTTCTGCTAAAGATGTGCTGTATTTATTACTTTGAGTTGCTGGCAATTTGATAGCTCTTTAAGAAATATGGAAGATGAAGCTATTTTACTTTATGGACATGTCAAAATCCCAGTAAAGAGCCCAGTAAATCTGTATAAATAAAGTCTAACTTTATACAATATTGGGAGAATTATTTCTAACAGTTAAATAGTCCTTGAATAAACCTTGACAGCACCAAATATTTTCCAAGCATCTTCAGTCTTCAATCACCAGTAGCATACATCCTTCAACAGGATACCTTGATTTTTTTTCTTCTCTTTTCAAATAATCTGATGGGAAACACTTGATTGACACCTGATTAAAGTAGTCAAATGCAATGAATTCTCAGGTGAAATTGTCCAATACTGGACATTGTTCCAGTGTCCTCTATAAACTGTCGTTCTCCTCCAGGGGTATGGGCTTTTTTCTTGCCATAGTAGCAAAGAGTGCATCCATCATTCCCAAGACTTCTAGTAATTCCTCTTGATAATCAATCTCTTTCTCTACTATACTTTGCAGTTTCACGAATTGCTTATCAATAACTGCAGATTGTCCAGCTACAGGCATGTAGATATCTGGCAAGAAAAAAAGATGCAAGTTAATGGTATTTCTCTGCTTAGTATTTATCTGAAACATATTATGAGTAGCTGTGTGCATCATCATGACTGAAACTATGTTACTGAAAATGAGTGAGGTTTTGCAGGCAATTACTTGTTCATCAGATGCTAACCAGCTGGTAGATAAGAGAGAGCAGGTACAACACAGCTTTTAACAATTGAACCATAAATAATGAAGTATTTTGTTCAAGTTTTCCCTTGCCATCAACTTGGTGCCACTTAAGTTGACTTGGTCACTAAGACAAGGCATATTCTCTTGGCCTTGGCCCTGTGCACCACTCTGCTGTTTCAATTTGCAAGAAATGAATAAAACACACACCCCTGACAACAACTCTGTAAGGCTTGCACAATACACATACATTTGGAATGTGCATTCTTTCAATAAAACCATTTTAATTAATTGTACATGGTGCTTCTGGACTCTTAATACATTTGAAGAAATGCTAACAGCTACCTTCATGCAACTCTTATAAGCATATGTTTATTAATCTTACTTTTTAACCATGTACAGTTGGTTCTCACTATCTGCAGGTTTACAATCCTTGAATTTGACTCACTGTGGATTGCAAGCCTGTGATAGTGGACCTCAGAGCTCCTGGGTCTCCCAGACACAACCAAAAGGCATTTCTGGTCCTGTCTTAGGGGCCCTGCGAGGTCCAACTGCAAATGTCATTATCCACAAGGGGTGGGTGGGAATCCAGGATATGGATCCCTGCAGATGAGGACCAACTGTATACTTCCTATAAGCAGAAAGCAAAGAATCATCATTAGCACAGATGACTCACAGCCCAATCCTATTCACCACTGGCACAGCAAGGCCCACACTGTATCCAGCTCACCTGTATTGAGAGGGGGGAGGTCTCTGAATCCTATATCTCATATAGAGCCCCAGCCTGTTTAGTGGGGCTACTTGGATCTAAATAAGCTAAATTGTGGTACAGGACAGGTAGGATGTTCAAGTCTAAGGGGATAAGGACATGGTGGAGGCCTCTTCTGATGTCTCCAACCCCTCCGCTGCAGCACTTACCTGCCCCAGCAGCCATTGGGCTGGATATTTTATTTATTCCACCAGCACTGCTTACTCTCCAAGTGCCAAAAAGCACTTTACGGTGCTTTTGCAACACTCAGCACAGTATACCGGCTGTTGCACTAGCACACCTCTTCAATAGGATTGGGCTGTAAATCTATCAAAGTAAAGGTACAGGAGCTTCAATGCTGTTATCTTCGGTTACAGACAAAGCAGTGAGCATTCTGCAACTGTGAGCAAGAATATAAACACACACGTTTGGACACTGCATGTTGAATTCATCATCATGTCAATTTCACCTTTCATACAGGCATATATTATTCATTTGCATTTTTAAGAGGAAAAATGTCAAGCCCTTCTGGCTACAACGATACTTTCAAGTCTATGGACAGTGCCTAGCAGGATCAAAATAAGCAACTTGTACTGATTTTATATTAGTCACCAATGAGCATGGCGTTTTACAACACAAGTCAGATCTGGCCCTGAAGGAGTCTACAGACAGAGATACTGGAAATAGTGGTATGGACAATGTTTATTTCATATGCAAGTACTTGGGCTTAGTTGCAGTGGGGTATTTCCCATTTTAGGGGAGAGTGCCAAAGGCTGCACATAATGATGTTTGTAGCTCCACAATTGATACAGAAATAGTACTTTGCACAGAATTCCAAATCTTCAGGAAAATATATGTACCAGCAAGTTATATATGGACAGACTTAGGGCTGCATCATAAGAAAGGATTCCTAACTTTCTTATGATACAACCTTAAGTCTCTCTATTACTTTCAATGGGATTTAGAATTCAAAATGGCTCCAAAAATATATACTTAGGAATACTATCTCTGTTTGACACTAACCCCAGAACCTACATACTTTTATTACAGTATTTATATACCACTTTTATCAGAGACAGTTTACATGAGCAGGCTGAAAATAAATCCCACTTTTCAATGAGGCTTTTACAAGTATTGTTCCACAAGACAAACGCACAGAATCTTCAGTTCTCCAGGTTTTTCCCGTTGAAGTGCAGTCGTCCCCCTGGCTGCCAGCTGTTGCACTTTCCAAGTTCTTACAAACACATACTATTTAGCTAGGACTCAATCAATGAGTGTTTTCAGATTTTAGTACTTACCTATAATCAATTCGGCAACATTTATCAATACAGGAGCAAATCTTGAATCAGCCACGTGTCTGAAATTAAATAATGAGATCAGCATAGATAAATCAAGAAAATTTAACTTTTATGATTTACCAGGAAAAAAAAGGAGATGGGGGAGGCTCTGTTTTGACATGCAAGCTAGAAGCGGAGTGAAAGCTCTGTCTACAGAAAACCCTCTTCAATCTCAGTCTGACAAAAGAATCTCCCTCCTCAAAATATGTGGGGGCCGATAAAGAGGTATACTTAGCCACCACATTTAACTTGATTGGGACATGACTGAGATGTACAAAATTATGCCTGGGATGGATAGAGAGAGGTTCTTTTCCCAGAACCAGAGGACATCCACTAAAATTGAGTGTTGGGAGAATTAGAACAGATAAAAGGAAATACTTTTTTACCCAGTGGGTAATTAATCTGTGAAACTCCTTGCCACATTTTGGTGTTTTAAAATATTTTCAGAAATTAAAAGAGATTACTTTTCCCAATAGAAATGTTGTGGCTGCATCTGCTAATACTATATCACCTACCTAGTACACTTTTAAAGCATTTAAAATAAAAATGAGGATTTGGAATGAGAACTTAGAATAAAAATACATAATACCACTTTCTGCCTTTCAGATAATGAACTTGCAAACAAAAACACACACACAAACACCCCTAACTATGGACTAAAAAACAGGGACTTAAACAATGGAGTTGAAAAAAGGAGAAAACAGGACAGGACTTAATAGGAAAGAATGAGGCAGAACTTTGTCATTTACTCTCTAGGGTAATTTCTGCTGATTGTGGTGTTTACTGTTACTGAAGGTGACCCTTAAAGGGCAAGTGAGATCTCAAAAAGGGGTAGGATTGAACTTCACACAAGTGAAATGTGGAATGAACACAAGTGAAATGAACCAGCAAGCAGAATACAATAATGAGAAAGTAGTGCAATTTTAGACTCCCTTAGACACCTAGCCTCAGTCTTCACATCCTTGCATTTCTGTTCCCCTTAATTTGTAGTGCCAAATACTGCTCTAGAGGCCATGACAATACCGTATCAAGAAAGCAAGGAGACGACTGAGCTGCTTCTCATCTCGTCCTGCAAGTGCATTTTTCAATGTTCCTCTGCGGCTCAATTCCTGCATGACAGCAACTGTAACTTCAGGTGGGTTGACTCTTTCAGGAGCCTAGAAGCACAAAACCAAGAGCATAGCAAATTCAAACGTTCTTCCTAGTCTACAAACAAAAAGATGTTCATTCAGAATTTAGCCGTTGGCATTTCAAGTTCATTTTTATGGAGGCTTGTTCTGGTTTTAGTCTCCAATTCTCAAAAAACTGGCTGGCAAAAGCACAAAGGTGCTCAAGGACTATCAAGTGATTACCTCTACTCCCCATAAGCATTAGTAAGTTCGTTTAGCAAACAGATATTCTGGATGGCAGTGACGGTTCTACAGCAGAAGAATTGGCCCAAAACAGAAAGGCTGGATGGAACACATGGGCCAGGCTGAGCTGCAGCACATGTGCCAGTTATGAACTAACATATGATCAGCACAGTTTTGATCAGCACAGTTAATTCTACAATAACTTCTAGGGCCAGTCCTTAGGAGATGTTGCTCAATGAGTAAATACTAAGACCAAGTCAAAATGCCCACTCACTTCCCAATTTCTCTCCACTGTTAGGAGGCCATAAAGTTAGAAAAGCCATTTTGGGACTCAAACAAGGACATTCACCTTCTTTTCTCCAGCAGTGTTCCTGCTCCCTGCTTCCATACACTTTTTCTTCCTGTAGTTCCTATTCAGAAGACCACAGAAAAGGGATAGAAAACATTGCTTTTTACTCTTGCTCTCATTCTGCTATAGCTTCATGATGATGAAGCCAAACCAGGCTGAGAGCAGCAAAAAGCAATGCTTCCTACTCTCAACAAAGGTCTTCTGGATAATAACACTGAAGAATAACACTGATACCCAGCAGCAGAAAACAGCTCAGTCACTGACTTTGGTAGGACCATAAAAAATAAGGATCAGGAGCAAAAACGGAGGGGGGCAAGTTGTCATGACACTTTATGCTCCCACAAACCACTGGTTCATTCAAAAAATGTTATCTACAGAACATTTAGCTCAGCTTCAGTAAATATACAAAAATAAGCACTGCTCTTAAAATACAAAGGGTACATGTTTGGGGTAGCTCAATTCTTCCTTAAATTGTATCTGTATGTAGATATGAAATGACACCTAGAATCCATAGGATGGACAGGAAAATGTTTCCTAAAATGAAATTTTGAGCAAACATTCCCCCCACTTGTAGTAAAGGCAACTGCGTTACAGATCAAAGAATACAATACCAATATTTGTGGATAAGCTTGCGACAGATTCATCTGAAAGACTTCCTCAGTTTGAGAGTGTGCAGGGGAACAATCCAGTCAGAAAGATACCCAAATAATGTTACCTGAAGTACTACATCCAGAGCTCTTGAAACCTGGAAGCTTTTCAGAAGTTTGTCATATTTCTTCAAATGATTTCTTACAGGCTTACTAACAAAGAAATCATCCTAAAAAGAAAAACAATCCAAAGTTTTACAAAAATTATTGCTTTCATTTTTATATGGCTTATCGTATTTTAAACTGTTTCTCCCAACACAGAAAAATATAGCAAGATATATTTTGTTCCTGTCAAGGTTTCTGTATTGCTTGTACTGCGATCAGGGAAAAAAATACTCTTCACTGTAGTTAGAAATTTAAAAACATATTCAAAGAAAATTCCTAGACCCAAGATTTCCTAGCCAATTAAAAAATTTCAATTCTTTAACTTTACATATGAATAAAATGAAAAGCACATTTTCTGTGCTTTTAGATGAAGCCCTTGTAAGCAAAAGGCACCATAGTGGGACCATTCCTTTCTATGTTACAGAGAAAGAGGAAAAGCTCTTCTAAGACACTGTGTGTTAAAACAGTGTGTGTTTTTAAAAGTGCTTTTTTAAAAATAAGTTTAAAAATTGATTGGGCACACTTTTTAATCAACCAATCTTACTACTTACTCAACTCACAGCTCAGTCCTACCTAAGCACCCATGCAGAGGCACTAATGTGGCATCCCCTGAATCCTGCAGAGGAGTTTTAGCCTCAGAAGACTTTCCTAAAGGAACATTGGTTCCCTTCCCCCAAGGTAAGCCCATCAGCAAAGTGGGTCAATTCAATATTGCTGGCGCACATCCCTGTGGATCGTTTAAGGCAAATTAGACCAGGGAAAGGGGTTTAGTTATGATTCAGTGGGCACCACTGCTGCCAAACCCACCCCTTTTGTAGACTCATTCTGACCACCTCCTCACCCCCATTTCCTCTCTGTTCCACCCACTTCCCATCTCCCTCCTAACCCCTATGCAGCTTTCCCTAAGGCAATACCAATGCTGCACAGACCCAGCTGTCGTGCTTGCAACAGCCAGAAAGTGCATTATGCTGCTGGAACACGTGTTCCGGCAGCATAATGGTCAGTTAGGATTGGGTCGTAAATTTTGGAGGCTAACTGATTTCCCCTTAAACTTTGTTACTTTAAATTAATCTCCAAATTAGAGACTGCTGCACCACTGAAAACAGTCCCCAGCACGAACTGCAGTTCTGCCAGGACGATTGTGAAGATCCCGACGACAGCCCCCGGGGTCTTCACAGTGAGCCGCTTCTGAGGTCAGACACCCCAGCATGCCTTGTGGGTGGCATTCCATGAAGACCCCCCGGGGGCTGCAGTTGGGGTCTTTGAGCTCCCATGAGCAGAATGGCAGACGCCATTCACTTGTGGGAAGAATCTGGGGGGGGGGGCCGAATCCAGCACACAGGCCTGAGTTTGGAGCCCCCTGTTTTAATATGATGTATTAAAACATGCAGTTGGCTAATAGAAGACAAGGCCCCAGCTGAGCATCTGTTCCCCCGTACCTGCTTTGGCAAGTAGTTTCTTCCTTTCACAAAGGTTCTATAGGCAGGCCTTCTCTTCCTATGACCAGGCTCTCTTTCTTCATGCTTCCGATGTTTAACATTTAATATTCCATTCGTCATGCCTACAACTAGAGTTTCATCCTCAGGCTAAAGGGGGCGGGGAAAAGACAGCTTTCCTTAATAATAATAATAATAATAATAATAATAATAATAATAATAATAGGATTTATATACCGCCTTTCTTAGGTCACCAGATTTCTCTAATGACTATAACTCAAGGCGGTTTACATGGGCAGACTTTATTCAGAAACCTGAAGGTTTTTACAATTTATACAGAAATGTTCTATCTTTCAAGAACTACACACATACAGATGGATCTTTCTGGATTTAGTCCTTCTTTCTGGCCACCTGTTTGTCTTCTTGCTGGCTGATAAATGGCTTCCCTGCTCCCACCAGAGAAGCGGCTGAACTTCGGCACAACTCCCCCTCACACAAGGCAGCCAAAGCTCAGCTGTTAATCAGTCGCAATTAACGAGGTCTGCCGCTCACAGAGACTTCCTGCTGTCCCGAACTGGCGACCTTCAGGTCTTCAGCTCTTATCTTCAGGCAAACGGAGGCATTAACCCTCTTGACTAAATCTTCTGCCAGGAACTGGTTAATCTTCTTAACCAGGAACTGTTGCCCAGAAAACAAATTTCTGGGAATCTTTTTTTTTTTTAGATTATATTTGTTTGGCTGCAAGTTGTATATTGTGTTACAGAGGCACAAGAGGCAGGCAAGTCAACACCAAACAATTATAGTATAGTACTTACTGCTAATGCAAGACTGAGAATTGATGCTTCATAATTAAAGCTGTGAACCACTTTATAGGAAGTTGTACTGTAAACCTTCACATGTCTGCAAAGAGAAAGTTGAGTATGTAGCTGAGAGCTGTAGAATATCTTAAAGACAGTAATTCTGCTCACATTGTCAATGAGCAACAACCTGTCACCTTGGAAGTAAGAAGAGATGTTAAGGAGACCCCCAAATGTACACATGTGAACAAGTATTACTAGCAAGATATCCTGCATGCTCCAATCTCTTAAAATATTCTCTTAAAATAATTTATTTGGAATTGCAACTACTATTGAAAATTAAAATAGGCTCAAATGGGAAACAAAATTTTGGTTTGGAGATTCAAGAAGCTGCAGGTGAACTGGCAAAGATTTATGGGCAATCTCTTCACAGACTGGTTCAAGTAATTCTCTGTTTAAGAGCACAACCCTAACCTGGAGTTAGGCCAGAACAGTTTGACTGGCAGAAAGGCCACTGTACAGTGCTTTTGGACCACTCTCCGAGTCAGGGAGGATGGCGCATGTCTGTGTGCTGGCCTCTCTGACTCCAAGAGTGTTCCAAACATCCTTTACGGTGTCCCTTGTGCCAGCCAAACTTTGTTGGCTTAACTGTGCCAGTTAACTAACTCCAGGTTAGGATTGCGCCCTAAGAAAAATTACAGAGGCAAGAAAATGTGTTTGAGAATTGCATCTGTCTCAATGTTAATTCCACTGCTCTTAAGGCTGTAGTCCTATATACACTTACTCTCAGAGTAAGTCTATTGCACTCTGTGGGATTTACTCCTGAGTAAACATGCCTAGGATTGCACTTTTTCAGTCAACAAGAATGCAGTGGGGAAGGGTAACACATCAGCCTAGCCTTCCCCAAATGCCTTGGGGAAGAACTCTGCGCTAAGAACTATTATCTACTTAGGGGATGGAGAGGGAGAGATAATATGAATATCTCTGCATACTCATTTAATTGGGTGGAAAGGTAGGGTACTGATTACAGGAGAGGGTTCTAGAAATCCACTATAATCTCTTTCTCTAGAGATTCACAAGGCACTACCCATAGCTTCAGAACAAGCTGGATGGGTGTGAAAAGAGCAAAAGAGTATTCGTGCTGATATTTTGGGGGTGCTGAGTTGGTTGCCAAAACCACATTCTTCACTTGCAAAGCACAACTTCAAAATACACATGGCCCTATGTATGAAGTTATTAATCTACATGCAATACCATCTAGAAAAACTTAAAAAAATAAATGGTGAAATATACAAACCGATCTAATGAGCCAGAGAGCAGCCTTTGACCAGAGCTACTCAGACACAGACAGGTTACAGTCTTGTGGTGATTTCTCAAGGACACCAACAACTGTCCTCCTTTAAGAATATCCCAGACTTTGACGTAACGGCCACCTGTAAGGGAGAGAGATGAAGCAATATTTCACATCCATTTGAGTGCAAACAGTCAAACTGTTTGAATGGAACAGTCAAGGAACAAAGACAAGGAACAAAGGAGACAAGCAAGTACAAGGACAGCCATAAAGTTAATGTATACAACCTGTGTATGTATACTTATGCATCAGCAGTAGATTGTCAGCCAGAGGGCACTTGGGATTTTTAAACATGCTTCCTCTTTGGATGGAAGAGTATACATACTATTGGTACACTAAATGAATGGAAAGGGGATTGTGTAGTGCTTGTTAATGCACCACATCTCTGGATGCTGCACCAACATAGCAGAAAAGGATAATTAGATGAATGAACCTTCCCAAAAGAAAAAATGTTCCTTAATGTGGATGAGGGAGACTCACCCCTCAGTGTGGGAAGGAAAAACCTGTCAAGTGAATGTCACTGAATTCCAAGACACTTGTGGAAAACAGATAAAAGAAGCATAGGGACATAACCAGTCATAGATTTTTAATGCATCCTTAAGCAACAAGGCATCTTCTACAGAAATGCATGCAATAAAAGTGCCAACATAATCACTAATTCCTAGCCTTTTTACTACTGATAATATGAGGAGGGCTTTTTATGTTTAAACAAAATGAGGTATTTTTCATTTAAAAGTTCAAGTTTACAGCTGGAAGAAATAACTGTGTTTCAGTCTCAGTGCAGAGTTACCTGCAGCATCTTCTGTCTAAACTATAAGGTGTACAGGATAAGCAGTAAAAATGAAAAAATACTTAAGAGCTTCACCAAGATTAAACTTAAGAAATAAATCCCTTGATGGATCTGTTTCCAGTGTATCTGTCCGTGCTCTAATACAATCACATTTGAGCTGCAAGATAAAGCAAATTGGGGCCAAGGGGCACACATTTATCATTGCTGCTTTTATAGATTATCACTGCTTGTTGTTTTTAATGCGTTTGTTGAAATTGTTAGCCACCTTTGGTGGTAAGTGAGATAAAGATATTGATAATGCATCTCA
The DNA here is from genome assembly GCA_029204185.1 of Lerista edwardsae. NCBI lineage: Eukaryota > Metazoa > Chordata > Lepidosauria > Squamata > Scincidae > Lerista > Lerista edwardsae. The sequence continues at coordinate 51,244,921 of JAJKFI010000001.1, read as the reverse complement.
ATGAAAGAGGCCTACACATGGGACTCATCAAAGCCACACACTGTGGTGCCTTCTAGAGGTACCCCACAAAGGAGCCTAAACCCTAAAGAGCTGACAAAGTGCTGGTCCCTAATAGCTGAAATCCAAAAATATTCACCAATTAGCCCATTTTAAGACAGAAAATCTGGGGATTCTCAATACAAGTGCAATTGCAGATAAAAATAAACGCTAGCTATTCAGCAAAAAATGAAAGGAAAAAGAGAAGAGGAAACCAGCTGTTTGATAAAATACCTGCAGTCACAAGAAGACCTCCAGAAGGAAAAAGATTAACACTCTCAACCGGCTGCCCATGTTCTATTGTCATGATGCTTTTTTCCGTCCTTGTATCAAATATTTTCACAGTATGATCATATGAACCTAGAAGGTGCCCCAGAACAAGAACGAATTTGAGACTTCCATGCATGTTAAAGGATTGAATGCTGCACTAGGTGCAATTTGTGTGTTTAGAACAATCACCACCCATTCCTGCCTAAAATTTACAAAGGTAAACTAACCATTTTGAATTCTAATGGGTAAATAACATTCTACCAAGCACAATGCTCAATTTCAGAAGTTAATAGTGTAAAGAATTGTAAACTGCACAGTAACACATATAGCAAACAGCCATGGCTTACGTTTATGAAATTTTATTTTAAGCCAGTGAAGCCATATAGTCATTTACCTAAATTACAGGATCATCCCATGATGTCTTGGCTCTTTTTAAAGTCAATGCTTTGTTTTAGTATTCATGCCTAGGGCTGCAGCCCTATGCATGGTTACCCAGAAGTAAGTCACTGTGCTCAATGATACTCAGGGCCCAATCCTATCTAACTTTCCAGTGCCGATGCAATCAAAATACAGCACCAAGGAAAGGAAACAAAAATTCCCTTACCTGGAGGAGGCCTCCCTGGCTGCCCCCCTACTGCAGAATGCAGTGTTTGCCCTGCTGGAATGGCTGCACCAGTGCTGGAAAGTTGGATAGGATTTGGCCCTCACTCCCAGGAAAGCATGTATAAGATTGTAGGAAAGCATGCACTGGATTGTATCCTTAGACAGTCAGAGTGATACTTGGGGGTGAACAAAAATGGAACTACATACAATCTAGACAAAGAAATTAACACAAAAACGTTTCTTCCCTTCAATAGCAGAGTGGAGAACAGAAAGGAAATAAAAAGCAGCAGTGAACATGAACCTTCTATACTTAAAAATAATATCCACAGAGAGAACATATCTCTACAGGCAACATAAAGCTCCAATTATAAAACTGCAATGTAGGCAATTATAAAACAAGTCACAAACCTGTTACAAAAAGATCTGAATGCAGTTTACTAGCGCAGCCACATCTCACATAATCTGTGTGCTCTTTGTAAGATACTATTTCCGTAACAGATGGAATGTCCCACACCTTCGACGAGTAATCATCTGCTCCTGATACTATCCGGTACTTATCAGACAAAAAGTCCACAACACGCACAGCTCTAAAACCGAGATTCAAAATATCCCACATCAGCTCAATTCACATACCTAAACTTGCTTATTTATCTACATTGCCACGGACCAATAAATACATAGAGAGGGAAAGTAGCTTTCAAATTACAGTACATATTCAGCAGCCAGAAGTCTATCTGAAAAACTTCTGCTGAGCTGGGCTAGAATTAACAGTCTAATGGCTATGCACATAGTACAACTTATCAGATTGGACTCCGAGTACTGCATAATATTAATCAACTTTTAATGTTGTACTGGTCCTAAGACAATAGTCTAAGGACATATCATAAGGCTATATTTCTATTTTTGCTTGAACTTTTCAGTCACATATTTGTTACCTTCTTGCTCAGGGCCAGCTCTAGGAGTGGCAGGGCATACCTGTGGGGCCCCCATACTCCCCACAGGGCTCCCCACTAACCAAGAAGAGCACTTGTGGCACCTGGAAATAGTTGGGGGTGACAGGATGATGTCACTGCCAATTGCTTCCAGGAGGCCCATTTTGGGAACTTCAGAAGCTGGGGCAGCTGAGAGGTCCCAAGGTAAAGCTGCTCTGCTGGCCCCACTGACCTACAATCCTAAAAGAACTGATTGCAGCAGCAAGCAATATGCTCACTGCACTGGTGCAGGGCCCCCCAAAGCACAAAGTCCGATGTGATGGCATTGGTCACATTGGCTTAAGGCTGGCCCTGTTCTTGCCAAACACTTTCAAGGGAACATGCATAATGAAATTTAACACTACTGAGAAAACATATGGCCTATTTAAACCCCATTAAGGGCTCAATCCTAACCTGGAGATGGGCCAGCACAGTTAGGCCGGCACAAGGGACACCGTAAACTATGTTTGGACCACTCCCAGTCAGAGAAGCCAGCACACAGATGTAAGCCATCATCCTTGACTCCGAGAGTGCTCCAAACGCGTTTTACAGTGGTAGTTGTGCCGGCCAAACTGTGCCGGTCTAACTCCAGGTTAGGACTGCACTCCAAAAGAAAATAATCTTAAAAGAGAAAAACCAATAAAAAACATTTAAGTTCAGAAGTTCAAAGATGCTGAACACAATCAAATTTTTTAATAAAAAATCATTTCATTCTCTTTTGAAGAATCTGTTGGGAATGGGCCCAAGTGGGTCTCCTTAAATAACAAGTTCCAAAGACAGTGAAAACCTTGGCCAGATTACTTACCTGTTGTATCTCTCAAGGTGATGGACCCTGAAAGTAGAGTCCCTGATCTCACCAAAGAGAGGGTTTCATGTAGGTAAGAATGCAAAATGCAAGTTTGTAACTCACACAATTATGTTATTAAAACTTTAGCTACATTTCTATGTTCAGTAATTTAAAGTGGAACATAAGAACTCATCTTTGCAGAATGGAACTAATATCAACACAAAACTTCAGACATAAAACTGTAATGTCACATTTACAATATACGTTAACACAAGTTGGCTACAAGTGAGAAGCCACTTGCTTCACAAAGCTTTTGCGCATCCAACTGCAGCTTATAAAAATACTTCAAAGGTACGTTGCAGTTTGAAGTTATAATGCATGTGTTTAAACTTTCTTACTTCGTATGCCCCTCAAACTGTCTCAGTGGTGCTTTTCCACCAATATCAAAGAGTCGAATGCTGCCGTCTTCACAGCCAGCAACCAGCAATTTCCCATCATCTCGATATGTAGCACAATATGCTATATCTTTGAAGCGAGAAAACGTTTTGATTGGTTCTTGAGAATATCGGCCATAAATGTGAATCTAGGATAAAACATTGTTTATATATTGTCATACAGCATGAAGTGAAAAAGCAGGAGCAGAGACTGAGAGCCTTCTCTGGCCCAAGGACTGCAGTGCAGAACTTAAACCACCCCATCTGTTATGAATGAAACGAAGTGGGGGAAGTCAGAATTTTGCATGCAAAAAAGGGGGCCAGGTGCTCTGCGAAGACAGGCATGGCAGTTGACAGTTCTTAGTGAGATCCTTCTCAATAAAAGCTGAGCCACTTAGGTTCAAGGTGGGTGGGGCAGGTTTCCTAGTCACTGCAATGGTACCTTTCATTACCTCATTACTACTCTTTCATTCCCCCACTCCTTCAAATGGCAAATTTACTTACATGGGCGAAAGGAAAGATTGAATTAAAGCCATCTCTAACCAGTGCAACTGGGACATTGTTGATGTTACCCCAACAATCTTGCTGACTGTAGCCCATTTACTTTGTCTGATACAAAGTGAGATTAAACTCAATTTTAACTGCATAGCTGTGCTTTGGATTTTTAGAGTACAATCCCAGCACCCATGTAGCACCAACATAACACTGTTGTGTTGATCCTACATCACTAGCACCAACGCTACCAGTAGCATTGGCCCAAGAGTGCCAATGGAGAGCCTCCCTTGCGCCTGCCGAACTCGGCAGGCGCGAGGGAGGTTTTGGGAGGAAGGAGGGCAGGCCATACTCTCAGTCATACTAAAATAACCACCATATAAAACCACCATTTTTAACATACATCATAATCTAACCTCTTACAATCCACATAGACTATTTCTTGCTAGAGAAACAGTTCTTGCCCTTCTTTGATTTTCCAAGCATATGCTTTTCCTTAACGTAAACCAGCTGTTCCCAACCTGGGGGTACCTTAAGGCTGAATGGCCCAGTTTTGCTTCCCAATGGTGGGTCGCAACCCATAGATTGGGAAGCACTGACCTACAGTTCTTCAGAAGGTTCCCAACTCTGCCTTAAAAGGGCAAGAGGTTGGGAACCACCAGTGTAAACACACCAGCAATTTTTCCGTGTTATCAACCTAGCTATAGCAGACATTAACAACGTCTCAGAGATGTTTTTCGGAGGACCAATGAGAGAAGGATTCAAGTTTTCTTGTGCACACAAGGACATGGCAATCACTTCAGCAGTTAAAATTGGATCCTACAGAAGACAAATTCAGCATAACTTCAGTATAAACAGAGTACAGGAAAAACTATGACAAAAAAATGAGGTTGCATTTTAACTCTTACCCTCGATGAGGCCGTCACAGCATAGTTATATGGAGGAATGGGAGAAAAGTCAATTTTATTCACTGCACCAAATTCTTTTATCTGAATGGGGGCCTAGAAAAAAGGTACCACAGTTTTAGTTTCCTTTTCAAGAAAGTTTCATCAGTAACGTATCCACAAATGCATGAGAATGAACCAACACCTTAAAATTTTTTAAAAAGTAGACTTGAAAAGTGGTTGATTTTTTTCTTGTACTAATTTTGCTTGTTTAATGCTGTATCAGTCACAACTATTGCTATTAAGATACTTTTCAAAGACTGTATAAACTTTACACATCAAACTACTATCTTTTCTAATGAAATCTCTTTAAATAACAAGTATTACTCAAACCCCAAGCTTGTATGTAATCATTTCAATATCGAAGTCAAATCAGACACAACTTTCCAAACTTACAATGCATTCCTATACATCTCTATGCAACAGTAAGCCCCACCAACTTTAGTGGGACTTATTCCTCAGGAGGTGAGTATAGGATAGCAGCCTAAGGTATCTATCAGTTTCAATCCCAATAGCCAACTATGTATTTTTACCTTGTAATTCTTCCAATACAAAGTATCCTTTGTTACTTTCTCACCAAGCTTTGGCAAAGACTGAACTACCAAAGGCTTGTAGTTTGCCATTATTTCTTAAATAAAATTTCTTCAAAATAAGTACAGTCCTCCCAGATCGTAGTCTTCACAAGAATAGCAGCCTTTTGAAAAATAAAATAAAAAACATCTTGGTGAAAATACAAAAGATTTACAAAATTTTGAAATCTACAGACTCATTGAATTAATTCAAACACAAGTCACACATTTGCCACTGAATGTACAGTATATTGGCTAATCTACCTACCTTCCTTCATTTTGAGAAGAGGGGAAAGTAATGGGCATGTGCATACATATACATTAAAAGTCCTAGGTTCAAGACTCCACTAAGCCATGAGGCTCAATTTGGGCCAGTCAATCTCTCAGCCTAGATTAAGTCACAAGATTGTCACAAGGATCACATGGAGGACTCCACTTCCAAGTACACCACCTGAACTTGCAACTTAAGGGCAAGAGAGAGATGTAAATCATAATTTTGAGTGTCAGCTAACAACCTGTTCCAGTGCTTTTCAAACTGTGGATCAGGACCCATTTGGTGGGTCGCAATCTGATGTCAGGTGGATCAGGAAACGCTGGGAGCAGCCATTTTGGCAGCTGCAGACCTTTACTCTTGCTATATTACTTTTGTGAAAATTTAATAGCTTAAATTTTCAAGTGAGATTTTTTTAAATGTGTTTTTGCATAATATTTTGTCCTAAGCTTGCTTTCTGTCCTGGGTGTTTCACCGTCATGCAATTGCTGCAGTCCAAGAACACCAGTTTGAATTCAGGAGTGTCATTTGATTACGTCACAATGATGGCAATTCCTGCTTGATGATGTCACTTCTGGCCATGACATCATTTCCAGATCAATGACATCACTTCTGGTGGGTCTCGACACAAGTGCCATTCTAAAAAGTGGGTCCCACTAAAAAGTTAAAAAAAGTTTGAGAACCACTGACCTATGCGGCTTCTTATTTGCAAGCATATAACACCACTATTTAGCAGCTGTCTATGTGCAAAGTAAAATGAAGAGTCAACATACATTCTTTTAACATAATTCAAGTGCAATATTTCAGCTAAAAGCCAAAAATTGATTTTAAAAAACCCACACCTTTCTTCTTGTTAGATAACATATATCACATCAATAAACATAGGGAAGGAGGTTGAAGAGCGACTTTCCCAACTGAAGAATCCATCCCAAACAACAACAGTCTCCTCATATCTTTTAGGCCAGTGGTATGCAAACTTTTTAGACTGGGACCCACTTCTTAGAATGGCACTCATGTCGGGACCCATTGGAAGTTATGTCATAGCCAGAAGTGACATCATCAGGCAGGAAATGATATCATTGTAACATAATAAAATGACACTCCTGAAATGCAAATTGGCATTTTTGGACTGCAGCAATTGTACAACCATGTAATATCTGTCAGAACGCAAGATTAGGACAAAATATTGTGTAAAAACAGTGAACTAAAAACAATTTATTTTAAAAAACCCTCACTTGGAAATTCAAACTGTTAACATTCACAAAAGGAATATAGCAAGAGTCAGGTCTGCAGTTTCCAAGATGGCTGCTCCCAGCTTTCCACGACCCACCTGACATCATGTCGCAACCCACCAAATAGGTCTCGACTCACAGTTTAAATACCACTGTTTTAGACTATGCATAAATTATAAAAAGAAATAAGGCAAGAAACTAGCACTGATTGGCCAGAAGACACTCATCTCATTGGCTGCAGTGGATGTCAATCAACCCCGAAGAAATAGTTTTGTAATAAAACAGCACTTTTAAAAAGCAGAGCTGTCAGAGTTATTGCTGTACAGGCATGCCCTGGTATCTGCTAGGGTTCCGTTCGGGACCCTATCATGGATACTTGAAACTGTGGGTACTAGAGATACCTTTTTAAAGATAGGAAAACAGTAGTGATTTTGCTGCAATGAGGTAAAAAAAAAAGATTTGCTTAATGCTCCCCTATCTTTTTAATAAGTGTTCCAGTATCCATGGTATCTGTGGATAACTGAAACTGTGGATACTGAATTGGTGGATACCAGGGCATGCCTGGACTCATAATGGTTTGGAGTTAGGGATAAGTAGCAAAGTATCTAAATTGGAAGGCAACAATTACTCAAGATGGGAAAATCTACACAGATTCGAAAGAAAGTACTTCTTCACACAATGCAAAAGTTGTGGAATTCACACCCTAAGACACATTTAAAGGAGAAACATACAAAATTAGCAGAGAATAGAGTGATTCTACTGACATAATGGCTAAATGAAACCTCCATGTTTAGAGAAAGTGCCTCTTTAAATACCAGATGCTGGAGACAAGAAGTTGCTGGAGCCTGCTGCTTTTACTGTATAACCTTGTTTATAGGGTATCCAGAGGCAGATTTCTGCTTCTTAGAAACAGGATGCTGGACAAGACGGACGCTCGGGAGACCCTTCTGAAACCTGACTTGGTGCCTTTCCTTCCTCACAAATTCCTGCACGTCCTGTAGCTCTCAAAGCCATAACCGACCAGCAGCGGAAAAAATGTGGCCACCCTTAAGTGAGGGTCCGACGGCCTGAAGAAGAGCGGAAGCATCGCAGAGGTGGCCGGGCACCTCGGCAAGACGAAATTTTCGTCCACTCCTCCCAGAGCCCCTCCATGACCTTCAGCCACAGCCTCCCCTTACCTCAAAATCCCGGGCTTTCCTCTTCAACAATTCACAGTCACGTTGCTTCCCAAGGAAGCCGCCATCATAGCATCCCAACTTCCCGGTGGGAATTACGTCATAAGAGCTGCGCCAACACCGCCTTGGGCGCGCAATGATTCGCTAACAGAGGACGGGATGCGGGGCGGGGCTATTTTCCCCATAGAGGTAAAATAAGATGAGCGCCACGGACAATACCATATTTCCGACTTCCGTATGAGCGCCGTAGATGACGTGCCAACATTTTGCAGCCCTAGACAGCCAGTTTTATCTCCCACATCTCTATCGCGCCTGGTCTTGTCTTTGGCTTTAGTCGTCCCCTGCCATTGAGCAGCATGAAAAAGGGAGGAACTTTCATAGTGACCTATAATAGCTTCGCCTCTAAAAGGATATTCGCGTGGCCGTAGGGAGGTTTTTACTGTTTATTATAACTCCATGGGTTTTTATAGGCTGGGGAGGAAAAGACTAGAGTGACAACTCTATTGTCCAACGACGACGGACAATACAGCTCAACCCCAGCTTTCAGTTGCAAGCAAAAACTTGTATTTCTTGATTTGCACGGAGAGGCGCTTTCATTGCGTAATGTTTAAAGACTAACAGTGCCGGACAATAGGTGTTAACTTGAAATTTTGGGCTTAATCGGAACCAAATTTCCAGCACCAGGGTAAGGACAATGCAGGTCCGAGGTAAAGGGAACAAACATTCCCTCACCTTGTGGAGGCCTCCGTGACTGCTCCTCAACTGCAGGATGCAGCACATGCCCCTTTGGCACAGCCAGCTCAGTGCTGGAAAGTTGATTAGGATCGCGCCAGAAGTCTCTCTCTCCGGGAACTGTGTATAGGCATGCAGCCGAAACAGCATCTCCTCCACGAAACAAGCGCTGAATGGATAGGAACGTGGGCCCTGTCTTTGCTGCTTCCCACTCACAGATGCGCTGAAGTTCGGCTTGGGAAGCAACCAAACTTGGCAAACTGAAAAAACCAGAGGTCTACCACTTCGCGTGACTCTACCCATCCTCCGTCTGTAGGTCTATGGGCTTTTTTGGCCAGAGCTGTGAGAGGCGTTTTCCACTACGAGGCACGTTAAGCGGAAGTGACGGCACAAGACAATAACAACAACAACGGCGCTGGGCGAACGTCGGCGAGGAAGGCCACGAGGTTGCGGGAGGTAAGAGACGCGGGGAGCGGCCCGAGAGTGACACGTAGCCCGTTCTGGTTTCCAGCGGCGGTTGTGGTCGGACAGAGTGCCAGAGCTGGGACGGCGAGACCCACGTTCACAGCCCTGCTCGGCCGCGAGATTCGGTGGGTGCCTTTAGGCCTGTCGCGCTCTCTCGAGCCCGACCTACTTCTGCCAGGGCGCGAAGAGGTCGGAGCTGCGGTGTGGAGCTGCCCCAAGCCGAGCCCTTAAGAGGAATGTTGTAAAGCTACTCCAGGTTTCTTGTGAGGCTGAGCCCTGAGTTGCCCCAAAGGGCACGAAGAACGTCCGGGGCGGGGAGGCGAGGTTCAAACTCGCACTTTTCCAATAAAGTTTTCCTTTCTCTGGACTCGGCTACTACCATCTGATGTTGAGTATGAACAATGGACCAGTCTGTTGCAACGAAGCAGCCTTTCGTTACGGATTAGCTGGGGCAAATGCGTCTGGATACATTTCCCTATTTAAGACCTTGCATTATAACGCTCAACCATTGTAAGAGATTTCAATAGACTCCCTTGCAGGTCTGCACTTCTGGGCACAGCTAGGTTGCTTTGAGTTCAGTGCAATTTTCAGCAGCCTTCTGCTGCAGTCACACACACTTATCTCAGGACAAGTCCAACTTGTGTTTGCATCTGAATGAACATATATAAAACGCCTGTTACCACATGCAGCGTATAGCTACATAAAATTTTGAGTACCTAAGGAATTTCATAACAGAGCCTGAGAATGGGTTATGTCATGCTCAGAATAAATAACTGCAGCTGTTCAGAATAACCTTTTTGCTTTATTTTGCCTAATGAATGAATGGCATTGTTAACCTATTAATGTTTTGTGTTCAGTTGCAGGTTGTAATAAGTCTCAACGAAGATTTTTAAAAGACATGCTTTAGAAGTCATATAAAAAAGACCTTACGATAATGGAATCTTCAACAAATCTAGATGTTGGTGCCCAGTTAATTGTGGAAGACTGTGCTAGCAACTACAGCTTGTCTCATATGCCAGATATTAAAGTGGAGCATCACCTCGATTCCAGTGTGGAAGAAGGACAAGCTCAGAGTGTTGCCATGGGAATGAAATTCATTTTGCCCAATAGGTTTGATATGAATGTGTGTTCTCGGTTTGTCAAGTCCCTGAATGAAGAAGATAGCAAAAACATTCAAGATCAAGTGAACTCTGACCTTGAAGTGGCTTCTGTATTATTTAAAGGTGATAATTTTAAAATATTTTTAACCTTCACTATGTGTATAAGAGGAATAATGTGGCATACATCAGCACATATAGACATGTGTTTCATTTAGGGCATTCTATAAATAAAGAAAAAATAAAAGATTTAGTCCACAGAAATGTCCAATCCTGGTTTTCAGAAAACCAGGAAGTTACTAATCAAATGCAGGGTACAAGAGAAGGGGGAAGCATGCATGTACTGGCCTAGATTACATAATGACAAATTATGATTTGGTTGTACATTTAAACTTACTCAGTATCTCCCATCTGTTCCATTTATTGATATTTAGCTCCTTTATTGGTTTCGTGCTGGCCTTTCCAACTGACTTTGATTATCACCCTTAGAATATTGCTTTCTTTAGTTATTCCTACAACTATTATAGCTTTTTGTTTCCTGTCTTCACATAGCTGAGTGCAATATCCATACTTCTCCTTCTCCTGGGATTCAAGTAAGACATGTCTACACACCATCAACTACTAAGCATTTTTCACCTATAAAACAGTCAACCACTTTGACAAACAAACACAGAGGAAATGAAGTCTCTACAACACCTTTGCCTGTAAACTGTAAGTATAAGGGGGAATACAGAAGATCTACACAAGTAAGGCAGGTTTCTGAGAAAGCATACAGGAGTCAAGTTCTCTGCTCAGAAGTAGATTGGACTAAGGTTAATGTAGATTAAAAATGGAAGGTATCCTTTCTCCCAGGCACAGCTGGGCACTATTATGTTAGGAATTGTAGTTTCTACCGCCAGACAATTCTATACTCACACAGCTGGATTTTGTATAAATTGTCTGCATTGCACAGATCTGCGTAATTTCTCTTACTTTGCATAATCCATTGTGGTTTTGTTAGTTATGGGGGATGCAAGGATACTTGCCCATTTACTGAAGGTTTTACTGTCACCTCTCTGGCTTTTGGGGTTTTAAGCAGCATTGCCCATGCTCTTTCAAGTGTATTTCTGCTGTCATATGGGCTAGCAACTTAATAAAGGCTGAGATTTTCAGGAAGCAAATCCTGTGCCCCATTCAATCTCCCCCATTGTGTGCTTTTTCTTTTGCTCTTTCAAAACCCTGTTGTTGTGATTCTTGCATTATATCCCACCAAGCTGTCATGCAGGTCAAACTAAACTCCTGCCAGGCTAGTTGTGGTTCAGTTTTGCTGGGCTTGAAAGACCACAAACCAGCTAAACTTATCCGAAAATGTGGAACTGCCACCACCCCTCTGCCATTCTTGAATCCAGGGATGTTCTAGACCAGTGGTCTCCCTGGAAGGAGAAGACCACTTGTGAGGCAGGGTTTCAATAGAGACATGATGCCTGGGATCGTGCTGCTGCCTTGGCACCGGGGAGGGGAGTGTCCTACACATACCTTATGATCATGCTAGCCCATGGGGAGGTACGATGGAGGCGGCAACGGCTGTTGTGCTGTATCCTAAGCCCCATCCCTGGTGGCCCCAATTCAGGCTGCTGCTGTGCATGGTGACCTATGCTCGCAAATCTGGAGGTGCAAATCCGAGCAGCCCCATAGGGCTGGCTGGGGCTTACCTGGGGGTAAGGGAAAAATCTCCCCCTGCACTGCGCTGCGGCTGCCTCCTAATGGCCTTAGGATGGAGCCCTACTGCACTGGCCTTGCTGTGCCAGCTCTGCTTAGGATTGGGCTGACAGTTTTATTTCAGAGCCAGTTTTGATCTCACGCAATATGGATTTCTGAGAGCTCTAAGAGGAGTCTCATAAAACAGGATTTGTTCCACAGCTGGTAAACACACGGTTCTGATTATAAGGTGGTTGAAAAGTAAACAAGACGAAGTAATTTGTATGCTGAACAGTGTTATAGAACTTGTAATACTTGTAGACTGAGGCTTCCTGACTGAGTTGGCTGCCTGATCAACAGTTTGTGCTATAGTCCTCAAATGTCATGCAATCAACTTTGTCATCTTCAGTTCACAGGACTGCACAACAGATCATAATATATTATTTGTGATTTGTGTTGTTACAGCTCTCTCAATTCACCAGCTGGCAGCTCAAGGAGAAATGTTGTACTTAGCTACACGCATTGAGCAAGGTAAGAATTTGTATGTCTTTTTTGGGTCAGGTGATTTTTGCATAAATAATTTCCACTGTTCTTCAAAACATATATTCTATGAAAGTGGTTTCTAAATATTTTGGCTTAGGGGATCATGATGTCATGGAAGTCACACTTTTGGGGCGGTGGAGGTGGGGAGCTTTTAACAATGCAATCCTATACATGTTTAATCAGAAGCCCCCTCGGAGCTTACTGTCAGATAAGTATGTATAGGATTGCAGCCTTTGTTTAGTGCCATATTACTCTGGTTGTCCATGTTGCAGTTCACCAGAATCACCAGACAGCTTGGGTAACAGCTCCAACCAGAGTCTTACGGTACTAACTAAAGGCTGTAATCTGTTGTTTCTCTTTCATATGAGCTGCTGGCCAACGGTAGCTGCAGGTTTCTGCTCACCCCTTCAATCATCTGATATTGAGGAGAAAGATTTCTATGTGCATTTGATGGTGGAGGAGAAAAAATCTAAAATGCTTGTAGAATGCAAACATTAAAAAGGTGTGAATACAGAAGGAGATCCATGCAAACTCTAAACTTCTTTTAAGCAAATGCTTGGAATTCCTTTGTGGTATACTCTCACCTAAGAAAATGTGTACGGAAGCACTGAAAAATATTCCAAGTAACCCTGCTTGAAAAAGAATTAAGGCTTTACATCTGTATTTTGTGTTTTGCATTGTGTTTATCTCTGAGAATGCAAAATGCATCAAATGTTTCATTTTTTCATGGTATTTTATGCATGATGTTATCCCCAAGGCAGACTTGGCTTTAGACTCGTATGTAAGCTATAATAACTTCAGCATCAAATGGATTCCAGCACTGAAAAGATACATATTTTGTTAAATAGAAAACGTAATCAACCATACAGATGAAGAAGGCTTTACCCCTTTGATGTGGGCTGCAGCTCATGGGCAGATAGCAGTGGTAGAATTTCTGCTTCAAAATGTAAGTGACAATAATAGTTCATTTTATACTATATTTCTAGTTATACATTCATTAAGAGCGCAATCCTAAACTGGAGTTAGGCCGGCATAAGTTAAGCTAGCAAAGTTAGGCCAGCACAAGGGCCACCTTAAAGCGTGTTTGAACTATTCTTGGAGTCAGGGGGGATGGTGCACGTCTGTGTGCTGGCCTCTGACTCCAAGCATTGTCCAAATATACTTTACGGTGTCCCTTGTGCTGGCCTAACTTTGCTGGCTTAGCTTATGTCGGCCTAATTCAGTTTAGGATTGTGCCCTAAATGTAGTGTTCCAGAAAAGTGTCCTGTAGTAGTGTTCCACAATTGCCAGTGGGACTTTGAAGGTTCTTAAAGGGCACTTTGTATAGACGTACACAGGAAGTCATAATAATTCCTGCCCTGTTGTCTGGGGTTCTCTTGGCCACCAGGAGCGTACAGCAGCCCTTGCAGAGTTCTGTGCAACACTGCATTACACCGGTGTCAAAGCTCCAAGCAGCCACTTCTTTCTTCATGCTCACCGCAAGGAGGCCAACTTCCTTTTTGGTAAGAATAGTAGAGGCGCAGATCCAGATTTCAGATTCCAGACAAGATTCTGTGCAGACTTACTTGGGAGTAAGATCCATTGAAATGTGTTTTGGTGTTTGTTTGCCACCCGTTTTGAGACAAGAGTATTTTGCCAGCTTTTAAGCCAAACAAGAACAAAAAACCCCTAGCAGCTAACTCAGAAGGAATCAAATAAAATGATCATAGATTTTACCTCTGGAAGGAAGGAATAAGCAACCTGGGCTCCTGCTTTGAGTTAGACTCTCGGATTCACAGGGATGAAGTGGGTATCAAATGCTACCCATGCCTGCACCAGGTGCTTCAATTAGATTTAGCACTCCCTCCTCACCCACTGCTGTTTGGGTGAGTATGTGGCAGGATTAAGTGGAGAGGGGATACAGCAGTTCTTCAAAGATTTGGAAGCTCTCATAAAAAAGGGGAATAATTGTTTACCATGCCCAGAGACAAGAAGCACTAGCTTTAAGCTGCAATGGAACAGTCACTTAATTTGCCAGTAGAACAAATTATTTACAGAACTTTTTGGATCTCTTCTGCTTTTGAAAGAAGTTTAATTCACCAGAATCTTCATCAAAATGTCCCTGCGGGATTCCTCCCATCTATAATTTTATGAATCTAATATACAACAGCACTTTTATCACCAATGCTTTTTCTGTCAGGGTGCAGATCCACAGATTCTGGGGAAAGGGCGAGAAAGTGCATTGTCATTGGCATGTAGTAAAGGATACACAGACATTGTCAAGATGCTGCTTGACTGCGGAGTTGATGTGAACGAGTATGACTGGGTAAGTTTCATACTTGAACTGCTGCTTCCTTAAGCTGCTTTTGCACTGTGAGCTTGGCATAAATCTGGCAGGGGATTGAGAATGAACAATCTCTTTCCAGCCCCTGAGAACTTATAGGTTGGATAGTGTCTTGATTATACTTGTTTCCACAACAAACTCTTCTCCACTGTTGGAAAGTAGTTGTGGTGAACTGGTCATTGAAACCCAGATGGCTCTCTTGCCTTCTCCTTTATTTGGCTGTTCATTCCAGAGAACTGGCAGAACCTAGTGCCCCTCTAGGAGTCCAATGAGTTTATGTGTTCACCATCAGCTGACTGTTGGAGGGAATCCTTGCATCTGTCTGCATTTTTTGCCCTCGCTCATTTCTTGGTGGTAGCAGCAAAGTGGTAACTGTAATAGTCCATTTAGGTCTATTTCCAATCTTTTTTTTCTTGCGTTTCAGGCATATTATGGGTTCTGCTGGTTTGTTTGACAAACTTAGAATATGAATATAAATGCATTAGGCACCTTTGAGACTTACCCCTTTGTAGGTATTTCCTCTGGTGATTTATAGATGAGGCCTAGAGCTCATACCTTCTTCTATAAACCATAGTCACTCTCAAACTGCCAGTTGTTGTGTTCCTAACAGCCAGCTTCCATTATTATGATGGCTCTGGATATGAACCTAGCAAGCAGGACTAGGCCAATAACTAGCTTGATGTATAACAGATTCAGAACTGTCTTGTGAAATGCTTTAGACTCAACAATATGAAGAAGATGCATGGTACAGTGTAGAATAAACGCCACTTTATAACTTGTCTCCCATTCTGATGTGACCAAGAATAGATCATGCAGACAAGAGCCAATTTTATTTTTAATTGCTCACACTAGAAGCAGGTGGTATGCCTGTTTAGTTGCATTTTCTCTATCCGTGCATTGGGTCCTGACACTTTTATTTTAAGCCTATAGAAATAAAAACCAATGAAGCAACCAAAGCTAATAGCTTCACCTTTTTCCTTCTCACAGGTTAGTGAAGGTGTACTCTAATGTGTGTACAACCTGTTTTGGCCTTTGAACTGTGTATGAATTATGACTGCTACAATGTCCTTACCTTTTACAGAATGGTGGCACACCCTTGCTCTATGCTGTCCATGGAAACCATGTGAAGTGTGTCAAAATACTGTTAGGTGAGTACTCTGAAGATGGTACTAGCTAGTGAGAATTGTAAGCAATGACATGAGCAACTGAAAACCTTCCCTGTTTTTAATAGAGCATGGTGCTGATCCAACAATAGAGACAGATTCCAGATACAATTCCATGGATCTGGCTGTAGCCCTGGGCCATCGCAGCGGTATGTATTCAAGCACTTTAAGCTTTACTTATTTCCGCAGCTGTTGTTTTTGTATCAATAAAAGGTTTTCTCTCAAAATGTATGAAAACGTCACACAGGAGAAAAGTTACCATTTGGGGATGTACTTTGATTCTCTCTCCTGTCCCTTAATTGACTATGCTGTGTGCTTAGTCTGAACACACCCACACCCCAGTGGATCACCTTTTCAGCCATGCTGCTTCTGCTGAGGAAACTTGGCAGGAGTTTCCTCTTGCCATCGGAGGAGCTAGCGGCAGCGCTCTGCAAGACGCCTGGTTCCTCCACCAGTAGGAGAAACCAATCGCCCCTTGGAGCTGTCTCACAGGGAGCAACCTTGTGCCACTGCAAGCAGCCTTTTGCACTGCTTTCAGAAGGTAATTACAGTGATGCGATGACATCACTGCAATTACTTCTGGGGTGGGGAGTGGCCAAATGGGGGGTTGTCCCAGGGCAGGGGAACTCCCAGGACCGCCACTGGCAGAAGCAGCACTGCAGAAAGGCTGGCCTGTGTAATATCTAAGCCCAACATGTTTTGAAAAAATGATGAAGACTTGCATATTTTTCCTTCAGTCATTTACAGCTAACGAGTTCCTAGGTGAGAGAAAGTGCTTATTTCTGGTCATCACCTGCTTAGGGCGCATTCCTAAGCTGCGCTGGGACAGGCCAACGGGCCTGCACAGTATCAGATCTGCACCCTCTATTTAGTAAGCACAGCTCTGAGCATTCCACATGGCTCAAATTGGGGCCTCACAGGCCAGGGAAGGGGGTTTGGCTGCTCAGTGAACTCACACTGAGTTTCCTCACCTGGGCAGCCTCTTTGCCATGCTACATACAACAGAATGTTGGGAACTGGGATGAGTATATTTTAGAAGTGAGATTAGTGTCTAATTGTTGTACCATTTTCATTCGCAGGGTAGACAATTTCTTCATGCTCTCCCATTTGTATCTTAAGTATAGACTACTACATAGTAAAGGGTAAATACTAACCATTTTTTTCACTTTAGTTCAACAGGTTATTGAATCTCATTTATTAACACTCCTTCAGAACATCAAAGAATAATGCCATTGTGGTGAAGGTTTCAAATGTGAAGATTTGAACTGTTATTTTAGCACTACTCAACAAGATAAAACCTTGGATTTGTTATTTAACTTTAGTCCAGTCACTGAGGGGAGAACCCCCTCATTACCTACCAAACAAGAGTGAAAACTGTCAGTTCTCTGTTGATGAAGAGTACACAGAATGGGCTTTCTTCTCCCATACAGGCAGGAGGCAAAACTTTCAATAATTTGCAAGGCTTTAAGACACCACCCCCCAGGAATAGATCCCTCCCAGTTTCCTATCTTGCCCATTTTTCAGTCTGGCTTTTACTTAACTGTGTGTGCATCCTAGCCTTCAAGGACCCGATTTATGAACAAAAGGACCAAAACATACTTTTATCCTTCCAGACCTTTCAAGACAAGAGGCTTTAGGGTTTAACATCCCACTTGGTCAAAACCCAGATACTCTTAGACCATCTAACACCTCTCTCCCTTCACACAAGTGTCTGAGGGAAAGACAGCACTCCTAACTGTTCTACACCCCACACACACACACAAAAAAAAAAAAGTAGGAGAAAGGCTTCAGTTCCATCATCATGCTGGGAGGGCACCTCAATGAACAGATGGTCCTGCTGACAATTCAGGATAGAACCAACAAACCTCCTAAACAGTCATGGATTTCTACAGTTTGATTATAGGGTTCAATGTTTTCCACTCCCCTTTGGCCTCCTATTAGCCCTGGCAATGTTTATCAAAGTCATGGTTTCTTAGCCTCTCTTTGCCTCCAAGCATTCATATTCACACACCATCTTCTATGCCCTCCATCCCTGGACCAGGGTCTAAGTTGTGCCTGAAGGACAACAAATTCTTCATCAATGTTCCAAAAAAGTCACTTACAGCCTATCCAGAAGCTTCTTCATGTGGGAGCACTGCTAGATTTCCACCAGGGATATCTATTCTAGAACAGTCTTATAGATATCCACCAGGGGCTAGAACTTTGTTCTAGATTCTTCTCTCAATCCTGAAAGCCTCAACTGGAGACCTGTTCACCATAGAACTGATAACATCTGCTTTGACATGGTCTTATTGGCAAGACTTGAGAATCACCATGGCTACCCAATTCTACCACATCAGGATCAACCAATCCCACTAATCAACATGCAGTTTACCACCCCACCCACCCACCCACGGTCCAGGTATCCATAATCTGGTGGAATGTGCTCAGCAGACTGACAAAAGGCATTCTACTCCAGGATCCAGAGCGGGGTTCTAACAATCAGAGATGCAAGTCTCTCTGGCTGGGGAGCCCACTACCTAAAGGCAGCTTAAGGAAAACAGACAACAGATGAGTCAGAATACAGCATCAGTAAGATCTCCAAACCATCAGACTAATAGCCTTTAAATCACTTATCATGGGAAGACATTCTAGTCAGGACTGAAAACACCATGGAAAATGCACACATGAACTGTCAAACTCACATGAACAGGCACAATCTGTTGTTGAAGAAGCACTCTTACTGCTTCACTGGAAAAAAATATCAGACTTGTCTCTGATGACTCGCCCTGTCTGCAGGATCTTCAATGCCAAGGTAGACTCTCTTAAGTCAGCAAGACCTAAGCCCTTCACAATGGAATGTATTTGCAGCAATCCAGAAGTGCTTCAACTAACTTGCTGTAATCCTGTTCCTCTTTCCAGCAGATTAAGGCTAGTTGTTCTCCAGACACCTATCACCTCACAAGCCTATGGCCCTTGAGCCTTCCCTCCCTCTCCACTCTTCACCAGGATACTCAGGAAAGCATGAAAAGATCAAGTCTGATTGCAGTGCTCTGTACTCACCTTGCTGGTTGTGGTTCTCCAGTGTGGTTTGCATGACATCATTCCCACTCAGAATCTGTTCCTCAGCCATGTAACCACCTAAGTCAGGGGCCCTTCAGCCACATGGCTCCAGCATGGCTCTTTGCCACCTGGAGCCAGAGCTGCTTGTGATTATCCTCAGACAGTTCCAGATACCATAATGGTATTACGAAAACCTACACACTGCATCAGTTTCCACTTTCACCAGATATTATAAATGTCATGCTTTTGCCATGGCGCAGGTCTCCTTCAGCAAGAGACTTGCAAACAGTCTACCACAATATTAGCTGTGATACTCCACCCAGGTGTTTTTTTTGTTGGATTGCTGGACCATATCCCAGTCTGGATGCCATCCTTTACCAACGGAGAAAGGAACATCTGAACTTACCATGAGGTTTTCTTATTGGTGGAAGGGGCAACTAGACCAGTCCAGAAATGTGTGTATGTTCAAAGACCATGAGGCCAACACTAGTCACACTCTTGGAATCTGTCTGATAGTTAAGGTTACTTATATTCCTTGCCCTACACATTAAATCTGAAGTTGCTTTTATTAAGCTACAATACATCCAAAGTTGGGAGAGATCTCCCTGGAGACTCTTAAAGACTTAGCTAATTATAGAAAAACGCAAGTAGGAAGACACCTATTCAGGGTACCATTCTTTCATGAGGCACACAGCAGTCCTAATGTGAGGGTTTGGCGCTTCCTGGTTGCATGCTTGTTTTAACAGATGCTGGTTATACAGGAAAAATAGCTTGCAATACCACATACCGGTACAGACTACCCATTTCCCCCAGCAGGCATGCCTCTGCTGTAGTGTTTATCATCCCCACATGACTTGGTATCAGAATTAGCTCCAGCAAGAATTGTTTGTGGAGAAACTACTGCTTTTCAGTATTCAGCAGAGATGGTGGGTACTAACATAGTAAATTTCTACTGAATGTTGGACTCAGGCCATTTTTCTGAAAGGTTCAGTTTACATGTCATTTCTTTGATAAGATTTTTACTGTTCTGTTTTATAGTTCACTGATGTCCAGAGAAAAATCAAACTTCCCCTGCTTGTAAATATTTAATGTTATATTTGGGAGGAATTCATATTGTACAATACATCATACCTCATTCTACCTTATGTAATGTAGTTTTATGCATTTCTTCTAGGGAATAAGAAGTCTTCAGAACATATTAAAAGCATACAGTCTGTCAAAGGAACAGCAACTGTTGTAGCCAAAGGGCTGAGATGTAACTAGTCAGTTCTGTGGACTCATGATGGATAAGACTTTTGCACAGGTTAATAGGAAATACTGTGTGAAGCAGCAGCAGTGGAAAAGGGGTGGGGTAGTAATCCAGCCTGGAACCACTAGTACAGCAATAACTACCTTACACCTATAATTGCTATAGTAAAATAAGGAATGAACACAGATACTGGAACAAAATAAAGGTTGGTTTTATATAGTACAGGCTGGTTAAAATCTTACTGTTCAAACTGCATTTTCTTGAAAGCAAAATACATTAAACTAGTGTCAATATTCAAGTAAATGCCTTCTGAATATAGCACAAGACTGTCAACAAGGCATCCTCTGGGATGAGCTGTGTACGTCGACCTGATAAGTGTTTGCATCATCTCTGAGATGTTTTATTTCAGTTTTTAAAAAGCATGAAGATGGGAAACCAAGTATCTTAAAAATCTATTTCTAGTAACGAAACACTTTTCTACACACCTGAGGGATAAGCGTGCAATATTAGATAAGTAGGTTGCCCCGTCTCTGAAGCTTATTAGCCAAAGAGGACTATTTAAATTCTCTGTGTGGACCCCAGGTAGGTAGATCTTTGCAAATGTATCCCTCTATTAGACTATCTAAAAGGTCAAACTGTTTTCGGTCTTAAACAACTCAGATAAAGTATTGTTTTATTTTTACAAGATTGTGACCGATTTTGGATGTTAAGTTCAGATTTCTGTTCTTTACAGTGCAATTAGGATTTTAATAAAAGTTGAGTAATGCAGTTTTCACTTGAGTGGCATTCAGATCTCTCTCCCTAACAATAAGATACATTTGTAGAATAATGAAACAGCCATCATTCCACCCCTCTATGTAATTTTAATTGGCATTTAATAGCAGTGTGGATTCCAATGCATTTAGAGTAGCTTGACCCGGTGAACTATTTAAGGATGACATTACTTTTTGAACTAGCAAGTTTTCTTGATTCCAACTACCTCTTAATACATTTTAA
Source organism: Lerista edwardsae (assembly GCA_029204185.1). Lineage (NCBI taxonomy): Eukaryota > Metazoa > Chordata > Lepidosauria > Squamata > Scincidae > Lerista > Lerista edwardsae. The sequence continues at coordinate 51,223,850 of JAJKFI010000001.1, read as the reverse complement.
CTATCTGCAGAGGAGGTAGGGTATTTAGAGGATGAACTTAGTTTTGTTCTGATCAATATAGCATTTTAAGGTGTAAACTGACCTTAGAATGAATGTGATATGTCTTTACTAAATCTGTATGCTGAGGGAACTCTACCTATTTTGATTAGAAACTAAATAAAATGAATCCTTTGACCCATGTAGAGGGTGTCCCTGTTCTCTTTTCCTCCCCCGGCTTTTTAGGTCCACATCCCACAATGACTCCACTGGCCCTCTGCTAAAAAGTGATACTCTTAAGTTACTAGAGCATGAACAAGAAAAGATGCTAAACATAATAAAGTATGCTTGTGACTTGCGCTACACTGACAGCACAATCCTATACATGTCTACTCAGAAGTAATTTTCACTGTATTCAATGAAGCTTACTCCCAGGAAAATGTGCATAGGATTGCAGCCTAAGTTTCTCACAAAACCTTTGTAATTCAGTGTTCTGCCTCGCAGATAAGGCATAATTAAATTTAATTCTGTTTAATGATTCATCTGCCAAAGAAAGAGCAATCCCTTTATAGCCACTACTTAATAAGGTTGAACAACCCAAAAACCTGTCATTGGGCACAACTATGCTGTATTTTATAAGGCAAAACAAATAAAACCCATAGCAAGCTACTGGGCAGTGTTCACAATTTGACCATAATGAACTTATATCTCCACTTTCATATAAATCCCATTCAATTCAACAAGACTCACTTCAGAGTATACATTCACTGGATCGCACTCTAGATCTTTTGACTGTCCATCTGCAAAGATCATTTTCATAGAAAGCATTTTCACATAGAGAGTCTTTACTGTGGTAAAGACAGCAAGCTCTAAATGACTGTGCCCAGAACATTTAAGGGTTCAACAAAAGAAGAAAGCCACTCGAGCACCTACTCCACTTGCTCCTACTGCAGACCACCATAGTTTATTGGACTAAAAACAATGTCTGAGCCAGGCAAGTTAACTACCTGGCTGTGACCACTTTTTCACTTTTAAGCTCCGTCAATTCACTTTTAAGCTCCATCATGTGATAGAGAAATCTACTGTGGATTGCTTCACAAGATACAGCATATAGCAGCCACTTTGAATTTTGTTGAAAAGTGGTATATAAATATTCTTAATACAGCAGGAATGAATTTAGCAAGACACTGCAGAACAGTATGATTTTTGCTTTGGACTAACTGAGCAATGAGCTTGACACAGTTTCATTCTCTTAACTGATCAAAAATATCTAAAGATCCATCATCTATGTACAAAATACTACTAAAATGTTTGCCTAAACATTTAATCTTTATTAGCATTTTGACTTAATACTTTTCCATGTTGTATAGTTCAACCCAGCCACAGGTAATTAAATTCTTCGTGCACCAAGCAAGAACTGAGGAGAGCTGCATTTTGAGGGGGTTTGCAAATTACGGATCTTAGATTTCTTAAGATCAGTACAAAAATGTTACAAATAAAAGTCAGAATATAAAATAGCAGCTCTATAATTTTCAAGTTTTACTCTTACTCAAAAAGTGACATGTTCAGTTTGCCTCATTCTTTGATGCCTCATCAAAGTTCTCCACAAGATCTGAAAGAGTTAAGAGCAAAGTCAGGCTTTAAGGTACAAGGGATTTCATTTGCTATTTACAAATCTTTCACCCTAGAAAAATCAAATAAGCTTATCTATGGGATCTATGATTGGACATTAACTATGCACACCTGCCAATTCCCAACCAGTAATGCATACTCCAGAAGATAGGCAAAGCACCACATAAGACAAATAAGTTAGTGATAATGAACTGCAGAAGCCTAACAATAAGTGTTCTCCCCCTGACCCAATTCACGTCCTTGGGAACTGGCTCCATGTGTTCTTGGCACAGCCAGCATCTGGCGAAAAATTATTATATCCATTAGGCAAGCTGAGTCCTGGTCCATCTACTTCAGTGTTTTGCTTGCTGTACTCCGTATCAGATGCCTCTTTTAAAGAGCTTATTTTAGGTAAACTAAGGACTTTTGTGCTGAACTCTGCAGCTGGATTAGTCACAAGAGAATGTGCGGAGCATGAATTGCTGTACCATGACAACAGCTGTTACATCATACCAATTAAGAATTTTTACAAATTACAAGTTCATCAAGTAGAATGCAGAAAATCAAAACACTGTAATATTTTGAGTGCAAGACATTTTTAAACAACTGTTATAGGCAGTTCTTACTAATTCTCTATGCAAGTTTTCTGTTTGTTTCACAGTTATGAACAGTTAATCTATCTAATGCATTGCCTTGCAAGGCAGCAGAATCCTAATCTGCACAGGGACAGACAGGCTGACAGGCCTGTGCTTTATCCAGCACACATTAGGTAGCAGCTGGAGACTGCCTCAGAGTAAGGAGATATTTTCCCCTTACCCTGAGGTAAGCCCCAGCAACCCCAATAGGGCTACTTGGATCTGTGCCGACAAAATCACTGGCATGACTGCAAGCAGCCCATGCAAGGCCAACTGGGTTGGGGGTTAGGATCTGTCTCCAGCCCACTCTCCACCCTGATCTGCCTCCCCCACCCTCCCTAAGCCCCTGCACCAGACTTACCTGGGGCAACCACCTGGTGCAGGCAGGCTTGCGCACATCCTTGCACCAGCCTAGTCTGCTCTGGAACTGCACAGACACGCCTTATGTTTGAATGTTTGTGACATTCAGGCTGGCACAAGTGACATGCACCTGACTAAATGCACAACAGGATTGCGCCATAAGGGCCCAATCCTATCCAACTTTCCAGCCCTGG
>JAJKFI010000001.1:51204846-51221064 GCA_029204185.1 Lerista edwardsae | reverse complement strand
ACCCCATTGGTAAGGCTACATCAGTCGTAGAAAGCTGGATAGGATTGGGCGCACGTAACTTGGCCAGAAACTAAGCAAGACAAGAAATGAAGTGAACCCTTTCTTACCTGGAACTTCATCATCATCATCCTCACCAGTAGCAAGAGGTGCTTTTCCATCAACAGCTGCAATTAAAGACAAAAGATGAGGTATCTCCAAGTCACGTTTTCCCATGACTAGTCCACCTTGTAATAATTAAGCAGTACAAACTCAGTAAGTTCAACAGAAGCATGGTTGACCCAACAAGCACCAACTCAAGGACCCATTAATATTTCTTAAGGGAAAACATGGCTTCCGATTCACCCGCTTTATTAGATTACAGCCCAAAATTAGAAACCGACTCCACAGCTACATCTCAGAATGTAGATACAAGTACCAACTTCAATCACTGACTTCAAGCAAAAGCATAAGTTTTTCCCCTAGGCTTCCCATCAAAAGGAACAGCTGAGCAGTATATAAATATACTTAATTCTGGCATCTAGCAAACAAACTAGACAACTGCTCCCACTGAGTATAGCCATATAAAGAACAAGGAGACTCCCACCATAACACCAGGTCAAGGCTTGGTAGAGGTCATGCTGCGATGCCCATCAAGTCTGTTTCAGCTATTGATGCTATCCGCCACTGGTCCAGTGCACCCCATATTGCCCAGTACCTGATGCCCTCATGCCAGTACCGACCCTGAAAAAAGCAGGCAGCACACAAGCAATTCTGGAAGGTTGCTGGTGAGGGAGAGGGGCAAGGGCTCACACCAACTTAGAGCAAGGACCACCAGGTTTGAGATACCACTCAACCTCTATGTCTTCCCAAAGAGATTTCTGGGCAATACTAAGATTAAACCATGGGAATGGCAACATGCCCTAAAGAAAGCTCCTGCAGTAAGGAAAGTGAGAAGGTCTGGTCTCAACAGCCCATTGTTCTTTCTTGGGAAGAGAAGAAAATCTCCTGGCCTAGTCATAAGCAGTGTATTGGCCTGTTAAATTTGCACAGACTCCAAATGCAGAAGAATGGATCCAAGAAGGAAGAGGGAGGCACCTCCCCAGTCTAGCCCCCAAACAAGCTTTTTTTCAAGAACCTGCCTCTCAATGGTTGGAGAAGTACACCAGTAAATGGGTCACCAAACAAGGAGAGAAAACTTAGAAGAAAAGCAGCTTCTTCTCAGAATCTCAATTCAAAAAGGGAGTAGACGAAGTACAGACATGCACCAGTTGCTTTCGAACACAGTAGGCAAAACTGTCTTTGCATGTATAAAAGCCACTTCTCAAACAAAATGAGGTCTAAGAGGTGTACACAGAAAGAAATAGGACATGATCTTCCTATCCATATGCATCTGTGGCATGAAATTTATTATAAATTTTCTAGGTTTGTTCAGAATGGGATGGGGAAGAGACAGAGCAACTGTTGGCTCCACTTTCCCATATGTGGAGTTTTGAGAGTGAAACTCTCGATAAGGGAAGGAAAGCGAACCACTGTCATTCCATTGTGCATTTCTAGGGGTGGGGCAACAAAGATATTTCTGAATAGGCATTTGTCACCTACTCTTCCAAACAATTCACATATACAAATTAACGCCTGGCTGTTTACAAGCAGCCTAAGCACACTACTTCACCATCCAGGAACTAGAGCAGTGGTCTCCAAACTGGAGACCACTACAGCACCTAAAAGCCTCCCCTGCACGACCAGCGCTTACCATTCCACCGGGGAGCATTGGAACAGCCGCAACAACAGCTCCCAAGTGTCATCACAGCCAGCCGTGCCTGCCCAGAACACCAGGTGCACAGCCTGCTGGGGTGACAGAACCTAGAAACAGCTGGTCACAGTGATACATGGAGACTAGTCGCGGTTGTCCCAACATTCCTCAGCGGAAAGGTAAGCACCGTTCAACCAGTGGAGGGAAACAGTGGTCACCAGATCCAGCCCGCTGGCGTGAGTTTGGAGACCGCTGACTAGAGAAGATTTTTAAAGAACATTTAACCAACCAGTATAGCACAGTACTATACCACCAGAAGAATACTGTAAAACTCTTCAGAGCTCTCAAATGTGCAAAAATGACAGTTAACGCATGTTAAAAAATGAGTAAATCTGGAAATTCAACCAACTCCCCTTACCATCACAAGCACCCTTCCAATTTGTACCAAGTGAAGTTGAAAAAGGCTTCAGATTCTTAGTGGGCACTCTTACTACGCAAGTTACTTCCATGGAGAATCAAAGCTCAAACCTGAATATTCACAGCAATTCCAGCCTAAACATTCCACTCCAGAATGTTTAGGTTGGCATTCAATAACTACACCCTTAAAGTTATTAGAAGAATTTGCAGTGACAGTGTCTTTCCCAATCTTACTTACGTTGTTTTGGTAGAGCCTCTGCTAGTCTCCTCAAGCTAGTCAGACTGTCTGCACCGAGCTGATTTAAGATGCTAGGCAGCATTTCGGTCAGCTGCTTTGTCTCAGCATGCCCTGTTATGGTGAAAGTGTTTGCAGCTAGAGATGCTTGAACCTTAGGGTTGTTAAAGTGGATGACTGTACCCTGGTTGGTAAACATGTTGACCTACAAAACAAGTCAAAGCCATTTGAAAAAGTCAAACTTCTATGGTAATGGTAAAAAAAGGTAACAGTTTCACATTAAACCAGTTTTTTTAAATAAGCATTTCTTATAAATTCTTGATTTTTTAAAAAGAGCTCCTGGGGAAAATATTTACCTCTTCAATACCAGAGATGTTGTTTACTCCCAGCTTCTTTAAGGAAAACTGAAGTTTTTTATCATCTGCTGTAGCTGTTCTATGGACAACCTTCTTCTTTCTGCGGGCAGTACCCTATGGATAAAGAAATGTATTTCCATATTGCAGTAGACGTCAAACTAGAACATTTAAATTCCCTCCAAAGTATATTTATTACTTTTAGAGAAAACAGAAACTATTGCTAGTTGCAACTATGTAAGTTTCTGCTTTTACTGAAAAACTATCCAACTCCATTCTACCCACAGCTAAATAGAAGAAACTTCCTGCTGTTGATTAAAGACAGGTTCATAAGTAAATGATATCACTTCATGCAAACAAGACTTCACATATACTGCCCCCTTTCCAGCATCTCATCTTCCCATATTTTCAATATGGCTGCTCTAGGTGCTTCGCGACCCACCAGAAATTGGCTCACGACCCACTGGTGGGTCCCAACTCAGTTTGGGAACCACTGCTTCATATGATGAAGACTAGCCATTTTAATTAAAAGCAATTACCTCTAAATAGTCTGCAGAATGAAAATTATAGGCTCCAGTAAAGCACTTCTCCCTTTATCATGTATATGAGAACCTGAAATTCTAGAGGCTCCACCTTGATTAAAGATAGGCTTCTGATGCAAACAGTACATAAGGAAGGCTAACTAGGCAAAGAAGCAGTTTTTAAATTGGTGCTCCTCTTATATTTAGCAGGGTGTGTGTAACTGCCCTCTTCACCCCAGCCCCAATATTTTCTAGTGGCTGTTTGCTGGTGTTCTGCATTTTTTATATTAGATTGTGAACACTTTTGGAATAGGGAATCATTTAGTTATTTGATTCTTAGTAAACTTTGTTGAAAGTGGTATATAACTATTCTTAAATATTAGCCTAACCAAATATGGAAAATGATTATAACACCGGTCAGCATAAATTAGTTATAACTTTAAATAAAACTAAGAATTCTGGCATAGACATGGAATTTAAGTTCATATTGTTACAATTCCAAAACACAACTTCTTAAGATAAGTATTACAGAATTAACTGAGGCATGCTCTTTATCAAGTGTTTACATTAAGACTACAGCCTTAAACAAATTACAGCCTTAAACAAATTACAAAGAATTTCAATGAAGGCATGCTCATTTTGAATTGATGACTACCTGCTGTCCCTTCAGTTTTACAGAGCACCATGTCATATGCCTCCCATAAGAACAAGCAATTTTACTACAGCTTTGTGGAAGTATTAATACTTTAAAAAGATAAAAACATGTGATGCAGCATTCTTTATGCTGATTCAGGCACTGTCAACAGTCAGATTTCGAGGTTATATGCTTGCAAAAGAAGAGTTGGCTTCAAAAACAATGAAGTGATTAATCCTTTGGTATTCACAAATGTGACTCACCATAGGAGCACTCTAGTTAAAGACAGCTAATCAGAGAAGTCTATATTAGTAGTTACATTTCTGCCCAGACTTCCAAGAAGCTCTAGGCAATATACATAGTTCCATCTCTGCTTCTTTATTTTATCCTTTCAACCCTGGACAGTAGTTCTCAAACATTTTAGCATCAGGACCCACCAGCCCAAAAGAAGATCTACTCAAGCCCCTGTGGCTACAATGGTGATTGGACAGCAGAGCTCCCCACAGTAGCAGGTTGTTTAACCCTTGAAGCACATAGTCTAGTCTACCTTGTTAGCTTCAGAACCACCAAAAGGTGGGTTGTGACCCACTGGTGGGCCAGAGGCCCATAGTTTGGGAACCCATTACTGTAAAAGATCAATTAGGATGGGAGACATTGAATAGTCCAGAATCACCCAGTGAAGATTATGGCTACAAAGGACTCTGCTCTTTTGTCTCCAACGTCTAAGTCACCATCCTGACACTACCATTTCCATGCATTTATTAACGCTCCATTTCAGTCCGTTCCCCATCTCACCAAACCGGCTTCCACAGAACACAAGCGCCAAAGTGCAGTTGGCTGCTAAGCACGACGTCCAGTTACCAGCAGCACAAAACAGAGGAGGCTTTCAGCGACGAAAACACCGAGCTGATCCAGCCATATAGCCAGTAATGCGCAAACCAGACGAGGACACGGAGCGAGTCACACAGCCTCCTTTCCGTCTTACCTTCCCACCGATGCGCACTTGTGCTTGGAGCTTGGCCAGCTTTTCTTGATTCATGATCGTTTCTTTCATCTAAAGGAGAGAGCAGAAGCGGGGGGATCAGGCCGACATCCCGGCGGTGCACCGAAGCCTCCCTGCCCCTGGGGGAGAAATGCGGCCCGGGAGGAAGGACGAGCGCTCCCAGCCATGGAGGCAAACCCTCCATGGCTGGAGGGGACCAAGAGCCCTAACGCCAAGCCTGCCCAGACAGAGCGGGAAGACTAACTCCCGGGGTCCGGCACCTGCTGCACCTCGACACACCCCGGGGGCCCGTCCACCCCAAGGCCGGGACCTCTCCCCGACTCACAAGCTCATCACGCGCAGACCAGACCAGACCAGACCCCTCCCGCGGCAACCGACAATTGCTCTTTCTTGTCTCTCTCTCCCCCCCCCCGTCCGGGCGGCCCCTTTTGTACCTTTTCGGGAGGAAGCGGCCCAGCCTGGGCAGGGCAAGGAGCAGGAAGCCGCGGTGGGAAGCGCAGAGCCTGGCGCACGCACGCGGAAGGGCCCAAGATGGCTGCCGAAAAGGGGAAACAGGCCGCAGCAACGGCGCCGTGACGAAAGCGAACGTCCTGCGTGACACGCGCGCCCTGCCGCCCTGACCCCGCCTCTTGGCGTGGATTGGGCGCTGCCTCCTTCTGGCGTTGGTCGCTTGTCTTTTCGAGCGCGAGCGAGGCTGCACGTGGGGCTTCAGGGTGCCTTGGCAAGCCATGGGGGCTTCCCTGGAGGGGGCAGGACGGCCCAGCAGGAAGCCCCCTGAGCTGGGACTTTTCTAGCCCAGATGGATGGGTTTTCTTTTGCTTGCCGAGTTCTTCGTGCTGTGTTTTGCGTTTAAGTGGAGGGGCGTCAAAACGTGATCCCGTCCCACGCCCCTCCTCGCGGTTTTTCCTCCCGCCTTTGTTGCATGTCTGGTGCAAGCCGCACAGGCAGCTGTGCGGGCGGACGGTCATGCCTGGAGCACACAGGCGCGCTCAAATCGTTGGTGGCTCGCACTGAGTTGCAACAAAACCTGACCGTCCACTACGGTCCGAGGGCAGCGCACAATCCTCAACACCTGTTTGAGTTTCCTCTTTCCTTATAAAACCATGATCCTTCTTCTGGTAATGCAAGTAGGAATGTCTACCAAGTGTCAGTCTCTAAATCATTCCTTATTTAGAATTTTTTTTTTAGTTCAGTGTCAGTGTAGGCAGAGTTGTTCTGGTGGATTATCTCAGAGTTTTCCTCTATTGATTGTGTTAGTCAGAAAGTGATTCTCCATAATCAGATGCAGTACAGGCGTGCCCCAGAATCCACTGATTCAGTATCCACGGTTTCCGTTTTTCCACAGATACCATAGATATTGGGACACCTATTAAAAAGATAAGGGAACATTAAACAAATCACCAGAATCGGGGTACATCCACTAAAATTGAGTGTTGGGGGAGTTAGAATGTATAAAAGGAAATACTTTTTTACCCAGCGGGTATGTAATCTGTGGAACTCCTTGCCACAGGAGATGGGGATGGCATCTGGCCTTGATGCCTTTAAAAGGGGATTGGACAGATTTCCAGAGGAAATGTCCATCGTGGGCTATAGGCCATGATGGGTTGTGCAACCTCTTTATGTTAATAGTAGGCTACTTCAGAATGCCAGGTGCCAGGAGTGGCAACAGGATGCAGGCATCTTGTTGTCTCCTGTGCTCCCTGAGTCATCTGGTGGGCCACTGTGGGATACAGGAAGCTGGACTAGATGGTCCTTTGGCCTGATCCAGCAGGGTTCTTATGTTCTTAAATATCTTTTTTTTTTTACCTTGTTGCAGCAAAACCACTGATGTTCCCCTATCTTTAAAAAGGTGTCCCAGTATGCAGGTTTCAGGTATCCACAGGGGGTGTGGGCAGTTCTGGATACAGGGGCATGTCTGTACTGAACACCCTTGTGACAGGTGGTGCATATTGCCATTAGATCTCAAGGCCTGAGACCCAAACTTTAGCTCAGGATCTTGCCTCCACACTCTCCCCCCCTACTGCTATTGTTTCCTACGAACGTCTTATAAATTCGTTAACTGAGAACTTGAGATCCTCTCATACCCCTTGCCCTACTCCCCACTCACGCTCTAATTCTTCATCTTCCTCTTGGTTCAACGCAGACTGCTGGGCTGCTAAGAAATTTGTCAGACAATTTTTTCACTCAATCCAATCTGACCCTTCCCCTGACCTATTGAACCTTTACTTCTCCTTGAGGAAAGCCTGCTGTTCATTTTTAGAGTTTTAAGAAACATTCTGCTGCCCAACAGGACTGGAATTTATTATATGAGGCAATTCAATCCAATAACCACAAACTATTCTGGTCCTTGGTGTCCTGTACATCTCCCTCCGCTGGACCCTATTCACCAACACTTATCTCGCCTTCTGTTTGGACTGCGTATTTCTCTAAAGTTTTTGCCTCTTCCCACCCCTCTCCAACCTATTCCCCTTTTCCTCTTAACCTCCCAACTTGGCCACCGGTCACTCCAGAAGAAATAACGGAGTTGATCACTAAAACCCCGGAAAGCCCCCGATCCTGATGGGATTTTTCCTGAACTTCTACTTAGTAATCCCACATGGTGGTCCTATTTTCTCTCAAATCTTTTTTCTCTCATCAATAATTCTGGACTTATTCCTTGTTCTTGGCTCTCCTCAACCATAGTCCCAATTTTCAAAAAAGGTGACCCCTCCCTCCCAAATAATTACAGACCCATCAGTCTCCTATCTTTTGTAGGGAAACTTTATTCTAAATACCTTCTTCTTAAACTCTCTTCTTGGTCTTCTTCTCTTGGGCTCCCTGGTAGAGAACAAATTGGTTTTCGGCCAGGGGCCTCCACACTAGACCACATTCTCACACTCTCTTTTCTGATCAGTAAATATCCTGAGCACCAGGGCACCACATTGTATACAGCATTTATCGACCTCAAAGGCGCATTTGATTCGATCAATAGAGATATACTTTGGAGGAAACTTACCAGCTGGGGGATTGACCAACGTCTCCTCTTCTTAATACAGCGCTTACACTCCTCCAACTCATGCCGAATTCGGACTGATCACGCTGGCACCTTGACTGACAGCGTCCCTATCTCCAAAGGTGTGCGCCAGGGATGCATCCTAGCTCCTCTTTTATTCAATCTTTTCCTTGCTGATCTCCCTTCCTCTTTAACTGGTGCTGATACTTCCCCCCCTGCTCTAAATAATTCTCCTATCCCTCTCCTTCTGTATGCTGATGATGCTCTTCTTCTTTCTATCACCAAACTGGGCCTACGTAAACTTCTTCTTTCTTTCCAACAATACTGCTCAAATAACGACTTACTTATAAATTCAGAGAAAACTAAAATATTAGTTTTCTCCAAATCTTGGGCCCCGTCATCTTGGAGAGTTGGCGATTCCATATACCAACAGGTTCAAACTTTCAGATACCTAGGAATCCTTTTTCATTTCCGACATTCATGGAGCCCTCACCGCAAATCTGTAATTGCCTCCATTTCCCCCTCCTTAAACGCAGTTTCCCGCTTCCACTTCCACTCTGGTAACCAATATGTCCCCGCCGCCATCCAAATTCTCTACTCTAAAACATTTTCCCAGTTACTTTACGGAGCCCCAATTTGGATCGAGGCGGCAAACTCTGAACTTGACAAGGTGGCTGCCTCCTTCCTTGGGAAAATCCTTGGGATTCCTAATCTTATTAGGATTTCTACCATCATCTTAGAACTGGGCATTCACTTACCATCTACTCTAGCCTGGACTATCACCTTTAAGTTCTGGCTTAGAATTCACTTTTCAACCCCTTCTGATTCCATTCTCCAAGATATATTAAAGGACTCCTTTACTTCTAGCTGGTTCTACTTTATAGAAGCCAAACTGTCTTCTCTTTCTCTTTCTGTTGAAGCCTTAGCTGACATGAATCTCCGTACAGCATACCAAACTATCAAGTCCAAGCTTTTTGAGTCCGAATATGCAACTCTATTTTCCCAGTTGAACCCCGTCTGCTCCCCACTTGCCTTTGGCCTATCCCCCTCTCTTGGCCGCCCTTCTAATTATTTTGATCAATTACGCAACCCAAAAAAAAGACGAGCCTACGTGCTTGCAAGGCTCAACATCTTTCCATCTGCAGCCCACTTTGGAAGATTCACTAAAAAACCCCGTCTCAATAGACTGTGTCATTTTTGCACCCTTGAACTTGACTCTCTTGACCATATCCTGTTGCGATGTCCCGCTCACTCTATTCCTCGCAATAGGCTTCTGGGGCCGCTTCTTTCCTCCCTCCCTTCTTCTGTTTCTGACCCACTGCCAATACTTCTGAGTGATTTTTCGACATCTATTACCAACGAAGTAGCTGAATTTCTATTTACTGTTATGAAGATCTCTCCCAAATTTTATTACAAACGTTAAATTTATTTCTTTTTCCCCCTACTTGAGTTGGAATGTGTTTTGTTCGCGCGCGCGTTTGTATTTTGTAATGCCAATAAAGGTTTTGGATACTACTACTATTGCCATTATCTCCCAGTTGTGAGCTAACTGGAGTGTTCATCAGGAGTAGAGTGTAGTAGAGTGTAGAGTGCTGTGTTTTGTCTGGATCCAGGCAAGACAGAGCTGCTTTTGATTAGTGGTCACAGTACATCACAGCATCCAAAAACCAGCATATATTTACTACTACTATTACTGTTGGTTTGTTCAATTTATAAACTGCCTTTCTCCGCAAAGGGCACTCAAGGCAGCTAACATCTTTAAAATACATAAAAGCAATTAAAATAAAACTATAAAATATACACTAGAATACAAGCAGCAGCAGTAAAAACAAGCAGCAGCAATAAAACAAAATATTACATAAATTATTTAAAAAGCAGCCATCATCTCCTTATAGGGCATTAAAAGCTTTCTGAAATAAATAATGTCTTGAGACCTCACCAGAAAGTTTGCAATAAAGGAGCTTTCAAAGGGGAAGGAATTCCACAATACTGGCGCTACCATGGAGAAGGCCCTGTTTCTGGCCACCATCCCCCTAACCTCTCTCAGGGTGCAAATCTAAGGTGGAGTTAGACTGGCATGATTAGGCCAGCAAAGTTTGGCCGGCACAAGGACCACCATAAAGCCCCTTTGGACCACTTTTGGAGCCAGGGAGAATGGGTGCACATCTGTGTGCTGGCCTCTCTGACTCTGAAAGTGGTCCAAACATGAGATTTGTTCATTGTTTCCCTATCTTTTTAATAGGTGCCCCAATATCCATGGTGTCTGTGGATAAGTAAAATGATGGCTACTGAATCAGTTGTTACTGGGGCATGCCTGTATTCCACATACATGCTTGCTACACCAGCTAAGGACCTCAGGTAGCAGGAGGGCTGTGAAAGACCTGGGCTACACCTGAGACTTTGGAGTGTTGCTACCAGTCCGAATAGCCAACTCTCTGCTGGATGGACCAATCAGACTCAGTAAAAAGCAGTCTCATCTACTAGCACAATTCACAGGTTCAAGCACTGTTATTGAGATTTCAGTCGATTTGAGTCTCTGCAGGGGTTTGGGCTCCCTCCAGACTTCTGATGAATGAGGTTAAGACAATAAATGTCCATCTGCTGGGATTGGGGGGTGGGGGTGGGGCTTTTCTCATTATAGTGTTCCTATGTACTTCCCATTCATTTCCCAAGATCTTGTGGTGGAGAACATCCCTCCGATTTCCTGATTCACGGGCAGTCTGATTTATCACAATTGCCTGTCAAGAAGGTTCCCCAGCGTTCAATAGGAGTGATTCTCAGTGGAGTTCAAGAACTCTCAGTGGAGTGCAAGCACAGGGCTTTTGTTTCCTGCAGTAATTTCTGTGGCACCAATGCCAGGACAGGTGCTGTGCAGCTAACAAATGCATCCTCACCCTTTACTGCTACCTGCTCCTTCAAAGGACAAAAAGTGGCAGGGTGTTGACAGCTTAATATAAAGGCAAACACATAACAGGCCATACCGAAAATGGTGATTCAGGAGTGCAAGCCTCTCCTCACTGACTAGTTGGGAGGAAGCAGCATTGGACAGTGGAACATACTTCTGAGTAAACATGCATAGGATCCAACTGTGTAGCCCATTAATTTTTGCTAAAGCTCTAGCCCAGGGATGTCAAACTCATTTCATATAGTGGCCCAAATAACATTCATGGCACCTGCTGAGGGCCAGAAATGACATCATTAAGCAGGAAGTGACATAATTCAGCAGATGATGAAATAAGCTCTTTGTTCTCACATAGAAACATATTAGCTGCAAAGGATGGAAACAATGTGCATATCTTGTTCATAATTTCCAGATATGAGAGAGCTGAATTATTGTGCTGGGAGAGCCCAATTATAATGATGGCAGGAGAAATTGCTTCTGGGGGCTGCATTTGGCCTGCCTTATGTTTTTGACACCCCTGCTCTAGACAGGTTACCTAACTTTTAAGCTTTCCTTAAAAAGATGAGAGCATTTGTCTACAAAGCTGAGTCTATCACAAACTAATTTTCAGGGGCAGAAGTCTCTTATACCAGAACCCAACTTTAGACTCAGGGCCCAATTCTATCCAGCTTTCCAGTGCTGATGCAGCTGTGCCAACTGGGCATGTGCTACATCCTGCACTGGGGGGTATAGTAATGGAGGCCTCCTCATTGTAAGGGAATGTTTGTTCCCTTATCTCAGGGCTGCACTGTGGCTGCGTTGGCACTGAAAAGTTGGATAGGATTGGGCCCTAATAACCCATTTATTTCAACATCAGCTTTCATGGATGAAGCTTGTGTCCTTGTATTTGATGGAGCAGACTGTAGTGCACAAAGGTTGATTATGAAATAGATGGGTTTATGGTAATTTTTAAGATCCCTCAAGACTCTTTGGTTTTCTGTTGCAACAAAATCTTGGGGCACCATCATGACTGACATGCTTACTGTGGCATAAACCCTCGTAAGCTCATGTCAGCCCACAAAAGCTTATGCCCTAATAAATTGCTTAGCCTTTAAGCTTAGTCTTTAAGGCACTGGTCTTCAAACTTTTTAGACTGGGACCCACTTTTTAGAATGGCACTAGAAGTGATGGCATGGCAGGAAGTGACATAACCAAGCAGGAAGTGCTATCATTGTAACCTAATAAAATGACACTCTTGAAATGCAAATTGGCATTATTGGACTACAGCAATTGTACAACCATGAAACATCCCTGGCAGAAAGCAAGATGAGGACAAAGTATGATGCAAAAACACTGAAATTAAAACAAAAATTTTAAAAACCCGCACTTGAAAATTCAAACTGTTAACCCTCACAAAAGGAATATGACAAGAGTAACACTCACAAAAGGAGTATAACAAGAGTAAGGTCTGCAATTTCCAAGATGGCTGCTCCCAGCTTTCCGCAACTCATGGGACAACTGTGTTATTCACAGTTTGAATAACACTTCTTTAAGGTATCAAAAGACCCTTCTTTTCAGGATGGATTGGAGAAACAAATCCACATACCTGTGCAGGGGTATAATTCCAATTCCAATCCAAAGACCCATTCCAATCAATTAGCATGTTTGTCCTTGAATGAGCTGTGGCTAGAGGAACAACATTTCCAGAAATGTTGGAGCAAAATGGGTGGAACTGAGTTTTCCCCATTAAAAAAATGGAACTGTTAAGGAGAAAACTGAACCATATGCCATACTTAATGTCTTCTCAAAACGGAATTTACGGTACTACTTTTAAGAACATGAAATGTGTTGTATGTGATTGAAATAAGGACACAACATTGTACTGCTTGGCACGATAATTAAAAGTAGGAGAATTTAATTTTTTTTCAGATGATCATTGCACATTCCCTGTACTGGTGACGGAGTTGCAAGGTGCTGTGCGCTCAAAGGTATTGCCAGATTCACAGGGTCTCGTCTCACCCAACCCTTTTGCGTTTGAACTTCTTGGATTCGGGAAGTGAAAGGTTCACTTGCATTCAGACAAGCTTCTGAACCCTTTCACGTGTTCATTTGAAGGCACAAATGTGTGTCAATCAGTTTGTTTCACGTGACCGAAAAGATGGAGGAATAGGAAGCAAGTGAGCAGCAACCCGACAAGTTACAGGCTGGGGTGTCCTAAGGCCTACAGGAAGGCGACTGGCCGGTTCCCGAGATGCAGCGCACGACGGGCTACCTACCTGAAGGCGGTCTGTATCCTGCAGTATCTGCAACATTCTTTTCCAATGTCAAGTCCCCGAGGACGGATTCCGGAAAAAATAGGGATCCCGAGATCATCTCCAACACGAGGACCCTGGAATTTTGGAGCCAAGATATTTGCAGCAGGATAATAGCTTTATTTTAAAGCCCTATTTCAAAAAGTATTTCGTTTTAAAAGAAAGATCTCAGGTGTCTTTTCCCTCGGTTTTCTCACATTTGTTCGGAGAAGTTTCCACCACCCGAACTTTCCCGTGGGTTCCTCCTCCTCCTCCCCCCCCCCCCCGGGTGGTCACATCTCTGAGTCCCTCCCCCCGCCGAGATCGACACAGTGCCCCGGTCTTTCTGGCTGCTAAAGCACGTGCTTCGTGCTGACAGGCACCCATGCGCTGCTCCTCGTTGGCATCCTTGAAAAGGACGGCGATCAGGAACCTCGCCACGCCCTAAACTACATTTTAGAGACGGCAAACCTCTTGTTTTCTTCCTTTTTTTGATGCGTTATTTTAGTGGATCTTCCGATGTAGAAACAAACGGAAGCGATACTTCCGGGTGATATACCGTGTTCCACAGAGAGAGTACAGCTCCGCATGGATTTCTGCAGCTGGATAGCGGGGGATGGCCCCGGTTAGGAGCTGGACTACAGAAGGTGTCATCTCCCGGCGATCCTTTTTGCCTCGGTCCAACTGTGGCCCGGCATGTCACGGTGGCGGGTTTTTGCGAGCCCGGTAGGCTCTGCGGCTGGACATCTCACGCGCTTCGGGACGCATCGCCGCCTGTAGATGGCACCCTTCACCTACATGGAATTTTCTCCAGCAAAAATCCAGCGGAGCGGAGAGGAGAGGGTGGAGGGAGACACGAGGAAATTGAGGGACCATTTCGGATCCGAGAAGTAAATGTCTATGCCCACAGATATTGCCTGGGAGTCCAAGTATCCCAAAGGCCAGGAGGGAGATGCTTCCTTCCTGGAGATCCTGGCAGTATGCTGGGGAGTGGAGATGCTCCTTTGGGTCCTGGGAGATTTGGCAGTCCTGTCTGGCGCGCCCGCGTGGAGTCGAGCCTGGCTTGCTTCGCCTCCTCCCACCCCCATCCCTCCGCGTCAGAGTCCCGGCTTAGTCGAGCTGCAGCAGCCAGGAGAAAGAGGAGAGCGGCGCGGAGCACGTGGAAGGAGGCACAACTCCTCAGAGTCTCCTCGGGCTAAGTGCAGGCAATTGGTCAGTGTCCGATTGCCACCGTCTGACAAGCATTCGGTCCCTAAAGAATCTCGACCGTCGTTTTCTACAGTCAAAGTGGTTTAGTAACAGAGTGTAATGGAGTTGTGGGCGCGGAAGACCGGAGTTCAAATCCTCGCCTGTCTTTCTCAGCCTAACCGACTTCACAAAAGCCAAAGCCTTTGGCTACTTATATCTAGGGAAAGTCGGGATACAAAATGTTTTAAAGTAAACCGCTTCTTGGAGAAAGGGTCTCTAGAAATGCGATCAGCCACTTCTAAGAGAGCGTCAAGACCAAAACTCTGAAGCATCACTTCGACGACTGAGCTGGCGTGCGGTGCTGACCGAACCAAAACGGACTTCTCCCCGCCGCAATGAAATATTTTAAACATTGAAACGCAGCTCTCCGGTGGGCAGCTGGTGTATTATATAGCGATTGCAATGGCTTGAAAGCTACCTGCCCGGCTGCGTGGGACGTTTGTGTAAAGTGTAGCGAATATTGCTCATAGTAAGCATATTTATATAGCACTTTTTCTTCCAGCAAAGGAATTCACATGCGGTTTACAAAATAAAACCGCAAAGTAAATGAAAACGTTGGCTCTTTGTCCCAAAAGGACTGCATAAGAAAAGATGCTGAAGAAACTCCAGCAAACATTCACGAAAAAAGACCCTATGCTGGGGTGAAGAGGGGCAGTTATTCTCTCCCCGCAAAATGCAACTTTAAAAGGCACTTCATTGCCCAGTTAAGAGAAGTATGGAGGCGTACACTATTTTAAAATTGTGATACAGTCGGTTATCATCTTAATTTGTCTCCGTTTTCAGGCACCGACCCTAAAGACGATCACTTGGAAGTAAGTTCCATTCGAATTAGGAAATCTGACATCCAACTGAATCATTTCAGGATCAGGATCATTCCCCACCCTCCATTTTTTCCAGCTAAAGTTAAAACCTTCAGAGTTCCTTTGATGTCATTTGGAAAGTTAAGCTCAACACTTCCCCCTTTAAATAAGCTCTTGAATGTAAAAAGCTCACGTAAAAAGCCTTGGTTTGGATCGCCTCCTCTAATTTCTTGTAAGACCTATAAGCTTGAATAAGACATCTTTCCAAGTACGCCTAACGCTCAGTCTATCTTGTTTTCACTTCATTCCAAACTAAGCGCTGGAATATTCTGAATAATAAAGAAAAAAACCTAATGGGTTTAACCTAAAATTAAAAGTTTTTATTTATTTCATTGGGCACACACATCGTAAGAAATAGCAATGATGGTATTAATGCTGACACTGCCACCCCCAACCCACCCAAAAAAACTGCCTGAATTAGGGGTCCACTATTTATTAGTCCAATTACTGTCCATTATAGAGGACCCATCTCTAGCCAAGAAAAAAAATGAAAGGAAATGATGAACTAAAAAAGGGGAAGGTGACAGAAACATCATCACCTGTTTTATAAAGGATGGAACATTGTGACTTCCATTATTATGATAAAGTTAGACAGAAAAGATTATCAGAGGTCTTCTAAAAAGAAATAACGGGGAAATAAGCTTTCCCATTGACTTCAATGAGACTTGCTTCTCGGTAACCCTGTTCACGATTATGCTGTAAGGCTAAAATCCTATGCATGCTTTCCTGGGACTGAGACCCACACAATCTTACAAGTCTTACTTCTGAGTAGACATGCCTAGGCTTGTGATGTTGGTGTAGGATTTCATTTTAGCAATCTTTTAGTAAGGCTGTCATTATAAAAGATGATACGGATCAGGGACGAATTATTTTGTGGGAAAATCCTGCAACATTCTGTCTTATTTTCATCAGGGAAATTTTTTTTCTGTACAAAAACGACGGAACATCATGACATACGATAAAGATATGTTAATTTTATAATATTACTTGGTTGGATTGGAAGTCCTCTCTCTCTCTCTCTCTCTCTCTCTCTCTCTCTCTCTCTCTCTCTCTC
>JAJKFI010000001.1:51160985-51204836 GCA_029204185.1 Lerista edwardsae | reverse complement strand
CTCTCTCTCTCTCTCTCTCTCTCTCTCTCTCTCTCTCTCTCTCTCTCACACACACACACACACACACACACACACACACACACACACACACAGAGAGAGAGAGAGAGAGAGAGAGAGAGAGGAATTTATAATTATTTTTAAAAAGCTCTCTCTATTTTCTAGGTTTTTTTTTTCTCCACAGCCTGAATGATCCCGTGTGGTCATTAAAAACGTAGGTCTCTCACGTAAGAAACAATCCATTAAAAGACGGAACGGAAGGAATCTAAATAAGCAACAAATCATTCCTAATTGTCTAAAGCTATAATAATAGCGGAGACGGGCGCAGGACGGAACACGCCAGCTTGGAAGTACGTTGCTTACCGACAATCGATCCATCAACCAATCTTTCTGGGGAATTTGTTTCGGATGGCCGTTCCAATCTGGTCGCTTCACTTGACAGCGAAATTTCGCGGAAGTTAGGGTAAGACTTCCTACTGCAAATCAAGAGAATGAGGGTTTCAACCAGCTCCTTCCTGAACTATCCCGTTTTCTTGGAAGGAATTTCCATTGAACACAGTGGGACGTACTTCTACATACACATACAGTATTCTTAATAATCCCACTGGAATTTCTAAGTGGGTGTGTTTAAGAGCGGGATGCTAATTTCATTTTGGGGGCATCTATCAAGTTATACCCCTGTCGAATATAAGGTTAAAACACTTTTTGTATTCCACGCCAACTTTATAATTTAACTTAGCTATGTGTTCCAATTTCGCTTTGTTTCACAAACCTTATCTGGGAAGGGGAATGTTTCCTACTTGTCTGAGTCGTGAATGTTCCGTGTTTTTTTTAATCCCGCCGATAATTTATTAGAACACAATGCGGGGGGGGCAGTTTTCCCGCGCAATCCCTATTAAAATGACCAGGAACTCCCATTCAATTAAATGGGGCTTCCACGAAAGATCTGCCGGCAGGATTGTGCCCCGAGGTTGCAGTTCTGTGCAGAAACAGAAGCTTGCTGATCGGAGGAGAAGAAAGGAACGAGATTCTCCTCGCCCCACTCCACCCCAGTAACTTCAAGGGTTGTTGGAGAACTTGCCAATTGAATTGCTTGTGCATTCCGATCAGAAACAACTTCTTCCCTAGGACTTTTAGCGGATTTATTGTAAAAGTCTATTTTCATGAGCTCCTTGGCAGGACCATTTTCCTCGTCTTTGAACTGAAATTCTTGGTGTAACCCGTTAAACAAATTCGCAGGTACAATGACTTTGGGTTCCCTCCCCATCCCTGCCGCCTTAGCTCAGGGTTAGTGCAAGCGAAGGTCGACCACATTTTAATCAATGTTATGTTAACAGTCCAATGCCTGGTCTCTCAACCTCCCTGGACAAGGAAACGCTGCTCGGAACGACCCGTCTGGGATTCGACTTTTCCTTTCCTTTTCTCCCGCGCTGTGTTATGCTTGGCAAGGTTGGAGACCTGTGACAACACAGACAGATTTGGGCGCTTTCTCTTTGGGAAATATCTGGAGGGTTAGAGGGTAGTGATTGATTTTACTTCCAAATGCTTTCCCCGTTCCCCCCCTTCAACGACCTCTCCAACACACACACACACACACACACACACACACACACACACACACACACACTCCGACCAAGAGGGGGGAGGGAGAGGGAGGGGCAAGGGAAAGGCTGAAGGAGGGACTGGGAAGGGGTGGCACGCTTGGCCGCTGCCAGGGGAGGGGGGACGGGATGAAGAGAGAAGGGGGCAAAGGCGAGGCTCGAGTCTTCCAGCTCCCGAGGCCACCCTACCTCTCAACAATGGGGCTATTCAAGACCCGCGGTGGGCCCTTATTTATTTATTTTGTCCTCTCTCCCCCCCCCTCGCCTCCCCAATCTGCCATTTGCACGCCCCCTTTTTGAGGAATGTTTTCCCTCTGGCGGCTCTGACGTTCGGAGCCATGTGACGGCCTCCTCGTTTGCTCCGGCAAGAGAGGAGAAAAGGCCGCCCCCTTTTGGACTCGGCCCCAGCCGTGCCAAGATCTTTCTCAAGACTTCTCCGCAGCCGCCCTCCTCTCACGCCCCCCCTCCCGATCCTCGCCCTCCCGGATAGTAGTCGCTCTCCGTCTCCCCCCTCGGATCCATTCATGTCTGAAGGCAGCGGCAGGAAGAAACCAACTGCTCCGGACGCACTCAGGCGGCGGTCTGGCTGGAGAGGGTCTCTGGCCTCGCTCTGGTTCCAGTCCGGCTCCTTCGGCGGCGACTTAACCCTGGGTCGCGGAAGGGGCTGCGGGGCCGCGGGAAGCGCGCGCGCCCGGTCGCTCCCCTGGCCGAGCAGCCCCGTCCTCGCAGCCACCCACGCCCACCCTCCTCCCCCTATGCCCGGCTGTGCCAAGCGATGACTCTGAGCTCGGAGATGTCCGATGCCGCCTCGGTGCTGGCCGAAGAGACAGACATCGATGTGGTCGGGGAAGGAGAGGACGAGGACGAGGAGGAGGAGGAGGAAGAGGAGCCCCTCCGCCGGCGGCCTTACCAGGAAGAGGAGGAGGAGGAAGAGGAGGACGACGAGAGCTCGCTGCTGCCCAGCTCCCCCCGGGCGGGCGTGCCGGGAGGGTCCCCCGGCTCCGGCTCGCCCTCGCCCTCTTCGTCGTCGTCGTCGTCCTCTCCCTCCTCCCAGCAGGGCCCTTTCCGGGCGGTCGGGGGCGGCGGCGGCGGCAAGAACAGCCTGGTGAAGCCCCCCTACTCGTACATCGCGCTCATCACCATGGCCATCCTGCAGAGCCCCAAGAAGCGGCTGACGCTGAGCGAGATCTGCGAGTTCATCAGCGGCCGCTTCCCCTACTACCGCGAGAAGTTCCCGGCCTGGCAGAACTCGATCCGCCACAACCTGTCGCTCAACGACTGCTTCGTCAAGATCCCGCGCGAGCCGGGCAACCCGGGCAAGGGCAACTACTGGACGCTGGACCCGGAGTCGGCCGACATGTTCGACAACGGCAGCTTCCTGCGCCGCAGAAAGCGCTTCAAGAGGCAGCAGCTGCAGGCGCCGGACTTGCTGCTGCGCGGCCTCGAGCCGGCCGCCTTCCTGCAAGCGGCGCAGCAGCCGCAGCCCCAGCCGCAGCCGCCGCAGCACCCAGGACCGCCGCCGCCCCCTCCGTACGCCTACGGGCCCTACAGCTGCGGCTACGGCCTCCAGCTCCAGCCTTACGCCCCGCACTCGGCCCTCTTCGCCTTCCCCGCGCGGCAACCTCCGCCGGGGCCCGTCCTGCCAGCACCGCCTTCCCTCCTGCCCGCTGCGGCGGGGCCTGATCTGGCCAGGACTACCAGCTTCAGCTACCCGGCCCAGCTCAGCCCGTCCCTGACCGCTTCCTTGCACGCCGCGGCTGCCAAAACCAGCTCGGTCCTGGGCAGGTCTCCCTTTTCCATCGAGAGCATCATCGGGGGCAGCTTGAGCCCCGTCGCTGGGAACACTTGCGCCTCCCAGTCCGCCGTCCTCCCGGTCCTGGCGAGATCCCTGATGGCCTCTGCGCCTTTGCCTTCCGTCGCTTCTTCCTCCGCCGCTGCCGCCGTGGCTGCCGCCGCCTCTTTAGGGACTCTGCACCAAGGGAGAGCCTTGGCTAATGTCGAGAACTTTACTGCTAGGATTTCCAATTGTTAATTGTCTTGCGGAAGGTAGGATCTGGGCTCTGTCTCTCACTCTCTCTTTTAAACCTTTCTCCAGAAATGCGAAGTTACCTTTTCTAGACGATGTTTTTGGCCCTTCTCTTCAGTACCTCTATTTATGCAAAGCCATTTCTATATGCTGCATAGACAGAAAGACAAATAGTAAAGGAGCGGTTAATTTTTTTTATTAGACAGACAGACAGACAGACAGACAGACAGACAGACACACACACACACACACATTGAGGCTGCAATCCTATCCACACATACTTGGGAGTAAGCCCCATGGATTATAATGGGACTTGCTTTTTAGTAGGCATGCATAGGATTGGGCTCACAGATGCTTAAAAAATCCCTATTGGATTCCACTGTAGAAATTCTTGGACCCAGGGATTAAAAAACAACAACAGGAAAAGACCCACATGCACATGCAATGTTGTTGTTTTTTAACAAAATTAAAGGACAACCAGGCAATTCCTTCCATTGTAATTAACTTGCCTTATGTACCTTCTATATGAAAAGATTAACATGTTTACACAGAAGAAAGTTATGATTATCATTTCTTATTTTAACCTGTGTTTTTTTGTTTTGTTTTTGTATAATAATAGGCCTATGGAGTTTCCCTTTTATTTTGTACTTTATGCATATTTTTTACCAAGACTGTTAAGATTATTGGCAAATGTTCTTGTACCATCTGAACTGTAAAGAAGAAAACTTTTTTTTTTACACATTTTCAAAAAAATAAATAAAAGCAAGTAATTGTCAACAAAATAAATCCCACATTTGGCTTTAGGCTATCAGATTTCAACACTTTGCCCTGTGAATTTTTGCTTTAGCTATAGTACTGGATTTATGAATAGTGGGAATTCCAGAATAGATGGATAATCTGTTGTTGCAATATATAGCTCAAAACACTTCCTTGGACAAAGTTAAGCTCACAGAACCATCCTCAGTCTAGTTAATTGAATCATCTGTATTTATGTCACATGGACCTCACAGCACTCAGTGGGACTGCCACCCACATTTGTGCTCGCTTACTGAGATGCACTTACCTCTTTTCTTCCAATTGGAGTTCTAAATAAGTGCGTAGGATTGCGGCCATCTTGAGGGAACTCACTTGGGAGTTCAGTTGGAATCAATGGGACTTCCTCTCTATTTAAATAGGATGCCAATCTGCTTAAGTTATCGACCGAATTTAAGCCTCACCTGCTCCATGGATCCGGGTATGGAAATGGTTCTGATATATCAAGTGGGAAATATGATCTGCAAGCCTTTGTAAATAAAAATACATTAAAGCAGAGTAAAGACTAATATAACCAAAGAAAATGAAGCAATTCTTTTGGTAATTGATAATTTCAGTTTACTGCAGGTTATCATCTTATAAATACAAGTTTTGTATCTGAATCAAATAAATTTAGATTCTTTTAAGAATGTTAGAGAGTGCTTTACGTTGCAAATGCATCACAGCGGTCTAAAATTCAACATACTGTATAATTGAGGAGTTCTTGTTTGTGTGTTCTTTAGCCTTTTAGAGAGAGAATGCAAATAATTAACTATCTTGCAAGGAGTTCTTCCTGGAAATCTAGACATGACACTTGCGTGCCTGATAAAATAAAAAATTAGCAGTTAAGTAGGAAATTTACTTCAGACTGGGATTAAACATTACTGAAATATATGGTTGGTAGAAAACTGAGATGGCTTTTCACTTTTAAAATACTGAAATGATTAATTGTAAACAATATTTTTTTAAAAAAAATGTTGCCAATGAAAATGATTGAATAGAAGTTGCAACATAAAATTGACTTCTAGAAGTTGCAACATAAAATTGACTTCTAGATCAAATAAAAGGAATCTTTCCCTTCAAGTGAATGTGTTTCGAACTGAGGTCTTACATTAACTGGAGGGAACAGCTTACTGGACAGACAGCAAGAAACAGCTGTAGTGCTTTATGAATTCATATTTCAGTTTTCATATTTCAGGCCTGTAGTGAATGCATAAATTATATGAAGTCATTCTAGGTCGATTACTTTCTAGGAACACAAAGCCATGCTTTGCTAAACAATTCGTAATGTCCCAACTTTATTTAAATTTTCTTTAGTAAATTTTCTTTAGTTCAAGTAAATGAGTTTCGCTCAGTGTTTCTTTGTATAGCTTGACTAGGAAAATATTATGAAGCGATTTATGGAGTAATTTTAGGAATATTTTCTGTCTACATTTTTTCTGGAAGAATAACTTTTTCTCCATGTGATTCACGAGGAACCACGAGGAAATGGATAGTGCTTCTGGCAAGCAATGTACGAGGACAGTTGCATTAATTCTAGAATCGCGCGTCTGGAAATTATAGCGAAATTTTTACTATCTCGGTAGAACTTTGGTGAGGTCTGGACGGAAGTGGCAGGTGCTTAGCAGGAGAACAGGAAGCCGATCCTTCCATCCTTCTCTCAGCAACGAAGCGCGCTGCCTTCAATGGTTCTGACTTTCATTGCGTGTCTCAATCGCTGGCATTTGGACATTTGGATTTAGTTGCTTGAAACTACTCCCTGACGGAAAATTATAGTTGCATACTGATTTCGCTGCAGGTTGAAAGCTTTATATTACTTCTAAACACCTTTACATGGGAGGAAAAATTCCACTTCTTTCAGTGACAGGGGAGATTGCCTACAAGTACTTTATTTTATCGAAATAAAGTCATGCGCTGAATGTGGAAAGTATGTTTCGAGGGACAGGTGTCAAGGTCCAGAATATCTCTCTCTCTCTCTCTCTCTCTCTCTCTGTGTGTGTGTGTGTGTGTGTGTGTGTGTGTGTGTGTGTGTGTGTAAATACGGTGCTGATTTCTTAAAGATGCAGAATACTGTAGCACTCTTGCAGTGCAAGCCTATGTATGTCTGCTCAGAACTAAGTCCCACTGGGTTCATTGGGTCTTGCTTCCAGGTTAGGATATATAAGATGGCAGCCTTGATCCCTCTCCCCCCGCCCCCCCCCCAAATCTCTACGTTGTTTTCGCAGTCCAGAAGGTCCAGCCTGACAAAGGAGGGAAAGCAAGTTTCCATTTGAGCGCGTCGTTTTCCTGAACGCCGACATTCCCAACCCAACAGCGAGGAGCGGTGGGCGGGGGCCTGGGGCAGGAAGCGCTTCCAGTTCGGGGAACTCGGGCGCGGGAGGGGGGGAGCGGGTGCTTGCGTGCGCTTTTTCCCTGGGGTTTCTTAAGAGGCAAATCGTGTTCCTCCGAGGCGTATTTCAGGGAACTCTTCAGCCGCCGCCCCCTCTCCGGATTTTTGACGTCGGCGGTGCTTGGTCTGGAGTCTGGACCGAGCGAGGCTCCCATCTGAGGGAGCTGAAATGCTTTCTTCGCATTGCTAATGTGGGGGGAGGCCCTAACTGGCGTGTTTAGTCTGCTTCCGAAGAGGCCACCGCAACATCTTCGTGTTTGTTATGTCTGGCTTTCTCCAAGCGAGCCTCAGCTGAGCTTTGCTTCCCGAGGATCTTTCGCCCGCGGGCCTGCCTGGGTGCCTGCCTTAACCAGCCACAGGGTCTCCTCGACTGAGGCTGCGCTGCTGCTCCTGCTCCTGCTGCCGGCTCAGTTTTCCCGAGCAGGTGCTCCTGTAACAAAAGCCGAGCAGCCTTTGATGGGGACTCATTGAACGGGGGCTCCTCGCTGAACAGGGGCTCCCCACTGACATGCAAATGGGGTCTGGGGTCCCCCTTTGCTTTGAAGGCAAAGCGAAAGGATATTGGCGCAGAAAGATCAAGCCTGACTGATAGGCTGGACCCTAAAAACAAACTGGTGGGATGGTGTCAAACTGCCCTCTCGCCCCATCTTCTTCCACCTCCTCTGTTCTTCCCCCAACTACAAAGTGGGGATTCATTAACCCGTCTCTTTCTTCCTCATCGTATCCCCCGTAGGCCTGAAAGACGAATTACACGGCCTGAATTGGAAGGGAATTGCTTGCCTATGTTTCAATCGGTGCTAATGTTTCAATGAGGAGCTAATGTTTCAATCGGTGCCCCCAGAAGGACCACACAAAAAGCAACTTCTTCGTTTATGGTCCTATTATGCGGCGTTTTAATCTAGGGATGGACTTAACCAAATGTTATCTATTGGGGACTTAATGAAGCCCTTATGCATTCAGTCGGGCTTTGACAAATGCCACACACGGCGACTGTTAACCACCGTTCTTCTATCCACAAAGCACGCATTTATTTTTCTCTCTTTCTCTCTCCTGTATGTGTAGTGTGTACACGAGAGAAAAATGCGTCCAAGACCTCTCTGCGTGTGTCCAAGACTTGATCGAAAACCATCGTTTTAGAACATATATATTATAAAATACATGCATATTTAGATATGTTATATTGGACGCATTTTTCTCTTGTGCTCCTTTATTGGAACAATGAATATCAATCAAAGGTCCACGTTATTTGTGAGTGGAGTGACTCTGCTGTCCTTCCCAGCTGCTAAATAGGATGCTGAGTTTTCTGTGAGTGTAAAGGGGGTAGGGATGGGAGGGAGAATTATTACTGTCGATTCTGCAAAGCCGTTGCACCGAGGTGCTTCGATGTAACCGATTTTGGCTGCGATCCAACGCTCGCTTATTTCAAGAATTATTATTCCATCCCAAATCAGTACAGTTTACATCAATTTCATGTGTTTAGGATCCAGTGTGCACAAATCCACAATTTTCGTGCTAAGGTGAGCGAGGAAGTTCTGGTTTTCCCCCATCAGATTGTTCCTTTGCCAATGGAACAAGTGCTTTTCCAAAAGGAAAGAAACCTGTTTATTTCTGCCATAACTCTTTTAAAAAACACTGTCCTTAGAAACAATGGGACAGGCGGATTTGCCATTTCTTCCTGAATTTCTGTCTCTCCTTGATTCCTGATGAATTGGCCACCTCCTTTGAGGGTGTAGATTCCTTGAGCCAAGGTTGCAAATGGAAGTGGACTGACACATCCAGTTTCCACCAGTTTCTTCCGTCTGCATATGCTGAGAAGCTCCTGGCGCCATTCCCTTCAATGCCCACCTAGAACGGCTTGGATCTGGCGCAGTCGTTGTCTCGCGATGGAAAAGATGCCGAGTTCCAGTCTTATTGCCTCCAGTGCAGGCGGCTGCAGATCGGCTGGGAAGCGTGCCTGGCTTTGAGGAATTCTCTTGCCTCGGATGATCGACTGTGCCTCGCGCGCCCTTCTCCGCCTTAAACACTCCCCCCTTCGCATCAGTCACGGTAAGTACGCCGCTCCGCCTCACTGAAATGCGTTTTTATTTTACAGGGGGAAAAAGACGGAAAGGGGCGATCATGACCATCTGTTCCTTCATGTTTGGATTTATGCAGCCATAACTCAATCCCATTTCCCGTGCATTAGCACTACGGTAGCTTCTCCCATTTGGGAAGTTTGTTCTGTAGCTACTTTCGGGAACGGGAGAGAAAAGGTTCCTAAAAGATGAATGTAGATTTGTTTTCCTGGATAGATGAGTTTGCTTTCTTCGGACGTGCAGGTATTGTGCTGTATTACCGATGATCACACATATCATTTGCCCCACTCTAAGGTGTCACTCGTAAATACATACTGCCGGGTGTTTTTTTTTAGTATCGCCTTACGAAAAAGTACGGGCCAAATCCTATCCAATTTTCCAGTGCTGATGCAAATATTCCAAAAGGGCACGCACTGCATCCTGTATTGAGACTTCATGGAGGTCACCTTAAAGTAAGGGAACGTTTGTCCTCTTACTTTGGGGCTGCATTGCGGCTCCATAAGTGCAGGAAAGTTGGGTAGGATTGGGCCGTAACCCCCTAAATACAGCCCCACGTCTATCCCTGATGTGCTCATTCCCCCCCTCCCCCGTTGGCCTATAGAAAGCCTAAATAGCGAAGTGCCTCTCTTCGTGGCTTATTGGTGGTTTATTACTAATTCGAAAGTAAGTCCGATTTTGTTCCGTGAAATTTACTTCCGAGTAGGTATGCACAGAATAGCGATACGAATTCATGCAAAAAAAAAAAAAAACCTTGGCAAGGTTATTTTTAGTCCCTCCACATTTAAACAGCTAGCTTTAAAAAGCTGCTTCACGTCACAAGCTGTTTCTGGAACTCTTCGATTCGTCATGTGGCATGGGGAGGGGGGGGCTGTCACAGGAAAACAGATTAACACCCCCTTCCCTTGGCTTCTCGGGTCCTTGCAGAATTAGGTGCTCACAAGATCAGGCCTTCAATTGTTTCGGAGTGGTTTTGATCCTGCTGCATAGGCCTCCTTGGGCTCGCACGTCGATGGAAGGGGTAGCGCCCCGTATGTATCGGCGTCCTAATATTCTCCTGCAAACACGAGCTACAGGGCCCAACTGTTTGGAAGCCTACTACAGACCGGTGACTTGGAAAGACCCCCCGCCCCGGATTGCTAGTGGAACTTTCCCGCTCCAAATGCGAGAAAGAGAATTTCCGCCTCTGATTGAGCATCGCTTTGTTTTATTTTCAATACAAGAAGGCCTGATAGCGATTAATTTTGAATCTGCGCTGCTGCTACTATAAACAAGAGCCAGATGCAGAGCGGGACGCGGGACGGTGACGGTGTAGGGGGAGAACCGGCTGATGAACCAGAGCGCTGTATGGAAACCGCGCACTTGCAAACGGTTTATTTATCCAGCTTTCCGTCTCAGTCGCGTTGTGCTTCACAGCCACCGGCTTGTGTTCATTTCACAGATGCTCCTGCCCCGCTTTTCCTTTGAGAATCTTCCTGCTGGAACTCTCAGCGCTCCTGAATCGCTCCCCTCCCCCGGAAATGTACCAGATGCACTAAGAAAACTGAGCCTCGTGTTTATCCCTGGCTTCTGGTAAGATACTGGTTTCCCCCCCCCCCATCTTTTTCTCAAAGTGGCTCTAGAAGGGATGGGAATTGCAAGAAAGGATGATAGTGAGTGCCCAGCAACCGTCTGATGAGCGTGTGAAAGTGGAAATATAGGACTAGATAGGCCACCACCGGAGAATGCAACGCGCCTGCGGAAAGAAGCACTGCGTGCACGAGGGCGAGCCGTGGCTCGCACGCAAAGGCCTGTGACGTAGGACAGTAGTGCCCACATGCTCCATTTACTCAGGGCTCTGCCTAGGTAGGGGCCAATGGCCCGCTGATGCATTCGCCGTTCTACTGGATACTGGCCTTGGTGTCCACCGGGATCAGAGCACTTTTCACTTTCCGTGTAAGAGAGATCTGTAACCCAGGCCAAAGCAAAAGACTGGAGCAGAGCAGACTGAGATCTCAGTTCAATTCCCACGCCCTATACAGTTAAAGAGAAGTGGTTTTGTTTGAAACAGATGGGACATATCACAAATAATATGACTGGTAGGACGGCAATTCCACCAATAGCATATGAAAGTAAATCATTATCAGTGGCATTCTGGAGGGAGGGACGCTAAGTTTTGCAGGATCCTCAGCTCCTGTGTAACATGGCCCCTCTCCCTCTTGGCTCCAGAACCATTCCTGGCTTCTAGAGCTGGCTCCAAGGCTGTGCTCTCTGAGCCACTAATGGCTCTTGAGGCAAGTGGAAGGGGCCGCATTGCACAGGAGCTCAGACTCGTGCAAAACTTAGCGTTGTTCCATCCACCCCCATTTAGGGAAGCCACTGAGGCAACTCTCTTCCAGTTGCATGTCAACATCTAGAATTCAGGGAAACGTGGTTTGCAAACAGGGAAGTTCTGCTTCTTGGCTCACAATCCTAGATAACCCTGTCCTCCACTGCCTTGGTGTAAGGCAATATTTCTTAAAGATTTATCAGTGTTTTTTATGTAACCATAGACTAGTGATGGCGAACCTTTTGGGCCCTCTGTGTCAAAAATGTCTACCTTGACTCTGCTGGTATTATATGTCACACACACGCAAATGAAAGAGAAACAAGTATTTACATATTCATTTATTTAAAAAAATACAGTCCGATCATGTGTGGAACTATACATTATATAAATAAAGAAATGTAAAATTATTACAAAAATTATATACTAGTTGTTACTAAATATTAATGAAATTAGTTGTTGTCAGGTGTTGGTGAACTCTGGGTGTCACCCAAAATGTCATAGCATGTCACTTTTGACACACATGTCATAGGTTTGCGGTCCCTGGTAGAATACAGGTGTTTGTGAGGAGTAATCACAAGGAAATGTCACAAGGAAAATCGCAAGGAAAGGGAGCTCTTTCAGTCCCTAAATATATTGCCCTGCCCTGTGTCTTTTCCTTCAAAAGCTTTTTCTGTCTTCCATGGCCCTGAAGGCGATGACCCTTAACTCAGTGGGGTAGTGAGAAGAGTGCAAAATTTTGCCTTACTAACTTACTAACATTCCATTCCCGATACACTGACTTGAAGTCTCACTGATTTTGCAGGATCTTCACTTGAGCTAAAACCCAACCAGGCTTTATTTGCCATTAAGCCTATTACAGTGTGGGAATTGGTGTAAGAGTAAATCTGCCTTCAGTGGGCTGACTCTTAGGCCATGGCTGAAGGGTGTTGGCATGTGGCTCAAGCTGTCCAGCTTGGAACGGATGCTGGTTCTCCCCAGAGAAGAGTTGTACAGATTTCTGCATGGAGGCAGGACAGATGGGAAGGCCCTGCTGGTGCTGACTGCATCAAAACCAATGAAAACAGCAATGAAAAGGCCTCTTCCTAATTTCTGCTCCACAATGAAGGCTGGTAGTGAGTTGTGGCTGGGATCCCCCTACTACCCTTAAACTGCAAGGCTCTGGGCTCCCAAGGTCTTCCCAAGCACTGCTTTTCCATGGGGAAAAAGCGTTTTAGGGAGTTTTGGGCCACCCCTACAGTAGTATTAACTCCACAATCGAGATTGTGAAAGTTTTCAAATGCTTGTCACTGTCAGACAGGAAACAGCAGTGTCTTGGGCTCAGATCACGTTTCTGTATCCCTGAAATATGGTAATGAATTTTGTCTCCTCTGCCCAAATTTCATGGGGGTGGAACATCAGGAAAAAGTTTCTTAAAATACCCAATTGCTCAAATTAGAATGTTGAGCAAAATATTATTCAAGTTATGAGACTATGAAATGTTATTCAAGTTGAATGAATCCTGAACACTAGGGAGGAAGCCCCATTAAAAACCATGAGACTTTGTGATAAAGGCGCACAGGATTGGGGCATTACAACAAGACATATGATACTTAAGGATTATGTTAGTCCTCTGAATAGAAATTGGACAGAATTTGCCAATGTGCACCTTGTCTTACAAGTCATCCTCTTCATCGGAACATGGTGCGGTTGTTCTGCTTTGATGTACTATATATTCCACATGCAGACCTCAGGTATAAACAGGGTTCCTTGTTGTTCATATAAATAATGCACACCCTACAAAAAAAAATATCACCACCAGAAAAAAAAATTTAAGAGAGCAAACTACCAAGTAAGAAACTAAAGATCCAAGCAGAAACTGCTGGAGTTCTAACCTTATGAATTAGTCATGTATGTTGGATTGTACTCAGTGAAGGTTACATGATACAACCTATGCAAATATGTTCAGAACTAAACTGCATGGTTTATCTGCCCCATCTTTTACTTGGAAGTAAGGGCTCTTGATATGAATGGGACTTCTGAGCAAGTAGGACAGCCTTTCTTTGGGATGGCTGCCTTAAAGCGATATGAGTTGGACTGACTTCAGTACAATATAAACAGCTTAAATCCATTTTCTTCCATTAAATGAGTTGTTAATTGACAGAACAATTTACTCAGGCGGTTAAGTAATATATTGCATTACTAAATCAAAACATTACTAAATCCTGATTTAGCGACAGGATTAGCTGATTTGGGTATTGATTCCAAGGAAGATGGTGGTATCTCCTCCCTTCTTTCCTCCAGCTGAGGTTAGCTCAGCTCCTGTGTAACATGGCCCCTCTCCCTAGCTGAGGTTAGCAATGAGTAACTGCTTTGGGGGGGAATTCCCTCCCCCAGTTTTTTTATTTTACCCATTTCTTCCCAGATGGGGTACATTAACATACAATGATCTCTTTAATAGTTGTATCAGAGAATATTGTATATACACAACAATAAGCAGGATATTAACTGTATGGCTCTTTCTCAACCAAGTCAACCTCAAGGAGTCGATCACAACTCCAAAGGCAATCACAATTCCATGTAAAACATATCAGTAAGATTCCAATCAATATTTGCTCAGTGGAAAAAAAAAAAACATATTTCAGAGCCATGGGAGTGTGTATGTGCTTGGGGGGGGAGACACAAGGATGTTAACTGATTTTGGTGATTTGTCACAAGTGCAAATCCTGCTTGAACGGGAGAGGGCCGATTGCTTCAGAGGGTTGAACCGCAATGCGTGTTCTTATGGAAGTAAGTTCCACTGAAATCCATAGGAATTTACTTGCCAGAAAATTTGTGCTTTGATTTGGGATGCCAATCAATGCCTTGGATTATGCATCCCAGTCGTTTCACTAAGGGGGAGTTAGTGCAGGCATTTTCCTTTAAAGGCTATTCAGCAGGGAAATCAACTGGACTTGTACCTCAACTCCCCTATTTTTTTCCTCGGAAAAAATGTCCACAGACTCCAATGGGAGTTTACACCCAAGTGCAACCTATAAAACTGCTGGCTCATGCCTTAAATTTCCATCAGTTTGGAGGAGCCCACAAAAGATAAAAACGTCATTCTTTCCGTCATCCAGAATAGATTTCACTCTGGGACTTGGCTGTTCTGAGAAGGTCAATTTCAAAAGGCTGGTCTATCGGGCAGAAATGAACATACCACAAGAAGCAGCATCACATAAATGAACTATAGTTTCTCTGATGTTTATGTTATTATCCTCTGTACCTCTTAATGATTCTCATTCAATTACCAACTCAAGCTTTACAAATATGAGGTGGGGAAGTGCTTTAAAAGCGCTTTGTCAACCAACAAAGCACTGAAAATAGAATGCTTGACTTTAAGTGGGTTTATAATTCTCCTGAAATTGTGGTTGTTTTTACAAGCAATGCCAACCCTTTCACAGGGTGTCTCTTGTGTTACCAAGTTTAATTGACTTGTTATCTAGGTAGGTTGCTATGATTCCACTTCAAATATAGGCTCTCCTACCACTATATTTTTCCTCCCAAGGCCTTACTATCTTAATGCTACGAGTAGGCTGCTAGAGGTTTCCTGCTCTAAAGCAGCAGTTTGGTAAAGCAGATCCATTGCATTAGATTTATGTTTAATATCTCCTATAAATAAAACACACCATCAAAGCATGTGGTATGTGTAAAACCAGCCAAGCCAGTTAGAATCAACAACTTAATTTGTGTTTCTTCATTTTTAGGGGGAAGGAGAATGTAAGCAACATCTGATTTCAAGTTCTTAGAAGAACGAATCCAACACTCCATTAGGTAATTCATGTTTATCTGACATAGAATTCCAGTATCGCAATACCCCTGTGTCAAGGTCTATGTGAGTATATATATTTTACCAATACCACCCAGCTTAAGGATACAATCCTATACACATTTTCCTGGGAGAAAGGCCCATTGAACACAGTGACTTACTTCTGAGTAGACATGCCTAGGCTTGTGCTGAAAGACCCATCTACATGGATGTGAGATCTGGTGTTTTTTTCAGTGGTCGATGGGATGGGATCCCCCATTGATAGTGGAAGCTTTTTAAGCAGTGGACAGGCTGCAGCCAGGGACCAACCATCACAAACCAGATCCCTCCAATATAAAACTGAAGCAATTGGTTCTGTGTCCCCGTAAATGAAGAATGGAACCCAAGTTGTGGAGTACTGTATAATACCACGGCACTGCACAATGAGCAGAAAGATTATATCGCTCTTGACCGTTTTCTGGATGCAGATTTTGTCAGTGGATTCTCTGTGGCGAGGCTGGAGTTTTGCTTGCCACTGTGGTTGAGCAGCTGCTGGAGAGAGAATTCTACGTGAAGCAGCTCTACTTCAGTAGCTTTGGGCCAAATCCTATCCAACTTTCTAGCACTGATGCAGCCATGCTGACAAGGAGTGCAGGGTGTCCTGTGGTGGGGGAGCAATCATGGAAGCCTCTTCAAGGTAAGGATACAATTGTTCCCTCACCCCAGAGCTGCATTGCTGGTGCTGGAAATGTGGATAGAAGTGGGCCCTTAGGCAGTGGTGTCATCTAAATGATTTAAGAACAGGTACTCACTTTTGATTGGCACGTGTCGGGACCCGCCCACTGGAAGTGACGTCATAAGCCAGAAGTGATGTCGTGGCAGGAAGTGACATGAAAAAAGCCCTTTTTGAGGCCTCAGATGATTTTAAACTGACCCAACAGTTGCAACAGTATTCCACAGCACCCGCAGAACATGTTAAGGAGGCCTGGCATCATGTTAAAACCCCAGAGCAACTCATTTTTCAGTGGCAAGGAAAGGAAAGGCTCTGCTCGCTGCCTGCCTGGCTCTGAGAACATGCAGGCAACTCAAACATGCAGGAAATTCAAACGTTGCAGAGGGCGGAGTCGACGAGTGGGCGGGCAAATGGGCAGGGCCAGCTGTAATCCTAGAAACCGGTACTCGAGTACCCCCTGCATGACATCACTGCCCTTGGGCTACAATGCTATGTACACTTTCTTGCAAGTAAACCCCCAATTGAACACGGTGGAACTTACTTCTGAGTAGACAGGCATAAACTTGCAGGGTTACAGCCCAATCTGTGAATATCTGCTCCAAGTAAGTTCCAGCAAGTCCAGTGGGACTTACTCCCAGGTAAGTAGAGTATAAGATTGCAGCCCTAAATTGCATTCAACTTGTGAATGTGAATGAGAAACATGTGAAATGGACACAGAACTGGAAGCTTGTGCACAGTTTAATTCAAACTGCATTGAGCAAAATGAGACTGACTTCGGCCATGTAAATGTAATTATGAGCAGATTTGTAAAAAAAATCACTAAAAATCTTTGCTAAAAATCTAAAATACATTTTGCTTGTGGTAACAGAGTCTGGCTAGGCTCCTAGGTTCACCTTCCAGGTACATGATGAATAATATAATAGGACATTTGTGGGAAGGACAGTATAAGACTGGGAAGTCCTTTCTATGTTAACAAAGCAATCCTATCCACATTCACTTGCAAGTAAATGTCTCATCCTTTTCAAGGTGACTCAGCATAATTCTATGCATGTCTGAAGATTTGTGTTCAGTGGGGCTTGCTCTCAGGAAAGCCAAAGACTGCAATCCTAACCATGCTTACTTGGGAGTAAGCCGCATTGACTATGACTTGTTTCTGAGTAGACATACATAGGACTGGGTTTTAATCATCTTAGGCTGCAATCCTATACACACTTTTCTGAGAGTAAATTCATTGATTGCAATGGGAATTACTTCTGAGTAAACCTGTATAGGATTGTGCTTAGACTACAGTCCTAAACACACCTCGAAGCAAGCCTTATTAAACACAATGGGGCTTACATCCCAGTAATCATATGAGTAATGCAAGCTCCGTTAGCACCTCAATCTGATACGCATTTGTTCAAAACTAAGTTTCATTATGTTCAATGACGCTTACTCCCAGGAAAGTGTGTATCAGATTGAAACTTATGTTTGCTGCCTAATCACTGGGTTTAGGATTGCAGCCAGATCCTAAATTAGGTTAGGCATACCTAGTCCCATCAAAATCAGTGGGCTCCTTAAGCACCCCAAACTTTGTATGGGATCTAGCCGTGTTCACAAGGTAGGAGTGCTGCAAAATGAGTGGTTTTGTGGACTTCTGCCAAATTCAGATTTGGCAGGCTTCTGCTTTACAACCCAAGATAGACATTTACTGAGAGCAGCAGGTTCTCATATTTTGGGATGGAGGGGGTATGGTGCAGGGAGAGGAATTCATGGCCTAAGGAGCTCATACAAATCCCTGGCCAAGTGAAATCTGGATCTTTGGGTTGAAAAATCGGCTTCCTTCTATGGAAACAGTTGACAGGAACCCAGAGGATTAGACGCATTCCACTCCGGATCATTTTTTTTTTTCTGGCAACACTTTGAAACGATTGATCCTTTCCAAAGCCATAAACAATGTCCAGAAAAAAATGATCTAACTGGGCTTTCCATCTTTTGCCTTTTGGCCTTGGAGTCCCCTTGGCTGCTTTTGCCAGAAAGTTGAGAGGGGACTTTTGACAGCCGTTTTGGCTCCTTCATAAAATATTTCAGTTTAAATCCTTCACTTTTGGTTTCCCCTGTTGCTCTTTCTTTTGCAGCCCTGCACTCTTGTTCTGGGGAGGGGGGGGTCTGTGTCGAGCAGTTGGCGGAGACTGAACTGGCAACTGGAAGGAAAAGGAGATATTTGTGACAGCTTCCACAAATACTCCAACCCACACAGTTTTAGATGGAAACAGGTAGCCTTATTGTATGTCCTGCATGCTTGAGGCAGGAACCCTTCATAGAGGAGCAGACAGCAGCACAACAGAAACCAATGCCCAATTGTAGAGGACTCCAGAAACTTTTATGTAGGAGGACCACCTTAGAAAATCCATGTTTTTAATGTTAGCTACCAACACAGATCTGAATTTTTTTTCTTCAGTATCACACATAACTAACTCCCACATAAACCCGGGGGAAGAAAATGCTGGACTAGGACTGAATTCCTATGCACCCTTGCCTAGGAGTAAGGCCCACTGACTAAAATGGGATTTACTCCTGAGAAGACATGTATAGAATTGCATTGCAGATGGACTTTTACTCTAATCCAACAGAGCTCATTTTATGTGCAGACCAATCTTATGTATATCAACCAGCAAGTAAGTATTCCCAAGGATTTATTCTAGAAGAAGTACAAAGATTTAGGATGGAATCCTGTCATGTTTCATTATTAAATACACATGGGATACAAGTGAGAAACTGGACACCCACATTCCACTTTTTTAAAACATCTTTATCTGGAAGTAAACTAATGAGTCCTACTTCCAAATTGTAAGCTAACTCCAAACAGATATTTACTTAAAAACAGGTTCCATCAATTCCAGGGGAACTCAAGTTCCAAATATGAAGTGCAGCACTAATGCAGAATAAGCAAGCATCCTATTCTGTAATTCTGTTTGCTGGAACGGAAATTCCACAGCAATCAATGGGGAAAAAGCATGAATACACCTAGCCATGCCATGGGGTATTGCCTGTATATGGGATTTTACCTTCCATTCCAAACAATTCCACAAGTTTTACTCAAAGCAACTGCCTTTGTGTAGGGCACCAGGAAAGATTCTAAAAGGATCCAATCAAATACTCCAGTAGCTGGAGGTGGAAACACCCCAGTGGGAGTATTTGGATCGTAGCCTATGGCGTCCCTACTGCTGCCTGTTACCTCCTCAACTCCAACCATGTGTATTGGAAAAGGCAGGAGATACCCCGAGGAGATAGGGAATGGTAACAGCAGTGGCCCCTTGTTCTAGATTAGCCAGGGATTACAGGGTCTTTGCAAGCCTCGGGAGCACAGCTGTAAGCTGAGGCTATGAAGGGAGGCCAGCACAGGTGCAGATTGGCTGGCAACAGACACTGATTGGCTGGCCTCAGTATAAAGTGGGAGGCAGGAGCTGGATAGGTGCTGGAGGAGGGCACCAGGTAGGTTTTGGAGTGAGTGCTGCCTGCCTGCAGGACTGATGGACTGCTAGACTGGCTAAGGTAAGCTCATTGTGGAGAATTGTGGTATGTCTGCCATGCCCCTGGAGCCACCAAGTGGAGGAGGCAGTGTGGCTTAGGCAAGCTGACTGCCCATTGTTTGGTGGTGGGGTTTGTTGGTGTTAGACTAAGGGTAGTTTGGAGGTAAGCCAGTGATGAGGGCAGTCTGGAGGAGGCTGACCAGCCAGTGATCCCAAGCGAAGCTGCTGGAAGAGAGAAGGCCCAGTGGGTGACTGAACCCCCTCCCTCTTGCCTATCTCTGAGACCACTCTGAAGGGGAAACTAGTTAGCCTAGTGTGGACATTGGGGCCCTTGGGGATTCCCAGCAGGGAATTTGGCAGAACACCATGTCGGTGCAACTGGTGACTTTCTGCCTTTTCGTAGTGCCATTAAAAAAAAAGTGGGGAGGCGCATGCGACGAGCACCAAAAGGAAGCGGAAAGGGGGCCACGAGCTGGCTGCCTGAGCCAATAGGGAGAAGGCGAGCGTTGCGTGCAAGCACAGAGGAAAATGGTTGCGTGCAAGCTGGGGCTGAAGGGGGGGGGCGCTGCCACCTGACGCTCACCTCGGCGTCCTTCCCTGTTGATTGCATGAGCTCCCCGGGGGAAGAGTGGGAGGCGTGGCTCTGAATGCAAAAAGGAGGAGGCGGGGCATGTGGCCCAGCGGTGTTTGCGGCGCTGTGTCGCAGGCCGAGAAGCCGAAGGTCTCGTACGCCCCGCTGTTCTGCGGGCTCCGGTTTTGGCTCGCTGCTCCGTGGCGCTCGGGCGTGCTTAGGCCCTCAGCCTCCCCCTCTGTTTTGACACCTGCAGGCGAGGCTTAGTCGCCCTGGTTCGTGGCTGATTTATAGCCCAATTAGAGGCTCAGCTTTCCTCTAGCGCCGGAATGCGCCGACAAGCAAGGCCGAGGCTTCTCGTGTCTCTTCTCTCAGCCACGCCGAGGTGGCAGCTCTGGGCACGGCGCGGCGTTGCATTGCGAGGGCGTGGCCAAGGTCTGCTTCTTGATCTGCAGACGGGGCTCACTGGCAGCGTCGCTCCCAAAGGTCCTGCCACGAGGCCTGGGGGACGGACAAAATCCCCGGGGCCTTGGACAAACTGAAATACAACACACATGTATTACAAAATAAATGTGGGCACCTCAATCTCAGCCTTTCGAGGGCTGCGTTTAATTCACTTTTAATACACTTCTATTACCCCAGTGCGTTTAGGAAGGGGTGGCGGAGATCAGGCATTTCCCCCTGCCAGCTCGAGTCCAGTGTCCTTGGGTGGAAAAGTGTGCAGGTCATCTGAAGGATTGTGCAACCTCCTTACATTAGTAGTAGGCTACTTCAGAGTACCAGGCGCAAGGGAGCGGCAACAGGATGTAAGCATCTTGTTGTCTCATGCCTCCCTGGGGCACCTGGTGGGCAGCTGTGAGATACAGGAAGCTGGACTAGATGGGCCTTTGGCCTGATCCAGCAGGGCTCTTCTTATGTTCTTGGGATCCTAAAAGTCTGCAGGTTGTATAATTCTGAGTGCTGCATACTTAGGGAGAGACAAAACAAATGGGAGAAAAAACACCCAGGAAAATATGCAAAATCCTGGCCAACCTTGCAGGGTTATTGTCAAGACAACATGAATGACCATTATATTTGGATGA
The DNA here is from genome assembly GCA_029204185.1 of Lerista edwardsae. Lineage (NCBI taxonomy): Eukaryota > Metazoa > Chordata > Lepidosauria > Squamata > Scincidae > Lerista > Lerista edwardsae. The sequence goes on along the minus strand of JAJKFI010000001.1, from coordinate 51,183,990 downwards.
CCATTATAGCTATGAGCAACAATTTTTGGCACAGAATTCTATCCTGTTTCTATCACTGGAAAAGGTGAAATGGTCTAATGTTCTGCAGACGGTTCTCGGTACAGCATCGCTCCCAAAGTTTCTAAGGGTTCCCACTTCTTGGGAATACATTTTCTAGTGTTCTATTTTTAGCACATCATTCTATGCATGCAGCCGAATGACATAGCAGAATGGATTGTAAGACTTCAGATTGCAGGTGAGGAATAACCTTTTTTTTAAAATGCACTCTTTGCACAAAAAAAAAGTGATTCACACTTTACAGTTTGAAGTTAACTCTGTTAGCTAAATATGTAGAACAAGCCCTAAACCGCTTTCTTTCTTGTATGCAAATCCCATTACTTTCAATGAAACCTATCCTATATAAATAATTTGCACACTATTAACATAATGTAAATATGTTTAGAGCAGGTTTTAGCCCAAAGACAGATTACAGAACAAGAAACTGAGTCAGCAAATCAGTTGTTGATGCTTTATTTACTGAGCCTAGTTGCTAGTAACTAGGCATTTGTTTCTATCTCCTTTTGCCCACTCCTCAAGCCAGGACTGCTTACAACAACAAAATCACCATAATGCAATAACGCTAGGTACCGCAAAGTGCTATTATTTTTACTTCATCCTATACACATTTACTTGGGAGTAGGTCCCCCTGAGCCAATAGAATTTCTGAGAAGACATGCATAGGCTTGGGCTGTTAGTGGTCTTGTAGACCACCGGTTAGCAGTTGTCTTGTAAAGCACCATTAGTGCTCTTTGCAGAACACTTTAAGGCTTTATCCGAGTTTACGAGAAAATTTAGTTTCTCCCCCCCCCCCCAAAAAAACAGAGTCGAAATTACTCCTATTTATTTCAATATAGTATAGTATGCTTCTACATTTTAGGCACACTTTAGACAATGGCTGAACACAATTACGTCTTAAGGCTTAAATACTTTCCTGGGAGTAAATCCCATTGAATTCAACAAGACTTACTTCTGACGAGATACACATAGGATTTTGCATGTAACCCGGTCCACTGTAACTGAAATTGATTGGATTTGCACGTGTTTGATTTTGTCTGGATCATGCTCAATTTTTTAAAGGACAATATTCATGCCACTTCCTGATCATATTTATGGATATTCAGAACTGTGTTCAGTTCCACGGATTTAATGGGAATTACTTCCAAATGTGTGTGCTTGGGGTTTGTGTTTGGGAGGCAGATGGTTGAAAGCTGTGGCATTTACTACAACAGCTAAGCATCTGGGGTCGGGCTTGGGTAGAAAAACAGCACAGAGGCAATTCCCTACCTCTGCATCAGAGTCCCGATCCGGATCAGCCCACATGAGTGCTGCTTTTGAATTAAGAGAACAACCCTGTTTGACTACTCAAAAGTAATATAAGCCCCGTTTTCTTCAGTGGAGCTTACTCTCAGAAAAGTGTACATAGGATTTCAGCCTAAACCAGATTACCTCTAATTTGTTCCTCCCCAGTAAGCATGTTTAAGATACCTCCACTTCTTAAGATACCTTTAATTCGTAAAGGGATTCGGCGAACGGTTTCCCTAGAATTTCCACACTCGCCTGCAATTTAGGACCTCGGCTTTAATTGATCTGACTTTAAGGGAAAAAAATCATCTGAATTGGGTCTCCTTCTTCTCTTTAAGGTAATCCTGACCCGTTCGGAAAGAGGCGGGAGATGGACATGAAGACCCGTCGATAAGGGTGGCCTCTTTGAAGTTGTCCTCGGCCTCAAAGAAAGCCGGAGGCCGCTTTTCACCCCCAGATCCCCCCATTCTTCTCCGGGCTTGGCCACGCCATGAATCCTTTTTCCGCCATGTCAGGCTCCACGACCTTTTCCTTAGAGAGACTGAACAGCTCCCAAATGCGGGTTGGCAGGCTTGGGCTTCTCCCCAACTTCACTCTTGTCTGCCTTCCATCGCTCAACCCACCTTTCTAATTAGACTAATTAGGAGATCTGTGGATGGTTGCGGGCCCCACAGACTAAGTGCTTAGGGTTTGTGAAAAGACCCCTGAATACCCGCCGTGGGAGGGCGGCTTTTCAGTGGGGCGGTAACTGTTGCCACCATTTATCCCTCCCCACTGAAAAGAGCTCGATTAAAATGTTTGGGAATTCTCGCCACCCCCGATCCCGCCCTAATTAGGGGCCCCAAAGAGATCACTGAAAGAGGGGAGGGAGCAGCCTCTCTCCCCGCCCCCGCTCCCCCAGGCACTGCCTTCTTGCCTTTGCCGGACAGATCTGGACGCAGCGAGAGAGCGCAGGCCTTCCGCGCCAGAAGGAAAAAGGCACCGGGTCTCCTTTGATCGCCGCCGCCGCCACCGAGGCAGTTGTTAGGCGCTCTCTCCTGTCTGTCACCTCTGAGAGCATTTTGGGGGGCCAGGACTCGCCCAGATGTAGCCACTGAACCGGCTCTAGAGAAATATCACAGTGCTTCTGAGCGCGTGCGAAGTGCATGTCCCTCCTCATTTCGGAGCACGTGCACAGCACTTCCTATCCGCACTTATGGGCAGGTAGTACCGTGGCAGGACCTTCACATCTGAGAGCTTTTGGCTACTAGACGAGCTCAGTTTAAAAAGGGTGCGTGGGTGCGCGCGCGCGGGGACCATTCAAGGAGATAAACTAGGGACTGATGGATTGGAGAGTTCTAGATTGCTGGTGTATTATAAGGAGAAACTCGGGTTTCCTGCAGGGCAGGAACTTAAAACTATAGCCTGTTCTTCCAGCCTCTTGCTGTCAGACGGTTTAAACCGTCATTTCCCCTGCGCTGCCTGTCCCAGAAGGTCTGGCTGCATAAATGGTTTCTGGATAGGCTGAAAGCCTCGCTGATCCATTTCATAGAGCAGTAGTATTCAAACTTTTTAGACTGGGATCCACTTTTTAGACTGGCACTCGTGTCGGGACTCACCAGAAGTGGTGTCATTAACCTAGAAGTGAAGATGTGGCACGAAGTGACATAATCAAGCAGGAAGTGCTTAATAATAAAATGACACTCCTGAAATGCAAACTGGCCTTCTTGGACTGCAGCAATTGCACAACCATGGAAAACTCCTGACGGAAAGCAAGATTAGGACAAAATATGATGTAAAAGCACTGAACTAAAAACAAAATTTAAAAAAAAAATCCTTGAAAATTCAAACTAGTAACGTTCACAAAAGGAATATTGCAAGAGCAAGGTCTGCAGCTTCCAAGATAGAGGCCCCCAGCTTTCCCCGACCCACCTGACATCAGATCGCGACCCAACAGGCGGGTCCTGACCCACAGTTTGAATAACATTGTCATAGAGAACAAAACCTATAGAAAGCACTGAGATTTATTTCTCAGAAAACGGGAGGCTCGGGCCGGGCCAGTGAAGACCCGATTGCGCGCTGCTTGGTGACTGAGCGGCAGGCGGCAGGCCCAGCCTCCCCTCGCCCTGGTTCCACGGCCCGTGCCTGATTTCACACTCGTCGTTGCTGTCTTTGGTCGGTCTGGAGAAGGGTGGCGGGGGAGGAGGGGGCGACAAGCGGCGCGTTTGGAAAAAGAGAGGCGCTTCCCAGCTTGGGAGAGGGGGCGACTGCGACGCACCTGAATTCCCACCTAATCTTCGGCTTAGTCTTGCCTGGTCAGTTTCCAAGGACGGCGCAAGAAGCCTTTTCTATTCCGTACAGCGGAGGGTTCCGCCAGCCAGGGAAAGATTTCCTCTGGTTCTGCTGCGCCTATAATCCTCCTTAATGGAAAAGAGCCAGATGTACAAAGAAATATCATCAGGTCAATGTTCTTAATCTCGTTAGGTTAGAAAAAATGGGACTTAAGCAAAAGATGTTATTAACTAAATGTCAGTCCGGGCTGTTTGCAAAACCCCTTGAACCATAAGCTCTCCTTTAAAAAAAAAAAAATTAAAAATCCGATCTAACTACTGTAGGTGTAATACGATCTCACAGTCTCGGCTCAGCCTGGCTGAGAAGAGTTCGCTTGAGCCTACGCTGCTGCGAAGGCGTTTCAGGCTGCAATCCTATCCACGTTTAGCTGGAAATAAGCCCCATTGACTATAATGGGACTTACTTCTGAGTAGGCGTGGATATGATTGGGTGTCAAGATGAAGCTGGAGGCGTAAGAAACTTCATATGATTGGAAAGGAGTGGTAATGTAGCGCTCCAAGACTGGGGGGAGAGAATATCTGTTGATTTTTTAAAGGAGAAAATATTATTCGTTGAGGGGGGAAAAAAAGAAAAGGACATTCCTCGATTATGCTCTCTCAATTCCATACTGCAGAAGTGGCCAACCTTTCAACTTTAGGGCTCCTGGACCTTTAGCAATTGTGTAGGGGAAGGAATTTCAACAGGTGCAGCTTGTCATATGCGAGATGCTAACCTGCACTGCTGAAATTCGCTCTTCTACACAATTGTTGGCCACCCCTGCCATACTAGATTGGAGTATGTTCCAATACATTTCACGCAAGTCCTGCCAGCGGTCCAGCAAAATCAGGTCTTTTCACCCCCAAGTGTGCGTACGTTACCCTTGTGACAGGCCGCTGAATAATGGGCTCGCCTGGAAAACTGAGGGGTGACGCGGTGATATGACATGTATCTGAGATACAGGGTAGCTCGTTCACCCACTTAAGCTGCCACCACGTTTTGCTTAGCTGTTCTATCGTAATTATGGGATGAAGATGAATGCGTGAACCAGATCCAGACAGGGGTGTTACAAGAGGAGCCCCTGACAGAGACAGAATATGAGCCTTAGTGATTCTGGCTCTCACTTGGAACTTACCCACCGTCACAATGGTGTATACAGGGCTACAGATTGTATCTGCAAGGGTCTGGGCGCTGAAGAAAAGAAGCGTCATTCCTGCTATATTAAGGTTATGATTCAATTCCCACAGTAGGCAGAAGGATTAAATATTTAAAGGCGATGATGTTTGGCTTTTACGGCTGTGTATTACATCAAGCGGCAGCTGCTACAGTTCACGGAGGCGCCTACATTTCAGGAGAAACGCGAATCAAAACATTATGGTTGCATTATCATTTTCTATGGCAGCGAAACAGCATGTTGACACTTACCGTTCTATTAAAAGAGGCATTGAGTTTAAACAGTTCTTTGAGTCTCCCCTTTTGCAGGTTGAAAAAGAAAACGACTATCGGTAAAGCGACCTGTTGGCCTTTTTGGTTCAATAGAATTACTGTAATAGAATGACAGTTTTGATCAGATCGATTTGGCTGAGAGAAGATTAAGGCTGCAATCCTGTAACCCTTTCCTGGGAGTAAGGCCCATTGAATGCAATGAGACTTACTTCTGAGTAGACATGCATAGGATTGTGCTCTAAGACACAGACGTCTGCTCTTACTAGGGCAAAATGAGCTGTATAGTGTCTTTTCATATAGTTTTGTGCAATTGGGAAGCTTACAGCACAATCATTCTCTCTCTCTCTCTCTCTCACACACACACACACACGTCTACTCAGAAGTAAATCTCACTGAATTCAGTGGGGCTTACTCAAAGTGAAAGTGAGCACAGGATTGCAGCCTTAGATACCATATAAAAGCCGTTTCGACAATGACAGAACCTCACCCCATTCAAACCACAAACTCCCGCACCTCGGGATCCGAGATATTATTAAGGATATCATGCCGATAGTACTATTGTCGATTCTCTTGTTTTATTGTTGATTAAAGCATCGCTACAGATAAACCGCAGATTAAAACACCCACAGCCCAATCCTGTGCATGTCTACTCTGAAGTAAGTCTCTTTAAATCCAATGGCACTTACTCCCACGACAGTGTATCTGGAATTGCAGTTCTAGACAGCACCGTGAGCCTAAAACGACTGGCCCAAGACAGTTCAGGGATTTAGTCAGACCTCCCTGTTCTACATCCAAAACTCCTGCAGGGAAGAATCCGCAGCGTTTTAGGTTGGAAATGGAGAGACCATCTCTCGAAATGTTCAATAGTTTGTTGTGCTTTTTATGTTTCTTCGGAAGGCGTCCCTCTCTCAGATAGGGTGCTGCTTTTTAAACCTTCCCTTGTTCAGCTGCACCTAACCAAATTCCCTCTGCTTTACAACGGTTAAAGGTATAGCCACTCTGTCCCAGTTTGGATACGGTAACCCTGCCTCTCTCGAATACAGACACCCATCGAAATCCAAGCCAAGAACGGGTCTAGAAAAGGGACGCTACGCCTGGAGTTGGCAGCTTTGAAAGAGAAGGGAGGGACAGTCGGAAAGGGCCATGTCTAGCCAATGCACGGATGGGAGGCTGCCTCCTTCTTCTCTGCAAGTTCAGAGGCATTCCTAGAGGGGGGGTTTGTGAGAGCCTGAGCTCTGAGCAGCGAATGGGTGTGAAGGCGAGGGGGGGGCACTTTACCCAGGAGCTCAGGGTCCTGCAAAACTTAGCATTTTGTCCCCCTTCTAGGAACGCCACTGTACCAGTTTCAAGTTCATGGTGGGATACAGGTGGGAGAGAGATCGTCTGATACACACAGAAGTCCACCACTCTGATCAACACAGAGTTAGACGCTCATCAGTTTTGAAGTCCGGTTTTGTTTTCAGACGTGGAATAAAAACTTCTGATATGCACCGAGCTGAGCTCTCATTTCGCAGACCAGTATCTGAAAGTAAGTGGCGAGCAGGAGGGGGCACAAATGGGATTTCGACAAACAGGCCTACTGAGGACTCCTCAAGGTAGTTCTAGATTATTAGCAGTTGACAATCACAGCCTTCTGCAGTGGAAAGAGATCTGGAGTTGTAAACTGATCCAAGATCGGATTTCATCCAGAGCTGGCAAAACTGCAGTCCCCAATACATAGATTCTGGTTAAGCTAGAAGGTGAGGAAGCCCCTCAATATTTCTCAATTCAACACGTCATTAGGGCATACCGTTGACTGCCTGTGTGCAGTCTCTAAGTTATGCACTGTGTGATTCGAGTTTATTTATATAGGGCGCAGGCTCGCAGGCCATCTATTTCCCTGGAAGAGCTTCTGTGCCTTCAGGAACAGGCAGATATTCAACTGGTCAGATTCCTCCTCCTCCATGAAGACTGTAGCGATGCAAAAAGGGAACAACAAGCCTGTCACGTACAGCGGCTGGCCTTGACGCGATGAGTGGGGACTTTGGTCGGAAGTTCGGGGCGATTACCCCAAATCTCCTCTGCGCACACCGCCAGCTTTTTATTATACGTTCCTGGAGACGAGGATGAGGTAAGGCCAATTAAAGATAATCACAGCCAAGCAGCAAATTGTGGGGAAGAGAAAGCACCCATGGCGAGTTGTGGTAGCTCTCCTGATGTAGCGAGCGGATGTGCAGATCTGGGTTTCCAAGGGACCCTCGTGGAGGATCGCTGCACTCTGTGCAGGAAAGCACGTCTGGATTGCCGTATCGTCGAAGAAAAATCTCAGCCTTTATTATAAGTCAATGCAGAGAAAATAGAGTTTTCTGTTCGAGGTTTCCATCATGAAACTCTGGAAGTGGTTTAGAAGAGGATAATGATCAGGTGCTTGGATGTCAAGATTTAGACTGATTCAGGTTGTGATCCTATACACAATTTCCAGGGAGTAAGCCCCATTGGACACAATGGGACTTACTTCTGAGTAGACATGCATAGGGCTGTGCTCTCATACATTAAAGTCTGCAAACCTCTGTACGTTTACTCCAGTGTGATTTGTTCCCAAGTAAACTTGCACAAGGATGTTAATCCAGTGCTTAATTTAGTCTGAGTTTAGCTTCAGAACATTAGTTCAAAGTCAGAAATTGCTCTGGAATGTGTGAAGGGATCACTGACAACAAAGATGTGCCTGACAAGTGTCACACAACACCACCAGACAACCTGTCATGACTGAATCAAAGCTGCAGGCGTATCTGGGTGGAAACCGCAAAGAACACAGTGGGATTTCTTTAAAAGCATGCAGAGGATGTCTTAGGACGCTTTCTCAGCATGAGCTGGCGAAAATCCAAAAGGTTCTTGCTAGAAAACACTAATCAAGGGAATCTACATGAATGGCTCTGGGAATTGGGGGAACAAGCAGAGTCAGGGGTTCTTTGGAGGTCTTTGGGGATCCTTTGGAAATAAGTTCGATCATGGCAGGAATCCAGCTGGTGGTCTTACAATCTTTGCCCTCTGCTTGTCACTTTGCCCTCCGCTTGTTCTGAAAACTGGGGTGGGGTGGGGTGCAGTTTCACTGGCCCTCAGAAGGCCTTATGATGACAGAAAATTGTTACTCCTGGCTCCTCCAGGCAGGGGCAGCCTTAAGCTAATGTGACCAATGTCATTTTAGGGGGCCCCATACCAGTGCAGTAAGGAGACCATGTGCTGCTGCAGTTGAGATCTCTGTAGGCTATTGGTCAATGGGGTGAGCAGAGCAGCTTTGCCTTGGGCCTTCCTATCTGCCCCTTACCTGCCTCCAAGCAGTCTCAAGTGGTTCTCCTGGAAACAGTTGGCGGTGATGTCTTCATGTCACCACTATTTCAAGGTGCCACATTTTGTGTGTGATTATCACAAGCGCTATTCTTGTGGGCCCCATGGGGAGGGTGGGGGCCCCACTGCTTCTAAAGCCAGCCCTGCCTCCAGGTGGGGGTGATGGCACCCCTGGAAGTGTGCCTTCAGGCACCAACACACACACACACACACACCGCAGGAATGCCAGTGAGTAGCGATCCTTCAAGCAGAAAGGAGATAGCAATCCATTGGCCTTTTCTGGAAGACGGTCTTGTGCCTGCTGGGATTCTTGAAATAATGCAAGGCTCTTGGTCTAGGCCAGGGGTAGGCAACCTTAAACACTCCAAGAGCCATTTGGACCCGTTTTCTGGAGAAAAGAAAACATCGGGAGCCACAAAACCCTTTTGACATCTAAAATGAAGATAATATTGCATATATAGTTTTTTTTACCTTTATGCTATGTATAAAAAAACTATAGGGAGTGGCAACAGGATGCAAGCATTTTGTTGTCTCATGCCTCCCTGGGGCACCTGTGGGCCACTGTGAGATACAGGAAGCTGGACTAGATGGGCCTTTGGCCTGATCCAGCAGGGCTCTTCTTTTGTTCTTATGAGCGATCGCGGCTAAAAATCGGGTCTCGACATTTGTCATTCGCTGTCTCCAGCTTTTTTCTCTCCCATCCCCAACCCTGCTGCCAGTCCTCCACAGCCTTCCGATCGCGCGTAAAAAAAAAACGAATGGCAGAACAAAAACCAGCCACCATGCTGCACCTTGCAGGGCAACGCGGTGGATTGCCCGCTTGCAAAGAGCACGTGCGACAAGCAGCAGCAGGATGGGCGGGCAGGGCAGACCCCAGAGCCGAGCCGAGCAGCTGCCCATGCCACTGCTGCCACTATGGGGTGTGTTGGTTTTTTTTCAAAACGGTGGAGGATTTTTTATTTTTAGGTTTGCAACAGGGGGATTCCAGGCTCGTGCACAGGAACTTTTGCAACTTGCACGCCATCGATGCAAACAATCCCTCCACATTGCAGAAAAAGGGACCGGGCAAAAGATCCTGGAAAACGGGCAGGGGACACACATACACAACTGCGAGACCCGGCACTTTCCATGCTTGTAAGCGGGAGCTGCCCCAATGCGTGCAAAACCAGGGGCAACTTTGCAACCCAACCAAGAGCGAGCCAGAAAGTTTTCCCCACCGGCTCTCTGCTGCACGCCGCCGCCCCCCCGCCATGCTCCATCCCAGCTCTGTGTGCGAAGCAATGCAAACGCATGGAACAGTCGACACAAAAAGCCACGCACCCTTCTAGCCGGCGGATCAGCTCTGGAGCTTCGCGGGTTGCCTTCTGCACAAGGCTATCCACGGACCGAGCGGGAGCCCGGTCACCGCTGCCGCCAGCACGTTCTCCCCGCTTCCCGGAGCAGTGTGCAGCACAGGACTGGTGCCGAGCGGAGAGGAGCTCTTGGTAGCAGCTCCCGGCTCGGGGGGCTCGGAAGGAAGGTGAGAAAAGGGGGCGATTCCCAACCTGCAGCCCTGAGCACAGTGCAGCCTACCGGGAGGGAGAGCGAGCCTGCGGTCGCAGCCAATGCTGGGCGCCTCCTTTGCTACTTTCACCTGGACTCCGGAGCCGCAGCAGACGGCTAAAAGAGCCACATGCGGCTCCAAAATCATAGGTTGCTGACCCCAGGTCTAGGTGATTGATTCAGCACTGAGAACAGCATTGCACAGAACACATTGCAGAACACATTCTCTATGCCATTGTTGATCAAAGTGGTAAAGCAAAATTTTAGATGGTCTTCAGAATATTTATGTTCCTCTTCCCTGTATGCTTAGACTCACCTAGGCATGCACATGGAAGGCGTGACATGCCTGCTTGGAAAGAGACCCAGGAGAGACTTCACCACACATGCACACACCGGGATGAGCCCATAGCGAGGAAGTGGCAGTTTAATGGGGAAGCCTCTTCCCTACCTAAAATGAAGCTTCCAAGATAGTGGTATCCAGCTTTTTAAGATAGCTGCCTCAAGCTCTTTGCACCCCCTGAAAATCAGTTCATGACCCCCTTGAGAGTTCTGACCCCCATGTTGGGAATCACTGCACTAGATCTATAATTTCCACTACATGCTCTGTGTGTCTCTGATTAGAGGGGTCTCACAGAGGAGGCAAGAGAAGGAATGTCCCCCTCTCAGTTCTGGATGGGTTTAACTTTTCTTTCTCTTTTGCTCTCCATTTATAAAAGCACGTTTATGTCATCAGATTTTCCTATGCACGCACCCTCATTGTTTTGGCCTGAGCACTTCTTGGGAATCAAGCATTTGTATTTTTAGATCTGTGTTCCTACGTTTTTCTCAATGTGAACAATAGCAAATAATTCATAGTGTGGGAAAACATGCTGAAAGAAAGCATTCATAAAAGGATTTTGATGGCTGTTGACACTGGTGGGGCATGCCTAGCAGTTCTGCCAATAGTTACTCGAACTCAACTTCCATTGAATTGAGTGGGACTTACTTCCACCCAAGGCTACCTAGGACCACTGTTTTAGGCTGCAATTCTATCCACACCTACCCGAGAGTAAGCCCCATTGACCATAATGGGTCTCACTTGCGAGTAGACTTGAATAGGATTTGCATTCCTATGCACACCTACTTAGGAATAAGCACCATTGAATTTAGTGGGACTTACTTCTGAGTAAATATGTAGACTTTTGAGCTGTAAACTTTTAGAGCAGTGGTTCCCAAACTATTTTGACTGGCAGCTCCTTTGGCCCATGAGTCATTGGCTGTGGCTCCTACTATACATTGTATTAGGTGGTGTGTCTTATTTTTGCAAGGATTCCTCTGCTTCCCTGGCTATTTTCCCCCTGAAGAGTTATGATTCAGTTTGGAGCCACTGATCTAGAGGCAAGCTGTTGTCCCTCTTCCCATCTCATGACCTAGAAAGTACTGCTGGGCAGTTGATGTCCAGCCAAAGGGAGGCGTCAGGCTTTCGAACCCCTTCTTGCCCTGTAATCCCATTGGTAGGGGTGTGCTTTTTTGGTATTTCCAAAATTTATTGATTAAAATAGCAAATTGTGGTGTTATGTGTTTTTATTCTACATTCTCAATCCAAGTTCTCATTTTTATTAATTTTAAACGCTTTAAAAGTGTACTAGGTTGGTAGACAGTACAGGTGATACAGCGAAGCAGATGCAGCCACGTTATTATTTCTAGTTGGAAGAGTAGCCTATTTTAATTTCTGGAAAATATCTTAAATGCCAAAATGCAGGGCTTTGTGTTTTTATTCACGATAAAATGTTTATTTTATTTTAACTGCCAAAAGGCAGTCGTTAATGCCCAAAAGGCAGTTGTCAACCACAACAAAACTACCCCTACTTATTGGATCGAAGGCATTGCAGCCAGGGTTTCTCATGCTATCGGTAATAATATCAATCAATCAATCAGTCAATCAATCAATCAATCAATCAATCAATCAATCAATCACTAGTATTTATATACCGCTTTTCAACACAAAGTTCACAAAGCGGTTTACAGGCAAATTATAACATTAAAGTTAAATGGCTCCCTGTCCCAAAAGGGCTCACAATCTAAAAGGATGGAGAATACCACCAGCAACAGCCACGAGAAAGACACTGTGCTGGGGTGAAGAGGTGACCCCTGAGCGCCTTCTCAGCCCATCTGGGGCTTCAGCTGCAGTGAAGTTGCTGCTGTTGCTGCTGCTGCTGCTGGAAGCTCTTTGCATGTGAGCAGGCAGGAATTTCAGGTCCTGGGAGTGGTGCGGGCCGAACATTCTCTTCCCAAGCAGCATCCTAAGCTTGTGTATCTTTCCCTCTGTGCTGCTGTTTCAAATAATTGCAAGGCAAACACTGCAGTAAACCAAAATAAATAGAAGGCTGGAATCTCAAAACTCGCTGGGGAGGGATAAAATGGGAGGAGCAGGGTGGGCTGCATTGCAGTCCCTGGGGAGCCATTGCTTCTGCTTTTCGTTGGCGATCTGTGCCGTGGAACTGCAGGCTTGCTGCTTTTGGCCCAGGTCCATCGGGAGGGTTGTCTCCTTTGTTTCCGGGAGGGCTCAGCTGCCAGGCCTTGAGCAGCTCTCTGGTGTGGGAGATGCAGCAAGCCGTCTTGCCACCTTCATGCTGGGGTAAAGGTGCACCTGTTGAATTTCTGCCTGTAAGAATGTCCGTTCAAGGCAGCACAAAAGCTCGGATGGTGTTTGCTATCTGAAAAGTGCTGGGGGCTCAGGCTCTTGGAAACTCCTCTCTCTCATCACAGTTGTGAGCGAGCAAGTTGCAGTTACATCCTTACGCTCAGAAGGTCTAATTATTGGCTCCATTCGTAAACTGCCTTCCAGGCTTAGCCACTCTAAGCCATGTACATGTAATTAAACAACAGGGTAATCTGGCTTTCTCCTCTGTTGGCATGCAGGTAATCTTTGGTTGCCACCTCTTCCTCCTCAGAGCAGCTCTGGATGGCAATAAGGGCTGGGACAAGATGGCAGTGATCGCCAGCCCAGCCCAGGTGTTCCGGTGGCTGCTGGCCTCTGAGTCAGACCTGATCTTTACAGTCCCCAGCAGGGGTGGTGTGACCTAGAATATTGGCATTGACGCTGTCTTGGGTCTGCCACTGCTATCCTGCACTAAGAAATGACTTTTTCAATTTCTACTCACTTTTAGCAGGCTGAAAGTGGATTAATGCAACTCATGTCTGTGGCAGGTGGTGGCTGCCCCGGATCTGCTGCCCTCTTAACCCCCCCCCCATTATCTAAGCTAATGGATGGGCTGCCTGTGGTCACCAGGTAGAAGGTGACGGTTATAGTTGTTATATACCCCAAGTAAATCAAATTCTGTGCTGAACTCTTTTTCTGTGCTATGAAAGTCCTGCCTGAGAGAGCAATCCTAACCTGGAGTTAGGCCAGCACAGTTAGGCCAGCAAAGTTTGGCTGGCACCAGGGCCACCAGTGCATTTGGACCGCCGGTGTAGCTAATGAAAATATAGCCCAATACAGAGGACAAAATGATGCCCTGGAAGTGACATCACATCAGCAAGTGACATCACAGTTGTATTTTCATTTTCTTAGTTTTTCATACATACCAAGGTTTTCACAATTATGGCCACTAGTGTCAAAGTCAACTTCTTGCCCCCCTAAAGCTTGTTGCCTGGTGCAATTGCACCCCCTGCACTTTTTTTAGCTACGCCCCTGGTTTGGACCACTTTCAGAGTCAGGGAGGATGACGTACTCTGTGCACTGACCTCTGACTTCAAAAGTGGTCCAGACAAACTTTACAGTGTCCCCTGTGCTGGCCAAATTTTGCTGCCTAACTCCAGGTTAGGATTTTGCCCTTAATGTTTCATTTTACTAGACAATCTACAGGAAATCAGTATTATATTTGAAGCTCAGGTACAAGGTGGGATCCATGAGCATCATGGGACTTTGGGCAGTGACCTCTGTTTTCCCTGGGGAAAAAGAAGATGTCTCAGTCCCAGAACATTTAGGAACTGAGATTAAGACCAACACTCTGAATTGGGGCCAGAAACAGATTGATAACCAAGATGATATAATATTGGAATCCTATGCTAATGCTCTACACACTTGCCTGTGATAGGATTATTAGCTGATGTGTCCTAGCTCAAATTACAATAATATTAGAGCCGACAAAGCCAGTAGGCTCCTGCTTTAGTTGACAATATTTTTTGTGGGGTGATCCTGAAAGATTTTCCTTGATATTCTAGTTTTCAGTGTGTAGGATTATTATTTTTTTGGTCCTATGGGGAAACTTTCAGCTAACAGTCAATGTGTAGCCCAAAGTGGTCAAAAAATGTGTTTTATTGTTTCTCCTGCTGTTTGTGTGATCCAAGCCAAGGTGACCCAATCCTAAAATTATCAGAGCAAAGATCCTGGAAGATTCAATTTCCAGTTGCGGGGTTGCTATGGTTGGTTTTAACCCAGAGGATGTATCAAAACATTCTTTGGTCAACTCACTGTAGCCCTACCACCACCACCAAAAAAGGCACACCAACAAACTAGCATTGAACCTTTTGAACAGAAGGTAACCCAGATTTGGAATGGTGACAGTTTTGGGGAATAAAATAGAAGCACTCTTAATCGTATCAGAGAATCATGAGAAGCAAAAGCCACAAATCATTAGCTGGAGAAAGTTGGCTTTCTGCCCACATTCTGCATGGGCATGGGGGGGGGAAGATGGTAAATGCTCTGTTAATATCTACTCACGGTCCAAATTTGTATATAATTTATTTAGACGAAGTGTGTGAAGTATTTGTATTTGTTCTGCAGCGAGCTGTCTCACCTCTGTGTGAACTCCCCAAACCAAGAGCTCCTCCAAAGAGTGCAGCTCTCCCTTTCTGCACACTTCCCTCCAATGTGTTTGCTTTGGCAAGTTGCATGTTCTTACAAGCAACTCTTCCAAGGGCATCAATCACTCTTGCACCCAAAGAGAAATACTGTACACTCAAAGCGATGACAAAATGAAACATGTTTGAAGCAAACCATGTGTTCCCGTGTGCCAGGGATTATGTTATTTGCTCAAGGAACATGTTCAGAATATTTCAGCTTCTGTTACTCCGGTGCTTGTAAATTTTATTGTCTAGCTTTGGAATTTGAGTTCACAGACAAAAAAAAGTTTCCACTATGGACGGATAATTTCTAAGTGTAAAAATATGTGTGATCTAGTGGGTGTTTGATGCTAGGAATTTGTTGGCACATATGTTTTTTTAAAATTGTTTGGAAAGCTCAACACATTTGTATGAATTTTTGCAACCATTTGCAGATGATAGTTTCACTCTATTTTCTAATCCTGGGTAGGGGTCAGAGTAAAACCAAGACCACAAGGGAGTTTAGCACCAATTTATCTGGCTCGGTATTCAACTCAGCCTTCCCAGATGGAACAACCTGTCAAATTTCCTTTTGATCCATTTCCCATGTCTCACAAATGGTGGCTGAGATTGGTGCACTCATATTTTTTTTTTAATTCTAGCAAGATAGTGGTAGCCTTAGAACACAATCCTAACCTGGAGTTAGGCCAGATTTGGCCAGCAAAGTTTGGCTGTCACAAGGGACACCGTAAAGTATGTTTGGACTACTCTCAGAGTCAGAGAGGCCAGCACCCAGATGTGTGCCATCCTCCCTGACTCCGAGAGTGGTCAAAACACACTTTATGGTGGCCCTTGTGCCGGCCAAACTTTGCTGGCCTAACTGTGCCGGCCTAACTCCAGGCTAGGATTGCACTCTTAGTTAGGATATAGTAACAAATCCCCAGTGTTGAATGGAATTCTTCATTAAAAACAAGAAAGAATTTTGTAACATTGTAAAGATTAACATGTTTGTTTCACAGCAACTTTAAGCAGACAGAAGCTTAAACTAAAATAAATGTGTTAGTCTTTAAAATGTGAGTTTTTCTGCAACCGATTAGCATGGGTACATCTCTGGACATAAAGTTTCTTTCCCTGACAACCACTTTGCATAGGACCCCTTCTGTTTGCCATTTGTCGCATGCTGTCTGTTATTTATTATTTCTATCCCACCTTTAAATTTTAAATTCACAAAGTGGCATCCACTGAAAAGTGGAAATACCCTATACCAAAATACAGTAGAATATGGAAACAATAAGCTGTTATATAATGGAACAAATGGCACTACAGCAGCAAGACTATAAAACCACAAACCCATAAAGAAGCACAAAAATATCAGTTATGGAATGCCTTTTGGAATCAGGACATTTTAAAAGGGTTATTTCAAAGCTGTGAGCGTGGGAGCTCAGTGGAACTCCCCAAGGAGAGAATCCTAAAACCGGAGAACTGCTTTTGAGAAGGTCTTAGGCATTCAGACAATCTCCACAAAGCAGCTGTTCGTTATCTGACGCCCCTTGTGCTATGTATCTGTATGTCCATCCGCAATGCTATGCGCACTTGCGTGGTGGCAAATCCCTTTGAACACATGGGGCTTACTTCCAACATTTGCACAAGATTGCACTGTAAATGTGCCGCATCAATGTACCACATAAATGTGCCGCATCAATTTTACATTAAAAAGAAGTGAGCTGTGGAAACTTGTGCTTAAATAAACGTGCTCACATTTAAGGTGTAGTGCTACAAGACTCTCAGTTGTTTTCTCCGCAACAAACTATCACGGCTACTGCTGTAGGAGCTGCTACACAAAAAGACTAGAGACAATGTTTTTTGTTGGCTTGACTGGACATGACTGAATGGCCATGGGGGGGGGGTCCTCTGCTTGTTGCCTGGATGACCTCCGCTGCTGTAACCTGGTACTGCCAGTCTGACATCAAAACTCCAGAAAAGACAACCTCTTCACTATGATTCTAGCAGTTACAGTCCTACTGTTATTGTTGGGGGAGGGGACAAATGCCCCAAGTGCCATGCTGGTGGGGGGTGGGGTGGCAACAAGGTGGGTTGTCTCTTGCAAAGGCTAGCTGAAGGAGCAGAGTTTGGCCCTTCCACCCAAAGAGGACCCTGGTGTTGTGTGGGTGTAATGAAAAATGCAGAAGATTACCCCGAGGAGATAGGGAATGGTATCAGCAGTGGCACCTTGTCTAAGTCAGCCAGGAATTACAGGGTTAACCCCAGAGCCTTTGCCTGCAGCTAGTTCACAGCTGCAGTCTAGTTGGATGATGAGGACCTGGGATTAAAGGAGGAAGCTTGATTATCTGGCAGGTGTGGAACAGAGAGGTGGAACAGGGAAGGTGGAAAGAAGGTGTTTGGAAAGTGGGGCTAACTGGTTGAGATGGACTGACAGTTGGATGCAGGATACTTGAGGTTGCTGGGACTGTGATTGTGGTTGGAACTGAGGTTGCTGCAGGGAATTATTATATGGCTGCCACGTCCCTGGAGCCACCGACTGGAGGAGGACTGAGCAGGCAAGCTGACTGCCTTCTGCCTTCTCATGGGTGGGTGGGGTCTAGTGGTGCCTTGTGTAAAACTAAGGTGGTTTTGGATGACAGAAGGGAAGCTAATTCGCCTAGTGTGGGGATAAGAGAGGGAATTTGGCACAACATGGGGGTGGCACAGGGGGCAGCCCCTTGGACCTTGCCCCAGGATGGATCTTCAGCTGGGTCTGCAACTGGTTTCTAGTTCCATGATTCTACGGTCATGAGGACGGTGCCTTCTGCAGTATTTTCCAAATGGTGACTCTCCCCAGCATCAAACCCCCCCCATGCCCAATGGGAGTCTTCGTCCAAATCCTGTGGCTTATGGAGTTATCATGACTCCTCCATCTCAGTTCCAACCCTTCACTCAGCCCTTCTCCTGCGCGTCGCTCTCTGCATTCTTTATATCAGACTTTTGCGGTTCTGCTGCACTGCTTATCATGGTGTTCCCCAGGGTGGTGCTGGCAATTCTGTAGAACGGTCAATGGCAGCGACGGACTCTCGAGCTCAGCAGAGAAGCGTAGCACTGAGGAATTGGTATGGGAAGGGTATCAATGGGGCAGGAGCACCAAAGAGGGTTTCAGGTTCAATGCAATAATGGTAATAATTATAATGATAATATAACAATGTGTTCTCTTCTCAGAACAGGAAACATAACACGACTTTCTCCAGCACTGCCATCCTCTTTTTTGAGCCACCTTTTCAAAGGATTATAATAATTCTAGATTCCTATGTTACAAATGTATAACTGCTTCTCATTATACTGTATACATTATACATTATACTGTTATACTGTATACAAATGTATAATCTGCCTCCCAGAGTAGACTCCCAGACTCTTGTGCTGCCCCGGGGGTAGGCATGCCAGTGCCATCTCCACCTGACCCAGAAATAATTGCATCCCTGCAATAGAGCACTGCTCTAAATTGTCACCCCTTCTTCCCACTTTTCTTAAAGGGGGAGAATGGAGTGGTCCTCAGAGTGGCAGCACCGCTGGCTTCTTCCACCTTAAGAAAAAGTGGCGGCTGAGTGGGTGCCACAGTGGGCACCCCAAGGCGTTTGCACCCAGTGCAACCCATTGACCCCCCCCCCAGGTATGCCAGTGATGTTGTGAGGCACAGACTGATCCTGGATATCAACTTCTTTTCCATTTACAGTGCAATCCAAAGTAAGGCCAACATAGTAAGGCCAACATTGCAGGGCCATATCCTAAGCCCAGCAGGAGGCGGCAGCAGCTCAGCCCAGGGCAAGGGGAGCTTTTCCAGCCCTATGGGGTTGCTCGCATCTGCGCCTGCTGTTTTGCAGGCGCAGGTCAACGTGGACAGCAGCAGCCCAAATTGGGGACTCCCTGGCTGGGGACAGGGTTTAGGATATGTCACAATGCCCGTCGTGTGTCACCGCCCCCATCGCTGCCCACTGCGCCACCCTGTTACACCCCCGGCATGCCTCTGGCATGCCCTCAGCGAGGTCCTGTGTCAACTGAGCACTGCCGGCGTTTGACTGGCACTTGACCAGTGTTGCTGACGGGCACAGTGATGCCCATGCACCAACGCTGGTGCTTGCACAGGTCCAGCACCTGACTAGCCAGTGCAGATGCGCTTGATGGCACGTTTGCGACAGCGCTGGACCTGTGCAAGAGCGTAGTGCCAGCGCAATGCAGGTATAGGATTGCGCTCTTAGTCCATGTCCGAGAAGCTTCCAGGTTTTTATATTAAGCAGAGATTGCTCAAGGGAATTGGGGTGGTGAGGACTGGTAATTATAATCTTCTTAGTTTGCAAAACTCAACTATGAGATCTTGTCAATATTTCATTTGGGCAATATTTTCTTTGACCTTAGTGGAGCTGGCCTGACGAAAGCAAGTTTTCAGGCTGTATTGTTTGCTCAGCTGTAGTGAGAAGGCAGCATTTTGTTTGAACAGGGACCTCCATGAAAGTGCGATCCGTGGCTTTGTTTCCACTGCTCTTATGAGGATAAGATGATCTGGAATGTCTGGCTATGTACAGTGCACTTCTTTATGTCTGATGGCTTGCGGGGAACTAATTTGGTTCAGCATAACTAGTGACACTATCAAGTCTCTTTCCTGTGCATATATGTGCAAGTAATTTCCATCAAAACAAACAAGACTTGCAGCATGGCCCTAAACATGTTTCTTCAGAAGTCAATTCCTCCGAGTTCAATGGGACTCACCTTCTGGTAAGTACGCTTGGAATGACTGCCTTACTGCTATGTCATGGGCTGAGGATCCATATGCCAGAAATGGTATTTTATAACAAATGTTAATTATATTTATACTGCAGACCTGATCCATTTTAATCAATGGGAAGTTTGCTATGGTTCTCACTGAAATTCAGACTGTGCCGTTTTTTAAGTATAAGCAGTAATAAATGAATATGTTAGATACAGCAGAGATCTGTCTTGCCATTTCATCTTTCCTCTGTTTATCTGACAGAGTGGAGTGGATGTGCACCATCTATCATTACCCTTGTACAAACAAAGGCTTCCAGAGAGCAGGGCAGAGTGTGAGGTCAGCCACAATGATAGAAAACTGGAGCAATGACAAGAACTAGACTTCACCCCACTAATGTCTTCAGATATTTTCTAGACCTGGTCCTTTATCTGGCCACAAGGTTTGAAGTCCCAAGAAGATCAAGGGGAGCTACTACAGGTTTTGCTATAATAGATGCTAAATATTGCAGCATACTGAATGTATCTTTCTCTGGAAATCTGATACAGAAAAGCATAGTTTTATGCAGTGCATTTCCTATAGGAGGGCAAAATACCAAGTTTTGCAGGAGCCTTTGCTCTCCGAGCCATGAATGGCTCTAGAGGTGAGGGTGAGAGGCCGTGTTACACAGGAGCTCAGGCTCCTGCAGCATTTTGCCATAGGAACACAATTGGTTTTGTGATGCAGAACAGGGGTCACCAAACTCCGACCTACGGGCTGGATCCGGTGTCCACCCAATCCTTCCCTGACATAAACGGCTCTTACTGTCCCACCAGGGACTCTTCTGAAGACCCTGACCGTAGCGTGCAGGGGTCCTCGCCACCAAGCCATTTCTGCATGGAAGTCCACCCCTGAGGCATGCTGGGGCAGCAGGCCCTGGATGCAGCTAACCACAAAGACCCCTGCGGGCTGTAGTCAGGGTCTTCGGAAGTGTCCCCGGCGGAATGGAAAGCACCAGGGACACTTTTCTCTGGTGCAGGGATCTCCAGTTTGCAGACTGCTAATGTAGGAGTCTTGGTTAGTCTTAGACAAGTGTAAAGTGATGCACATTGGGGCCAAAAACCAAAACTTCACCTACAGGCTTATGGGTTCTGAGCTGTCTGTGACAGCTCAAGAGAGAGATCTTGGGGGGCTGGTGGACATTTCAATGAAGGTATCGACCCAGTGTGCGGCAGCAATTAAGAAGGCCAATTCCATGCTTGGAGTAATTAAAAAAGGGGTTGAGAATAAAACAGCCAATATTATCATGCCATTGTACAAATCGATGGTAAGGCCGCACCTGGAATATTGTGTGCAGTTCTGGTCGCTGCACCTCAGAAAGCTGGAAAAGGTGGAGCTGGAAAAGGTGCAGAAGAGAGCGGCAAAAATGATTACAGGGCTGGGGCACCTCCCTTATGAAGAAAGACTGCAGCGTCTGGGGCTCTTCAGCCTAGAAAAAAGGTGCCTGAGAGGGGACATGATTGAGACATACAAAATTATGCACAGAAGGGATAGAGTCAATAGAGGGACGTTGTTTTCCCTCTCTCAAAACACCAGAACCAGGGGGCATCCGCTAAAACTGAGGGTTGGGAGAGTTAAAACAGAAAAAAGGAAGTACTTTTTTACCCAGTGGGTAGTTAATCTGTGGAACTCTCTGCCACAGGAGGTGATGATGGCATCTGGTCTAGATGCCTTTAAGAGGGGATTGGACAGGTTTCTGGAAGAAAAGTCCATCATGGGCTATAGGCCATGATGGATTGTGCAACCTCCTTACATTGGTAGTAGGCTACTTCAGAGTCCGGGTGCAAGGGAGTGGCAACAGGATGCAAGCATCTTGTTGTCTCATGCCTGTCTGGGGCACCTGGTGGGCTGCTGTGAGATACAGGAAACTGGACTAGATGGGCCTTTGGCCTGAACCAGCAGGGCTCTTCTTATGTTCTTATGGTTTTATTCTTCAGGAGACCAGTTCAAGTGATGTATCCCAGAAGGCTTTTCACTACTGCATGAACTTAGACGCTAATGTTGATTTTCCTTCTGTTTTAGATGAGGGTGGGCTGGATTTTATTGAGCATTCAGTTCTATTGGTGTTTTTGGACTGTTTTTGTATTTTGATCCGATACAGAGGTGTACCAAGAGGGGGTCACAGCACTATGTTTTGCAAGCAGCTGCTCCCCTTTGGAGCAATTCCCAGTGGCTAGAGCAAAACAGAGGCGCTATGTTGGCCACAAATGGAGGGGGAGTGGCTGCTTGCAAAACTTAGGGTGCAATCCTATTTGGCACATTGGGCTGACACAACAAGCCGGTGGGTGTGCCTGCCCGGGGAGAGGAGTGGAGATGGGGTGCGGCCGGTAGGCCACACAGCCCCAATTCAGGCCGCGTGGCCTTTTTGGCTCTGCACCTGCTATTTAGCGGGCATAGATCTGAGGAAACATATGGGGAGGCTGGAGCCAGGGCAGCGGGAGCCTTGCCTTGGGGCGGCTTCCCAGCACACCGAAGGTGCACTCGATATGGCGCAGGCCTGCCAGCCTCGCCATTCCAGCGCAGCTCAGGATTGTGCTCTCAGTCCTGTGATCCCTCTCTAGGTACGCCCAGTAGTGTCAGCGTACCGGTACGCTGGGTGGGTCTTCTGGGTGATCGGCAGCGTGCTCGCTGCGTTCCGTTGCGTAATGGCGAAAGCCTGAGGGAAACGCAGCAAGCACGCTGCCGATCACCCAGAAGACCCGCCCAGCGTACCGGTACGCTGACACTACTGGGTACGCCTCTGATCTGATATGACTTGGTTGCCTCATGCGTCCTGCATTGGGCGGAAAGATAGGGCGATTCAAGGAATCAATAAAAACAACCTCTCCAAAGCTGAGAGGTCGCTCATTAGGTTTGTCTGGCGCACATGTAGAATAGGAGCTTAGTAAGGTCTGTCGGACAAGTTGAAGGAGCCTGTCAGCATGAAGAGCGATCACAGTTTTTTTTTTTAAAAAAAAGATTTCATCAAAGATCTAAAACAACCCTCAGTCTTTTGGGTATCCCCAACTCAAGTCTATTGGCTCAGAATCTTAGTTTGCTGGTGGGCGGAGTGATGCTAAGAAGGAGGCCCAGTAGACTTCAAAAGCTCACCCAACCTTGTTTGCTTTGGGGAACGTGTGGTTAGGGGTCTAGCAAGCGATGCTGTCCAATGCTGAAAGCTGTGCTTCTAACTGCTTATTTTACTCTAATAGATATATTCTCACCAGTGATTGATCTCCCGAGTCAGGACAGAATAATCTCAACCACATTTGGTTTTATAACAAATTAATGCTGCAGCCTATTTTGTTGAAAGGGAAAGCAAAAGCCAAAAGCGAGACCTTGTAAAAATAAATACTCATCAGCAAATATTTTCATTAGGTTAAAATACTTTAAGTGTCTAACTCAGAAAGAGAGATGGGGAGAGAGAGAGAGAGAGAGAGAGAGAGAGAGAGAGAGAGAGAGAGAGAG
>JAJKFI010000001.1:51143856-51160744 GCA_029204185.1 Lerista edwardsae | reverse complement strand
ACACACACACACACACACACACACACACACACACACACACACACACACACACACACACTGGGAATTTTAAGTCTTGTGAACAAGCTGAAAATTAAAATGTATTCTGGCTTCCAGATATGGAAAATTGGGAGCTCTAGTCTCCAGAACTCCTAATTTTCCTTGTTTAGAAGCCAGAATAATTGTAAGCAAGATTGGAACTGGTTTAAATGTATAATGTTGACATGCCTTAGTTCAGTGGTTCTCAAACTTTTTAGTGCTGGGACCCACTTTTTAGAATGACAATCTGTCTGGGACCCACCAGAGGTGATGGAAGTGCTGTCATTGTGATGCCAGAGCCTGCCTGAGAATACAGCAATAAGTTGGGTTCTTTCTCAGCCATTTTCCAATAGTAAAGTGAATCAGAAAGAAAAAAGCCTATATACAACCTTGACACAAGCGTAACAACCACACAGCCCTCCCAGTTTCCAGCATCCCATCGTCCCATATTTTCAATATGGCTGCTCTAGGGGCTTCGCAACCCACCTGAAATTGGCTTGCGACCCACCAGTGGGTCCTGACCCACAGTTTGGGGACTCCTGCCTTAGTTTATAGGCCATGTTTAGAAACTGATGGAACAGGCAGCCCAATCCCTATGGATGTTTACTCAGATTTACCTGCCACTGAGTTCAATGGGGCTAACTCCCAAGCAAATGCTCAAAAGATTGGCCTTAACTGTTAACCGAGCAAAAAGCACGTTTTACTGGCAAGGGTGTGTTTTTGTTTGTGTCTTGCCTTGTTTTACCGGCAAGGGTGTGTCTGTCCTACAGATTTGAAAGCTGTTTCAAGCTTAGCTGTCCTGTGTCCCAACCAAGAACAACTGGACACCTTATGAGGCTGCTTAGCCACACAAACAACACATTTCCACTCACTTCATAACCCCTCTGCTTGCCGTAGTAGTAGGACCGGGCCTGGCGATTCCTTGCTTGCTTTGATGAAAAGCCGTGACCATCACAGCTGGCTGAAAGTTGTGTTTCTTGGGCTCAAGCCATCATCGGACGTCCTCTTCATGTGGAAGCAGGGCTCACTGAAATGGGTGGGACCCTCTTCGGAGAAAACAGGGCTAAGGCTTGTCTGTCAGCAAACGGCACATTGTGGTGTCTCTTGTGCCACTTTCGTCTTTGAGCATTTGGGCCCAGACTTCAGTGGTACCTCCTACGGCAACAGTAGTTTCTAACACCTCCTCAATCATGTAGACTCCATCAACCCCTCTCCCTGCCCCTCCGCATCCCCACGCACTCTTACTAGAAGCAATCTATAGACTTCTCAGTTTTCCGAAAGACTGGAAACCTTAAACATATGCCCTGCGCCAGCCCAACACACAGGCTCGACTCTTTCTCGACGTCTTTTCCTCCAGCTCTTTATTAACTACCCCCAAGGACCGCGGCTGTGGCTGCTGCCGCTTCTCTTGCCTGGTGGTGGTCTGGCTCCTCCACGAAGCACACATGCTAAACAGATTAACATGCTTTGGCTGACCCAAACTTCACAAACCAGAGATAGAATTTCTACAGCTCCATGTGGAAATTAACCTATATGTAGCACTGGTCAGCTGCAAAGAGGGAGTTCCAGCTTGGGCCAGGCAATCTAAACAACCGATGTTCTTTGTTACCCTTGGCCTTTCCCCCCACCCCTCCCCGAAGCTAAATATTTATTAAAAAAGAAAAGAAAAGAAAAGCATTGTACTCTGTGCTCAGATTGGGCCCAGCTCTGGAAAAGCTTTATTTGTAAATGATTTTTGGCAACTCTGAGACTGTTTATAGACTTGTTAAAGACCCTTGAAGGGCATCACAGAAGATGTCTGATTTTCATTAAAAGATCTGTCTGGCTTTCTCCACCCCAGCAGTTACAAGGAAAAGCACACTGCACTGTAGGTCTTTTTTGCAGGGGAGTGGGTGGGTTAGTGGTGGACAGTCTAGGGATTTAACATCTCAGAATTGAGCTTCTTGTTGTGTTATAAAGCAGGATCAAAAAACTACTTAAGCAAGTTCAGTTCTCCTGACATCCAAGAAGAACAGCCCCATTTGCAACCTAGACACGCATATTACAGACAGCACTTGTAACTACTGGTCGTAAACACATTTATTTGGAATAGGATCTGTACCATAGGCTGCCAATGGAACTTTTCATCCTATAAGCAGTGTTGGAGGGGGGGGGGAAGCTGCTATCAGTAACAGGACTGCAGTGGGGACAAAATCCTAAAGTTTCCTTTTCCCTGACATTTTGCCTCTGTTTTGTTGCCCCCCACCACATGCACTATTGAAATCATAAAAGCAAAATTCCAGGCAAATGATACTTGCTCTGCAACATGTAGTTTGGCCCTTATGTACCTTTTTTTACCCAGTGGGTAATTAATCTGTGGAACTCTTTGTTGCAGTTTCACACCACACACTCCAGAACTGGTTGAAACTGGCATTCCGTCTCTCCGTCTTCAGATCAGATAGAGCACCTGCGTGTCCTTGAGGTAGTCAGCTTCCCAGCTTGTTAGTGCAATCTGCTACACAGTAGCTGGACTCCCTTTAGTTAGTGTAACATAAGCAGGCAATGTTTCTCACGGGAAGCGCTGGCTAGCAAACATCCACTTTCTCATGAGATCATGATGTTCAAAGGGCACCCCATTGGTTAACATGGGGCACAAGGGTCCTCAGGTATCCACCTACCAGATATACTCTAGCTGCACCCTTTGTTCTTCTGTCTGTACCATGTGTGCGCACTGAGACTGAGAATGTAACAACATGCGTTGAAAAGCCGCTTGTACGCGGCAAGCCTTCGCCGGTTTTTGCTGACCGGCAAATAGAACTTCTCGCTTTCTGACTATCGCTACTGTAACCAATAAAAGACTTTGTTATTGAAATGTAGCGATCTCTTCGTTCCTTCGCTCCGGTCGCGCTAGGCAAGCGCTGAATGGGTCCACAAGCCCCCAACTCTGCTATAAACACTCCAAACAAACAACACTCTTTGCTACAGGAGGTGGTGATGGTGTCTGGCCTAGGTACTTTTAAAAGAAGACTGGACAGATTTCTAAGGAAAAGTCCATCACCGGGTACAGTCCGTGATGGATAGTGCTACCTCCATACTTTAGAAGTAAGCTACCTCAGAATGGTGCTGGAGAAGACTCTTGAGAGTCCCCTGGACTGCAAGGAGGTCCAATCAGTCCATCCTACAGGAAGTCAAGCCTGATTGCTCCCTGGAAGGACAAATCCTGAAGCTGAAGCTCCAATACTTTGGCCACCTCACGAGAAGAGAGGACTCTTTAGAAAAGACCCTCATGCTGGGAAAGATTGAAGGCAAAAGGAGAAGGGGGTGGCAGAAGATGAGATGGTTAGATAGTGTCACCGAAGCGATGAACATGAAATTGGGCGAACTCCGGAAGCTAGTGGAGGACAGGGAGGCCTGGCGTGCTGTGGTCCCTGGGGTCGCGAAGAGTCAGACACGACTTAGCAACTGAACAACCACCACCTCAGAATGCCAGATGCAAGTATCTTGTTGTCTGGTGTGCTCCCTGAGGCATCTGGTGGGCCACTGTGAGAGACAGGAAGCTGGACTAGATGGGCCTTTAGCCTGATCCAGTGGGCTCTTCTAATGTTTTTATGTGCTAAATATTTTTTACATTAAATATCTGCTCGCGCTCATGCAGAAATCCTGGCAGTGGCAAATCATGTTTCCTAGATGAGTGTGTACGAGTAGAGGATGCCTATGTATTGTTCGTTTTCTGCAGGAAAGACAAGGTAAATATTGTATCAATGTTATATGTAACAATTGTAAAGTGTGGATTTGCCCTAATGTTTCTCTGTTGCTCTGATACTGAGAACTCACAAGTAGCCCCTGATAATCTGATTGAGCCCTTGAGGCAAAATCACTGGCATTCTAACCAATACAACACATGATCTTTTCAGTAGAATAGAACATTTAAGCCAGTCTTCCTCCATTTGACTGTAACAGCTACCACTGAAATAAACCCCAGTTCCAAGTTATGTATTTTGAATTGTGGCTGCACAATCCTATTTCTTTTTCCTGTCCTAAGTGCATTTACTTGGAGCAGGGCCGGCTCTAGGAGGGGCAGGCCCCAATGCAAGGCATTCCCCGGTGGATGCAAGGCCCCAATGCAAGGCATTCCACCACCAAAAAAAGACCTTGTGGTGCCACCCACGGCATCTGGAAATAGTTGGTGCTGGCATGCTGTTGTCACCCCCAACTGCTTCCTGGAGGCCCATTTTGGGCTGTTCAGAGGCAGGGGCAGGTGGGAGGGCCCAAGGTAAAGCTGCTCTGCTCACCCCACTGATGTACAGCCCATAGAGATCCCATAGGGCTGCAACAGCAGGCGATATGCTCACCCTCCTGAAGCGCAGGGCCCAATGTGACGACATTGGCTTATGGCCAGGCCTGACTTGGCATAAATTCCACTGATTGCAATGCAATATACCTGGGCCTTAATTGGCAGCAGGATTTAGCTGTCAAACTTGTCTTTCAACGATAAGAGTTCAGCCCGGGAATCTGTGAAGTTCCAAAGCTGCGCAGAGCCCATTTCTCATACCGCCGGAATAACTTTCACCAACTGAGGTTTAGAGCCAGATCTTCAAGACGGGCTTCATTGAGGCCTCCTTGAGATGAGGGAATATGTCTTCCCTTCCCTTGGGACTGCTGTATTGGCCCTGGAAAGTTGGATAGGATTAGGCCCTGATCTAGTTATACTTCCAAGTACATCTATAGGCACAATTCTACACACTTTGTTGGGAGTCACAGCAATACAGTGGCAACAATATGGCGCCTACTGAATCTTGAGGAGGAGTTCCAGCCTGTTGAGGCCTTCTTGGGGGAGAGGAATATTTGCTGCCTTCCCCCAGGGTAAGCCCCTGCTGCCACCCTGGGTCAACATGGGTCTGGGCCAGTGATATCACTGATGAAAGTCTATGCTGACAGGTGAAGGCAGATCAGGCCCAAAGTGGGGATTTGGCCAGCACTGCTGCCACCGAACCGAGCCCTCTTCCACCCCCACCGCCTCTCCATTCCACCCTCCCCACCTCCCTCCTGACCCTTGGGTGAGCTTATTGGTGGTGGCAGGCATCTGCTGCCTGCTGTCATGCAGATCTGGTTGCTTGCTTGCTGCTTGTGGAGGCAGGCAGGCTGCACTTGCAGGCACTGCTGGGTTAGTGATGCGGCTGGAACACTTGTTTTGGAGGTGTTCAATGTCACTCCTTGAGCTCAACAGGACTGTCTTCAGAGCCGACATGCATAGAATTGCAGTGCAGGAGTCATTTGCTGGAAAAATCTCTATGAAGTTCAAGCTGTACAGAATGTTTAGGTTGTTTTTTTTTAAGTAGAATTATTCAGGTTTGGACGGACTGTGGCTTGCAGCCCCAGATTTTGCTTTGCTTTCTCCAAGTGGAAATCCCCCCCTCCCCATTTTGTGGCGAAAAGGAGCAACAGCCGTAACAGCAGAACAACAACAACAAACAAAAGTCACTGTTGGCTTGTGTCACGAAAGGCTGTCAGGGTAATAAAACACACAGTTTCTCCTCCAGGAATTCCTGATCCTCCCTGTGTGGCTCTAGCCCTGTGG
Source organism: Lerista edwardsae (assembly GCA_029204185.1). Taxonomy (NCBI): domain Eukaryota; kingdom Metazoa; phylum Chordata; class Lepidosauria; order Squamata; family Scincidae; genus Lerista; species Lerista edwardsae. Next base: position 51,155,151 of record JAJKFI010000001.1, on the reverse strand, counting down.
ATAATATCATTACAGGCCTAAACAAATAAACACTGTTCCCGAATCAAACGGGAGGCACTGGGGATTACAATTCCTCTCTGCAAGGATGATACAAGTAAATTTACGCTCATGACTTGGAACTGCTCCAGGAGCTATGAATAGCTGTTCAGTTCTACAACTACGCGCTGACTTGGAGCTGGGAGCCACAGTTCAGCCTCTACACTCGATTTGCTGCCGTCAATGCGGGCCATTCAGAGCCATGTTTTCCTTCCTATCCTCTGCTGAGAACATTAAGGACCAGTAACACTTTTATGAAGCCACACTCCTCTGAGCAGGAGCATTTACTATGGAGCTGAGGGCGCGCAAAGCCAGTCGCGAAACTGACAGCTTAACGTACTCTGGCCAACCAGCCCGGGAACGCGCTAGTGGGATTTCCTGCACTGCGTGTTTCACGGTAGTGTCCTTGATAAACACGCTTGGCCATCAAATGTATTGCCACAATCTTTCAAATTCAATTTCTATTCTTTATTTTGGGGGGAAAAAAAGAGTCTGCAATTAAAAATAATGTTGGATCAAGCTGCGACGGAGATCCTGCAGAGGCATTTTAACAGCCGGCTGTAAATTCAGATGCCACACTGCCATAAATAATGTGACTGACATATTGGAAACGGTCAGGCCCCTAAAATAAAGTCTTAAAATAGTTCATGAATCAGGCTTATCTCAGCAAAACAGATGGAAATGCATAAAAATCCACAGTACTCCTGAACATTTTTTAAGAGGCAAATTAAATTATAACCACTTGTAAACCCTGTATCTCTGTGTTTGTTATTATATGCATCTCCCTTGTTTCCCACTTCAAGTGTACTGAAATACTTTTACAGATGGTCATAATGTTTACTCCATACTAGAAAGAAAAGAAATACAGTCTCCTGTGCCTCTCATTTTTTTATCCAGCCCGCAAGGAGCTGAAGATGGGGTACATGGAGGTTGTTCCTTCTCATCTCCATAATAACCCTGTGAGGTAGATTAGAAGTTACCTGCCTGTTTTCTGCAAGTACAACATACATACAGCAGGAGGCAGCGAGCTCTACCGCCTCTGGGCATGCATTCAGAGCATTCCTGCAATGTGTGAAGGTGCCATCCTAACCTGGATTTAGTTGGGCACAGTTAGGCCAGCACAGTTTCGCTGGCACCAGGGACACCGTAAAGTGTGTTTGGACCACTTGAAGTCAGAGAGGCCAGCATACAGATGTGCGCCACCCTCCCTGACTCGGGCAGCGCAATCCTACCTTCCCTCTCCCGTTGGCGCAACGCCATCGCGTTGACGCAAGAGGCGGGGCACCGATCGCCACCCTGCATCGGCGCTTCCGCTGTCAGGCCATCGCTACGAGTAGCATCGGCCCAACAGCACTGACGGCGAGCCGCTCCTGCATCGGCCAAAAGTGGCTGGCACAGGGGAAGCTCCGTGCCGAGGTGGCACAGGGATTGGGTGAGGGCGGGTTCAGAGTGGGCTGTGGGCAGGCTTGGGAGATGGCTGTACGGCCATATCCTAAGCCCATTCCGGAGGCCACGTGGCCTCAATTCGGGCTGCGCGGTCTTCTCAAATCTGCACCCGCTCTTTAGCAGGCGCAGATCCGAGGAGCGCATAGGGGAGGCTGGAGTCGCCCCTACGGTAAGGGAGCACACGCTCCCTTGCCGCGGGGAGGCTCCAGCCTCTCGTAAACAGTGTCGGATATGGCACTGGCCCGTCAGCCTCGCCAGTCTGGCGCTGTTTAGGATTGCGCCCTGAGAGTGGTCCAAACAGTGGCGGATCTAGGGGGCAGGGGGGGCAAGAGCCCTGGGCGCCATCTTGGGGTCGTCTAGGGGGGCGCCAGTGGCCCCTGCAACATTGTGCGGGTAGACCTGGGCTCCAGAGCCCAGGTCTACCCATTGGGACCAGCCGCGAGTAGACCTGGGCTCCCTCGAAGGGAGCCTTGGTCTACCCACGGCCGTTTCTAATGGGTAGACCTGGGCTCCCTCAAGGGCAGCCCAGGTCTACCCGCAGTCGTTTCTAATGGGGCTGCTTCTAGTGGGTAGACCTGGGCTCCCATGGGGGCGCACTTCTATTGGGTGCCCTGGGCGCCATTTTGACTAGGTCCGCCCCTGGGTCCAAACATCCTTTATGTTGACGCTTGTACCAGCCAAACTTTGCTGGCCTAACTGTGCCAGCCTCACTCCAGGTTAGGATTGCGTCCTGAGTGCTTGTGTGGCCTAGGCCAGTGCTTCCCAAACATTTTTGCACAGAGACCCATTTTCTAAAAATGACAATCTGTTGTGACCCGTTAGACAAAAAGAGAGAGCTAGAAAGAAATATTGTATTTATTATTAATAAATATTATAATTAAATAATAATCACATTAATAACTATAACCATTAATTATTATGTATATAGACTTGCTCCCTGGAAGGACAAATTCTGAAGCTGAAGCTCAAGTACTTTGGCCACCTCATGAGAAGAGAGGACTCTTTAGAAAAGACCCTCATGCTGGGAAAGATTGAAGGCAAAAGGAGAAGGGGGCGGCAGAGGATGAGATGGTTAGATAGTGTCACCGAAGCAACGAACATGAAATTGGGTGAACTCCGGAAGCTAGTGGAGGACAGGGAGGCCTGGCGTGCTGTGGTCCATGGGGTCGCAAAGAGTCGGACACGACTTAGCGACTGAACAACAATAGACTTGCTAGACCTATTGGAAGTATTTTATTGGTGAGGGGGGAAAGCAGAGTAGGGTAAGCAGCGGATTCCCCCTTAGGGCATCACCTCACGGGAACCTCCCTCACCCAGGCTGACTGCTATTAACAAAAGACACAGGCAGAGGCTTGGTAAAGATGCAAAAAGAAAGGTTTACTCACAGTTCCATCCATTGCATATCTACAGCATCTGATTAGGATCAGAGGTACATCTATCACTCAGAAGGCAATGCCCTACAGCTGCATCACCGTGTATGGAAGTGTGCTTACGATGGCGGAGGGCATCAGAGCCCTTGGTATGCACATCTTATCAGCTTGGTGGTCAGAAGACAAAAGAGGAGAAGGGAAGGAAATAAGTTCAAGGCCACACCCTCGCAGGTATCACAGAGAGGACAGGTAAGAAGGGTCTAGATCACAAGACATCACATTTTCCCCTTTTGGACATTAGACTGCCCCCTCTAGACAGCAGACGGAGTTGCGCCAACTCCAACAAGACCCTCCCTAGAAGTGGAGTTTGAGGACTGTTTCCAAAAATCTTTTATAATCATTCCAGGGTACTGAGAAGGCTCAACTGAAGAGAAAGATGTGCCACTAGGGACTTCCAGGCCAGACCAAAGGCTGAAAATGGATTTGCATGCTAACCATGGCAAGCTAATTACTAGAGAAAAACAGAAAATGTGACATTTTAATTTTGGGGGTATGAAGATTACTTCACACCATGTTAGCATTCCAGCTAACAATTTCTTTTTCCAAACCAGGTAATGGCACCTGCAAATTTTAAAAAAAAAATGCTTCGAAAATTTTTTGTGACCCACCAAAAATTGGCTCATGATCCACTGGTGGGTCCTGACCCACAGTTTGGGAAACACTGGCCTAGGCAGTTTTCTGCATGACTTAGAACCCTGAAAATGCAAATCCATGTACATGTTCAGGCACATTGCAAGTGTGCTTTGAACATATATATGGCAGGAGCCAGCTGCCTCCCCCAGTATGTGGGCTCATATCGTTTGCATGGCAGATGGGTCAGGCAGCAAACCTCTGAAGAGTGGCTGGCCCATGGTTGCTCAGTAAGCTCGATGAATGAGCCAAAATTTGAACCCAGCTCTCCTTGGCTTGAGGCTAAAGATTTAAACATTAAACCCCATTGCCTCCCAGTGAGAAGTTAGAGCAATTACAGCTTATGCCTACAGATGTGTCAGCTAGCATTAGTTTTCCTACAAGTCACTTGCATTCACTGTCGTTTTGTCAAAACAAGAAATACAGATCTTCCTTACATCCATGTAAAGCAGCTCTACAGGATTTCAGCAAGACCCAGAACCTCTTTTCTTTCAACACTGTGGCTCAGCCCTAGAACACACTGGAAGTCACAATAAATGTGGGCACAATCCTAACCTGGAGTTAGGCCAGCAGAGGTAGGCCAGCAAAATTTGGCTAGTGCAAGGGCCACTGTAAAGCATGTTTGGACCACTCTCGGAGTCAGGGAGGATGGCACACGTCTGTGTGCTGGCCTCTCTGACTCCAAGAGTGGTCCAAACATACTTTACAGTGTCCCTTGTGCTGGCCAAACCTTGCTGGCCTAACTGTGCCAGTCTAACTCCAGTTTAGGATTGTGGTCTGAGAGAACGCCTCAAAGCAAGGATCCAAAGAGATCTCAGCCAATCCCTACACGCTTGAAGGAAGAGGCTGAGTTTCCATTCCGGGAGAATGTGGATTCCGAATAGGCTTCAGTTCTTCCACTTCCCTGTTGATCCATTAATCAGTGTTTACAGCAGGGGTCAGGGAACTTTTTTACCTTTTACCCCAAAATATATTTAGATACGCCGACATTACCCCCTTGATGTTACCCCCCCCCCCCCGCCAGAACAAAAGAAAAAAATTACATATTGGAACCCACTGCTTTTTATTTGATTAATGAGCTTAATTAATGCTAAGTAAATATGAAGTTGTAAAGAGTTTGGGTATACCTGCAGACCTTGAGAGAATAGAATTCAACCCTTCTGGGTTGAATTAGCTTACCTTTTTGACAACAGGTTTAGGTGCTTGGACTTAAGATTTCTCTCTATAATGAATTCAGATTGGGGCTGGCTGGCTGGCTCACTCACTCACACAGAGGCCAGCAACAGCAGTTCTGATTTTGTATTTGTTTTCTGCTGTTCGCCTTGCCTCGTTGCCTCCCGCCTCTCTTTGTGTCCCTGACTCCCTGCGCAGGCACAGGCACCCCAGCCCTCCCCCCGCTCACTCGCCCGCCCACCCCACTTCTTGGGACAGCAAGACAAGGCAAACCCAGGGAGAGCCCTAGCTGCTCACAAGCAAAGAGGCACGTCCACAGAAGTCCTCTCAACACACACACACACACACACACACACACACACACACACGTGCGCACTTGCGGGCACATGCGCACACATACCTCAGCCGCTCACCAGAGCCTTCCCCACACCTGCACATCTCGCGTCCCTGCCAGGCTCCTGGGTGGCGGCGACGGCGGCAGCTCCTCGGCCTCCCCACCCAGAGCTGGTTCGGGCTCTTCCCTGGCGTCGAGCACTGCCGACTCCACGGCTGCCTGAGTCCCAGCCGGGAGCGGGTCTGCGCCGGCCTCACTGCCTGGAGTAGGCTTGGCCTCGCCGGCTCCCCCATCACCCGGCACCGCTGCAGTTGCAGCCATGGCTGCCATTTTCTCTGCTGTTACTTCCTTCTCCCTCTTACCAGCAGTGGGATCGATAACCACAGCCTTCTTCGCCGCCTGGGAAGGGAGGGGAACGTTGCCTATTGGGGGCCAGGTACCTTGCCGCTTCTGATCTCCTACTGGAAGCAAGGGAAATCCATCAAGCATGAGAGGAACTTCGCATTGGTCAGAAGAGAGAACGTTGGTCATGAAGGAAGGATGAGGGAAAAGGGGGCGGGGCATACTCCTAGCTGTCCATTACCCCCAGGAATTTCATTTTTACCCCATTTGGGGTAATTTACCCCTGTTCCCTGACCACTGGTTTACAGGCTTTTTTGAAGTCTGATTGGTGTGGCTTAGGAGATTTCTAGCTGCTTAACTGCAATTTACCAATTGTTCACTCCAGTGTAAAATCAGTGAAGCCTACAGAGCAATGCCACAAGTATCCCCAGAGTAGACAGCTTGCTCCTCTGCAGTCTTTCGTTCCAAACTGACCATTTCAAATATGTGCAAATAAAGTCTCACGTTTTATTGCCTCTTTGGATCTGATCTTTATTTTTAAATAGCCCTTCTTTATAGTGTCTGGAAAAGACAGACCAGCGAGGGCAAAGTCCGACAGAACTGCACAACTAGTTCCAAACTTCCACATGCCCAGGGGGAATTTGGGCCTGCGTTTCTCAAAGAGCCAATTTGGAGACAATTTGGGAAGCAGATTGTGAAACGGCATGTATGTGGGGCGAGGGAAGGAGTGCTGTGAAGAGTATGACCAGATCCCATTGGTTTTAGTCAAACCCTGGGTACACCCAGAGCAGTGCTTTGGACCTCAGCCACTGGAATAAGAATACGAGCCCTTGCAAAGTTGAATCAGATCAAGTCTACCTTGCCACCCACTACAGTGTCTTCAACAGTGGCCAATGAGGTAGTGTTTGTTTCTGTAGGTGTGGAGACTGTTTACTAAAGTGGAACATTCATTGGCTGACCGAAGAAAACTGCACTGTGGAACTATTGACTGAGAACAGAGGGAGTTTGAAATGTTGATAGATCTGGGAGGGGTGAAGACAGTCCCTTAGAAAATCTAAACGGCTCTGTAAAAAAATTTTAATATAAAAAGAAAGCATAAACTGGAGGTGGATTTTACATACCGGTTTGGCTTGCCAAATACAATATGTTTGTCATTGATTTCTCTTGGAACTTTATTCCTTTGAAAAACCCAGCAGGAGAAGATGGCAAAACCCCAGAACAAAGGAAAAGGAGGAAAAAGAAGTAAAGTGAAATGGGGACACACACAGTGCCCTGGTTTTTTTCTTCTTCACTGTATCGCTGTGTCAACTTCTATAAGGTCACATAGGTGACAATCCAAAGCACACTTAAAAGGAAATAAATTATAGGCATGCCCCAGTATCCGTTGGGGTTCCATTCCGGACCCCTCCCCCAGGGATACCTGAAATGGTGGATATTGGGGAAACCTTTTTAAAGATGGGGAACATCAGTGGCTTTGCTGCAACAAGGTAAAAAGAAGAGATTTGTTTAATGTTCCCCTGTCTTTTTAACAGGTGTCCCCGTATCTGTGGATAACTGAAACAGTGGATAACGAATCAGTGGATACCAGGGCATGCCTGTAATTTATGTCAGTGGAACATAGGTAAGTCTGATCTTAGTCATATAGCACTGCAGACCACAGGACAAGGAGAATCAGAGTTTAACTCTCCTCAATTAAAAAAAAAATATCTATGAAAAAATGAAGCATGTGGAAATGGAGCCTGGCGTAGTTGGGGGGCATGTTAGTGGATGATGATGGGGGCAGGGAGCTGGCATGGGGTGCTAAGTGGTGATCCGGCCCTGGGGCAGAGCATGGGCTGGGCATGAGATTTGGCATGGGGAGCACTAGCAAAAATGAACAAGGAAATCTCAGGGCACATACAAAAGGTTCATTTCCCCCCAATCCATTATTAATAGTATTTCCCCCCAATTTTATTAATAGTATTTGAACAGAGGATTAATAACTTCACTTTCACCACATTGTAGGTGCCACTGACATGTTTATTATTATCCCAGGCATCAATTGCTGCAGCGGTAACAGGAGTCATTTATTCAGCTGCTTCACCCACAGTGTCCTCCGTATTGTGCAGATGATGGGAATAAGAACTCTGGTGCAGTGTGAGGAGATCATCTTATTATGTTAATTTGCTAATGGAGAGTTGTTTAAGGAACTGGAGAAAGGACACTTCCAGAGGAATGACTGATCCTCTTCCACTGATTTTATTGTTTTCTCAAATACTATGAAAATAATTGCAGCAATGGAAATTCCAGATGAGAGGTGAGTGCATGGGAGAAAACAGTCCAATTCCCCAGGATGTTACCGGATCTGGGCAGTGGCGTAGCTGGAAGGAGTGCTGCCCTGGGGCACCACTTGCAGAGCGGCCCCCTTACCTGTACCTCTCCGAACACAACCAGAGCTTTGCTCGGGTCATGTCTGGAAGGTGTTCTGAGGGCCAGGGAAGCCATGCATGGCTTCTCGACCTTCAAAATGCCTTCTAGGGGCCAAAAATGGTCACTTCTGGGTTTTGGCCAAAAACTGGACATAATTATTTTTGGCCTACAAAAGGCCTTAGGAAGCATTCTGAGGGTTGGGGAGGCCACACCTGGCTTCTCTGACCCCCGGAACCCCCTCCAGCTGTTATTGAAGCACAGCTCCAGTTGCGTTTGGGGATGTGTGCGCAGTGGCTGCAAGCGAAAGGGGCAGGGTTGTGGCAACTAGATTGCTACAGCAGGGGCAATGTGCCACTGGAGGGGCAATGTGCCCTGGAAATGTGCCACTCGGGGTCCTGTGATACCTGTGACCCCCCCCCCAGCTATGCAACTGAACCACGGCAGATTGCAGGTTTTTTTCTTCCTTTTTTATGGTGGAGCATGCCTTTGCAAAATGACCAGCAGGATCTCTGCTGAAAGTTTCTAGCTTTCAGATTGGCATAGCTGAAAATAAATCTGTTGCCAAGCTGGCTTCCAGAGAAGAAACCTGATTGGTCCACCCTGTTTGCATGACTGATTGTTCACACAGCTTTGTTGGAAGGTCTTCCTGCCCAGGATCGCAGAAGATGCACAGGAGCAGCCCTGTGGCTGGCTGGCTGGCTTCCACACCTCGTTTCCATTAGCAAAACATACAACAGCATCACTGACTCTGGCCTCCTCTCCATTGTAATAAAGCTGGAAGAAAAGAATGTGGTTGCTTTGATTGGCAAAGTTGCAGATAATTCCATGAGGCAAGAAGAGATTGGAGGATTCAACTCCAGTTGAATGACACTGGGCTTTCTGGGTGAAAAGTTTACTCTGTCAATTTCCCCCTTGAGATGCAAAGGTTTAAGGAAATGTTTGCATTGCTCTAGAGAAAGGGATGGTGGTGTATTTTTCTTTTGTGCTTCAGCACTCTGGAAGGAATTCCTATGGGCGTAATCATCTCACATATGGCAAGTCAAAGAAAGTTAAAGAAAAGAAAAACCCCAAAGGTCATTTGGATGGAACCGAAGGAAGGAAATCTAGCATGGCCAATCAAACGGATTCAAGGGACTGTGAGGCCTCCCAGTCTGCACTCTGAGGAGCACTGCAGGGTTTTTAGCTTCTTCCCCTTACTATTAAGTAACCAAGTGAGAACACCAGACAAAAAGGGCAATACGTTTCTTCTTGGTCTCACAGGCAGTTCTCTAGTGCCTTCCCCATCCCGGAGTTGATCTTTCGCAGTCCTCATTGCCACTGCTTTCCACCCTCCCTCTGCCCGGTTCCACCTCCCGCACTGACTTACCTAGGTCGGTGGGTACCCAAGGAGCTGCTGCTGCATGCCGTGCCATTGCAACCTTCCCACTGGTGGTCTGGCAGCACACATCTCCTCGAGCTTTCAGGGGCCCTTATGTGACTATGGTAGACCCAAAAATATTAGGCTATAACACTGCCTCCTCCAAAGTGAACTCAACAATGCTCAATAATGCATTATTGGCTCAATAATGGACAAGCCAAGCAATATTATACTGACTGTGCCTTATCCACTAGGGTTGCCAAATCCACAAAGTCTCAGTGGACACATTTCCCCTGGAATCTGTTAGCTTCCTACAGTGAAAAGACACCGACAGTGAAATGAGCAGGAAAGCCACACAAACATAACAGACTGTTGCCCATAGGAGACTAGATTCTACATTTTGAGAAGGCACAACAGCTTGCTAATTCTCAGTGGCTTGAGTTTTTATATTAGAACAGTTTATTTCTCCGAGGGCTATGTTATACTGGAGTAAAAGCATTTATTTTGGCAAAGCTTGTGGGTAGTGGCTTGAGTTTGGGGAAACCTAATGGTCTCTAATCACAAACAAAGCTCATTCTGTCTTGGGCTGATCACTGTCTCTTAGCAGAAATTGCTTTGGTGGCTTGTTGTAGAGCTAAAGTATTTGAGCTACTTTCAAGATGCATGGAACCTTGGAGTGCATGGAATATAAATATTGATGAGGAGGTCACACTACTATTTTTATTTAAACTTTTGTGCCTGGCCTTTCTTGCCGGTAGGCAACTCATGGCAGCTTATGATCAACTTATGTAATAAAAAATACAGGCGTGCCCCTGTACCCGCTGGGATTCCCTTTCAGACCCCCGACTGTGGATACTGGGATCGCCTTTTTAAAGATAGGAGAACATCAGTGGTTTTACTGCAACAAGGTAAAAAGGAGAGAGATTTGCTTAATGTTCCCCCATCTTTTTAATAGGCTTCCCACTGTCCATGGTATCCACAGATAACCAGACACCATGGATATTCTCTTGTCCCCAGGGGGCTTCTCAAATTTTAATAAGGCTGTGTTCCCCCTTCTTATAGTTTCATTTGTAAGGAATACATATAAACACACCATGGATGCTTCGTATACATTTTTTTATATTGCTATCTCACTGCTTTCTGGAAAGGCAAAGAACCACAGTCAGTCAGTCAGTCAATCAATCAATCAATCAATCAAAAAGTATTTATATACCATTTTTCAAGATAAAGTTCCCAAAGCAGCTTACAAGCAAATAATAATAAAGTTAAATGGCTCCCTGTCCCAAAAGGGCTCACAACCAAAAAAATACGGAACACCACCAGCAACAGCCACTAGAAGAGACACTGAGCTGGGGTGAAGAGGGACAGTTACTCTCCCCCCGCTAAATATAAGAGCTTGGAGATCTTAAATATAAGAATTCTTAAAAGTTCTTAAGAGTTCTTATAAGATAAATATAAATATTTATCTTATAAATATAAATTTTTATAAATATTTAAATATAAGAACACAACTTGGAAAAGTGCCTCTTGCCCAGTTAGCAGGGGTACTCTGTCACTCGACCTCTGCAGGGCATCTTTCATAAGATCACATCACCTGCAGAACAAACCTGCAGGCCTCATATCATCTGTCCATTTGTCCTAGCAAGCCCTTTCTACTAGGGCATAGGAGAGGAGAGGAGTATTATCGTCTTCTTCTGGACTGCCCAGAGGCATCGAGTTGGCCACTGTAGGAAAGAGGATGCTGGACTAGACTGGTCTTTGGCCCGATAATTAGCTCACGGGGTCCATCTTGCACCCTTGTATTTTATTCCAGGCAACATTTAGAAATCAAGAACAAGCGCAGGTTTTACATTCCAAATAAGCTTTGGGCCACCCCAGATGACAACAGTCCAACTACTAGGACCATGGCTGAAGATGTGGAAGCAGCATGGCTGGTCCAATGCTTCATTTTTGTGAAGGCACCCTCAAGCATATGCCACCCCCCAGTAGTAGGGTTGATGTCTACCATTAGGGTGGTGTCACCCAGTGCGCCATCACCCCCATGGCCACATCCTTTCTGGTCTCACTCCGACCTTGTCCTCAGGGCCGGCCTTAAGCCACTTAAGTCATCACATTGGGCCCCACACTGAGGGGGGGGG
>JAJKFI010000001.1:51124227-51143846 GCA_029204185.1 Lerista edwardsae | reverse complement strand
AAAAAAAAAAACACAAAAAAAACATGCATGTGGCTGCATCTGCTGGCCCTATTATACCACTTATATCACCTACCAAGTGCACTTTTAAAGCAATTATTATTAATAAAAATGCACCCTTGAAATAAAAACACATAACACCACTTTCTGTATTTCTAACTTTGGAAAACACTGAAATTCGTGAAAAATAAAACTGTTTTCACCCACCTCTATAGTTATCAACCCCTGCACTCAGCTCTCAAACAAGACATTATGAATGAGCACAAAGTTGCTTAGATTTCATAAATCAATTCAAGCTGGATTTCACCAGAATTCAGAATACTATTGCCAAGCAATAAGGCAGTGAAGAGCAAAGAGGAAGCAAACTGTGATGATCTACAAGCTAGATTAATTTGAGAGTCTGGATTTGGTATGGTTTGGGACACCCACAGGCACACAGGATATATGAAACTCTGGGCAGAAGCTCCATGATTCCTCTGGGGAGGCCATGAAACTCTGCACCATTCTCTGCTGCGGATTGTGGTCCATGCTTCCAATCCATCCCCCAAATCTGGAATTGGTTTGCAAAAAATTTGTTGTTGTATTTCAATTGTAAAAAGTGTTGGTAGCTTTAGCTGGATTTATAGTCCATATGGAATTCACTTGGCTTCCTGACAAGATGATCATAATTCCTTCAACTGATTTTCTGTGGTGAATAATCACAACTGAGAATTTAGAATATCCTGCTATGTGGGATCCAGTAAATCTAAAATAGGCATTGAATTGTACTTAAAGTATTGTTTTTATATCATTTTCTAGCAATAAACACTTTCACTTTGTGAGTGCAGCAGGTCCTCACTTAAAGTTGTCAATGGGTTCTTGGAACCTGCAACTTTAAGTGGAACGACTTACAATGAAACCAATTTTGCAGTTGGCTAATAATAATACAGAAACAAAAGTTATGTTCCTACAGCATATTTCTGGTCACAAAAACATCACCAAACTTCTAAATAAAGACCCAAAATTCTTCTAATATCATAAATGTGAGCTTTCTGGGCTGGAGAAAACCCAGGCAGACGTGGGGAGAAGGTCCAAACCTCACAGACAGTGGCCCCAGCCAGGAATAGTTTTTTTTTCCCCTCATCAATTTTAAGAACATAGAAAGAGCCAGTCCTCAGATAAATTGCTATTTCACTAATCTCAGTTTTTCTGCCTTGGGCTTTATGAGCAACAAGTAGGTGAGCTAAGTCTTGTGTGTGTTGCTGTTCCCACATGTCCAATATAGAAAACGTTAAAACTTGCTCAGTTTCTACTCAAAACCATTTGCAGAAAGTTTTGTAAACCTCAGGCTGGAGTTTGCAATCAAACCGCAGGCCAAGCAAACATTATTTTTAGCAGGGGTTCGGTTTCATTTCAAAAGTTTCTCCTGGCAGTAGAGGATTTGTCCCTTTCTAGTTATTTTACACAAAATACTTAAAAACCTTTTTTAGCATAGTTGAACAAGAAAAGCAGCGAGTTTGTCAGTGTACACATTGTGAACGTATCATATCAACATTCCTTGTCCTCCCTTTGTTTCTCCCACAATTGAAATTTATTTTGTAAGATCCTTTGGGCAAGGGAGGGAACTTTTTATTTTTGCTTACGTACACAACTGGCAATGTACACAACTGGCATCCTGGAAATATTAAAATAATATGTTAATCCTATGAATATCAAATAAACGAAAGAAATACTAAGGAAGAGGAAATCTATTATAAGAGGAAATGAGACGGGCAACCCAATCCTAACTAGAGCTGGTGCAATCAGGCCACCTGGCCTGTGTTGTATCCAGTGCTAGCTTGGAGACAGCTGGAGGTCTCCTCAAGCTAAGAGGATTTTTTCTCTTACCCACCAGTAATGCCCCAGCCAGCCCTATGGGGCTACTCCATCAGGTATCTAGCTGGTGGAAGTTCAAGTGGCCCTGAGTAGTGCTGCTTGACCTGGGAAGGATACAGTGGAGGCAGGGGCATAGCCAGTGGTGTCATCTACTCACCAGTAGACGGTTCGCTGGGCGGGAGTAGGGAGTGATTGACAGTCTGTCGATTCACTTCCGGTTTCTCCGCGTGCCCCGCGTGGCTTTCCCTCGCCTCGGAGGGGGCGCCTGCTCGCCATGGGGGATGGGTGGGGGGCGCGCCGGGTGCCTGGGTGAGCAGGCGCCCCCTCCAAGGCGAGGGAAAGCCGCGCGGGGCGCGCGAAGAAACCAGAAGTGAATCGACGGACTGTCAATCACTCCCTACTCCCGCCCAGCGAACCGTCTACTGGTGAGTAGATGACACCACTGGGCATAGCTAATGAAAGTGTAGCCCAGTGCAGAGGTTTTGCCCTGGATATGACATCACTACAGGAAGTGACATCACAATTGTATTTTCATTTTCTCTGGTTTTTGGCCAAAACCTTTGATAGACTAAAGATATTACACTCTGATTTGTTTCATTGCATTCTGCATTAAACTACAGTATCGTTTCCAATGATATATAACATGATGGTATTGTTCAAACATACCAACATTTTCACAATTTTGGCCACTAATGTCAAGCTCAGCTTCTTGCCCCCCTAAAGCTTTTTGCCAGGTGCAATTGCACCCCCTGCACTTCTTTAGTTACGCCCTGAGCAGAGGAGGCCTCCACCGATCCTGCCCCCTTCTGGGCCAGATCTGCACTCTTTATTTGCCTTCCTTATATTCCACCATAAGGCAGATCTGCCCCCCCCATTCCACCTTATATGCATAGTTGTTATGGTGTAGAGGCCTAATGGAATATTCAATAGTCCTTCCCCAGTGACACTTAGTACTTTCCCATATTCTGCTGAAAATCAAGAACTGGTCAGTGCCTAGCAGGATGCCTCAGGGAAGGTCTTCTTGCACCTGCAGAGCACCTGTTCAGATCTTCAGGAGAGGCCTTGTTCAGTGTGCATTTATTTATTCTCTCATCATGGAATCCAAGTCAGCACACACAGCTGGTCCCAACTGGTCATCCATTCAGGCACTGTCCCGACTTAGATCTGCTTTGAAACTTGCATCATGTGCCATCAGGTGGGAGACATTTCATCTTTTTGTGCAACTGGTTGGGAATGGGGGTAGGTGAGGTTTACCTATTGTGCTTACCCATTGGAGTTCCCTCCCTAAAGACACCCATGTAAGCTATCTTTACAGGTTCTTTGGCAGTCATGTAAATGTAAGTGTCCTGTTACAGTGAAGAATTTCAGCTGCAGTACCCTTTTCTTGCTCTGACTTTTGCTAGTCTTATTTCAATCACCACATTATTGATCTTCTATTATTTTTCTTTCCTACCTTGTATTACCTCCAGTTGATCCTGACATATTTATTGGGTGCTGGTTTTGGGGTGTTTTTTCTTTCTTTCTCTGTGGCGACTTTGGCACAGGCCAAGAGAAGTTTGGAGAATGATGATTAGAAACTTCTGAAAGGGGGAATTAGGGACGATAGTCTTTGAAACTGTGTATGGGGCTCCTTAATGGTCCCTGCTTCATTTTCCACTTGGCTGCTTTATGGCTGAACTGTAAACTAAAAATGACATGGGCTCATTAATTTGGCAGCGACTGGCAAGATTTGGTCATGTTGCGTACCCAGAAACCTATTGTTTAAGGCTGGGTCATGTCAAAGGTTAAGCTAAATATGATTGAAGCTCCAAAGAGATTGAGTCCTAGAGAGACGAATTTCCCTCCGTAACCTCTGGCTGTCCTCAGCAGTGTGACCAGCTTAAGATTTCTGGGGACGGCTTTCCATAAAACTGTCAAGTTACTAGCAATATTATGTCAGATGGCTTCTTCTTTAAGGCAGCCTCAATTATATCATCCTCCGTTTGTGTCTGACAAACTGTTTGTGATGGGAAAGAACTGAAATTGCTATCCATGCACGAGGCGACAGGGGTGGAGGAACGGATGGTCGTGCAGCGCAATTGTGGCGCTGGTGTGAACCCAAGCTCAAAAATGCATCACATGTCAAATGCAGCCGACTCCACAACATTCCCTTCTAGACATTGGGTTGATTGATTTTGTTTGGTTTAGGGCATAGATTGTTCGTGTCTCGGGTTGTCAAAAGCGTGAACTCTGTGACAGTCACACTGGTCCTGTGGAATGCTGTCTGGATTGAGGGCTAATACAGTTAGACGTGAAAATCTGCTTGAGGAACATACAAATAAATGTGCAATCTATCGTCAGATGAAGGAGGCTGAGAAGGGGAAAAGAACTGTGTGACAAACCTAGCTGTTCTTCTCGATCATAGGCTTGCATGCATGTCCCCCTGACCTACATAGCCAGGGCCAGCCCACCTGCCATGATTGTGACCTGCCAGGAGCTGAACAATCCCCCATTGAGATGGTTCAGGTATAACACCAAACCATGATTTAGCACTATGGGAATGAGCCTTGAAAGATCCTGGAGCTCACAAACTCCTTTCTGTTGCACCATGTTCCCCATACACGCCGTTGCTAATTATGTGCACCTGCCAGTTATAACAGGAGTGGAAGCCAAGATCAAACCACGGGTTTTCCTCCCCGTTTGCCTGGCAAGTGCAAAATGCACTTTGCCAATTTGGAGGAAACGGCATATTAGGGCTTACTGAAAAACGTTCACAGGCAAGCACCAAACCATGTTTGCCCTTCTGTTTGAACCAGGCTTCTGTTTTTACAGTCCCAAGTAGGTCACAAAAGCTGAATGATGGTCAAAACCTTGGTGGGCTGTTTGGGCCTCTGGGTTCAGCTTGGGGGTGGGTCACAAGTTGTTTCAGTCCATTCATTCAATCCAGAGTACAAAGGTTTTCTTTGCACCATTTTTTTTTAAAAAAGGTTTTGCTTCCTCTTTCTTGAGTGTCAAACAATCCAGGCAGTCTTTCCTGTCCACTTTCCTCAGGTCGCCCCAGGGCTTTATATAAGTGCTTTCATTCATTTAAAGGTAAAGGTTTCCCCATGACCGAATGGTCTAGTCATGACCAACTGTAGGGGGCGGTGCTCATCTCCGTTTCAAAGCCTGTAGAGCCGGAGTTTTGTCCGAGGACAAGCTTCCGTGGTCATGTGGCCGGCATGACTCTACGCCGTAGCGCACGGAACACCGTTACCTTAAACCCTATTTATCTACTTGCATTTAGGTGCTTTCGAACTGCTAGGTTGGCAGGAGCTGGGACAAGCAACGGGAGCTCACTCCGTCGCACAATCTTGAACGCCCAACCTTCTGGTTGGAAAGCCCAGCAGCAGTGGTTCAACCCGCTGCGCCACCACGTCCCATACTTCATACATTTACAAGTTTCCAAAAAGCTGATTGGAAAGAACCAGGCAGCAATTGTGATGCTCTTCCTAGGGCAGGAACAAAGCAATTTGATTGGTGCCCTCAGCAGTTTCCCTAGAGGCAAATAGCACTTTTAGAGGGATATTGTTGGGATTGCACTACAGGTGAAAATGATTAAATTTCCATCTACCTGCCTGCACTATGGTCTTGAACTGGGTCAGCGCCCCCTCCCCAAATGGCTGCTACTTTTTAAAAAAAGACAATAACATGTTCAACATTGTGTTGAGGCCATAGCTCATTGGTCAGAGCACATGGATTGAGTTCAGAAGATTGTATCCATGTCTTCTCCATGCACTGCTGGAAAAGACGTTCAGACTGAAGCCCTGAAGATGCTGCTGCTGCTGGTCAGTGTAGAAGAGAATCCTGAGTGAAATACATCAGTGGTCTAACTTGCTGTAAGGCAGATTCAAGGGTTTGTATGTGGGCTCCTGGCACAGGAAGAGCACACCAGATGATTGGGTACAGTCAATAACAGGACAGCCAGCTGCACATAATAATTGTTGCATCTCAGTACCAAGGACAACTTCATGCTGATTATCTGCCTTACAGCTGTTAAAAATACAACACACGCTGCCCATTAAAAAGCTGTCAGCTTTAGCCCCTGATCTTGGTGAAACCCCCACTTAATTATCTTGAATTGCTCTCAGCAAAGAGTGTCCCCCTCCTTGAAGAAAGGAGGGCTCTAAGGGCCCGTACTTGAGATCACTTAAGGAAGATTACCTTCACACATCTTAAGTACCTGCTTTGTACTGAAGTTTAGCCTAGTCAAAATGTGGCAAATGAGTAGGATTATTCCCTCTCTGGTCTTTTTGCTCTATGCCTGTATGTAAAGTGGTTAATTGTAAGCAGCATTGTGATTTCAAGGAATGACACAGACTCTTTATTTAAATAAGCTTATTATCCTACAGCATCATCCTGTGTGTTGGCAGGTAGTCTGTACAGACCAGAATATAACACTATCATTGAAGTAAGCAAATCTAGCCTTTAAACCCATTGAGCACAAAGACCCACAACCATACAATAAAATTCAAAACCTTGGCTTCTCACTTAAAAACACCAGCAGCAGAATCTGATTCTCTCAACAAACAGGTTTTCTCATTATCTATCTCTGCAAGTCATTGAGGGCGTAATCCTAACCTGGAGTTAGGCCAGCACAGTTTGGCCAGCAAAAAGGACACCATGAAGTATGTTTGGACCACTCTCGGAGTCAGAGAGGCCAGCACACAGACGTGCACCATCCCCCCTGACTCCGAGAGTGGTCCAAACGCACTTTACAGTGGCCCTTGTGCCAGCCAAACTTTGCTGGCATAACTGTGCTGGCCTAACTCCAGGTTGGGATTGCGCCCTTAGAGAGGTACCATCCAACCCAATGCTTTCCTAGCCCTAGGGAACAAACCACACAACAACCCACTTGCACTCTTCTTATTTCCATCCAAAGTACTGAACATAAGAACGCAAGAACAGAGGCGTTTCTACAGGGAGGGCAAAGCTCTAAGCTTTGCAAGAAGCCTTACCTTGCAGTGGAAATCACTCCTCTCCTGCACCGTTTTAGCCAGTCCTCACAGGGAAAAGCAACATCTTGGTGTTGCTTATTGGCTACAGCAGCAAGGGAGAGGAGGGATTTACATGACAGGCAGTGGTGTCATCTAAATGATTTAAGAACAGGTACTCACTTTTGATTGGCACGTGTCGGGACCCGCCCACCGGAAGTGACGTCATAAGCCAGAAGTGATGTCGTGGCAGGAAGTGACATGAAAAAAGCCCTTTTTGAGGCTTCAGATGATTTTAAACTGACCCAACAGTTGCAACAGTATTCCACAGCACCCCCAGAACATGTTAAGGAGGCCTGGCATCATGTTAAAACCCCAGAGCAACTCATTTTTCAGTGGCAAGGAAAGGAAAGGCTCTGCTCACTGCGTGCCTGCCTGGCTCTGAGAACATGCAGGCAACTCAAACATGCAGGAAATTCAAATGTTGCAGAGGGCGGAGTCAACAAGTGGGCGGGCGAATGGGCAGGGCCAGCTGTAATCCTAGAAACCGGTACTCGCGTACCCCCGCGTACCCCCTGCATGACATCACTGATGACAGGGTAAGGCTTCTTGCAAAACTTAAGAGCTTTGCCCTCCCTGTAGAAACGCCACTGCATAAGAAGAGCCCTGCTGGATCAGGCCAAAGGCCCATCTAGTCCAGCTTCCTGTATCTCACAGTGGCCCACCAGGTGCCTAAGGGAGCTCAGTAGACAACAAAATGCTTGAGCCTCCTCCCTCACCAGAATAAACCCATTTCCCATCATTCAGTCTAGGAAATGAATACTGTATGAGAGGAATGAATCCAAAAGAAAACTATATGACCAGCCCTTTTCAGATAGCAAATCTGAGGGGTAGGGATAAGAAGTGAACTGCATCACAGCAGCAGAGCCTGCCTCAACCTGAAGGGCCAGTCCTCACATAAGGCCCTGCTGTGTGTTGCCTGGCTGCGAGGAGGTTCTCTCAGGCAAGGGACTGGGGGAGAGCCCCCACCTCTGTGCACCCTCTGGCCTCCACTGTAGGTCCTCCTCCACTCCCTGGATTGAAAAAAAGAATAGGGGAAAGGAACAGAAGAAAATTTGCAGAGTGGTTGGCATTCTAGCCCACCACTCTCCTCTCTTCCACACTCTCCACCCCCTTTTCCTTTTCCAATCCAGGAAGTGGAAGGACAAGAGGCTGGCACATCACCAGGCATGGGGGAAGAAGGACCTGGCATGTTGCCCTAGATACCAGCCCTCCTAATACTTGCATGTTCACCTGAAGTTTATGAAGCTGCCCCATTCTGAGTCGGATCCATCTAGGTCTGTATTATCTACACCATGTTTCTCACAGAGCAACCCTACTCTGCCCGTCGCTTCGACACTACATCATAGTGTCGATGCCATTTGGCAGCCCCGCGTTGGCGCTCGAGCAACAGGACCGGCACTGCATGCAGCCCCAGTCCCGTTGTGCCCACGCCAAGCTTCCCTTGTGTCAGCCCAAGCTGGCTGGCACAAGGGAGGCTCTGTATCCATCCGGACACGGGATTGGCGGGGGAGAGGGGGGTTGGGGGCAGGATGTGGGCAGGGTTGGGATTTGGACATTACACCCAATCAGGAGGCCGCGCAGCCCCAATTCGGGTCGCACAGTCTCCTCGGATCTGCGCCTGCTGTTTAGCAGGTGCAGTTCTGAGTAGCACATTGGGGAGGCTCCAGCCTTGTCAATACTTTGTGGGATCCAGCACAGTATAGGATTACGCTCTCAAACTGTTGGTTGGGACCCACTTGGTGGGTCATAACCTGATGTTAGATAGGTCACAGGGAGCTGGGAGCAGCCATCTTGGAAGCTGCAGACCTTACTCTTGCTATATTCCTTTTGTGAGTGTTAACAGTTTGAATTTTCAAGTAATTTTCAAGTTTTTACATAATATTTTGTTCTAACCTTGCTTTCTGTCGGGGATGTTTCATGGTTGTGCAATTGCTGCAGTCCAGGAATGCCAGTTTGCATTCCAGGAGCGTCAATTGATTATGCCACACTGATGACACTTCCTGCTTGGTGATGTCACTTCTGGAATGCAAATTGGCATTTTTGGACTGCGACAATTGCACATGACGTCACTTCCAGGTTAATGACGTCACTTACTGTGATCCTGACAGAAGTGCCAGTCTGAAAAGTGGGTCCAGTGCTAAAATGTTTAAGAACTGATCTACACTGACTGACAATGTTTCTTCCTGATTTTTGGTTCTGCAAGAGGATTTTTTGGTTCTGCAATTTTTCAGATGCAAGAGGTTGAATCTGGGATTTCTGCATCTACCGCTGAGGAACAGCCCCTCCCTGCAAGGTTGGGACATAACTTGCACGTGCTTAGCTCTATGAGCATATTGCATAGTCAGGAACTCTGAAAAAGGATGGCTCCTGATTGCATGGAAAGTACGTGTGTAGGCTCTGCTCCAGTCGTTAATGAACGTGCTTAGTCAAAGGTTGGGGCCTGCACACACTGATTGCGTGAGAAAGGAGGTATGTGCTTTGAAAATTGGAGTGTTCCTATGCTTAGAAGGGTTCTTAAATGTTTTATTTTTTGCAGTTTTTTCCCCAAGGAGGAAAAGTGCAGAAAGTGGTGTTATATTATTCCAAGGGCGCATTTTTATAAATTGTAATTATAATCACTTTAAAAGTGTTCTAGGTAGGTGATATAGGTGATATAGTGTCAGCAGATGTGGCCACAGTCATTATCCATGCCCCACCATCCCTGGTCCAGCCCATTATTTATTTTTTCTATATTTCCCAGTGTTGTTTTTTGTTTTTTTGCCAATTTCAAGGGATTTTTTTTACAAAAATGAGAAGTGCAGAAAACAGTGTCTGCGTTTCTATTTCACTATCACTGAAAAAAAACGCACCACTACCTATGCTATTCATGATAGAGTTAGTCAGTACCTTGTGCCTTTTTTGTGATGATAATCACGGGGACCACATTTTCCCTTGAGCTGGGCCAGCTAGGATGACATTCCAATGCAAACCTCTTCCCCTTGCTCTCCAGTCAAGAGACAGGAGGGGAGGGGGAGGGAGGGGAGGGGAAGACTTTTCTTGGCTAGCCGATTCCTGTGCAGGACATCCACATCTGAAAATAATACCTCGACTATTTATGCACGTGGTCCTGTCATGACCTCGTCGACTAGGATATATTAAGCGAATTTCTCCAGTGTTTTCTTTTCTCCCTGATGGCTGCTATTGACATTGCTGGGTGATGAAGGCTTTTGAGGGAGCTCACTGTGCATCAGTGCAGACATCGAAATGGCATCTGAACTTTGGGAATTGGTGGCTATTTGGAGAGTTTTCACATGGGATGTCTTTGTTTTAATCCGAATCCTGAAAAAAGAAGCAAGGAGAACAGAGAGGCAGGCTGGCATTTGTTCTCTGAGGAGCAGCCACCTGGAAGGGGGTTGAGAGGCTTAGGTGTCAACATGGAAGACGCCCTCTGAAGCACCACTGCTGAAATCCGGCAGCTTTGCTTTGCAGAGGGGTACTCTACTCGGTTTGGGTTTTAGATTTATCCATTTATCCAGCGATTAGACTACTCTGAATTATTTAATTGTTGTAAGCAAAGCCATTAAGGGTGCAATCCTACCCAGCGCTGGGGTAGGAGCGCCGGCCAGCCAGCGCCCTATCCAGCGTTGGGTAGGTGGAGGTTGGAGCCTCCCTGTGGCAAGGGAGCATGTGCTCCCTTACTGTAGGGGAGACTCCAGCCTCCCCTATGTGCTCCTCAGATCTGTGCCCGCTAAAGGGGCTGTGCGGCCTCCCTGATGGGCCTAGGATGTGGCCGTATGGCCACCTCCCAAGCCCACCCATGTCACGCCCAAGTCCCGCCCCCGCCTCCCTCCCTCCCTCCAATCCCGTGCCGCCTTGGCACGGAGACTTCCTCGTGCTGACCGGCTTCAGTCGGCGAGAGAGAGGCTCAGGGCCGGTGCTGCCTGCCGTGCTGGTCCTGTTGCCTTAGCACCGACATGGGGGTGCCAATTGGCGCTCCCGCATCGGCGCTAAGGGCGCAGCGTCAGTGCAATCCTGTTGCGCTGACGCTGCGCGGGGTTTAGGATTGCGCTGTAAAGTAGGGCTAATCTGTATCAAATATACTGTATTCGATATACATCGAATACAAATTATAATGTTGACTTTGTTGATCAGTATTGTTTATAGTCAAAGATCATTACAAAATGAGGCTCCATTTAGAGCCCAAGAGCAACACACTGTGTAAAAATGCAAGCCACAATAAAAATAATGTTTTGTTCCACTTCAGTGTCAAAAACCAAGGGGACATTATAGTCCGTTGAATTTGGCCAGGTTCACATTTTTCTATAATTGTTCCTCCATTGAGTTTAATGGAGTGTCAGAAAATGTTTGGCCATCATTATTACAACTTGATTTGAACTGAAGCTATCTATCATCCAATTAGGATGTCTTTTCCAGTGATGGGGAAAAGAGTCATGACTAGAATTTTAACTTGAGTTTACATGTTTTGGCCTGATTCTTGTCTGAATTGAGTGACACGTGTCATTAACTCTCACTCTGACTTGCTGATTTGGCCACTGACTCACAATGAGTCAACAATTCCGGCAACTAGAATCAGCATGTACATGTGCGAGCTTCATTATTTTGTTGCAGCTTCCATGTCAGAAATAACTCTTTCAAAGATCCAAGTCAAGTCAAGTCAAAAGTCAATTCACGAGTGGGCGGAGACTCAAGAATTGACTCGAATTTTGAGACTTGTTCTTCACTGGTCTTTTCATTATATAAAAAAAAAATCTCAAAAGCCTGCATGAAACCTCCCGTGTGTGAGAATTTTTTTTCTAACCAGCAGATATATGGGTGACACAGCCCTTTATGCCTCTGCTGGCTGCCTATAAGGGGGTCAAACTTGGATTGAGACCTGCCCTCTGCAGCAGCGAATCAGGTATGAATTGAATCAAAGCCATCATCTACCCCTTTTCTGAATGGAAGACAATATAAGATGACAAGGTCAGAGAATCTTGTTGTTTCCTTACAAAGATCATCCTTGTGTCTAAATAACACAATGCTTGTGTCTAAATAACACAAATACATCATCATTTGTGAAAATATCAGATTCGTTGCCTGAATCTAGAGAAGCACACAGATGGTTTACAACAAATGCTGATTTTGCCAGACAGAGGGAGTGCTTCAGTTAGGATTCAGCAAAAATCCATATTTTAAAGCTGCAGTTAATGAATCCGCCATACCCATTAATGCTTTCAAACTCAATCAGCACCAGGCGCGAGAAGGCAACAACCAGGGTTTTTTAAGAAATTAAAGGATTTCTTACAACAAACGATCCCCACAAGCGATGATCCACATTTTCCCCATTAAGGGGCTCAAGACATTAGGGTGACAAGCAATATATTTTGTAAAACAACAGGGATTTAAGAGGCAGACATGTACAGATGTTGCGTTTTCCCTACATTTTTGTGGTCAGAGAGCAATGTTTGAAGATATATGTGTGAGGTTATTTGAATGCACTCTGCAATTGGTCCTCCTTATGCACGCGGGACCATCTGGTGGTCAGATGTGGATGGCAGGTAGACCGATTTGTTTTTCGCTGAAGTCACTGAGGAATGGAAATGTCAAGTACCCAAACCGGGCAGGAAAAAAAGGTAATTACCCACCACCACCCAGCACAGCAGTGTCTGCTTAGCACGCCTCCCCAAAAGTAATCCAGTAAATGAAGTATGAAATTACAGGCATCCTTGTGTTTCTATTTCTTTTTGTTCTGAGGAAGCCAAGCCCTGGATGTAGTGGTTAGGCAGAGTGCTTTCGGAGGATCCTGCTCTTGGTGGTCTGCGTGAGTTGAAAGGCTGGTAATTGAAGAAAGGGCTCAAATTCACTGAGCTGGGAGGTTCTGAAGAGCTGCGATGAGTTTCTTGACATGTGCGCGTACGTAAATGCTCCTTTCGTTTGTTATTGGAGGCTTGCAGCGAAGTCTTTAAACTGGCTGATCTGTTGGTGGCATTGGAGTAAAAAGGAGGAGCTGCGTGGGTGTGTGTTTCCGAGGTTTCCCACTGTTCCCATCTCCATCTCCAAGGGCCTGTCTCTGATGGAGGCTCCTGGCTGATTATGATGGTTGCCTTCTGGTCCCTGTTCCGCAAGCGACCATGGCCAGGGCTTACCCTCCACTTTTCTCCCTGCAGCACTCAGATTCCTTGTTTGGAGCCCGTTGAGCTCTAGTAGCCAGTGGCATTCCCAGAGGGTGGTCAGCATGGAAGCATTGCTCCAGTGGCAAGGGGTAGGGGCAGCCTGCAGGGCACTTTGAGATGCCCTGCAAAAGATAGCACTTTGCCCCCTCTGGGTACACCACTGCTACTAGTGATCTTGCTACTTCCTACGTAAGCGGAAAGGAAAGGCCTGTAGTGATGCCAATTTTGCTTGGCCTATAGAAATTAATTTGGCTTTCCTTGAAAATCCTTGGGAGGAACCCAAATGTTCACTTTTAAATTTGTTTGAACTTTCAGTGCCAGCATCATGTCCTGCTTGTGTGCTCGTAGCTCCTCAGGTCCCAGCCTGATAACACAGAAGCATTATCTTTCATCCATCCCATCCCAATATAGTGCACCACCACCACCACCCCACTTAACAATAGTAATTCATTCCAGATGGTACCAGAGCTGGACCGGGCTCTGATGATGCTGGGGCAACATCCCTGTATCCCCGACCCCTAGTGCTCTCCCTGTGCCACCCCACCACACACCCCAGCATCTGGAATTGCTTCATTTAGGAGTGATTCCAAACATAAGGGAGGGAGGGTGGGCGACACAAGGTGGCAGCCCCAGAGCCTCTCCAAAAATGGCAGCTGCCATGTGTCACCGCACAAATGGTCCACCTCTGGGAGACACCATTGTGAAAACATTGTAACGTAAACTCAATACTGTATCATTATCATTCGTTCCAAGGCCTCAGAAGTTGACTTTTCTGCACCAGAACCCAGCTATTTCTTGCTCTAAAAGGTGCCTACCATACTCTTTAGGGTTGTGGTGGCGCTGCAGGTTAAACCGCTGTTGCTGAACTTGTTGACCGGAAGGTTGGCAGTTAAAGACCACGTGACGGAGTGAGCTCCCGTTGCTTGTCCCAGCTCCTGCCAACCTAGCAGTTTGAAAGCCCGCAAAAATCCAAGTAGATAAATAGGTACCACTTCGGTGGGAAGGTAACGGCGTTCCATGCGCCTTGGCATATAGTCACGCGCCGGCCACATGACCATGAAAGCTCGTCCTCGGACAAACACCAACTCTTCGAAATGAAGAATGAGCACCGCCCCCTACAATCTGTCACAACTAGACCATCAGGTCATGGGGAAACCCTTTTTTACTATACTCTTTAGGGGCCATGATTATCAGGTTACACAACATTGTAATTATAAAACAGAAATTACATGGCTGCATCCCTCCCACAATTCACACAAATGCCACCAGCTGAGACGCTACCTAGAAGGTTTGTTTTTGCATCAATGTTTGCATCAGCGATATCTTTCCTTCCATATACACAGCCATGATGTTTAAAATGCTGCTACTGGCTGAGACGCTACCAAACACTTGCATCCGCATCGCTGATTGGGTTATCTATCACGCAAGAGGTCCTGATTGTGAGCCCATTGTAAATGCAATAACTTTGCATAGTGAACCTTGTTTTATAACAGAGACTGTGGTAAAATGGTTTGATTGTAAAGAGAACCCATTGTAAAGTGAAAGTGGAGGTTCACTGTGTCATGTTGTGGCCAGAGCAGTGCTTCCTAAACCTTTTCAACTGGCAGCTCCTTTGATCTACTGGGAGATTGGCCACGGGTCCCCATTAGGGCTACAATCCTATACTTGGAATTGAATGGTGGGTTTTTCGTGAGAATTTAGCAGCTCTCCTGGCTGGATTCTGCAGCTCCCCGGGGATCCACAGCTTACAATTTGGGAACCACTGGGCTAGACTAGCAGGAATGGGAGACACCCCCTCCAATAGCCACTGGTCTCTCTTGCCCTTTCAGTTTCAGTATTTTTACCACTGTTCACTGTAACGAAATATTCTTATTAGAGAGTCCAGAAAAAGTTACCATTAAACCTGGCGCTAGTGACAAGCTGAGCACAGTTGCTGAGCACTTGAACAGGAACTGTGTCTGTCTCCCAACTTCCCAGAGTCATCGCTGGTTCTGTTGCTATGGGAGGCAGCAGGGACTTGGCCACAAACTTAGGACCCTGGCCGGCGTGGATTGGACAAGTCCCTCCTCCAGTCCTCAGTACCATCACCTGTGGCAAAGGCCCGCTCGCCCTGGCTGTGGGAACCGCCTTGTTTCCCACCTGTTTGTAGCCTGATCACCCCTGCAACAGCCTACTCCTCCGTCATTTGTTGAATTTTAGCCAATTAAGTGAGCACGTCCCCCTATAACCCTGCACTAACTTAGCAGTAGCCCCCAACCCTCCACGCCTTCATACCACCCTACCAGCACCTTGTAAGTTTTGCCTTGTTGGCTTTGCTTTGGAATAAAGAGCTTTACCCCCTCTACTCAGCCTTGGACTGGACTGGCTCCTTCCTCAGATCCCAAAGAACCCCCAGCCTGCTGCGAGATCTGCTACAGGCTGAAACAACCTGGTAACTGGCAAACCAGATGACTCCAGTGGCGTCATTCACCCGGTACGCTGGGCGGGACTTACCTTTGAGCGGCAGCCCACCCGTTGCGTCACGCCGTGTTCCACCGCGTTCCTGCCCGCCGGGGCGGGTGGGAACGCGGCGGAACGTGGCGGAATGTGGCGTGATGCAACGGGCGGACTGCTGCTCAAAGGTAAGTCCCGCCCAGCATACCGGGTGAATGACGCCACTGGATGATTCCCCCTTTCCCTGGTGGTGCTCTGGTCCAGTTGTCATCAACACATTTCATTCCCATGCCATGACCCCACAACTGAGGCTTTGTGACCCCATTGGGTTCCCGACCCCAAGGTTGAAGAACACTGCTCTAGATATAGTAAGGCAGAAGCATATATGTAGTGTGGCTTTCAATTTGATTGAGCTCCAATAGGGGCTCAATGGGATCATCTTCCACCCTAGCACTATTCACTTCCTCACATTTGGTGGGTTTGGCTGTAGAACTGCTAGAGTAGAAAACGCACCAGTAACTGGAGTATCTGTTGGCTGTTATATTTCTAAAAACAGGGGTGGTAACATGACTAACATGGGGGTAACATGACTAACATGGATATTATTAGACTGTGGCTTTTGGATGGTTGTTTACTTTAAAAAAAAGTTACTCTTGTCTTTGGGATGATCCCCAATAAGCGTAGCAAAGAGAAGGCCAGTTTCATTACCATTTTGGTTGTTGGCAACTCTGGTTTATTCAGCAACGTAGGCATGATTGGGAAGAAAAAGCTCTGGTGGACCTGCAACAACCACATCTCAATGTTCTGCAGAAACCAAGAGTCTCACTGTACTGCCTGTCTCACTCCACTGGAGACTGACAGCGCAATCCTGTGCTGGAGTTAGGCCGGCATAAGCTAAGCCAGCAAACTTTGGCCAGCTCAAGGGCCACCATAAAGCGTTTTTGGACCATCTCGGAGTCAGGGAGGATGGCTCACATCTGTGTGCTGGCCCCTCTGACTCAGAGAGTGGTTCAAACATACTTTACGGTGTCCTTTGTGCTGACCAAACTTTGCTGGCTTAGTTTATGCCAGCCTAACTCAGTTTAGGATTGCGCCCTGAGAGTGGTTTGCTTTAGTGTGCCAGTGACCACAGCATCGTTGCAGGGGGTGGAGAGAAACCACAATGGAAAATGGGAATTGGGACAGTCCCTTGCTAGGAGAGCGCAGGGACATTCTTCTGAAATCCTTAGATGTGTTTTCAGATAGTTAAAAAATAGTTGCCGTGGCTTCTCATTTCAAGTTTGCTTTGAAGAAAACCAACAGAAAAGAACCACACTTTTGTCAAATTTTTACTGTAGAGGCCAACAGTGTGTTATTTTGATGATGAAGCCATAGACATTTTCTATTCCTTTTTTTTAGAATAGAGAGCCTGCTGGCATCTCCCACATACACACGGGGGGGGGGGGGCTGTAGCAGCCTCATTTCTCAACTCTCCCGGAATGAGAGAAGGGGGGGGCATACAATGGTTTCACAAGTGACTCGAAGAAGGCTTCCTCTTCAGGGCATGACTTCTGAGTGGTGCTTATGTGCTGCACAACGTGGGGGAGAGCGCATGCTTTGGGTGCACAATGCCCAAGGTTCAAACCCTGGCATCTCCAGTTAAAAGGATCTAAGGAAACAAGACTGGGGAGGAAGACCAATGGTCTGAGTTAGCACCATCTGCCATTCAAAATCTAACATACATGGCGAGTCCAAGGCATCTTGGTGCTAGAATCAGGCAATTCCAGTGAGGTCTCCCCTGGTAGTAAAATTATTATAACACACTTAGGGCACAATCCTAACCTGGAATTAGGCCAGCAAAGTCTGGCCGGCACAAGGGCCACCATAAAGCGCATGTGGACCCCTCTTGCAGTCACGGGCAGTGATGTCATTCAGGGGGAACGGACCAGAACGGGCGTTCCGGATCCTAACGGGCTCC
Organism: Lerista edwardsae; assembly: GCA_029204185.1. NCBI lineage: Eukaryota > Metazoa > Chordata > Lepidosauria > Squamata > Scincidae > Lerista > Lerista edwardsae. The sequence continues at coordinate 51,126,438 of JAJKFI010000001.1, read as the reverse complement.
GTGGCTGATTCCGGGTTCCTGACAAGTGCCAATCAAAAGTGAGTTCCTGTTCCTAAATCATTTGAATGACACCACTGGTCAGGGGGGATGGCGCACGTCTGTCTGCTGGCCTCTCTGACTTTGACAGTGCAATCCTAAACTGGAGTTAGGCCGGCATAAACTAAGCCAGCAAAGTTTGGCCAGCACAAGGGCCACCGTAAAGCATATTTGAATCACTCTCCGAGTCAGGAAGGATGGCTCATGTCTGTGTGCTGGCCTCTCTGACTCTGAGAGTGGTCCAAACATACTTCACGGTGACACTCGTGCCGGCCAAACTTTGCTAGCCTAACTGTGCCAGCCTAACTCCAGGTTAGGAGTGTGCCCTCAATCAGCCAATCCCACAGCTATGAGCCAATCCCTGCTCACAGAGGCTATAGCTTGCCCTAAACACTTGCATATTATTGTGAACAATTTATTCAAGTAGCAGTGCAGACCCTTGATTCCTCTGCCTCTTATTGGAATCTTGATCTTACTTTATGGTGTCCCTTCGGCCAGCCAAACTTTGCCAGCCTAACTGTGCTGGCCTAACTCCAGGTTAGGATTGAGCCCTCAATTGTCCAGTTGCCGCCCTGTTCTTGAGATCCCAAAATCTGGTGCCTGTGGGAGCCAGATGTAATATGGACTATGACCAGAGAAAGCCAGGCCCACATCAGCCATGAAGTTCATTATTGGTCAGTATCTCTCAGCCTTAACCTACCTTACAGAGTTATTGTAAGAATAAAATGGGAACAAAAAGGAGAATTTTGTATGAAGCCATCAGATTTTGGGAGGAAGGACAGTATAAAAATATAGGTGTCAATAGGGCCAACCTGAATATGTATTCTGATCAATGAAGGTTTTTTCTTCAAGGGGAATTTACAAGCGGTCTTCATGTCATTGGGGAAGAAAATTTGGCCCACCCACCTGCTTTTTCACTGGTCCCAGGTTCCCAACGGCCTCTGCAAAGGAAGGTGCTGGCAGGCCAGTCATCAGTTCCACTGCAGAACCGATTGTGGCAGGAACATATGTATGGTTACACATTATAATTGGCTCACAAGTGGCCTGCTTTATTTAAAGCGTTCCCAGCCCTGGGTGTTTTGCATATGGACACACAGCTTCAATTAACATTCCCATGGTGTGTATCAAGAGCAGGTCTGTGAATGAGGAGGAAGGGAGTCCTCTTAGGGCTGTTCCTTTGAAGTTTGAGCACAACCATGACTCTGACACATCTCCGCTGACAACTCATTTGAACAGACGTTACGCCTGGTGACTTATTTATAATTTCATCAGCAAGGCTTTTCCCTCGACAGAGTATGCTTTCGCTCACGGCTGCTCCTTCCTTGCCCCAACAGCTCTGCAAAATAATTTATCAGGAATACGTCTTGTAGGAAATTAGCTAAGCACCATTCCAATGGAATGACTCTTTGGGCTGAAAATGATGAGTTGCAGCTCACCGAATTGCCCCAAGCCTGCTTCAACCTGACATACACAACTAGGTTTTAATTCCATTCATCAAGGGCTGCAGAAATGGTTAGCCATCTATCAAAATGTTGCCATGGCCCATAAAGTAAGGGAGTTCAGCAACTGTAGGATTTGTTAACAACTTTCTGTATGAGGTTTGATTTGCATCGCATCATAGAATTGGAGAACTGAAAGAACAGAAAAGCTAGCCAAAACTTTGCTATGTATTCTGTAGTTTTTGTGCCGAAGAAATAGTGGTGATCTGATGAAAGTATATACATAAGGGTAGCTTTAATGGGACATGGAGTCAGTTGGAGCATTTTTGTTGGGCAATTGGCCATTACATAAGAATGTAAGTCCACCTAGTCCAGCTTCCTATATCTCACAGTGGCCCACCAGATGCCTCAGGGAGCACACAAGACAACTAGATATCTGCATCTTGCTGCCAGTCCCCTACACCTGGCATTCTGAAGTAGTTTACTTCTAAAGTATGGAGGTTGCACCAGCCATCATGCACTGTAGCCCACAAAGGACTTTTCCTCTAGAAATCTGTCTAGCTTCCTTTTAAAGGCATCTAGGCCAGATGCCATCACCACCTTCTCTGGCAAGGAGTTCCACAGATTAATTAAAAGGTAAAGCTTTCTCCACAACCAAATGGTCTAGTTGTGACCAACTGTAGGGGGCGTGTTGTGGAGAGAGTGGTTTTTGCTAAGGACTATGGGATTGGGGGAA
>JAJKFI010000001.1:51067470-51124217 GCA_029204185.1 Lerista edwardsae | reverse complement strand
ATAGATCATATTGGTCTGCGTGTTCTCCCTCGTTGCGCGACTTGGCAGGGGCGGTTCTCATCTCCATTTCTAAGCCGAAGAGCTGGCATATGTCCAAGGACAAGCTTCCGTGGTCATGTGGCCGATATGACTATACTCCAAGGCGCATGGAGCGCCATTATCTTCCCACCGAAGTGGTACCTATTTATCTACTCGCATTTTTACGTGCTTTCAAACTGCTAGGTTGACAGGAGCTGGGACAAGTAGGGAGCTCACTCCATCGCGTCGTCTTGAACTGCCAACCTTCCAGTCAACAAGTTCAGCAACAGCGGTTTAACACGCAGTGCCACCACGTCCCTGCAACAGATTAATTACCCACTGGGTAAAAAAGTATTTCCTCTTATCTGTTCCAACATTCCATTTTAGTGGGTGCCCTCTGGATCTGTTGTTGTGTGAGAGAGAAAAGAACTTCCCTCTATCCACTGTATCAGTCCCATGCAGAATTTTGTACGTCTCAATTAAGTCCCCCCTCAGGCGCCTTTTTTTCTAGACCGAAGAGTCCCAAACGCTGTAGCCTTTCCTCGTAAGGGAGCTGCGCCAGCCCAGTAATCATTTTCATCACTCTCTTCTGCACCTTCTCTAGTTCCCCTCTATCTTTTTTGAGGTGTGGTGACCAGAACTGTACACTGTACTCCAGATGTGGCATTACAATTGATTTGTACAGTGGCATAATACTGGTAGTGGAAGACAGAGAGGCCTGGCGTGCTATGGTCCATGGGGTCGCAAAGAGTCGGACACAGCTTAGCGACTAAACAACAGTAATAATACTGGTCAATGTTATGCCACTGCCATTGCAATATAATAGGTGCAGTAGACAATGCTGATGTTGCTGGTTCTGTGGAAGCCAAAAGACTTCAGGATGAGCCTGTTATAGATTCACCCAATTTCTATGATAGAGAGCACTTTTGCATGCCATTGACTTCCTGCATCTAGTAATGTCGTCTGCTGCAAGTGTTCCTGACTGTCCTGGAACAATTCACATTGTTAGCTCAATGATACGAGTTGTCGATTTTGGCTTGAGCACATCAGTCCTTGTAGTCAGTCCTCCCCACTCTCTTTTGCTGGCCTGTCAGGTGATAGGACTGGGCAGTTTGTCCCCACCACCGTCTGTCTTTCGGATAATCATTTACACAGCGTATAAAACACCTGCTGGTAGTATGACAGTAGAGACTGACAAGGCCAGTGCTAGCCTTTGCAGGACCTCTGGCCTAAGAAGGCCCCAAAGCTGCCTTGGGGTGAAAGTACATGAATGAAAAGAACACCCCAGAGTTCTCTGCGCCATAAAAGGAAAATCTGGGTAGGACTTTTGTACAAGACGCAGCCACATGTGAGGCAGCGCAGACACATCTCACTCTGAATGACTCCCAACAGCACTGACTCTCGACCACGTTGGGTGGAGTCCTGGTATGGCTACCTCTGGCACCATCCCTGCAAGTGCAACAAAAGCAGTTCTGAAAAATAAAATGGGAGAAGCCACATGCGAGAAAGCTCATAGCCCTCCCAACTCTTACCCTATGAGGAAGAGTAACTTGCCCAAGATCACTCAGTGTCTGCTGTGGCTGATCAGGGCAGTAGCATCCCTAAGGGGGGCAGGGCACTATGTTGTGCAAGGTGCTTTACCTTGCCATGTAAATCTCCCTTGCTGTCTTAGCCAGTCCTTGCACGGGAGAGGAGCACCTTGCAAAACACAGCAAGACAAGGCGCCTTGCCAAACGTAGCACCCGTCTCCCCCTCTAAAGAGGCTGCTGGGTCAGCAATCCCAACTGATTCCCCACTCCAGCGCCATTTGGAGCTGCCTTCTACAGAATCAGACCATTGGTCCATCTAGTTCAAAACTGGCTGTCAGCAGCTCTTTGGGGTTTCAGAGAGGGGTCCTACCCAGCGTGTACCTGAAGATGCCAGGGATCAGAGCTGAGCGGAGACCTTCTCTATGCAAAGCAAGTGTGCTACCACTCAGCTGTAGATGGGCCAGTCTCCAATCTTTTTACCACTACATCAGTGTTCTTCAAACTGTGGGTCAGGACCCACTAGGTGGGTCCCAAGCCAATTTCAGGTGGATCCTCATTTATTTCCACATGTATTTTATTTTTAATATATTAGACTTGATGCTACCATGGTATTTGACTGCATTTGGGGAAATGTTACAGACCTGTACTTTCAACAGGCTTTCAATATGCTTTTAACAGTAATATTTTTCTGCCCATGTTTGTTTTAATCTGAGTCTTGCTGTCTTGTTTTCGTTTTAATTTATGCCAATAAATGTTATATATGTATATGCTTTTAACATGGATAGTTAATGGGTAAGTGAGTCAGTTTACTTCTGGGTGTGAATAGGATTGTAGCCTTTGGGAAGACTGAAGAATTGTTTGAAACTGCTTGTGAGGGTTGGGGGGGGGGGTTCTTTATTTTAAATAGATTTTTAAACATACACTGATTGTAAACTTTTAACTTAATTAGATTTGATTTTGCAATTTTAATGGTTTTGAATGTTTAATCTTAATTTTAATATGTTATTTTAATTTTTATAAACTGCTTTGAATCTTAGAAAAGCGGTATATAGATCTAATAATAAATAAATAAATAAATAAATATGGGGAGTGTTAAAAAAAATTCCTGCTTGATGATGTCACTTCCAGCCATGACATCACATCCAGTGGATCCTAACAGATTGTCATTCTAAAAAGTGGGTTCCGGTGCTAAAAAGTTTGAGAATCGCTGCACTACACAATACTGACTGTTGGTATTACATTAGTTGGGTTACTCAAGCAGTTGCTGATCTCCGCTATACCAAGCTGAGGATGCAACGGTCAGGCTAGAGACTTGCAGAGATGGTCCAGGAACTCAGTGGTGACTCACTGACTTGCAGTAATGGGGGGGGGGGGGATTAAGCGGGGGGGGGGAAGTGAGAAGAAACAACCATATGCCTTCTAAGACGCTTTTGTCATCAGAGGATCATAGCCAGGGGTCAGTGCATTCCTGCCTGCACTTTTGTGTAACATTGTGCTGCTGTTAAGTAGCAGCACTTTGCTTGCTAGTGCTAAGTAATGTTTACTTTGTTTAGAGAGGTGTACAAGCCAAACCGATCTTGCAAGGAAGGGCTGCCTCACCCCCTCTTCCCAAGAGGCGCTTCCCTCGGCTGCCCAAGTGAAGCCATGAGGAGCGGAGCTGCATTCCATTAATTCTAGCTTTCTAAGCTGGAATTAATCCTACTGAGCCACTTGAGAAACATGTCAGTGGAATTTGTAGAGAGAGTGAAGAATTAAAAAGACACAGAGACCTGCGGCTTCACAGCACAGGCAAGGGCAAGTTCTGGAGTCATGTTTTATCATCTTTGATTCTTGCTGAAGTAGAATGATAGCATTATCCAAAGGAGTAAGACACGGAAAATGCATTAAGGGAGAAGAGACTTAAGACCAAGCTGTCCAGACGGATGCATGCAAGGGCGATTACAGCTCTGCAATGGAAAAGATCAGCAGGTTGGGTAATATGGGGAGGTGCTCTTGACTTGCACCCCCCCCCGAAAGAAAGCAACTAAATGGAGAATGTTTTGGGTTCTCACTGGTGCGAGTCTATTTTTTGAAGCATATTTGTGGCATTTCTATGCTAATTTTCTGCCACCCTACTGAACATCAAGGCAGCTTACATTACCTAATAAAAGCAAGACACCCAGCAATAAACAGTATTTAGAAACACCCTAGAAAATGTCACCATCTTAAAAAGGCTGCAGCCAAAGATGGTCAAGGATTTAGTGAGATGGGAGTGTTCAGGGCTGGGAAGATGGGAAGATGGCTCCAGGTCCACAGAAAAGCTGCTTGCACAAGCAACTCATATTCTGCCAATGGCCCTGTCTGGATCTGTGCCATGGGGGCCTGGCCCTAGCCCGCATCCGAGACACAAAGGTCATCTGCAGCTCTCCTCCTTCTCCTTCCATTGCAAAAGGCAGAGAGGGCAAGGATGGGCGGGAAGCAGAGGTGTAATGAGGGTGGAGCCTGAGAGGCATCTGCCCTGGGTGCTACCCCAAGAGAGGGTGCAAAGTGCAAGGCTGAGTGATTCCTGGAGGAGGAGGTGCTGCCAGCTTCACGCCACGTTCCTCCTCCTGTGGGGGTTCCCCCTTCAGGGAGCCTCCACAGGAGGAATGGGGGTGTCAAGACACCAGTACCTCCTCCTCCAGGCAGAACCTGAAAGTTCTGATGTCATGCCCTGTGTCATGATGTCACTGCCCTGAATGCCAGAGCTTCTAGTTACTCCTCTGGGAAGAAGTGGGAAGAGGAGCAGACTGGTGGACTTGGGTGAGATTCCTGCTCCCCTCCCTACTTCCTTACTCTAACTTTTGAAATGGCAAGCAGGAGCCAAGAGGAGGAGGAGAGTGGTGGCAGCGCCTTCATCATCACCACCACCACTGAATAGCAGGAAGGGGAACACGGAAGACTTGTGAGGCATCCGTGCAGTCAATGAAAGGGGGCAGGCTGCCACCTGCACCCACCTGCCATTTAATCTGGGAGTCTCACTGGAACTCATGAGTAGGCCAGGCCTGGTGCAGTGATGGGGGTGTGCATTCCCAGTGGGGAGTCACTGAAGGTTGAACTAGATGCATCCAGAGTCCCAATCCAGAACTCACGATTTCCCACACACAATTGTTGCACCTCACTATTTCCAATGGCCATAAAGCACACTGCGTTGCCAGAATGCGCTTTCCAGATGTGCAGAGGCCAGTAGGATTAGGCCATAAGAGTAGAATAGTTAGGCTATCCATGGAATAATAATGCATTAGTAATGCAGGGTTTCTCTTGGAGAAGACTCTTGCGAGTCCCCTGGACTACAAGGAGTTCCAATCGGTCAATCCTCCAGGAAGTCAAGCCTGATTGCTCCCTGGAAGGACAAATCCTGAAGCTGAAGCTCAAGTACTTTGGCCACCTGATGAGAAGAGAGGACTCTTTAGAAAAGACCCTCATGCTGGGAAAGATTGAAGGCAAAAGGAGAAGGGGGCGGCAGAGGATGAGATGGTTAGAGAGTGTCACCAGAGCAATGAACATGAAATTGGGTGAACTCAGGAAGCTAGTTGAGGACAGGGAGGCCTGGCGTGCTGTGGTCCATGGGGTCGCAAAGAGTCGGACACGACTTAGCTACTGAACAACAACAATGCAGGGTTTCTGAAGCAACAATGTGTTCTTCACATGTTTTGCTGGGACTTTTTTAAGTCCTGACATCCCTAGAATTAAGTTGTCTTCAGCAATGACCTTGAGGACAATCATATTAATTCACCCATTATTAAGCGCAATGCGGCTGTCATGTCGTACAGGGGTTGCTGTCTTGACATTTTATCAGCTGGCTCCAGCGAAACCGATTGTTTCGCATCTCCAACTGCTTCAGTGGATCCCATCTATAATGACTGCACATTCATGCTTCATGTCATGTTGTTTGTTTTATCCCTCATGTGTATAATCAGAGGACACTGAAGGGGGAAAAGAAACTATCAATGCTTACCAATGACATTGTGACTTTTTTGTTCTTTTTCCATTCCACCATGGAATGGTGTTTCATATTAAAAACACAGGGAAAGTGAGGACCATCCCTTAGGGGAAACACATTGAGTTCTAAAAATACTATAGTTAGTTGTTCTGACTCATCAAATTTGTTTACCAAAACATGTGTCTGGAGGAACACAAATGAACAAAACCAATTGCACTCTGTTGTAAATGAATGTTTCCATATTGAGTATATGAGTATCAACAAATCTGTGGTCTGGGTCAAAGATGTGGAATCTAGATTTTACTGGAATAACAGAAGACTTTGCACTAAGGGCATTTTTTTTTAAATTAAAGGAGTTTTGTAGACATCTCAGGAGTCCCCACAATGGTCCTGTTTATGCTGTTCTTCCCATATTTCAGCTAGGGGACTGGACTTGAGAGAGACTGGTTTGTGAAAGGATGCCCATTCATGCACATGGAAAAGAGGCTAGTAGTTCTGTAGATATACAGGCATGCCTGGGTATCTGCTGGGGTGCCGTTCCGGACCCACCCTCACACCCCCATGGATATTCAAAATAGTGGATACTGGGGATGCCATGTTAAAGAAAGGAACAACAATGGTTTTGCAGCAGCAAGGTAAAAAAGGGAGATTTGTTTAATGTTGTCTTATCTTTTAGGGACGTGGTGGCGCAGCGGGTTAAACCGCTGCTGCTGGGCTTTCTGACCGGAAGGTTGGGAGTTCAAGACTGCGCAATGGAGTAAGCTCCCGTTGCTTGTCCCAGCTCCTGCCAACCTAGCAGTTCGAAAGCACCTAAATGCAAGTAGATAAATAGGGACCGCTTCGGTGGGAAGGTAACGGCGTTCCGTGCACTACGGCATAGAGTCATGCCGGCCACATGACCATGGAAGCTTGTACTCGGACAAAATGCTGGCTCTACAGGCTTTGAAACAGAGATGAGCACCGCCCCCTACAGTCAGTCATGACTAGACCATTTGGTTGTGGGGAAACCTTTACCTTTTTTATTTTTTTAATACCAGTATCCATGGTATCATGGATAACTGAAACCATGGATACCAAACCAATGGATTCCAGGGCATGCCTGCACTTTAAGCTGCCTTGTGTGCATGCATGCGTGTGAAGCATCTCAGCAAATTGAATACTGGTATATGCTAAAGATACGTCCTGTCCCCCCACATTGCCACCTCTTCATGTTGGGGAAGGAAACACCCAGCAGTGAATTGCCAACAGCCTGTCAACCTTTTGTAACAGCCAAGGAGGGCCTTATGCAGTGGGAACACTTCTTCCAGCAACGTATGGACCTAATCTGATTTGAGTTTCATATCTGAGAAGGTTTTTAACTACTACATGCTGCTGGCTCTGAATATTTTCTTAATACAAGGATGGAAAGGCATAGGGATGGTTAGACACAGTGGTGTTTCTACAGGGAGGGCAAAGCTCTAAGTTTTGCAAGAAGCCTTACCTTGCAGTGGAAATCACTCCTCTCCTGCACCGTTTTAGCCAATCCTCACAGGGAACAGCAACATCTTGGCGTTGCTTACTGGCTAGAGCAGCAAGGGAGAGGAGGGATTTACATGACAGGGTAAGGCTTCTTGCAAAACTTAGAGCTTTGCCCTCCCTGTAGAAACGCCTCTGGTTAGACACAATGGGATTCTTAACCCAAGGCAACAGGAAAGGACATCACTGTTTAGTTATTCAGCGCCTTCGACATGCAAAGCCCTTTACAAGTGCAGAAGGCCAGGTCTCTCTGTCCCAAGGGCTTGCAGTCTATGTTAGACTGCAGAAGGAGGAGAGGAAAAAGTGGAGGCAGGGGAGAACGGGACGATTATTTCAGTTACACATAGGCTCAGTGGCGGTGGGGTAACGGGACTACATAAAAAAGATGGGTTTTGAAGGGGGCGTTGAAGGATGTAAGAGATACTGCTGGACCATCCAAGAAGCCACCTTATGCAGCAGATTACAAGGGGGTCAAGGGTCTGGCATACTATGTCATCCCCTTCCAACCTATCACCAATGCACACTGCAATTGTGTGCTGCCACGAAACCCAAAAAGGGGGAACTTCCTGTTTCCTTGACATTCTGTTTGTAAGTGGTGATGGACCCCAGCCAGCATCAGGCTTGATGGGCTGGCATTTTGGATTACACCAGTGGTGTTCCTACAAGTGGGGGCAAAATGCTCGGTTATGCAGGAGCATGAGCTCCTGTGTAATGAGGCCCTCCCGCTCACCTTCAGAGCCATTCGTGGCTAGAGGGAGTGGCCATTTTATACAGGAACTCAGGCTCCTGCACAACTGAGCATTTTGTCCCCCCTTGTAGGAATGCCACTGGATCACACCACCCCTAGTAAGAGAAGTGGCATCACACACTTCTGGGAGGCAGTAACAGGCATAAGGGGCATCAAGAGAGGGCAACACCCTTTTTTTGGGGGGGGGAGGGATCAAGATGTGGAGATGCACAAATGTCCCACTCCAGTAGGCCTTGTTAAAAACCTTTCCTTCAGTAAGGCCCAAGCTGAGAACTGCAAGAGCAAAGATAAAAGGCAAATGGGGAAAGGACTTTTTGATATTTAGTTTCCTCCTGGAAATCAAAACAAGACATTAAGCAATGGGGGGTTTCTGCACACGGTTGACTTAGAACAGCTGCTGCTCGCCAATTTTTCGAGTTCTGGGAAGAAAAGCAGATCGCTGCCTTGAGTCTGAGCAGCTTTTCAGAAGCAATCCAAGTCAAATTTCTACTCAATGACTTCATTCAAAGCTGGTTTACATCACGAAGAGAAACTCCGTTTATTTATTTGTAATAACTTCAGGATTTTTATGGACCCGCAAGAGGATGTAATTTAAGAAAACATCAGCAAACTTTCCCAAATACTGAGGCTACAACACGAGCTGTGCCAAAAACTCCTCAATGGTAAGAGTCCGTGATTAAAAATGGGAAACGGTGGCCGGACGACTTGTCTCACCAGAGTGAGACCCCAGAGTGGACGGCTCTGAAGTACGTTTCCATGCCCAATAAACACACCTCTGGGTGGATGAAGTGCAGACTAGTCACATCCATTATTGGCCTAATCCTTTGCTGAATGTGGCCATGTTTGACATTTCCAGCCTGCCTGGAGAAATGAGCTTGCAGCATATTACTTAGCGAATTTGTTCTTTGCTTGTTCAACCCTTAGTAGAAATAAACTTCTGCTTCTCAAATAATTTGATTTCAATTCAAATGGAGCCTTAACGTTAAAGCAACAATGTGGTTAGGCAGGGTCCGGCCCTGTCGGGCCCAACTTTTCAAGAGCTGCAACAAGGGCAGTGGAAATTTAGAAGCATCTCCCTTTCTCAAGATGTTCACCGATCAAGATTACACAATCGTGGTCCTGTTTGTGGTCCTAGGAGCGACCACAGGCCGTGCTTTTCCGCTTGGATTGTACAGCATTTTCAGGCTGACCGGGGCTTGTCCTTTTCTCTCAAACTATATTATCTATCTGTCCATGTTTACCAGGGACAGTACCTGGGATCAGTTGCAACCCTTGTCCATGTGCCGCCTGGGGCCAGAACCTCAGACGGCCACCCTGACTCACCTAGAGCCTCTGGAGCCTTGCATGATGTCCTCAGACCCTCCGAAAGGATTCTGAAGCCTTCGGAAGGCCTTTAAAGTCCTTTGGAAGGGCTTTCGTTTTCTGATGAAAACTGGAAGTACTGTTTAACGGCCCCCTGGAGGCTATAGTACGCCTTTGGAGGGCCTGAGGATGACATGCGTGGCCTGCCTGACCCTTGGGAGGGCTCTGAAGAGCAGGCGGGCAGCTGCTGCTCAGTGGGCGCTCAGCGGCAGGTGCCACCCCCACTGCCCCTACAGGTTTGCCACCTGGGGGAATTTGCCTCCCCAGGGCAAATGGCAGGAACGCCACTGTTTGGGATGGCCCTCCAAGTGGCACTGGGGGGGGTGGCAGCTGGTCAATGCCAGACTTTGGCAGTGCCAGGTCTTTTGGTCAGGGACTTTGGGCTGGGTCTAATGGTCTCTTCCCCGTTTACCCCCTTTCCCTGTTCCTTTGGCCCCTTGTTTTTATTGGTTATTGCATTATTGTTTTTAAACCTTAAAAATACCGGGAGAAAGGCAGAATAAAAATTCATTAAACAAATACCTTGAAATAGCATCTGATCAGGCAATTTCTGGCCCCACCCCATACTTTAAGCCGAAAGACTCAATGCAGTTTGGGCTTTTAATCCGTGAAGAATGGGCAAATTCAGAGCAAATGAATAGAGCGTACAAGAGACGAGGCCACCGCGACGCGTAATGCGGGTCAGAGTGGGATCTTGGGGAGGCGAGTTGGTGTGCTACAAGTAGGGCCCTGTCCTCATCTGTGAAAGGTTGGAAGGCATGAACGGAGTCGAAGCAGGCATGTGTTTCCACGGGGTTTGGCACTGCTTCCGTGTCCCCAGCCTACGTCCCCCAAGGCACCATGACCAGGGCAGTTCTTCCCTTCCCAAGGCCATCCCCTGCTGGCTCGGGACAGAGTGTACAACTTTCCCACCACTATCGGCCAGGCAACTGCCTCCCTGGGATGTGCTGGTTGAATTGTTTTCCCAACAAAGCCCTGGGTTCGGCTCCAGGTGGTCAGAGCATTCCCCAGTCTTCCAGGCTTCCCTCCCCGCCCCCAACTTGGGGAGCACATCCCCTCGTATCTGCAAGGCTTCTGCTCCTTGTTTGACATCGCTTGCTAACAAAGCAAACAGAGTGTTCCTTCTAACACACATCATGCTAAGTTTATTAATGAAGGAAGCCATCCCGGGGGGGTCAACCCAGGAGACCCTTGGAACCTGCCAGCGAAAACTCTTCAAACACTCAACGCGTCAGATCGTCCACAATGATATTTCACACAATGAAGTAAAAATAATATTTTCCTTTTGGCCTTTCCAGCCGCTTTTGTGGACAGCAGACAGAAATTATTTTCTTACTCTGCTCCCAGAGCAGAGATCTGTACGGAGCGGCGTTTATTTGTTTAACATGATGATTTCATCCTCAGCGACTCGACAGCAAATAGTTGGGGGGGTTTAATAAAGGCTCTTTGAAAGGAGGGCTGAAGCGGTTATTTGTAGAGGGAAAATGCAAAGTATGTGGCTCTCAGGAGGAGAGGCCGAAACGGCTGTTGTGATTAGGGGGAGCGAGGAGGACCCAGAACTGTGCTGGGCCCGGCTGGGGCAAGCAGGAACTCCTGGGGTGCTGTTTCCTCCTCCCACTGATCAAACTGATCTGCTGCCTCGGATCATGGCAATGGAAAGAGGGGCTGACCTTTCGATTAACAAATGACTGATCGTCTCTGCTCACCCTGGAGAAAATGCTGTAAAAAGCTGCAGGACAATAGGCCCTTTCTTTGGACTTGACTGTAAGACTGGGAGAATGATTGACACGCTTCTCCCTTGGCTGGCAGCAGTGGTGCACGGCTTTATCACTGTTTGCCTTTTATTTATCAGAGATGTTGCCGGAATACATTCTCCAGGCATGCAAGTACCATCTTTGTGCCTTACAAATACCCATGCGACCTATTTGATAATTATTAAATTTTTATCCCACATCCTTCCTCCGTGAAACTCAGGACATCACACATGTGCCCATCGTCTGTGCTGACAACAATACTGTGTGGTTGGTTAGGTTAAGTCCGAGTGATGACTTGGATCACCCAGTGAGCTTCCTGTCTGCGAAGAGATTGCAATCCGAGTCAGTGGTGTAGCTGGGGGGAGGGACAGTAAGCACTACAGGCGCCACAATGCATCATGTAAGCAGCCCCTCCCAACACGAGAATGGCTCCAACAGCAAGTGGGACAGCCACTTACACAGCACATTGCAGTGCCTGCAGTACTTACCGTTTTGCTCCCCTCACTGCGCTACTGATCTGCGTCCACCTCATCCTAGTTGAGCACTTGATCTCCAACACCAAACTGGTCCTCCTCAATTTGTCTGCATCCCTCATTTGTGCTTATCTGAGCACAAGGTCTTGTAAGATAAGGTTCCCCTCATTTGTATTCTTATATGATGTGCACTCCCATTATTGATTGTACTTTTTATTACAGTACGTTGTTAGCTGCCTTAGGTCTCCAAGGGGAAAGGTGGAGTCGATATTTTAAAAAAATAAAAATAAAAATGTACTGTTTAAATACACAAAATGCTAATTTTGAGAAGGAAAGACCATTTTTAATGATTTTTTCCCATTACAGCAACACATTCAGAAGCAAAATAACCTTAAAATAACAATCGAGGGCGTCCTGAAGATTAAAATTGCATTCACAATTAGTCAGCTAAGGCAGGGCCTACTCCAGGTTGCAGGAGGCCTTGAGGCAAACCTCTATGTGCCCCCCCCCAAGCTGCCAGGCATCAGCAGCAGGTGGTGGCTCCTCCCACTCTCCACACTGGTGAATGTGAGGGGGGGGAATCTGCAGTACCTGGCCATTACGAGGGGCCCAATCCTATCCCAACATTCCAGCACTTATACAGCTGTGGCAATGGGGGAAGTGCTGCATCCAGTGGTAGGAGAGCAATCATGGAAGCCTCCTCAAGGTAAGGGAATGTTTGTTATCTTGAGTTCGCACTGCAGCTGCATCAGCGCAGAAAGGTTGGACAGGATTGGGTCCTAAGGTGCTTGGGGATTGGTCCAACCAACTAGCTGTCATGGCCTGGGCAAATCGCCAGTGCCCAGCCTGATTTCTGATGCCATCCCTGAACTAGAGCTATAGTTGATTGGTGGTGTTACCTCCCCCCATAGTGTCAGCCTGTGCAATCCACACATCCCCGCAGCCGCCTGGTGATGCCACTGAACTGAGCCAATCAGAGATTTGGACCTGCCAATGCATCTGGAAAATGACCTCATCACCTGAGGTTACTATTAGTCACTCGCTCTGACCCCGCCCAACTGGACATTTACACAAGCAGCCAATTCCCCAATTAGCAAGACCTTGAGGATCCAGCCCATTATCCAGTCTCTCACCCAGCTGAACCCAGCAGATTCAAACTAGGGAGATCCTTTCCCAGTCCACTAACAAGCCCACATTTTCCTCCTGGAAAATCGCTGCAGCTTATAAGATGGAGTCAGACTTAAGTGGTTCTTTACCTGCAGGCTCTATAGAACATGGACCCAGCCCTTCCTGACTGCCCCTTAGCCAAAGTGCTGGGTCAGTGTCCGGATTAAACTGAGCCCAGGCATTTCCAAATGCTTTGTCAAAACTAAGGCATCCATTTCTTTACTACATTGTTCATGCATTCATATAAGATGAGAATCTTCTTGCTCATTCATTTTTCATTTTCCTTGATGCTTTGCCTGTAAAGTTAATAGAAAATGAAATTGTTAAAGACCATTCTGGATCAAAAACATTTTAAAAAGTAAGCCACTGATCTGTACAAGAAAAATGTAACCAAAAATCCATTTTTAGCACTGCCTGTCAAATACATTTTAATAGAATCAACATGGATTGTATTGTGATTTTAGTTAATTAACATAATTAGAATCTGGCACCACTGAATGTGTATCAGTGCATATTTCATCCTAGATTCCAAATTCATATTGGTAGATTTAAAACATGTGACATGGGATAGTTAGTCTACTTATTACTGAACAAGCAAATGGTGTCAGGTTGTGTCCAGAATTGTGCAAACAGGGAGCAGTGGTGGTAATGCTAAGTTTTGCAGGAGGCTGAGTTTCTGTGTAAAGTGGCCATTCCCCCTTTCCTTCAGAGCCAGCTGCAGCTCAGAGAGCAAAGCGAATAGAGATGGGGGGGGGTCACGTTACATAGGAGCTCAGGCTCCTGCAAAACCTGGCATTCTGCCCACCAGTAGGAACACCACTGGCAGGAAGAGGGGATTGGTGGAAACAGGGTGAAGGTACCACCCTTGAGCAGAGCTCTGCTCATCAAAGCTGTCTTTGCTTAATTTTGATGAGTTCTGCCTTTCTTTTGCAAACTGCCTATATGATCAACCCCACTATTTTCTGGAAGGTCCCCCCCCAAAGAGCCTTTTTTAAATGGATGATGTGGGAGAAGGGAGTGGAGAATTAGCAAACCCCTCCTAACTGTGGAGAATTAGCACACCTTTTCAAGTGCTGCCCTCTTATAGTTCCCAAGGGAAGAGCAATTTCCCCTCTTTATCCAAGCTTGGCACCTTTTCCAGTGGCTGTTGCTGGCATCTCTTTTGCATCTTTTTGGGAAGGTAAGCTCTTTGGGGACAGGAAACTAATAGTTTCCTTATTTATCTGCAACATAAACTGCTTTGTGAACTACTTTTTGTTGAAAAGCTGTATATAAATAGTCTCTACAATAAATAATTTCCCTTTACTTGTATGAGCTTCCTGCTTGCAGAGCTATGGACACAGCCTATTATACAGGGCAGATGTGCACAGCTGATAGGACAGTCAGGAAAAGCCTGACATTCTGATTGGCCAGTCATGTTTATAACGAGCCACATCGCAAAAATAATTCCTGCCCAATGCACAGGATTGTCATAGATAACAGTGCGTCTCATCAGGTTCTAATGCATCGTAATGTATCATAGCTTTGGTAGTTCAGGCTCCTACAAAATTTAGAGTACCACCCTCGTAGGAACATCGCTGTTGTGTTTAATCATTAAACCAGCATTTGGAGGATTCACATGTAGGTATATATTCGCTCAAACATACAAGCAGCTAAATCATGATTTAGATTATTCAGAATGTGCTACCACCCCTTCCCTTCCCATTGTGCAAAGAGAGAGGAGATGGAAAGCTTTCAATTCGTGGATAAGCTGCAGTTTTCTTTAACATATGAACTTAGGAAACTGTGGTTTGTTCCAAATGTGGATATTCCAATCAAACAAAGATAGACTGTGGCCTCAGATTCAGGTTTGTGAACTAACCACAGTTAGAATAAACCGCTGTTTCCCAAATTTGTAGTGCAATGAGTAAATGAGGTTTATTCAAAATAAAAAGTGAAAGCTTTCAGTCTTGCATAAGTGCCAGCAAGGAACAGGGGAAACAGGGCAGTACACAAACCTGAGATTTGCTGTGGCTTATTCATGATAATCTAAACCACAATTTCACTGATCATCTGAATCTGGCCAATAATTCTTGTGTCAAAAACTGCATAGACAAAAGTGCTTTCAATGCACTTCCAATGTGCTTCCAATGCGTAACAAATATTATTATTCCCTCAAGCTCTATGAAACAAGTCCTATATTCTGGAGTGCCATCTACTGGCACATATTCTAGCATTTAAAGCAACTTGAAGAGTAAGAAAAATTATTACAGTTGCAGTCCTCTGCACATTTGCCTGAAAGTCAGCCCCATAGAATATAGTTGGACTTACTTTTTTCTGAACAAACATGCATAGGATTTTACTGCACAGGACAATTTCTGTCACTTTCCATAGAACATATTCATAGCTGAGCTTTGCTAGACCTGACCTGCTGCTTTAGGAGGCAGGTGCCTATCGCCTCTTTGAAATCAAAATTCCTTCCATGAAACAATCTTCTAGCACTATTTGGAGCTGTTACAGCAAACTCTGCTCACCCATAGTTTCACTCTGATGCTACCTGTGTACCTATACAAAACTTGCTACATGAACTATTGTCTACCGATTATATAAACCAGTGGTTCTCAAACGTTTTAGCACCATGACCCACCTTTTAGAATCACAATCTGTCAGGACCCACTGGAAGTGATGTCATTAACCTGGAAGTGATGTCATCATCAAGCAGGAAAATTTTTAACACCCCACACGACAAAATCAAATTAAGTAAGTAAATTAAAAGTTTCCAATAAGTATAACTTTAAATATTTATTTAAATGAAAGAACCCACCTAACCCTCCCAAGCAAATTGCTCATCTGTTTAAAAAAAATTCCCCAAACCTTGCAAAGGCATTGCAAACATTGCAATCCTATCCACACTTACCCGGGATTAAGCATCATTGTTAAAAGTGCATACATAGTAGCCTGTTAAAAGTTCTGATCTGTAACATTTCCCCAAATGCAGTTACAAACCATGGTAGCATCAAGTCTATTATATTAAAAATAAAATATACAGTACATTGAAATGAATGGGGACCCAACTGAAATTGGCTTGCAACCCACCTAATAGGTCCCAACCTAGAATTTGAGAAACACTGATATAAACCATAGGATTACAAATTCTGGCTGTAGAATTTAAGATAGGCAGTTTCGGCTATAAGATACGCATTTAAGAAGTGGACATGTATGGACACAAATATGCCTGTCCTGGACATGATTTATTAGGTGCTAAATCGAAAGTCTGCACAGGACAAAAACATTGTAGTTACACTCCTGTTTGTCCACATTTCTACGCAGGCTTACTTGGAAGTTAAATTTCACTTGCCATGAAATATTGCCACCCCTGGATCTGTACTCATAATCACTAAAATGCATTAAAAGTTTTTATTTCACCCATAAGCGTGAAACACCGACTTTTTACCACCCTCCTAGTGAAGAAGATTGAGTTTTACAAGTGATAAAGGATAATTCTATCTATGTTAAGTGATCTCAAGTATATGCCCTCACAGAATCATGTTTAGTCAGTCTCAGGAAGGATTGAAACAATATGTAGTTTTGTGTTACTTGCAAGTTAAAAGATTTTGATTCAGCAGTTCTGGGAATAATTAGCCCCTTGCAGACAATTCCTCTAGTTAACGAGAATTTTTCCTACAGAAACATATGACAATTTGTCAGAAGGCTTGTACTATACCAATAGAAAATTAAGCAAGTTCTCTATACCGTATTGTTTAATCAAGTAATTTATAACAATGGCTGATATCTTTTGGACTTTTGCTCTGTCTTCAAATGGTAGTTGAACAGACCCCAATGTAAAACTGCATACTATGTCAAGGAAACCACAGAACAATAAATACTTGCAGCTTAATTCAATAACTCTATTTACAATAATTGGCTCTTTTAATTAGTCACAGAGTGCTGGAGTGAAGGAAAGGCTGGAGAAGTATGAAAGCTGTTAAAGGCTGAAAATAGTTTCCAGAGTATATTTTTTAAAAAGCGATGTGCATTTAGCTCAAGAACATAATGTGACAATCTAATTAAAGGGCTGCATTTTCCTCAATGAAAAACGCATGGACGCCAGCCTAAATTTATGCACTGTGCAAACCTCTTCCTGTTTCTCCAGTTGACACTTTCAGAAAACTGCTATTTAAACATGAGATGCTCTTCACTGTCTTTATCCCGCTCCAAACCCAAAAGACAGACATTTGTATGCAGTGCATGGCAATTCTTGGTTCTTGCTATACGAGCTGCCAAGTTTTATGGCCAAGTGCTGTTGCATGAGATGTGATAGAGCACAATATTTTAAAGCCAAAAATATAGTCAGCCTTGCATGTGTGTGAAAACTATGGACTGTATTTACACAGATGTTAATGTTATTTCCCTGAGACATTTGTGTCCTCCAAGCAAGTGTACATAAGAAATTCCCATTTTATTTTCAAAACAGCCCTGCCAGGTAGGGTAGTGACTGACCAAGGATCACCCAATGAGCCAAGATCATGTAAAACCACACAGAACGATGTATGTTGTGAGATGTCAGCCTGGCATCATCTCCCATTACCTGCTTTCTCTTTCAAGCAGGGAGAGCTGATTTCTCCCCAGCATAACATACGAAAGCTTGGTAAGTGTGTCATAACCAACTCTGGAGGGCACTCCAGAGCCCTCCAGAGCGAGCAGTACGAGTGTACTGCTTGCGCTGGTGTCGTAAAAGTGCTATGAGGCACGTGCAATGCACATGGTAAGCACTTACGGGCCACGCTGCGGCACCGCCAGCCCCTTGCCACCTGGAGGCAGCAACACATCATCAGCAGGTTACCCCTCGCAGGTGGTGGGGGAACCTGGGTGGGACAGGAGGGTGTTCCGGGGTGGGGCAGCCTCGCAAGTGTGTGGGACCTGGCAGTGGCTTCCACCACTAGATCTTATCCCTGGCGGTGGCTAGGGCAGCCCAACATGGGTCTGCTCGATTCACTGCTGGCAAAATAGCCGGTGGTGAGTTAAGAAGCCCCATTGCAGGTGGTGGAGCTTTCCCAGGGGATGATCATCCCCTTGTCCTGGGGAATCTCCAGCAGTTGCCTCACTGCCGCTGGATACAGCAGTAGCCTTTTGGCTATTGCTGCACCCTCGGCGGCCAGGTAGTTCTGGATTGGGCTGCCCAAGAACTTGTGCCCCACATTTTGCCATGCTGACCCAAGCCTGTGGTATGAATACAAATCCCAGTGTACCTTCATTGCATGAAACCTGAGAACATTCTTAGTCTCTCACAACAAATATGTGATAATCTTTCACACCTAATACCAATACAATCACAGCAGTTCCTAAGCCTTTTAGCACTGGGACCCACTTTCTAAAGATGTTCACCGCAACCCATCTAGCTTTACAAGACTTAAAACAAATTTTCACTTGACTCAAGCCTTGTTTTTATCATTTTTACTATGGTGGGGTGGGGAATACCTTTCTGTAGTGTTTGTGGAGCTCCACGTTCATTGGAGTGGGACAGTTCTGGTGGCATTGTGTTGCCCTCAGCCTGCCTTTCAAAGTGGATCAAGGTCCATTTGCCTGTTTACAAGTAAACATACATGTGCTGCTCCGCTTTGGTTTCCATAGGACTCAATGCATTTTCCTTGTCAGCTATCAGCCCATCAGTTTCTGTCCCCAGCAAAAATCAGGTTGAGACCCACTGTTGCTTTGTAACCAACAATTTGGGAACCACTGTGCCAGTGACCTAGGCCATCTGATGCCCAGATCACAGAAACTTTTGGCGCACACACACACACCGTGATTTGATTGACTGATTTAAAAATTTATTTACAAAAACACAATATGTATGTTTAAAAGTTTATGGCATGATTACTTCAGAATACATTTAATGGAAATATGAATAGCTGGAAAAAGCAAACAATGTTTAAAAACCCAATGAATAAAAACTAAATCTATATTGGTGCTTTGTTTCTTTGTGTACTTTACTGTTGAGTTTTGGTTGTATTCTTAGTCTTTGCAAGTACACAAACCTAAGCTAGACCTCATCTGTTCCTTGCAACTGCTCTACAAGCTGGAGACTCACATTTGGTGGTGGTGGTGGTGGGGCTTAGAGAAAATACTCGAAGGGAGGGAGAGAAGAGAGAAAAAGCACTCAATGACATTGCCTTATTACAGCTTGTGTCCTACCCCCTCCCCTCCCATCTATGTTTATTTTCCAACAGTATTATTTATTTATTTATTTATTAAATTTCTAGCCTGCCTTTCTGCCCAAAGGCACTCAAGGCGGCATTACAAAATCAAAAATTAAAACACAATAAAATACATCATAATGAAAAACAGTAATTAAAAACAATATAAAAATACAATATAAAAGTATAACAGACATCCCATGGATCATAAAAGTACAAAAATATAAAAGAATGCAAAGACCAGCCAGCCTGTCAGCAACTGAAAGCCTGCTGAAATAAAAAGGTCTTCAGCCCCCGCCGAAATACCGCCAAAGAGGGAGCAGTTCTTAACTCTACGGGGAGGGTATTCCAAAGTTGGGGTGCCACCACCGAGGAGGCCCTATTGCTGGCCGCCACCCCTCTCACCTCTCCTGGTGGCGGCACAGTCAAAAGGGGCCCCCCCGGATGACCTCAGAGCACGGGTAGGATTATATGGGAGGAGGTGGTCCCTCAAATACCCTGGGCCCAAGCCGTAAAGGGCTTTAAAGGTCAAAACCAGCACTTTGAATTTGGCCCGGAACAGAACCGGCAGCCAGTGTAGTCGCCGAAGCAATGGCTCGACAGAGTCAAACCGACGTGCCCCAGCAACCACCCGAGCAGCCGCGTTCTGTACTAGTTGTAATTTCCAGACCGTCTTCAAAGGCAGCCCCACGTAGAGCGCATTGCAATAGTCTAATCTAGATGTCACTAGGGCGTGGGTCACTGTGGCCAGGCCCGCACAGTTCAGGTACGGTCGCAGCAGGCGGATCAGCCGAAACCTGTTCTAATGTATAATGATTCCATCTATAGTGGATGGTCCTTGCCCCACCTTAGAACAGGTTTGTTAGATAGAATTAAGTAGAATTAAGTAGAATTAAGCATAGAATGCTTAGTCTTAAGCATGTGATTGGAACTAGTGTGCTTGTTTTTACTTAGTAAGTAACAGCTGGATAGGGCCCCTCATAGATTAGGACTATGGTGTGGTGGGAGAGAGGCAGCTCCTGCCACAGTTCCAATCCAGATTCCCCCACAATTACTATTTATCTTGGGGGGAAAAGGATCTATTGTCTGTTTTTCCAGGCAAATAGCCACACAAGGAAGAGGGGACCTGGTCTAGATTAGGACTGTGGGAAGGGCAGAGTGTCCCTCTCCCTTGCTGTGATCCCAATCCATGGGAGGCTGGTCCAGCTGCTATTTACCGAAAGGAGCAGGAGACCTCAGTCAGCTGTCTAAAGTCACATCTAGCTTAACCCGGCCTAAGGATTAGTGATCTGCAGGACAGGAGGGCATAATGGACTAAACCATATTTTGAATCTAAATTCGCTAACAGCCCAATCCTATTGGGCAATATTGCTGCCAGAACTAGCACTCCAGGAGAGGTAGCTGCTTTATGGCTGTCGCAAACAATCTCTCTGCCAAAATATCCCCTTCCAGAATGCTGGAAGAGAGGCCAGGCAGCCTTGGGCATGGCAGTGGGGAAAGGAGCACCCACTGGCAATGGAGAATAGAGAGGGCAAAATGGGGCAGAGGGAGGGTGGAATGGGGCAAGGGTGGGAGGCATGATGGAGGTGAGAAGGGGTGGCAACCAGCATGAACAACACGTACTGGATGCTATCCCTTCCAGGAGCATCTAAGATATCTCCTTTGTCTCCTTGGACTTGTGTCAGATAAAAAGCAGGACCATTGGTGACTGCATGCATACAGAGGGGGTAAAGGCCCTTCACAGACACTTCCCCCTGCAATTTATTTTTAAAAAGCATTAATCTGGTACTCTAGC
Organism: Lerista edwardsae; assembly: GCA_029204185.1. Taxonomy (NCBI): domain Eukaryota; kingdom Metazoa; phylum Chordata; class Lepidosauria; order Squamata; family Scincidae; genus Lerista; species Lerista edwardsae. The sequence goes on along the minus strand of JAJKFI010000001.1, from coordinate 51,103,722 downwards.
AAATGACAGGCATTTCTTGCATTATCACACAGGATAGTGTGTGTGATCCTTTGTGTATTTGTGTTTTTGTAAATTAGCAGCCCAATCCTACTGAAACTCAAAGGTAGCAATGCAGAAGCACCAGCCTCTGTTGCATTCCATGGGGGAGTTTTGGCTGCTGGAGATCTCCTCGGAGTAAGGGGACATTTCTCCTCTTGCCCTGGTGTAAGCCCCGGCAGCCTCTATGGGTCAACTTGGACCTGCACCAGCAATATCACTGGCAAGTCCACATGGATCCATGCAGGCAGATCCGGCCCAGGAAAGAGGTTTTTATTTAGTGGGTGGATCGAGCCAGGAGGGAAGGGGGTTCGGTTCGGTGGTGGCAATGGCATCCACTGAATCCTGGACACGACTAGAAGGCACTTCTGGTCACATTCAAGAGGTCCAGTTAGGACCAACCACAGAGTTGATTATCCACAGAAATTGGTATTGGTTATGGAACTGATCCCTGCAGATACCAAGAGCCTACTGTACGTGTGATTCCTCCACTGGAATCAATGAAATTTGATTTAACATTTGCTTGGCTGGACTATGCCTTCTTTTTGTTTTCCACTGTTTGAGGTTTAACTCAACAGTGGCTAAAACATTTCTACTGTGCTCTATTTATGGAGGATACATGATGAAACCAGACTATTTTTAAAATGTATTTGCAAACAGACCTATTGGTACATGTTTATCCAAAGCAGCTTTTATTAGATTTCTTCACTCCCAGCCCTTTTCTTTCTGAATGCTGAAGTCATGGTTCTTGTTTCCAATGAGCAGGGCATCTGTTTATACTAGGACTGAGACTAGCTCCCAACGGGTTTATAAAAATGTCCCCATTAAATGCAATAACATTCTGCTCCATTTAAATCAATTAGAGTCTGTTTGTTGGCTTCAATGGAATCTAAGGTAACATCTTTTTTTACAAATGAGATTCGCCTAAAAAAAACTAAGATTGCAGTCCTGTGCACACTTACCTGGGAGTATGTCCCACTGCACTCAGCAGGAAATTCTTCTGAATAGGCTGGCATTACACATCTGATTAAACAATGAGTTCCTCAATTACTGATGGCCCAATCCTATGGGTTGTTTATGCTGCTGGAACAGCATTCCGGTGGCGTAAACAGGTTTACAAATGTAACAAGGCTGGCAAGCATGGTCTGGTGACCGCTGCAAGCAGCAACTGGCCAGGTCTGTGTGACACTAGATGTCGGCAGCCAACGTTAAGACTGCGCAGGGTTCAGGAGGGAGGCAGGGAAGGATGGAATAGGCCAAGGGTGGACAGAATGGGGAGGTGACAGGGTGGGGAGGAGGTCAAATCAGGCCCAGGAAGGGGGCAGGTTAGGCAGCAGTAGGGGCTTGCCTACTGTAAGCAAGTAAGTAGAAGGAAACAAATGGCAGCCTGGCAGCACTACACCGCCTCGCAGGGAATTTGGTAGGATTGGGCTGCAAATCTTTTCCAAAACTAAAGCAAATTATTTCAGTCACATGCAGCCCCAATCCTACGCATGCTTACTCAAAAGTAAATTCCACCAAGTTGAATGCACTCACTCTCACTGTGTGCATTGGATTGCAGCCTTAGTAGCTTCCTCTCTAACTATTATTTCTAATTCCTAATTCATGTTCATTTAATTCAATGGTCTTCAACCTTTTTGTGCCATGACCCCAATAAATAGTGAGACTGAGGACCCCCTGTAGATCCTGCCCCCTCCTGGGACCCGATCTCTCCACCACCATGACACTCCCAGCACTGTTCACTGTAACCAAATATTCTTGGGAACCCACCTTTTTCCCCCTAAGGGGACACACGCATGCCATTATAAGTGGTCCTGTGCACACACGTTCCATGTAAAGAGAACATGAGAACCACTGTAGTCAGGTACTATCAGACTTGGACTGTGGAGATAAGGGTTCAGCTGTGCCTGAGGTTTGCTGGGCAATCTTGAACCAATCACTATTTCTCAGCTTAGCCTCCCGCACAGGGCAGATGTGAAAATAAATGGGAGAACAGAATCTGTAGTCCTGCCTGTGTCACTTGGGCAAAGGGCGGGAAAGAAATGCCATAAACAAAGAGCAGGAATGGATTAAGCTAGTTGAACATGCATGGCTTTTCTCACCGCAGTTCTGCTCTGGTTTACTTTAATTACAACTTGGTCTATGAGCTAATTCGGGTTTTCAGAAAAGAGTGCATGGTACAGTTCTCTCAGAATCCATGGTGCACAGGATCATGAGTTTCAAAAATGCCTTCAAGATCTCCCTGCACACAGAACACTGCTATATACGGTGTGACCTTTCCTAACATTTGAATTGGCTTAAATGTTTGGCTGCATCAAGGAGGAAAGAGGAGGAGAGGCCTTTTGTTTCTTTTTGCAGGATTTCTGTGGCTTTGCCGTCTCGGGAGACTCTTAACATTTGTAATAGAAATAAGCTCTTGCCGTTAAGGTAGTTATTTTATGAGCGAAGTTATTTTTCTCAGCAGACCTCCTGTTAAGGCAACTACACAGGGCCTCTTTGGTTTGGAAATAACTGCCTAGAATTTTCAGCCTGTAGTAAAACCTCATCTGTTTAGTTACAACTTTGTTGCATCTTAGGAAATGTTTAAAATACCAGCTTCTGTCCTTGCATATAGTTCTCTTCATTTGATTGACTCAGCCTATTAACCTGAGAAATTAAGGGCCCAATCCTATCCAACTTTCCAGTGCTGATACAGCGGCAATGAAGTTCTGATGTAAGGGAACAAACATTCCCTTACCTTGAGGAGGAGTCTTTGACTTCCCCCTCCACTGCAGGATGCAGAGCATGCCACACTGGCATGCCACTACATGAACACTGGAAAGTTGGATAGAATTGGACCCAAAATCAGTAACACCCTTTCTGCAATGAGAATGTAGGTTGAAAAGTACAACAGGTTTCTACCAATTAAGTGGTAATTAATTGTCCAGGCACAGAATATTCCGAAGTCTGTGGACCAACAGCAAAGTATTGACATAAAAAGAATCACCCACCTGGTTCAACTGATCTGTAGAGCAGTATTATCCAAAATGTGGGTCGGGACCCACTAGGTGGGTCGCAACCTGATGTCAGATGGGTCGCAGAAAACTGGGAGCAGCCATCTTGGAAGCTACAGAACTTCCTCTTGCTATAGTCCTTTTGTAAGTATTTGATTTTCAAGTGAGGTTTTTTTTTAAATTTTGTTTTTAGTTCAGTGCTTTTACATAATATTTTGTCCTAATCTTGCTGTCTTTCCGAGATGTTTCATGGAGGTGCAATTGTTTCTGTCCCAGAATGCCAATTTGCATTTTAGGAGCAACATTTGATTATGTCACAGTGAAGGCACTTCCTGATTAATGCTGTCACTTCTGGCCATGACATCACTTCCGGTGGGTCCCAACACAAGTTGCATTCTAAAAAGTGGGTCCTGGTCTAAAATGTTTGAGAACCACTGCTGCAGAGTAAAACAGATTCACACCCTGATCATGAATTTGGGAGTCAGTCCGACCTGCTTCCAGATGGGGTACGTTCCATATTGCATCCATAAATTAGAATGGCAGCCTTCATTTTCTTGGGTACCACCACCCATTTTAGTGGAAGGTTCTCCTGCGCAAGCCCAGTGAAAAAACCAGGGACTGTGCATGGCTGCTCCTGTTTCCATTGGACTAAAGGAGGATCATCACTTCCTCTGGGCTGCATCTACTGATGTCTGAAGGGCCCAAAGAGGAAATCCCCATCTGGCACTTTCACACAACAATTGCCTTCCTGAAGCAAAATGTTGTTGTTGTTTTTATAATCTGCTATGGAGGGTCTATTTATTAATTGCAATTCAATAGTGATTGTCAACCACTGCCACAGCACATTGGTGGAATGATCCACAATTGTGCTGCGAGAGTTTGGGGGAGGGCCATTTAATAGTGGGGCCAATGGGGGATGTGAGCCCTCTGCTGGCAATGCAGTGTGCCTTGATTGTGGGCCTTGAAGATTTTAGCACCTTGTCAATGTGCCATGAGGTAAAAAGGGTTGAAAATTGCTGTAGTACAACTTCAAGGGCTTGATGGTAAAGCAGAGTTAGATATGCCTAAATCCATTCATTTAAATGGGCTGTGGTACGCCAAACAGCATAGAACCCAGCCACCAAATGCATTTAATCCCACTTATTTCACTGCATTGTGTTGCGACCTTAGTCCGCATGGGGTCTGGTCCCTTGAAATCAGTGATGTCATGCAGGGGGAATGCAGGGGAACTCAGTTCCACTAGTTAAAATTAGGGCTGACTCCGCCCACTTCACTCTCCCCCCCCCCAATTCCTCTGCAAAGAGCTTTTCTTCTTGGTTGGTCGGCACTCAGAGGGTTAAAGGGAGCGACTCCAGATTCCTAGGGGGGCGAAGGCAGTGATGTCATTCAGGGGGAATGGACCAGAATGGGCGTTCCGGATCCTAACAGGCTCCATGGCTGGTTCCGGGTTCCCAACAAGTGCCAATCAAAAGTTCCTAAATCATTTGAATGACACCACTGCTTGTAATCCTGCCCAAGATGCAAAGCACACTTTTTGCACTGCAGTTGCCCAACTAGAAACTGCATCTTCTAAGGACTCTCTTACTTTTGACTTGGCTCACTCCCAGGAAATAACTTGATTGTTTGTTTTAAGGATTACAGATACTGAGGGCTTGTGGGAAGCTCCCTGTCAAGTTTCCATGTACTTTTAATAAAGTCATATAAAGAATTGATTCTAAGGTATATAGTTGGTGATTGAAATTTCAGTTAGATAAGCCGATACTCCCACCATCACCAAAGTGTCTCAGCTCCAAATCTGCTCTAGTGGGTATATTTACTTATTAGATTTCTAAACTGCCTTGAGATTCAAGGTGTTCACAGTTTTAAATATTTGAACAATAACTTGTAAGAATACAACAGAGATGGTCTCAGGTTACCGGCAGCCCCTCTGGTAACCCCTCGCCACCTCTTCACTTCAGGGGCTCCAGAGTTGCAGAGAACTCCTCCATCAGTTGCCCAGATTTGTTGTCATTATAGGAGTCAATTGGAGATTTTTCCCCAATTTAGAAAAATTTCAGATTTTCCCCATTTCTTTCTTTCCCTACCCCTTTTAAAAATGTCGCTATTGTCATTTGCCATGGCTAAGTGGGAACTTCTGTTTGTCTTAATCATCAGAAAGAGAAAGAAAAGAACCTGCTGGATCCATTGATTGCTGGGAGGGGGTAAGATTTCATTCTAATTTTATCTTCACCTTCCTCATGACTTATTGGTCAGTCCCTCCCACCCTGTTCAGTGGAGCAGCCTTACAGGTAAGTGTGCACAGAATTCCAAATTTGCAGCCTTTGTGAATTTTGAGTTAGTGCTACCTAAGTCACTTTACCCAGGAGCAGCTCAGGCTCCTGTCAAACACAGCATTTTGTGTGTGTCCCCTCAGGAATGCCACTGCCTAATAAAGATGGGGTGCCTCCCCACCCCCACTTGCTCTTTCCACGTGGCACCTCCTTGGGACTTCCGATCACCCACCAGCCGGCTCCAAGGAAATATGCAGCTTGGCTCTGTTCCTCTCCTGCGGGTTCGCTCTCCCCTGCTTGATGGTCTACTGGCAACGAGGAGGAGGAGTAGGTTCCTGTGTGTACTCAGCAGACCCAGACTCCATTTCGACACTGAGACCACGAATAGAAGGGCTGGATTCGGAGCGAGGCTCAAATATCACGGCAGGAATCTTGAAGTGGCGATCAGCTGGGCAACAACAAATCCGTTTCCATGGAAATACAGTCGTGGAGTCTACTCTGCTCCGGCTCCACTTTGGGTAACGCCCAGCGCAGTCTCTGAGTTTGCCGCGTCGGGTGGCCCGTTGCACGTGGCTTTCTCCTGCCACTTCTGCTAAGCGCGCTGACTCAGCAGTCAGCTTCAGAGGTGATCAGTAGGATTTCCTAGGAAATGCACTGAATTGCCGGAAGCAGAAGGCGGGCTCGATCCTGCAGCCTCTCCTTGACAGCCAACTCCGATGCAGACTTGCTCGGGTTTAAGTGGCGCTGACTTCAGGCGACTCAGCACACTCCTCACTAACTTCCCAGCAGCGCCGATCCATTCCGTCCCCGGCAACCCTACGCAGGCTGCATCCTGCAGGGGCCGGAGGCGGTCACCGAGGCCTCCCCAAGGAAACTGAAAAGGCTGCAGCCTTACACTAGGCCCACAACTTGGACCACAAGGGTGCCTCTTGCTGCACCCCTACAAGGGGCTGGACTTAGGACCACTGAAACCGGGGTCGACAGTGCAGTCGCGGTCCTGCTATTGAAGGGGGGGCAAATACCCCGGCCGGGCGCAGCGCCGTCCAGCAGGAGAAGGACGGCGACGAACGTCTCCATACCAAGAATGTTAAATGACTGGAGTCGGCATGCCCGTCGAATTAATAGGAGCGAATTGAAGCCAGGGGGCGGGCTTAGCAGCCATGTTGGTTGACTCAAAACAATCCTTATTCCAAGCATTTCAGATTGCTTTGCTCGTACTATTTAGGACTGAATAGTTTACTCCTGAAATAAAAACTTACGAAAATAAAAACGTGTGATCGTGTAGAAACATTATTGGTAACCTTATTATGAGTTAATATGCAATTACAAGGTTAAATTCCTCATAATTATATTACTGAACATACCTGACGAAATGCTACTTGCTGTCTGTTTAAACTCAGATTGCACTGTTTTGACAGACTTATTTTTTGAAATCTACACAACCAAAAATAAAGTGTGAACGGGAAGGAAAGAAAAAAAGGGGAGGCAAAAATTAAATATGTAGGAAAATTACATTAAAATCTCTTCATAACACAAGTAGTTGTCAATATGAGAGTAATTCTTTTTTACTTCTAGACTATTAAGAGTTTTGTTTAAACTTCTACACTCACCCCCCCCCCAAAAAAACAAATTCTGTTAATGTTCAGAATTTCAAAAATATTACAGTAGAAAATGGAAGGCGGGAAAAAAGTGTAAACAGGAGGGGGGGAATATTTTTTTTTACCTTCTAGACCAGTTGTCAGGGAACAGGGGTAAATTACCCCAAATGGGGTAAAAATGAAATTCCTGGGGGTAACGGACAGATAGGAGTATGCCCCGCCCCCTTTTCCCTCATCCTTCCTTCATGACCAACGTTCTCTCTTCTGACCAATGGGAAGTTCCTCTCACACTACATGGATTTCCCTTGCTTCCAATAGGAGATTAGAAGTGGCAAGGTACTTGGCCCCAAGGTACTTGGTTCCCCTCTCTTCCCAGTTGGCAAAGAAGGCCGTGGTTATCGATCCCGCTGCTGGTAGAGGGAGAAGGAAGCAACAGCAGAGAAAGTGGCTGCTGTGGCTGCAACTGCGGCAGTGCCGGGTGATGGGGGAGCCGGCGAGGCCAAGCCTATTCTGGGCAGCAAGGCCGGCGCAGACCTGCTCCCGGCTGGCGCTGAGGCAGCCGTGGAGTCAGCAGTGCTTGATGCCAGGGAAGAGCCCGAACCAGCTCCGGGTGGGGAGGCCGAGGAGCTGCTGCCGTCGCTGCCACCCAGGAGCCCGGCAGGGACGCGAGACGTGCAGGCGTGGGGGAGGCTCCGGTCAGCGGCTGAGGTGTGTGTGTGTGTGTGTGTGTTGAGAGGACTTCTGTGGATGTGCCTCTTTGCTTGTGAGCAGCTAGGGCTCTCCCTGGGTTTGCCTTGTCTTGCTGTCCCAAGGAGTGGGGCGGGCGGGCGGGCGGGCGGGGAGAGGGGTGGGGTGCCTGCCCAAGGAGTCAGGGACACAAAGAGAGGCAGGAGGCAAGGCGAACAGCAGAAAACAAAAACAAAATCAGAACTGCTGCAGCCAGCCAGCCAGCCGCAATCTGAATTCATTATAGAGAGAAATCTTAAGTCCAAGCACCTAAACCGGTTGTCAAAAAGGTAAGCTAGTTGTAACCCAGAAGGGTTGAATTCTATTCTCTCAAGGTCTGCAGGTGTACCCAAACTCTTTACAACTTCATATTTACATAGCATTAATTAAGCTCATTAATCAAATAAAAAGCAATGGGTTCCAATATGTAATTTTTTTTCTTTTGTTCTGGCCCAGGGTGGGGTGGGGTGGGGTGTGTAACATCAAGGGGGTAACGTTGGCGTATCTAAATATATTTTGGGGTAAAAGGTAAAAAAGTTTCCTGACCCCTGTTCTAGACCATTAACAGTGGGTGTCAGAAAATGGTGAATAAGATTGCTAGGAACAACAAGAAATTACACAGCTTCAAAAATAATGCACTCACTGAACGGTAGTTTTATTGAACCGATGTAATGTGAATACATGAATCTTTCCGTGGAAATTAAATCCCATTTTTCGTACAGCGATTCGCACACCAGTATGCAGAACACGCAGGCATGCTTAAAGACGTTGAGATTAACTTTTACACACGTGCAGGGATATTTTTATTCGTGAATTCGCGGCAATCCTTGGCGGGAAAGATCTGAGTCAGCCATATTTGTTTACCCTCGGCTTCAAAAAATGACGTCATGCCGACTCCAGTCATTTAACCTTCTTCCTCCATACAAGTCCAAAATGGAGCCTGGCGTGGCGTGGGGGCGGGGCAGAGCAGCGCAGGAGGCGGAACCAGCACAGGGGGCGGAGCTCCCCTTCTCTGTCCCTCGGCAGCCCATTGGCTGGGTCCGAAACTGGTTGACAGCTCAGTCCACGTGCAGAGAATCCAGCTGCACGCAGAGCTGTTTGGGCTGCCTGCCTGCCTTGTTGTAATCCTATCCAAAGGCGACGGCGCGACTGTTCCGGTGTTCTTGATCTCCTCTGGAAAATGGCAGGAATGAGGAAGACAAAGAACCCGCGTCGCGTTTAATTCCTGGTGCGCCGTCGAGGTATTAATATTGTGCCCTCTCTCTCTCTCTCTCTCTCTCTGTGTGTGTGTGTGTGTGTGTGCGCGAGCGAGCGAGCGAGAGAGAGAGAGAGAGAGAGAGAGAGAGAGAGAGAAAGAGAGAGAGTGAGAGTGGATGAAGCTCAACGTGGTTTCCTTCTCCTGTATTCAAGGCCCCTATTGACAAGCAAGGCGATGAGTCTCAACGCCCGCATGCTGGACGGAAATCGGATTCTGAACGAGAGGATTCCTGAGGGTTTGTATGTTAGTAGAACGAGAGAAAATGGTCACTGGTAGCCACGACGATCCCGAGAGCTGCTCTCGTCCTCGATGTTCACGTTATAATCTACCTGCTCTGGGCCGACAGAGGCGCGCACAACGTGAGAATGCTGTCATTTTAGGAAGGCGGGGCGAGGCGAGAGAAGGCGGCGCTCCCCTTCCGAATCCTCCCTCGCGTGCGAGCGGCTCTTACTCAAGTGAAGGGCCCCGCTTGGCAGATAAGATGGTGGCACCATGTCTGAGTCCTGCAGCCGACTGGGAGCGAGGGAAAGGGCAGCCACGCAGAGGGGAACGGAGCCGCTTCTTGGGCGCTGTACTCCGAATCCGGGCTCTGTTTTGGAATAATCTGTCCGTGGAAAATGTTTCCGGAGAACTTCAGCAAAAAAGATCCTCGGGCGCAGCCCGATCATAAAGGCTCATTGCCCACGCGCGGTGTCCCTTCCTCTGAACAGGATCCCGAGACGCGGCCCCAGATCCTACTTTGCGTGTCATATCAGGGACGCAAGACCTAGCCGATGCAGGCACCCCCGTCTTCTGGCCTTCCTCTGGTTTCTTTTCCAGCCTCTCCTAGCACCCGTTGAATTTCTGCTGTCCTGGGAGAGCTGCGCGTGGCTGTGAAGGCGATGGGGAGGGTCCGCTTTACCCAGAAGGTCAGGCTCCTGCAAAATGTACTATTTTGCCCCCTCCATGAACGCCACTGGTGATTACGGAGGCTTCGGCTGGCATTTCCTGTCGCGCAATTCGCAAACGTGCGCGGGGACTGCGGTGGCCTTGACCGGCTTCCCCACACAGGGCTGGTCCACCCCGCACCGCTCCAGGCCGCGGAGCGGGACACGTCACTGCCTGAAGCCCCGAAGCAACCCCCCCCCCCCAACTGGGCCCGTCCCGGTGGTCCTTTTTGGCACCTCCTGCCGGGCTCCTCCCACCGCCTTCGTACGAGGCAAGCAGGCCTGTGTCAGGCGACGCTTTGGCCCCCGCCCAGCCCACTCGAGGGACCGAAACGGCTCCCCGCGAAATCCCGGCTGCCTCTTCGGGGCGCAGGTGCATGTGAGCTTCGGAAGCCGCCCCGCATCTCGCGTGGCCCGTGCCAGGGAGCTTCCCGGTTGCAACTGGAGTCTCCAATGAGGCAGGTGTGGGGCTGAACGCGGGGCCTTCTGTGCAGGGCTGGGCGATTGAGTTAAGGGGGGCATCCTGAGGAAGGATCAAAAGCGCGAACCTCTGAAGCCGTGCGCCCCCCCCCAACTAAACTCGGCCCCACGATGAAAACAAGTTGAAAGCAGGTTGTTTCTCACCCCCACCCCCGCACCTCTGCCTAAGACGAGCGTCTTGGGTAGGCGGAGGTATGTTTTCTTTCAACCAGTCTGGAATACCAGAGGCGGTGCTGATGATCTCCGCAGGGCCATGAATTGACCCAGCACTGCACCGAGTGACGTGTCACAGCAGCCCGCCAGGTCTATGCCCCGAGTCGCCTACAATCTAAAGTTCGATGGGGAGGAGGGGGGGGCGGAGAGAGAAACGGATTCAATAAGTGTTTAAATTAGGACGAATGCCTGTGAGCAGGGAGATCTGGGCTGCGTTTCGTTCCAGCGCTGATGGTGGCATTTCTTGATTACTATTTCTTATGGACGTTTTTGCACTTAATAAAGTTTCGCAAAATTCCAGGGCAGCGGAGAGGAAGAGGCGCAATCCCGTTTTCCCGCGTCCTGTTCCGGCGAAGCTCCCCCAACCCCCCCCCCCTCAGTCGCGCTTACTTCCGAGTAATTGGGCGTGGGAAGAGGAGGAAAGCCCCAATCACAGCCCATCTGCCTCAGCATTGCTGAGAGAGAAGAAGGGGAGCGGCCGAAAATGTCCCCTCTCCAGTACAGTGGCCTGACCGGACCTCGCCGTGGGAAGGCGAGGGGGCGGGGCTGCTTTACCCAGGCGCTCAGGCTCCCGCACAACCCCGCATTTTGCCCCCGCTCTAGGAACGCCACTGCCCCAAGCGAGCCTTCGACGCGAGGCCCGGCGGGCCCTTGATTGGCAGGCGGCTGGGCGGGGCCGTTGGCTTGGCGTTCCGCGCCGCTCCCATGCCGTGTCGATTAGAGGCTAATGGGGTGCAGGCGATGGCGAGCTCTGTTTATATAATCCATTTCTTCACACAAGCTCCCCGTGCCTTTGCTGTATGCGGTGGTTCTCTGATCCCGCTGACCCCGGCCATGTGGTTTCACTTTTTCTTCTGATCTCCATTCCAGGACCAGCGGGGAATAAAATACAAATTGAATAGTAACCATTCACAGACCATTCTTGGCAAACGCCTCTTAAGCCCTCTTTGTCTTGTCGAGCAATTGAGAGATAAATGTCTCGCGTTTTGCCCCCTTTCTCGGGTTTGCTTTTCTTCGCCTCCTTTCTGTGTGGCGTCCTCCCTTTCAAAGGGGGGTGTTCTCCCCCAACAGCGTGATTCCGGGGGGGGGGATGCACAACGAATAAACATTAAGATGGGAGGATCGAGGGAGAGAGAGAGAGAGAGAGAGAGAGAGGAAAATTGACATAACCAAATGTTTCTCAAGAGTTTTGTTCATTCAGTTCGTTTCCATCCTCTGAAATTTTCATTATGATTGAGTCGTCCTGTACACGGGTTCTGCTGCTCCCTAGGCTACATTCACACGATCTTGGGTTTTGTTTTAAATTCCCCCCTTCCCTTGAAAAGGAGAAAGTGAAGAGCTGACAAAAGAAAATGTAGCTGGAAGGGGGGGGGGAACCCTACTGCTCCTCTGGGTCACCCTCAGCTTTCGTTTCCCCGCAAACCCGTTTTCTGCAGTGTCAAACGGAGCAGGCGGTGTTTATTCAGCTTTCTTGGACGAGGGAGAGCCGCCAGCGAAGTTTAAACAATCTTTTGCCATTCTTGGAGGGAAAGAGCGACGGGGTGTCTTTGGCGAGCTCCGTGACATCGGAACTCCCAAGGCCAGAAGGGTCGGACTTCATTTTGGAGACATTAAACGCGCCACTTTAAGATTAAACGCGTGAAAAGATGCTTTTCAGACGATCAGAAAACGTTCTTTCCGGGCGGTGGGTTTGCTCTGGGCTTAACTGGAGACTGACGAATAATTACGATAGTGAAAATTTTTCTTCGTCACATTGGTGTCAATAATTGCTAACAAAGAATAATGTATGCAAGTGTTAAATGTCTCTTGGGAAAGCCGGTAGAAGCTTCTGGAACATGATCTTGGACACTTGAAGTCCCAACCGATTTTAGAAGAACTTAGGTTCACACAGTACGTTATTCTTCCCCTCTTCCTAGTTTACTTAGAAATAAACTGTCCTTATACCCTATTGGGTTTTTGAGGGGAAGGGGGTGAATACCCCGGACTTCTGCATTGCCGTCTTGTGGGTTCTGTGTTCAAGGCAGCGGATGAATAGTACGGTTACACTCCAGATTTTGGGTCTGCATTCGATACGAATTAATTGAGGGTGGAATTCATCTGGCACGCCAGTCAAGGCGAAGGCGAAATGTTTTGCTCCAAATGAAATCAATGTTAGAGACGAAACAGAGAGAAAACAGTTGATTCATTCATTGCAGAATTTAAAAACGAATATACAATACATTTTTTCCTAAGACCCAGGCGCCCAGATTTCATCCCATCAAAATCTGAAAGTTAAACTCTATTTTTGTTTATGGATTCCTAACCAAAAAAGAAGATATTTTTCTCCGTGGTTTAGGACAAATCTGTTTTCCGCTTAAAAATCTCTTTTATGTTCACGCATTGAGATGTGTGGATGTTTGTTCCGAGCCATTAATGCAGCGTCAACACACTGAATAAACGCAAGCCAGTGACACACACACACACACCCGGACTGCATTGCGACTCGGTAAGTAACCCACGTAAGGAAGTTAGAACCGGGCCTTTCTTGCGACGTGTGAACAAGTCAACTATCCCTCCTAAAGAGTTTGAAATAAACAGCAAACAGGGAGACAGACTCACAATTTTATAGGGGTGAAAAAGGATTCAGCCCAATCGTTTTCCGTGGGACGAGGAGCAGCGCCGCGATCCTAAACTCACTTTGGATCTTGGATCCATGAACTTCATCAGGGTGAGCAGATTCAAAAAGTGCACGTGCGGACTGGAAGAAATCGAATCGAGGGTCGGCAGAAAATCTAGAGTCGGGCGGGGGCGTTGGGACCACCTACTGAGACCTGGAAAGCACGAAGGGGGGGGAGGTAGAGAGGAGTAAGCCTTGAAGAGTTACCCGCGCGCAAACTGATCCGAAGTTGGACTCGCAGCCATTACAGTGAAAGGCAGCTGCGCTCAGCGGGACAAAACAGCCGATAGAGATGGCAAGTGACGCCTTTCCTCTGAAGGGTGACACTTGTCCGTGCTGAGTGTCAGCTTTTGAGTCAAACGGGCTGGATGTTCAATTTTTTATTTTAAGGGAGCAGGAGAGAAGAAGATGTTTCTTCCTGCCTAAAGTGTATCCCTTGCCTGCGTCTTCTTTTTCCATCTCGCTTTTAACTGCGGAATTATTAGTCCCATTGATCTCAATGGAATATTCTGGATCTTATTTGGGACGCAAAGTGAGCTGTAGTTGGAATACTCGCTCACTGGAACGCCGAAGAACCGCTTTAGAGAGACTGGTCAGAGTTGGTGCTCAGAGGCTGATTAGCAGCACCGAAGCATCCTCGGTCGGCCCTTTTGTACGGATCAAGCCTGGCGTCGCAAAGGTGGATGACGTACCGCCCCCCTTTTCATTCCTTCGGGAAATCCTGATCTGTGAACAGCTGACTCTGATTCGTATTAGCGGATGGTCGCGAAGCCAGCGCCGGAGGTTAATTGCTCCAGATTACCGTAATTGCTGTCCATGCAGGCGTGTTCGTGTGAAGGCGGCGGCGAAGCCCGAAGTCGTACCTGACCGAGGAGCCGCCTCCGCCCACCTGCTTCCCATTAGCCTCTCCCGCCGCGTTCCGCGCTGCCTCTGCCCGGCTTCTTGTAAACTTTCCTGCGTTTATTTAGCCTGGTTTTCATTGCCGTAGTTTTGCATGGGTTGTCTCTTTGTTTGGTTTATTAACCCACAGGGTTACTTTAACTAAATATTTGGGGGGGAATACTTGAGGGTTGAGTTTCAACGTTTTCTAACAAAATTGCCTCGTTTTTTGAAGCCAAACAGAAGACTCCTTGTTGACTTTATTAGCCAATTGAGCAGGGAAATAAAGAAAGAGGAAGGTTCTAAGGTGCGTGTCGTCGTCTCCCCCCCCCCCGCCCTTTAAAGCCTGCTCCCTCTGGGGCATCATTCGTTGTCCCTTGGAGGGCAACAGCGAGCCGGCGCAAGTTTCCACGACCCTCTTAACCCAGGTGTTCCATACGGTTCGAAGTCTCTTGGGGATTTTCTAACGGGTCAAGAGGGCCGGATTCTCAGGGGCATCTAAGGAACGCGAGAAGTCTGGAGAAAGCAGGGCACTCAGTCCCCTTCAAGCTGAGCACGCATTTAAATGAGGCCCATAAAGTGCGTCTAGGCAAGAGACATTTTTCTAAGTGATGCTCCTCTTATATTTAGCAGGGGAGGGGAGAGCAATTGTCCCTCTTCACCCCTGCGCAGTGTCTTTTCTAGTGGCTGTTCCGCATTTTTTAGATTGTGAGCCCTTTTGGGACGGGGAGCCATTTAACTTTACATTATTTGCCTGTAAACCGCTTTGGGAACTTCATGCTGAAAAGTGGTATATAATTGACTGATAATATAAATAAAGCGAAGCCCATTCCTTACAGTCTCTCTCCCCCCCCCCCATCTCTGCCGGAGCAATTGTAGCTTAAGGGCCCAATCCTATCCAACTTTCTAGCACTGATGCTGCCAATGCAGGCACAAAGGAAGGGAGCAAATGTTCCCTTCCCTTGAAGAGGACTGCGACTCCCCCTTCCCCCACTGCAGGATGCAGCACACGCCCCATTGCAACTGTTGCATCAGTGCTGGGAAAATGGATTGAATTAGGCCCAATCCTCCCCACTTTTCCAGCGTTAATGCAGTTGTGCCAACAGTGCGTACACTGCATCCTGCAGTGGGGCGGCAATCAGGGAGGCCTTCTCAAGGCAAGGGGACATTTGTCCCCTTACCTTGGGGCTGCATTGCGGCTGCATCAGTGCTAGAAAGTCGGATAGGATTTGGCCCTAAATCTCCAACTGAGAAAGGGATGGGACCGTCACCTAACCATGACTGAGGCTGCAACCCTCTGCACATTTTCCTGGGAGTAAGCCCCATTGGCTATAATTGGACTTACTTCTGAGTAGGCATGCCTAGGCTTGGGCAGTCAGATACATACCAGGAGTAATTTCCATGTTCTCTGCTGGGCCTTCTAAGCGACGTACATAGTTGCTCTGCAACTTTACTTTTCAAGTTTAACAATATTCAGGTTTAACAATATTCTTGTGCCTCCCTGGGGCACCTGGTGGGCCGCTGTGAGATACAGGAAGCTGAACTAGATGGGCCTTTGGCCTGATCCAGCAGGGCTCTTATATTCTTAAAGGCACCTCCCTTTCTTCTATTCATATCTCACCGCCTCTCCTACAAACAACTCCGAGGTTGGCCTGAGTGCCTTCCTTCCTCCTCCCACCTGAGGTTCCTTAGGCTGAGTGATGGGCCCAGAGACACTACCACGAGCCTTGGGATGAGCTGAGGTGATCTGAACCAGCTTCTCCCCAGGCCTGATTCCACACACTGTGTAATCCCGACAGACACCATTCAGACTCTGGGAGAGTTAGAAGAGATAAAAGGAACTACTTTTTTTACCCTGAGGGTTATTAATCTGTGGAACTTCTTGCCACAGGACGTGGCAATGGTATCTGGTCTAGGTGCCTTTAAAAGGGGATTGGACAGATTTCTGGAGGAAGAGTCCATCGCAGGCTACAAGCCATGATGGGTAGTGTAGCCTCCTTACTTTAGAAGTAGACTACCTCAAATGTCAGATGCAAGGCAGTGGCAGCGAGTTACAAGTATCTGGTTGTGCTCCCTGAGGCATTTGGTGGGCCCTTGTGAGACACAGGAAGCTGGACTAGATGGCCCTTGGCCTGATCCAACAGGGCTCTTCTTATGTTCTTATGGACTGGATTGTGCCTGCAATTCAGGGTGTTAGATCTCATTCTGCCTCTGTTCACCTCCGCGGGGAGGTGGAGGGACATTCGGCTTGATCTTGGGAAAGGGGGATGCTCTTGCACTCCGTCACCAGGGTGGAGCGAAGCTTTAATCCTAGACACGCCCCGAGGCGGCCCAAGCCTGTGGTCCATTTTCTCCGCCATAAACCCGGCTGTGGTCAGTGGGACTTATTCTATTCCCAAATAAATGTGTTTAGGATTGCAGCTTTACTCCGTCTAAATTCCAGTGCAATGCCCCAAAGCCTGTGGGGAGCGCGCGGAAGCCGAGGCGCAGCCAGCCCAGTTCCGCCGTTGCCTGGAAAGCAACATTAAAATCCGCGGAACTTGAGCGCCCGACGGGTGTTTAAGGGGGCTCGATCGCAGCAGTGCTCCATCTCCTGCTTGGCGCAGTCAGGGCGTGCGCCAGAGTGCTTCGGCGGACACGAATTCCTCGCGGTAGCTCGTCGTGCCTGCCTGCCTGGCGAAGATGTGAATCTGGCTTCAACCACTCCCGGTAGGAGAAGAAAAGCGCGACGATCCACGACTTGGACAATCGTGCGCACGCGCACTCATGTCCTCTCTTCCGAGCCCTTCCGCGGGAATCAGGGCTGCACTTTCCTTCTGTACTGTCTAAGATAAGCTGCTTTGCAGTTCAAAGGGGCGGTCACGTGCGCTCGGGGCCGGGTTTTCCATCCGCTGATCTGACTCGAAATGGAGGTCAGTGGCACCCAGATCCATCCCGCGCCACGCTGAGACAGGGGTGAAAATGGGTTCCCCCGGCAAGCAATCCATGTTCCAGAATTTTCTTAAACTTAACAGGATACACAGCACTCCCCCTTCGGCCAATCGTCAGTCCATCAACTCAGCCTCTAAAACATGTTTAATTTCATGCAACAGGAATGCAATTGCAACCAACATATGCAAGGTGTGATGCTGGGCAAAACATCCGTTGTGAACCGCTCAGTGGCCTCTCTATAGGGAGGGAAGAGCTCTAAGTTTTGCAAGAAGCCTTACCTTGCAGTGGAAATCACTCCTCTCCGGCACCGTTTTAGCCTGCTGTGTTTCTGAGAATGCAGCAATAAATTGGGTTATTTCTCAGCCATTTTCCAATAGCAAAGTGAATCAGAAAGGGAAAAAAAAATCCTATTTACAACCCTAACACAAGCAAAACAACCACAGAGCCCCCCCCCCTTTCCAGCATCCCATCTTTCCATACGTTCAATATGGCTGTTCTAGGTGCCTCGCTACCCACCTGAAATTGATTCATGGCCCACTGGTGGGTCCCAACCCACAGTTTGGGAACCACTGCCTTAAAGCAAGTTCTGTATGGAAATGGGTGAATTTTGCTCAGTACTATTTAAACAACCACAAGTCCCCTGACAAGCCACTGTTGGAACTGCGAAGGGTTTCAAGAAGCCTCCTGAGATGTGGTGTGTCTGTGTCTATGTTCCAAGAAAGTAGGCAAAACTCAGTGGGCCTTTGGGCTCTCATCCGGATTCTCAAGCCCATTTTAGAGAGGGTTAAAGGACCAGCAGCAAGGGCAATGGACCACCACACCCAGGCTCAGAAAACTGGCATGCCTTCCAGCATCCTCATCTTGCTCCCTTATTCATCTTGCTCCTCATCTTGCCTCATATTTATTGGCTGGAAACACATTTCATTTTAAAACATCATGTATGCTATTTTCATGAGCCACCAGAGAAGATGGAAAACTCCCAGCTGCCCTGCAAGTGATGCACCAAGAAGTCTCCAAATCCCGTGGTGTTTTTTTTTTTTGGGGGGGGGGGGTCTAAACAGCCTAAGCAGTCTAAGACTTGTGCTTGGTTTTAGCAGAGAGAGTGGCCAGGAATAAAGCACTAGAAAAACATTGTCCACAAAATGTCTCTTTATCTGGGAGCCCCCCCCCCCCCAAAAAGAAAAGAACAAAAGAAAGAGAAAAACACCCAGGAGGGCTTGACAAAACATGTCCCTGTCTGATAATTCAAGCCAAATTTTTAAGAAATGGTCTTCAGTTATCAGATTTGTGTCCCTGGTTTTTGGTGCTTTTTTATTTTAGCAAATTAATGCTGATTAGGCTGCAATCCTATACACAGCTCCCTAAGAGTAAGCCCCATTGAACCTAATGGGACATTCAAGTACACTTGCGTAGGATTGTGCTGTTAAAGAAGTGGGCCCAGAAGTCTCTCTTGAGAATGGAGGGGAGGAAACTATATTGTTTTTATGCCTGATTGAAACAGTGTTTCAATTTATTTCGCAATGTTGAAAAGAAAAAAAAAGAATACACACACACACAGTGTGTGTGTGTGTGTGTGTGTGTGTGTGTGTGTGTGTGTGTGTGTGCGTGTGTGTGTGTAAAAAGAGCACAACCCGCACCTTGCACATCTGGAGGGAGATCCCCACAGAGTGGAATCCCATTGGTTTCTCTCTCCTTGGCACACACAGGCACACTGGAGCTATGCACACACCCACCATGCATAGATCTAATCCATGGTCTGCACACTTGGACATTGTGAGCTAGGCAGGTAATGACTAATGAAGAAGGAAAGAGAAAAGGAATTCAAAAGAAACTATTCCCTTTCATGCCTAGAGAATCTATTCCCACCAGCACAACAGTATGTATCAGAAAAGGGATCTTGCTACCCTGAAGACTTCTTGATTAGGCAATAACATGTGTCAAGGTTCCCAATTTAATAGTACTTTGTACTCTTCAGTGCAGGCCTGTACAGAAACAATGGAAGCGTCCATGCCTTCTCTTGCAAGGTCAAATGGCAGCCTGACTTCTGTTGGAGCAGCCACGCAGAGCCGGCCTTAAGCCAATGTGACCAATGCCGTCACATTGGGCCCCGGACCAGCACAGCAACCTGATGCTGCAGCCAATATCTCTATGGGCTATAAATCAGTGGGGTGAACAGAGCAGCTTTCCCTTGGGCCCTCCCACCTGCCCCTGCCTCCGAATGGCTCAAAATGTGCTTCCTGAAAGCAGCTGGAAATGATGTCAGCATGTCGCCACCAACGATTTCCAGGTGCTGCATGTGGCACCAGAAGTGCTTTTCTTCGTGAATAGGGGCCCCGTGAGGATGGTTGGGGGCCCCATGGAAAAGCTCTGCATTGCCCCCCCCCCCGCTCCTAGAGCCGGCCCTGCAGCCATGCATGCCTTGCAAGGGTAAGAAGTGCCCCTCCCTCCACTCAAGTACATTTTGGATTCAACATGATCATCAGTTTGTGTGAAAAGACCAAATACAAATAAATAAAAATAAAAATGAATAAAAATGAATTGTGGAAAATAAATCCACATTGCAGTAAACACATCCTTCACATTTCTGATTATGGCACTATTGCTGTAACGTGTGCAGCTAATACCCTATTTTGCATCATCATCACTCTTTATTAATAGGATTGACGTACTCCTTTTCAACAGTAACGTTCACACAGTGGTTTACACAGCTAAATAAATAAACGGATCCCTATTCCCAAAGAGCTCAACATCTAAAAAGATGCACCAGCAAACAGTCATCAGTAGCCCGATTGCTTGCATGTCTACTTGGATGCAAACCCCATTCGATTCAATGGGACTTAGGATGCAATCCTATTCACACTCCCAACTGACTATAATGGGACTTCTGAATAGATATGCATAGGATTGGGTTCTATGTTCCAGATAAGGATAAAGAAAGATAAGGATAAGGATCACAGCAGTGACATAGCTAAGCATTTCTACACTAAATTGCACTATTTGGTTGTACTTGCTTTGAATCAGAAATAGAAAATGTAAACACCTTTGGCAACTTGCCTTCCACTTCCCAAATCTTCCACTAGCTACATAACAGTATTGCACTTAACTAAGATGACCATTTTGGCAGGCATGAACTTTGCATTAACTTAGAAGATCTGAAAAATAAAATAATGTACTGTATCCAAAGGATACAGCTAGCACGGTATATAAAACACTTATACTTTGGAGAACATTTACTGGTTGAATTTTTTTGGCCTATTTTCTAAGCTGCACACATGCTAATGATAAAACAGGGATGGCAACATAAAAGTGCAAACAACTGCACAGAGCAACATGCTGACTTGGACTAGAAAGGAAAATCTTGGGTTAGAAAAACAAAAGAATGTGTAGTAATTTAATTCTTGTTTGTGGCTAATCCTCATTTTCAGAAAAAGAGGCTCCCAAAGTCTCCTTTGTTGCGTGTGGGTTATACACCCCAAAGAACAAAGTTTGAGCCTTCCCATTCATTATGGAAAATGACCTGATTGAAAACAAGCATAGAAATCCTATTTTTGAGCTCCACCAGTTTGCATGCAGACAAACCAGGATAGAAACTGGGGAGAATGGGCCAGGCTGGAAATTGTCTCCACTTTACAGGAAAATAGCAGAGATGAGCACTTGAGTCATTGCAATTTGACCCCAGTCACAAAGACACTGGTTTTTTGTGACTCGTGTTAACTTAAGTCATCATTGACTCAGACCAGACTTGAGTCTTGGGGCCAGTGATTCGGAAAAGAGTCATGATTCAAATTTGACCTGAGTTCCAACTTCTTTATTGTGCATGTGCAAGCATTGCTTGCTTACTTCCATCACTTCCTCCTCACTCCAAAAGACCTTGTGGGCAATCTGGAAGCCACCCTTCAGACCAATGGCAGCAGGAGACATGATGGTAGGAGGGTTGTGTTACCAGTAGGTGGTTCCAGGAAGTTGGGGATGGGGGGTTGAGGGAAGGAGAAAGGTCTAAGCATTTTTTTCTTTGCTCAAGGACTTGACTTGTTTCTTGAAATGATTTGGCACTTGAGTCAAAATGACTCAAAAATTCCAGGAGTCAAGTCACAATGGGTGTGTGCTAAGACTCGCAAGGCGACTCACAGGATCAATGACTCGTGACTTGATTCAAGCTTAGTGGCTTCAGCACATCCCTGGAAAATAATGGCAGGGAGGGTTAATTTGTGCCCCCCCCATGCTGCCCTCTTTCCCAGTTGACCAATAACTTCCAAGCATTGTCAGCTAGAAGGCCCTAAACTACATGCTGAGTTACAGAACATATGCCCACTACAAAGGGAGGAAGGTTGCAGTGCTGCATCTAGCAAATGCGTATTTCATTATATTGATTTTTCTGGTAGTTAAGTATGTGCAACTGGCTTTGGAGCTGCAGCCAAACAAAGATGCTTAACATCAATGGACCATCCATCATGTCTAAAACGAAGTCGGCATTCTCAGGGCCCAGCTGATCATTTCAGCTGAAAAGGAAACCAAGCACAGTCCCTGTGTGCTGCTTCTAGACTGCAGCTGCCCCTTCCAACCTCCAGCTGCCAAACCCTCCCACTTTCTCCTTGGCATTGTTTGCAATGTCGTTATGCAATTTCCGCACGCAAAGCTGCAAATCTTGAAAACAGACAATATTGGCAGAACATGAAGTGCATTTAATTCCAAAGTGAATAACACAGAGCTACTGGGTTGACTGTATTAATTCATGTCCATATGGAACTCAGCGCACACTTTTCAAAATGATAAATGAAGCTACCACTTTGGTTACAGTTTGCTGTTTCCCGGATTGTACAGAACTTGTCATGTGGGCCTCCTCAGCCAGAAAGGGCCTCTGCTCTCCACAGCCAATCTAAGAAGAGAAAACAAGTAGTGAAACCGAAGTTTCACAAGTAACCAAATAGTGAAATATCTGACGTTGTGTTATAACAGAAGCAAACAGGATTATAGTAATCTGAAGGCGTTATTGGGAAAGTTGTGCCTTACCTCTCCCCTCCAATCCAGCACTTCCAAATACATTACCTACAAAATGATTCACCAGGAGTTAGGCCAGCACAAGTCATTTGTGCCAGCTCAGAAGTGTTGCAAATGTAAACACATTAGGTAATAACATGTGTCATCCTTTGTTTTCTGTAACCCTCATCCCATCTCTTTTCTTAAAAATTAATAAAAACAATTATAAAAAAAAAAGAAGTGTTGCAAATGTACTGTAAAGCACATTTGCAACATTCTTGGAGTCAGGGAGGACAGTGTACATTCAGGTTAGGACTGTGCCCTCACACTGCTTCCCAGACTCTGATTCAGCGGCGTCATGCAGCCCCCGCAGGGAAGACAGCAAAACGGAGCGGTACGCAACGGGCGGGCTGCCGCTCACCCGTTCCTCCCGCCCAGCGTTCCGGCTGCATGACGCCACTGCTTTGATTCCTAGGGAAGATGCAGTGCTCTCTATGACAAAGTCCTACTTGGACATTGAGGCCACTCTAAGTGCAGGCAGCAGAGGCTGGGGCAGGGGAGAGTGTCCCAACGGTGCTGCAGTTGCCCCTAGGGCTTTGGGACTTACCTAGAGGGTCATGCTTATCCACAGTCCCCTCTTCAGACCTCCTTGCTGCTTCAAATTGCTCCATTTTGCAATTGGAGTGCACTTCCAATGCCACCCCTGCTGAGATGTTACTGCTGAAAGGGCAGCCCACATGATAATCGGCCTTGCAACAGTGCCACTTCTGCCAATGCTTCACTTCATAGGTCAACAAGTGAGAGCAGCTGATGGTGGAGCTGGGAGAACACTGCAGGGCACCTCTCAGCTTCTGAGCTGCAAAGTGACACCGCAGCAGAAGCAGCACTGCTGAAAGGGCACTGCGATAACTGGGCTGTCCCATATCTAGAAAATATCAGGATTCACATAGTTTCTCTTCTGTCATTTGCAGTTAGTGAGTTACTGGTAGCCCAATCCAGTAATCCTGTTCTGTATCCAGTGCAGGGTAGGAGGTGGCTGCCGTGTGACTTGGAATAAGGGGAATTATTTCGCCTTACCCTGAGTCATGTGGGCCTAGACACCACAATGGGGCTACTCGGATCTACGCAAGCAAAATCACTGGTGCAGATCTGAGCAGCCTAGTGTAATGCCAGGCTGCTCTGTATGGGGGTTAGGATACGGCCTCAGAGCCAGAGGTTGGTCTTACCCACCCCAGGTTCGAGTCCACCCTGCCCTCCCCAATGTCCTGCCTTCAGCTCCCTCCCCAATGCCGCATGCTGGCTGCCCTCAACCAGTGCACATTTGCCTTCCTGGGGCAGAGAGGAAGCCAAATTGCTGGCATGCGTTCTCACATTCGCCCAGTTGACTCCTGAGGAAGGCACATGCCTCAAGACATGTTTGTGACACTCTGGGTCGGAGTAAGGGACTTATACCGGCTCAGCGCAATCTTAGGGTTGTGCTCTCAGTGAGAGAAAAGTCCTCTGGTTCTCACCTGCTTAATGACTTCACTTCCAGCCCTCAGCAGGTACCATGAATACTATTCAGCCCACTGTGTGAAACAAGTTTGATACCCTGCTCTGTATGAGCAATGCAGTCAGCTGGAGGCTAGCTCACATGTTCCCAGAATACAAGGGGGGAGTTCGTATTTCATGATTTAAGTTAAACCCCAGCCTCAGTCTGGTGTCTTCCTTGGGGGTGGTGCAAGGGTGATAGACTACCTTAGAATGCCAGATGCAGGGGAGTGGCAGCGAGATACAAGTCACCTTCCAGCTGTCCCCGAAGGAGGAGGTGCTGGCGATCACGTGCGCCCCCTCCTCCGGGGAGCTGCCAGGGGAGACTGCTTTCGGGCTTGGAGCGTGGAAGCAGCCGTCCCCATTCCTGAAGGAGGAGGTGCTGGCGAGATCATGTGCGCCCCCTCCTCCGGGGAGATGTCGGGGGAGACTGTTTTTGCGCTTGGAGTCTCCTCCAGGTTCTCCCTGAGGAAGGAGGTGCTGGCCGCCTCCTGCACCCGCCCCTCTTTGGGGAGAACCTGTGACATCACTGCCCTGGGAGTGCAGATGGGCAGAGTCATGATGTCACTGCCCCAGGCTCTGGGGTAGAGCGTTACGCTCTGGTCCTGCGTGCTCCCTGAGGCATCTGGTGGGCCACTATGAGATAGAGGAAGCTGGACTAGTTGGGCCCTTGGCCTGATCCAGCAAGGCTTTGCTTATTTTCTTATGCTTGCAGAGTAGAAAAGCTGAGGCTGCAAGAAAAGATAATTCATAGCTGGAGTGATATCTGAACCAAGGACTTTTAGGTTTGCACTTGCGTAATATAATCCTATGCATGCTCACAGAAATAAACCCCACTGTAAATCTCCCTGTGAGGATGCATCACAATGATTCTGCACCAGCTTTCAGCTGCTTTATTTGGCAACAGCATGGGGTCTTTTTTGTTCATAGGACCCAAAGAAAGGATCCATGTTGTTTCCTTTGGAAGATTTGTATCAAATTCATCATCAGGCTTGGTTGTGTTTCTGCTGTCCCCGAATGGTGCCTTAAGTCCAAAATATACCTGCATGTTTTGATCACAGTTGTATCCTAATCCTCCCTTTGCCAGCTGTGAGGCAGAATGTCCATCACCTAATCGGAGATGCTTCTCATGATGGGATTTCTCTGCAGAAGGGAGACCCAAAGGAGCAATTGTGGTACATGAGCATCCGTATCCTCCCTCCCTTCCACTTTCGTGTCATTGGCTCAGTTAATTAAAATTGCAGTAATAAGGGCAGCTGAACAGTTTAGCTGATTGGTAACAGGATATATAGCCTTTCACCTCCAGGTCACTGGTTTGATTGCAGCCCAAGTAGGTAGTGACTAAAAAATTATTACCATCCAATTGCTTTTCAGTGACCTTGATGAAATCAGTTGGAGACTTTTAGTTCTGTTCCTAGCCGGGTAGGTGTCCACATTGTCAAGGCCTCTAATGCAATTGGTGCTAATTGGCACCTTGGTTGGCAGGCTTAGTGGGGGATGACGAGGAACTGGCACAAGGAATTCCTTGTACTTTCCACTGACTGTAGCTGTCTTCTCTGCAGAGTCAGATTCCTTGTGCAACTGTTCTGGTGTCTCGCTCCATCTTTGATAGGAGAAGAGCATCAGGCAAAACTGGAGATTGACACCAGAATGGCGACACAAGGCTATACTTAGTTCTGCAGACAACTACAGTCAGTAGAGATCATGATAAAGTCCAGACAATTTTTTTTTTTAAAAGGCACCAGCCAAATTGTGCATTGTTACTGGAAAGGCAAGTATTTTCTGTGTGCAAGTCAAAATACCAGAACTTTGCCAACAAAATTAATTTGCTGCATCATTTGGTTTCCCCACACTAATTGTTTCTCCTCAACAAATAATTAAAAAAGCTTCCTATGCTTTTCGGCTCAAATTGTAAACATATTCACTTGAAAGAAAGTCCCACTAAAATCAGTGGAACTTAGGAAATTATCCATAAACATACTTAAGAGCTGCATGTTTGTGTTCTTGCTCTTTGGGTCACTGAGAAATCATGGGCTTTTTTCTTCCCTCTTGTTTTTACAGGATCAATTAAAGTCCCTTTGCTCTTTGATTTTCCAAACACCAGCTGTTCTTCTGGGTGGCACATCTGGGATCCTGATCCCGTGGCCCAGCTTAAACCACAGCAGCATAAATTCTGACTTATGTAATTACAGCATGGATACCATGCCAGTGATGTTGGCTCCAATCTCTAGGAAGTCACTGTCCAAGCCCTGATTTCACTAATGCATGGTGTATATCGGTGTATGGTGCATGGTGTAATAGGCGTATATTGGCCTCTGATAGGTCCTAGGACACCTTTGGGATGCTATGCAAGGTGGCAAGAGGTACCCTGTCCTCCCGATGGCCTGGCCAATGCATTGCAATGGCAGGCAGTCACAGCACAGCAGCACGGACCAATGCATTTGCTCCCTTGGGCCAGGAGATTGAAGAGAGCTGGTAGATTGTGCTGAACAGTCCTAGCCATGCTCCCATTATGTTCCTGCAGTGTCTTCTATCACCTAAACCCAATATGGTCTAACCATGACTAGCACAACCTACGATGCAGCCCGCTTGTGGTTTCTTACACAGACTGGCTTTCCTTGTGACATTCTAAAGCCCTGTTCACATATGTATCAAGCCAAGCGGTTGATATTTCAGATTTTCAAGCTCTGTAGACATATAACCCTCTATGCAGAGATGGCTCTGCCTCCACCCCATCATCAGTTTTTTATTAAACTATTTCCAACCATTTCTATATGTGGCCTTCTGTGGATGTTTTGAGACATTCTTTTATGAGCTATTGTTTTAAGGCAGTGGCTTCTCCCCACCCTCTTATGTTCTTTTTTAAAAAGCTCTCCTCTGTCAAGATGAGGAATCCTTTTAAGTTTAATTACAAACCATCTCCCGGCCTGCATTTTACTTTTTGCAAAGGTTTTGGCAAAGGTTTTGAAAATGCTGGATATTTTTTGGTCCAGCTGCCACCACATCCCTGCGCTTCTTCTTTAATTTGCCTAATACTTTCTCTTTGCTGTAATTATTCCCCCCATTTATTTGCTTCGTTTGCTGTTTCATGCCAAATACCTTGCGGCTCTTTGGAGGGGCTAGTGGGGGGGGGGGGTGTCCTCTGTCTCCATTAGGAACATTTCACTCAGGGGCGGACCTACTGTGGAACTAATGAAGTTTCTGGGTCCTTAATCCTGGAGGGGCTCCAGAAGTGACTTCAGTCCACATTGCTGAAAATTTTTTGGGTTTACTGTGTAAGAAGGGGTTTTAACAACTGTTGGAGTTGGCGCAACTCCGTCTGCTGTCTAGAGGGGGCAGTCTAATGTCCAAAAGGGGAAATGTGATGTCCTGTAAACTCCTTGTGTGACCTAGACCCTTCTTACCTGTCCTCTCTGTGATACCTGTGGGGGTGTGGCCTTGAACTTATTTCCTTCCCTTCTCCTCTGAGCACATCCTCTTTTGTCTTCTAACCACCAAGCTGATAAGAGGTGCATACCAAGGGCTCTGATGCCCTCCGCCATCTTAAGCACACTTCCATGCACGGCGATGCAGCTGTAGGGCATTGCCTTCTGAGTGATAGATGTACCTCTGATCCTAATCAGACGCTGTAGATATGCACTGGATGGAACTGTGAGTAAACCTTTCTTTTTGCATCTTTACCAAGCCTCTGCCTGTGTCTTTTTGTTAATAGCAGTCAGCCTGCATGTGGGAGGTTCCTGTGAGGTGATGCCCTAAGGGGGAATCCGCTCCTTACCCTACTCTGCTTTCCCCCATCACCAATAAGATAATATTTCCAATAACAACAGCAACAACAATGTGTAACTCAGTTCAAAATAATAATAGTTAAAATAAAATAAAAATAGTAAAAATTAAAATTAAAAGATTACTAATGTATCACCTAGGCTAGCCATAAATGATAAAAAAAAATCAATTTTAACGTTTTAAATGGTTAAAAAAATTTTTAAAAATGTGATCTGTCATGGAGCCACCCCAATGAAGAAGATAACAGTGGTTATGCAGACCTTGTTGCCTGTTGCAAAGGGGCCCCCAAAACAAAGGCCCCCCCCATAAGCTTCAGGGCTCCAAAAATGCAGGTCTGCCACTGATTGCCCTTGAACTTTTTGGATACTCCCACCTTGTACAACCATGTGCTCCTTAAGGACATTTTAAAAAGAACATAATTCCTGTTTTAAATTGTCACTATTGTCACTGCTACTATTGCTTCTTTTTTGGTGTCTATCAGCTACACACAAGAAAGTATATCTGTAAGTGTATCTTATCTGCATTATCATTATCATTATCTATTATAATAATATTATTATTATTATTATTATTATTATTATTATTATTATTATTATTATTATTATTATAGTAACTACTTTGCAAACTTTTTATTGAAAAGCAGTATATAAATACTGTTCATTGGTTGATGGATTTATAATAAACAATCTGACACCAGAATTATGGCACTCCTTCTCCCAGGGTCTTGGAAGACATCCTGGCAACATTCCATGTGCAATTAATCAAATTTGTTTTCTGTATTTCCTCCAAGGATCTCAGAGCGGCACTATAGGCTTCTATAGCACTATAGCACTGCTCACTTTGAGCATCACAACACCTCTGCATGGGAGGTTCCCCTGAAGAACCACAAGGCCTCCTACTGACTTTTATACATCACTTTTTTTGTTGTGGTTCAGTCGCTAAGTGGTGTCCGACTCTTCGCGATCCCATGGACCACAGCACGCCAGGCCTCCCTGTCTTCCACTAGCTTCCGGAGTTCGCCCAAATTCATGCTCATTGCTTCAATGACACTATCTAACCATCTCATCCTCTGCCGCCCCCTTCACTTTGCATCACTTTACTGTATTCAAAATGTTTTGAATAAATAGCCGGCACCTGGCCTAAAGAGTGAATATTCCTATGATGCTATCCCATGCTAGGTCAGAGTGTGGGTTCATCTAGGTCAGTCCTAGGCTGCAGGGACTCTCCAGGAAATCTCTGCCAGCCCTCCCTGACAATACCAGGGATGGCACCTGGGTCCCTCTGCATGCTGGGCAAATGTGCTGCCACAGAGCTGCAAACCTTCTCAATGATAGCACCAACTCATGCAAGGCAGGATGCCAGTCTCCTCATCCTCCTGATATTGCATAGGTCGGAGGCCAGGCTCAAAGTGATTTGCCGAAGGCCACCGAATGTGTGCATGGTTATGCAAGGTTTGAACTGGGGGCTTCACAGCTCAGTCTCTGGGCCATTCCCTCTACACTAGCTCTGGAAAAAGCTGCTCTTTTATCATCCCAATTTTATAAAGTGTTAAGAATTTGTCATGCAAGACAGCTGCAGCCAGATTCCCTGTTCATGGCTCCCAGCTTTTAAACTATCAGATCTTTTGCCTGGCAACTTTCCAATAGTCTCCCACACACAGATGCAAGATGGTTTCTGTATTTTGTCCATTATACCTCTCTGTCCTAGCTAAATGGAGAGTAAGTCAAGCATTATTAGCCTGACTGAAGGTCTTGTCTCAGATTTTTGCAGTGGGTGTTTTACATTGTCTACAACTTTTTCAGGTGAAAGTTTGTCTCTTAGTATTTTAAGAGTGTGGTAATCAAAATCCATGAGTCCACTTAGGAGATTAGTTGAGGGATTCCAGAATACAGCCTTCCCTCCCCATTCTCTGTCCAAAGCGTAATGACAACAGATGTGCGCCATCCTCCCTGACTCCTAGAGTGGTCCAAATGTGCAGTATGGTGGCCCTTGTGCCAGCCACACCTTGCTGGCCTATCTGTGCTGGCCTAACTCCAGGTTAGGATTATGCCCTCAGTTTAAGGCAGCTTCATATATGTTCCTAGGGTTGATACACGTATAAAAAAGAATTTCTAAAACTAGATGACATTTGGAGATGTCAGTAGGAATTGATGCTCTCAAATAGATGCTCTCAAAAAGCTTTCCAGGTTGTCCATGAATCTTAACTGCAAAATTCATCCTTCAAATTACTTAGTTTGAAAATATGGGGAGAAATGTGAAAAAGAAATAATCAGGAAACATGGGGTTTTTGCTCACATTATTACTGTACTGTACTGATTTTCTTTCTGGGCTGATCTTTGACTGTAATGAAGTCTTATTGATCTATCGATCCATCACAAGGGCCAGATTTAAAGCTTCCAGGGCAAATATCCGGCACACAGGCCTTATGTTTGACACCCCTGCATTACACTATAGTCTTTGCATGGCACTGCTGTATCCTACTGCAACTGTGCTGGGGGAAAAGGAGCATGACAGTAGTATAGCCTAAGGCAGCTACTAAGGAACTTTGGAACAAAGTTCCAGGACCAGGGCATCAAGTGGAATTATTCTCTTCGCTAATGTTGGGACCCTTAGACTAGGCAAGCGGTTCCTAAGCTTACTGTGGTCTTGGTGCCCTTCTTTTCTTCTCAGCTTTCAGGTGCCAACCATCTTGGAATGCACAAGAGTCAAAAGAAAGCTGCTGGGGACATCTCAGGGTGCCCTTGTGAGTTCTTCATGGTGCCTGCAGGTACCCTGGTGCAGTTTGCAAACCATTGGACTAGGCCCTACAAGTTGCTGCAAATCACTGGGATAAGGAAAGGCTCATTCATGCACAGTGCTGCAGGTTGACATGGATTCTTAGGGAGCAATCCTAACCTGACGTTAGGCTGTCACAGTTAGACCAACAAAATGTGGCCAGCACAAGGGCCACCGTAAAGTATGTTTGGACTACTCTCGGAGTCAGGGAGGCCAGCATACAGACATGCACCATCCTCCTTGACTCCGAGAGGGGTTCAAACGCACTTTATGGTGGCCCTTGTGCTGGCCAAACTTTGCTGGCCTAACTGTGACAGCCTCACTCCAGATTAGGATTGCACCCTTAATAAAAAATCAATACCTTACGCAGTCTTTGGGATCTCTGATATTTTGTTCATGGAGAACCTTGAGGATCTTTTTACACATGGACCCTGGAGGGGTTTATAATGTGAATGTAAAACCTATGCCGGCCAGAACGCTCCTTGCCACTCCCAAAGCCTCTCTTCTGCCTTCTATTCTTCATTAACAACAAACAAATGTTCACCACCGCAGCAGTCCAGTTGTATTGCGAATTGGTACAGGGCATTCTGAATAGAACATTACATTTTTAGCATGTAAAAGCAAAGGGCACGGAGAAGCCATGTGCGGTGGAGGAGGCTCGGATCTCCCATAGTGCTTGTAGAAGCTCCACAGCTCATCTGGGGCAGGGAGGATATGGGGAGGAGGCAGATAAACACCACCTTCAGTACATAAATCAACTTTCCTTTCAGCTTCATGGCAGAATGTTGATAAAGGGCGCTTGGAGACTCTCCTGGGGGGTTCCTTCCCGCATCAGCTTCGTGCCTCTGGGTTCTGCTGTCCGCACTGTATTTCTTTTCGACACTTGTTAAAGTGCATCAGCGAATGAAAAATGTTGCCAGATTCTGATAGATTCACCTCCCACCATAAAATGGGTTCAGCTTGAAAGGCTTAAAAATAATCATCTTTTACCATGTGTGGGTTATAACTTGAGGTTCCACAATGTGTCTTTCATTAAGTGTGTACAATATATTCCCCAGCACGCTGCCTGGGAGTTGTTCCACCGAAGAGAGACAGCTTCACTCCAGCGGCTGCTGTTAAGAGTCAGGAAGATTTTCCCTTTGGGCGAGATCAGACAACAGATTAGGGGTGGGCTTTCCGTGTGGTCTTTTCTGAACGGAAGGTGCTGCAGTCTCCAACCGGCAATGTTTTCCACCAGGGAAGGGTAATGAGGTCAGTCAGAAGGCCCTGGAAACCCAAACGTCACGACAAAAGGCTTCTTCTGCAATGTACATGGTGCATAATGTGTGGGAAAGGAGGCCAGAGGCTCGCATGGTCTTTTCATGTGGGGATATAGACGCTGTAAAGATGACGGCTGTTGTGCTGTCTCTTGTCTGGGCTGTGCCTGCCAGCAGCACATCTGACAGCTGATGGAAGAATGTTTAGTTGACTCATCATCTGGTTCGTTGATGTCAGGCATTTAATACACCAGAATGAAAACAGACGCCAAAGGTAAACAAGTGTGTCACGGATTCTCCAGCTCACTAATTAAAATTGGTCCTTGCTGAATAGTCAGTAAGAACATAAGAAGAGCCCTGCTGGATCAAGCCAAAGGCCCATCTAGTCCAGCCTCCTGTATCTCACAGGGGCCCACCAGATGCCCCAGGGAGGCACGAGACAACAAGATGCTTGCATCCTGTTGCCACTCCCTTGCACCCGGTACTCTGAAATAGCCTACTACCAATGTAAGGAGGTAGCACAATCCATCATGGCCTATAGCCCACAATGGACTTTTCTTCCAGAAATCTGTCCAATCCCCTCTTAAAGGCATCTAGGCCAGATGTCATCACCACCTCCTGTGGCAAAGAGTTCCACAGATTAACTACCCACTGGGTAAAAAAGTATTTCCTTTTATCAGTTTTAACTCTCCCAACCCTCAGTTTTAGCGGATGTCCCCTGGTTCCGGTGTTTTGAGAGAGGGAAAAGAACATCCCTCTATCGACTCTATTCCTTCCATGTCTCAATCATGTCCCCCCTCAGGCGCCTTTTTTCTAGACTGAAGAGCCCCAAACGCTGCAGTCTTCATAAGGGAGGTGCCCCAGCCCCGTAACCATTTTTGTCACTCTCTTCTGCACCTTTTCCAGCTCCATTATGTCCTTTTTGAGGTGCGGCGACCAGAACTGTATACAATATTCCAGATGTGGCCTTACCATCGATTTGTACAATGGCATGATAATATTGGCTGTTTTATTCTCAACCCCTTTTTTAATGACCCCAAGCATGGAATTGGCCTTCTTAATGGCTGCCGCACACTGGGTCGATACCTTCATTGAATTGTCCACTAGCACCCCAAGATCTCTCTCCTGAGCTGTCACAAACAGCTCAGAACCCATAAGCCTATAGGGGAAGTTTTGGTTTTTTGCCCCAATGTGCATCACTTTACACTTGTCTACGTTGAAACGTATCTGCCATTTGGCTGCCCATTCCCCCAACTTGGAGAGATCCTTCTGGAGCTCTTCACAATCCCTTCTGGTCTTCACCACCCGGAAAAGTTTTGTGTCATCCGCAAACTTGGCCACCTCGCTGCTTATCCCTGTCTCCAGGTCATTTATGAACAAGTTGAAAAGCATCGGCCCCAAGACAGATCCCTGGGGCACTCCGCTTTTCACCTCTCTCCATTGTGAAAATTGCCTGATTTGGGCAGGCAGCATATATTCTTGGATGGCAAACTTTGTGTCAGTTTTTCCTAGAATGCTAGGATTTCCTCAGAATCCTAGAATGCTGGAGAATTCATGAACTGGAAGGAGCTTAGAGGTCCTCTAGTCTGACCCCCTGTTCAGCACAAGCCACTGTTGCATTCCCTGGCAAAAGGACATCCCACCACTAACTGAAAAACTCTAGTGAGGGAGAGCCCACAACTGCACGAATCAGGCTGTTCCCGTGTCAGACAGCTCTTACAGTCAGGAATTTCTTCCTCGTGGCTAACCTAAAGCTACTTCTCTGTTGTTTCATTGATTTCTGTCCTGCTTTCAGGAGCCACAGAGAGCAAATCATCCCCTTCTCCTGTGTGAAAGGAGATCAGATCTTCCTATGAGGATGAGGCTATCATGTCACATCTTATATCCCAATCCTAACTAAATTCCTGTGCAGTGATACCAGTGTGTGCTACACTACATCCCACAAGGGAATTTGGGTTGCTGAAAGTCTCCTTTGGATAAGGGACATTTATCTCCTTGTACCAGAGTAAGCCCCAGCAGCTGCATTGGGTGATATTGCAAGCTCAGGTCCAAGTTGATCCAGTCAGTGGATTGGGCCCAGGCCAGCACTGCTCCCCTTCTGGGCCCAGTCTGCCCACTTCCCACTCCACTCCTCTGTCATGTCACTTGAACTGCATTCTAAAGTTTCAAATTTCTGTTTTACTTCAGTAAACTGAATTGAAATGAGAGAGACAAACTAGCTACAACAGGGACGGGAGCAGAGGCGTTTCTACAGGGAGGGCAAATCTCTAAGTTTTGCAAGAAGCCTTACCTTGCAGTGGAAATCACTCCTCTCCTGCACCGTTTTAGCCAATCCTCACAGGGAAAACAAACATCTTGGCCTTGCTTACTGGCTACAGCAGCAAGGGAGAGGAGGGAGTTACATGACAGGGTAAGGCTCCTTGCAACACTTAGAGCTTTGCCCTCCCTGTAGAAACGCCACTGGACGGGAGACAATTCCTGGAATCACCGTTTGAGCTCTTGTTACCTTGGTGACAGCTGGGGCATCTCCATCCTCTTCCCTCAGACTCATCCCAGCTTCTTTCTTTCCTCAGGCAGAATGTACCAAGATATTTATGAGGGAGTGGTTCTACACCTGAATCCTAGCAGTGCCTGGCGGAAGCCATCTTGACTGGCAGAATTGAGCTCAAATGTGCCAAGTAAATGTGCCCTCAACAAAGCAGGCAAATGGCTTCCTAATAAACCATTTAAATACATTCTGAACTCTGAGTTCCAGCATAGACAAGTGCATTGTTGGGAACTCCATTCTGTCATAGCACTCTGCCATTCTGGGAGGTGGGTGGGTGGATGGGAAATCAAGGGTGGCCAAGGTTTCGGAATACTTCCCTCCCGTTACACTTACATATCCATATTTTCCCATTTTTCAGTCACAGCAGTGAATGCTGACAATCACAGTTAGGTGATTACCTCTACACATTCATCACCTCTGACGTGGATAACATCTGTCTACTATTCACATGCTGGCATTCAACACACCTTCAATGTTCGTTCTAATATAGAAAGGAATGCATTATCAACTTACAAACCAACCCACATCCATGTATTTCTGAGAGCTCAATCCTAAATTGCGCTGGAATGGCCATATGGAATATGCCATATCCAGCACACCTTAGGTGTGCTCAGGAGGCTCCCCGGGGCAGGGGCACGTTCTCGCCCAATGGGAGGCTCCAGCCTCACCAGCAGTTTCCTCAGATCTGCACCTGCTAAATAGCACGGCCTGAATTGGGTCCATGTAGCCTGGGGATGCAGCCTTGGATGCAGCCTACTGGCCACATCCCAGCCCCGCCCTCCTCCCCGGACCAGCAAACCCACCTGCCAGCCCACCCCCACCCAGTTCCTCCCTCCCTGTACCAGTGAATTCATTAATGCAGGTCCAAATAGATTCCTCCATGCTGTGGAGGCTTACGCCTGGGTAAGGGAAGGAATGATGCCTTACCCAGAGTAGACCTCCACAACTGCTCCCCCTGCAGGATGCAGCAGTAGCCATTTTGCCATTGTTGCATCAGCAGCTCTCTCTCTCTCTCTCTCTCTCTCTCTCTCTCTCTCTCTCTCTCTGTGTGTGTGTGTGTGTGTGTGTGTGTGTGTGCGCGTGTGTGTGTTTGTTGGGCCATTAGAGTTGTTAATTGTGTATATTTCTTATCTTTTACTTGCTTTAATTTTTAAATGATGGATGTTGCTATTTATAGTTTGCAGTGATATACAGCTATAGAAAAGCAGAATATATACTATGATAGAAAAGCAGAATTTAAGCAAAGCATGGAAATAAATACAGCTCAATGGCATTTACATCTGAAGCTCTGCAACCCACAGACGAAATAAGAGCCAGTCAAATGCATGTTCTAAATCTTATTGGAAACTGTCCTGATCCAAAAGAGAAACATCTCTCCACTTTCTGTAAAATTCCAAGATCTGGAGCAATGCAATTCATACACCAGCAATGAGCAACTGAAGTAATCAAGTGTACTAGAACTCTGGCAGCTTAGGAGCAGTGGGTCTATGGAATTATTTGTTGGATGCATTAGTATATTGCGTGTAATGACCCAGGCGACATCAGAGGTCATTTGGAGAGCATGGAAACAGGCTCATGGAACAGTGAGCATTTCAGCCTTTATTTTCAGGGCAGCGCTGAAAACACAAAGGCGTTGCTCAGCATACAGAATATGGGCATCTATAGCTTGTTAACAAGTGAAAGGAAAAGGTCATGGTCAAATCTATGTGTGCGCGCACACACACACACACACACACACAGGTTTGCACGGCAGAGTTTCTCCCATAACCAGCAAGAAGCTGACTTTATAACTACATTGCTTGCATGCTCTGACAAGTGAGGGTTAGATTCTGCAGTCTACGCTTGCATAACAACACCGATGAGATAAATTATTGTGAGATAAATGGCAAATATGGTTTTCTAAGTGACAATCAAACTGCCATATCTACCGATGTGAAATTTGCCCAAGAACTGTAAGCACATATGCTTCTGTGCATGTAGCAAAAGGGTCCTAAGACATATGATATGGAGAAATGCAGTCTGTGACTTCATTTGTAAAAGCCTCCTGGTGTTTTGGGCTATCTGAGGACAACAAACATCTCATCATGTGATGTTAAATAAGCTGACATGAGAGATGCCCTCATCACACCACTGCAAAGGCTTAAGGGCACACCGCTATTTTGAGCGGGAGGAAAAGATGAGTTCCTTCAAATAAAGCAACATGAAATTGACTCTCCTTACATGTAAAATATCTCCAAACCCAATCATGTATGGCAGCGTTTTGTCCAGCAATGAAACCAGCAGGTAAGATGCATTTAGGTCCAATCAACATCTGGCACATGGAAGATTAGGAAGGATTTTTACAAATTACAGCTAAAGCCAGCAATGCACACACACACACACACACACACACACACACACACACACACACACACACA
>JAJKFI010000001.1:51035431-51060797 GCA_029204185.1 Lerista edwardsae | reverse complement strand
CTCTCTCTCTCTCTCTCTCTCTCTCTCTCTCTCTCTCTCTCTCTCTCATGCAAGTTTATTTTGTCTATATATTTTCCTGCTTGTCTTTTCTCTCTGTTTAGAAGTATGTTGCCCTAATATCTGGGAGCAGTTGAGGTTTCCTGTGTGCTGGGGTGGGGGTGGCGGTTCTGTTTCTGGAGCTAATGCAGTTTTGGCAGAGACGTATACTCAAACAATTTCTTTTTCTTTAGTGTGGATCATGAGCTCACTGGCAGTAAGAACTGAGGAAGTAATTTAAAAGAGATAATTTAAACATCAGTAACTCATCAATCGCAGACCACATACCAGCAGACACAGCACCAATGAAAGAAACTAGAGAAACATCAGTTGCAATTTGGAAGATACTTCCAAACTCCTGGATCCGATTGACTCTGCTAATCCTTCAGGGCTTCTGGTTTGCTTTACGTTCATACACATATATTAATCCAGATGCTTCAATTAGAAATAAATCAGGTTCTGCTACTTTATGGATCAAGGAAACCAAGTATACATGCCAGGAATCTGGTATTTTGCCACTTATTGCCTTGTCAATAGTGTTGGTCTCTGCTAATATTGGTCCACAAGCTGTGAATACTGAGTGGTTCGATTATAGCAAAGGCAATTATTACTGCTTTAATGTTTGCTTCCTGTTTGGAGACACTCTACTGTAGATCTGAATTTTCATTTGACATATGGAAGACCATTTTTTGCTGGGCAGTGGGAAGGTTTCCAAGTTCACTATTCTGAGATTGCCTGTTTAAGACTGGAGCATGCTCAGAGTTTCTGGTC
Organism: Lerista edwardsae; assembly: GCA_029204185.1. Classification (NCBI taxonomy): domain Eukaryota; kingdom Metazoa; phylum Chordata; class Lepidosauria; order Squamata; family Scincidae; genus Lerista; species Lerista edwardsae. The sequence continues at coordinate 51,059,990 of JAJKFI010000001.1, read as the reverse complement.
CCCCAGCTCCTCATCTCTCCTTGCTCCATCCATTTCCCATCAGCAAATATCAGACTCCTACCCTTTGCCATCCCTGAACCCCTCTATCTCAATAAGCACTGATTCGACTCTGCACCACGCTTTCTCTTACCCAAACAACACTTACCTAAATGCTTCCCTGCCTGAGTTGGATGTCAGACTCCTGTCTACTCTGCTGTGGCCCACAGCTAGATACTTTTCAACATGAATCAAGCTCTTAGGTAAGGTTATCCACAGCAGGGCCTTGATGGCAGAGTAGGCAGCAGGCTGCTGGATGATAGACTCAAAAGAATGTTAACATCACATTATTGGCCCATGAAATGAAGGCTGTGACATCTTCAAACCCAAACGGCCCACAGTTCAATTAAAAGGCAAGCATTTGCACACACTCTCCAGCAGAGAAAGACCCACTAAAAAGACCCAGAAGCCCAGACAATCCAAACATAATACATTTTTCAACTGCAGGTACTCATTAAAAACCTCACCTGACCACCACCCCTGCAGCAACAGCATAAGCCCAGTATCCAGAGTATCCTGGCAATTCCATAAGCAGAGAGATGTGTAAGCAAAGAAACAGAGCAGAGCAAAGGGTTCTAGACGACTCAAGCAAGTGCACCAAGCTACATTTCCCTGGGAAGGCAACCTTCTCCCATCTTTCCTATAACCAATCTCTAACCAATCAGGCAGCCCAATCCTAAGTAAGGCCAATATAGTAAGGCCGACCTAACAGGGCTGTATCCTAAAGCCCATTAGGAGGCAACAGCAGCAACGTGCAGGACAAGGGGAGGTTTTCCCCTTGCACCCGCGTAAGCCCCGGTCACCCCTATGCCGATGTTTGCGACAGCGTTCGGCCGGCGCAAGAGAATAGTGCCGGCGCAACGGGAGAATAGGATTGTGCTCTGAGTGAGGAAAAGTTAAATCACTTCCTTCATATCAAGCTTGAGTGGAAACAAACCAACAAACAGCTCCAAGTTTCTCAAGGGTCCTCATGAAAGATGCCCATCAGTGTATCTTCTTCTGAGGGACTATGGGGGTGAGATGCAAGCCTCTCCCTGCTCCAATATTTCCAAGACTGCTGGATGAAATGGGAATGCTTCCCCCCCCCCCCAAACAGGCCTTCCAAGAATACAGAGCAAGGTGGAAGAAACCTTTCCTTTGCACTCAAGGACTGGTGAGGCTGAAGAAGCCTAACATTGGCACAACCTCATGGTCTACCTCGTATTCTATATGCCAGTGGTTCACAAACGTTTTAGCACTGGGACCCACTTTTTAGAATGATAATCTGTCCAGAACCCACAGGAAGTGAGGTCATGGCTGAAAGTGCTGTCATTGTGACACCAGAGCCTGCCGCTTTCCTGAGAATGCAGCAATAGGTTTCCCTAATAGTAGGGCTTCCATCAAGAACAGTTCGAAGGCTACAGTTAGTACCAAATGCAGCAGCCCGGGTGGTTACAGGGGCTAGATGGCTGGACTCAGTAGGACCACTCCTTCAGCAGCTGCAGTGGCTGCCCATTCAATTCCCATCTCAACTTAAGATGATGGTTCTAACCTTTAAGGCCCATTATGACTTAGGCCCGGCGTGCTGTGGTCCATGGGGTCGCGAAGAGCTGGACACGACTTAGCGACTGAACAACAACAACAACAACATGACTTAGGCCCAGCCAACCTAAAAGACTGCCTTCTCCTATACATACCAGTTCGCCCTCTTAGTGACATCTAAAGAGGCTGTCCTTCAAGTGCCCCCTCTGTCCCAAGTTAAAGGAATGGCAGCTCGGGGACGAGCCTTCTCTGTAACGGATCCGCAAATATGGAATTCCCTTCCAGAAGAATTAAGAATTACACACTTCCTCAGGACCTTTCGGAGAGGGCTCAAATCATACCTATTTCGTCTGGCTTTGGGATGATTGCGTGGCTATCTGCCCTCTGTCCCTCTGGTACAGTATCACAGTTTTGCTCACTCCCTGGAGAAATGTTTTTTCCCTCTCCCCAAACAACCTGATTTGGAGAATTGGGTCTAATTTTATTCTTGTTACTCTCATTGTTCCCGTTAATGTTTAATGTTGTTGTTGTTTTCTCTAATCCTTGTTTTACTTATTGTGGTTACATTGTACTTTGTTCTCAGTAAGCTGCCTTGGGCATTTGCTTTGGCATGGGAAAGGCCAGTGATGTCATCTGGTAATGAAGAACGGGAACGCTGGGCGGGACTTACGCGTGATTGGCTGCCCGTCCGTTCCATTCTGAGGCTGCCCTGGCCTTGGAAGGGCGCCTGCTTGCCGGGGGGGACGGGTGGGGGGGGGCGCGCTGGGTGCCTGGGCAAGCAGCGGTGGGCGTGCCAACCGGGGGCAGCCCCCCCCCCCTGAGGCCAGGACAGCCGCGGAACGGAACGGACGGGCTGCCAATCACGCGTAAGTCCCGCTCAGCGTTCCCGTTCTTCATTACCAGATGACATCACTGGGAAAGGCGGGGTATAAAGTCTTCAAATAAATAAATAAATAAATAAATAAATAATAGGTTGGGTTATTGCTCAGTCATTTTCCAATAGCAAAGTGAACCAGAAAGGAACAAAGCCTATTTACAACCCTGACACAAGCAAAACAACCACACACCCTTCCCCCTTCCCAGCATTCCATCTTCCCATATTTTCAATAGGGCTGTTCTAGTTGCTTCACGATCCACCTGAAACTGGCTTGTGACCCACTGATGGGTCCTGACCCACAGTTTGGGAACCACTGTTCTATACCATTCATACAATTGGTCTAAATCCTAAATTTGACACACCTGAAATTGGCCCCTGACCCACTGGTGTGTTCCAACCCACAGTTTGGGAACCATTGCTGTAGGCCCAAGTTGGATTCTGGTATAAACCTCTGTATAGTTACAGAATATAGTAATTTCCATGTTGAGGCTGCAGAGAGATGATATCCCTCTCTATTAATGTTTCCACAACATGGAAATGAAAGGTTGATAGATGAGGAGGATGTAAGTTAGTTGTGAGGCTTTCATTCCTAGTCAACTGGATGCTTGATTAAAACTAACAGACTTGGCTTCCATCCTGGCCATTGTTCCTCCTTGCTCACAGGACAAAGTAGGGGTGGTATTCGTGAGTGGAAGGGGCTGGAGGAGGAGCTCCATCCTGCCACCCCATCAGTAATTATATCCACCACTGAACGAGAGAAAAGAGGGGGTCAGAGCCGGGGGCCTGTCCCAATTCAATAGCGCTTTGATTTAACAGCTCGGAGGCCTTTGAAAACATTTGGCCAGGAAAAGTTTGCCATCAACCCGTATAATCTCTTATCAGAGGCCATTGAAAGTCTGGGCTTTGGGGTTAATTCTCCCATCGCAAAGCGTTTGAATCAGCCCTAAACTCACATTGAGATGAAAGCCACCAAGCCCCCCTTGGTCGGCTTGTCCTGCAAAACCCACTGAGATCAACCGACTGGGGAGGATTAGGGCATGTTCATCTGCTGGCTCTCCAGCAGGACGGGCAAGCTCATAAGAAAAACAATAATTAGGGATAATTGCTTGTGTCCAAACACAGGCATTAAAGCCCCTTTTCCCTTCGGTATTTTGTGAGCCGGAATGAAAGAGACACCCCCTGTTTTGACAGCTGGGCAGGCGAACAGAATGGGTGACAGATGAAGTGAGACGTCTTCAGACATTAGGAGGAGGAGAGAGGAGGGGAGGCAAGGGAGGCAACCAGGCAGCAACAGGATCCTCCCCTCCAGGCCTGATACTGCAGGAGGCTCTCGGCTGCCTGCCTGCCTGCCTGCCTGCCCGGCCCCACCCAGCAAGCAAGCAGCAGCATGGCATGGACATTCCCAGCCACCCAGAAAGAGGCTTTGTCTGGCACAAGCAGCCAGTTCACTGAGGCAAGCCCACCCCCTGATGGCGGGGGCAGGGCAGGGAGGCTAGTTAACAAAAAAGAACACTTGGGTTTTGTGAGTTACTCATTCTCTACATTTAATGCACTTTGTCCTGGGTGCTGCAAACCACAGGAAGGTTATTTTTGCCAGCTCCAGATAAACCAGTTGCATATTATCGGGAATAATCTGCAGTCTTTGTTCTTTGTCCTGGTCAATGTATTTTGTCCCTATTTTTGTCTGTTGGCACTGTCTGACGGAAATGATCTGAGTTGCTGGGGTTGGCGAGCGTCAGGGTTCAGCTCCTTCCCCAGGGGCCGCAGAAGTTAAACCCCTGAGCGGGTGGGCAAATGGAAAAGCTTTCAAGGGCATGCAAATGGAGGGGTTATTCTCTGTTTAAAATAAACAGCCATATGAGACTGGGAGTGTTTCAAGAACGCCTCCATTTTAAGGGCTGTGCAATTGTAGCTGTGCTCCAAACACACCAGCAAACAATTGCATCATGGGAAAACCAATGCATGGGGCAAGAGACTTGGAGCTTGGTTCTGGGCTCTTTTTGATCTTTGTAAATGGGAACTGGGAGTACAATTGAGAGAGATGAGCCAGGACAGTGTGATGGTTTCCTTGACCCAAGAAAGATATGCATTTGGAAGGGGGAATGAAAGGAAGGCCTAGGCCAGTGACGGCAAACCTGTGACACACGTGGGTGACACACCAGCATTCGCCAATACCTGACAACAATTGAGTTTGTTTTTGTAATGATTTGATGTTTTGTAATGATTTGATGTTGCTTTATGTAATGCATAGCCCCACACACGATTGGACTATATTTTTATTTTAAAAAACAAATTAATATGCAAATGTGTGTTGGGGTGGGGATGCCAACGGTCAAGTTAGGTATTTTTGACACGCCAAACCCAAAAGGTTCGCCATCACTGGCTTAGGCAGCTTGTGCAAGTACAAGAAAGACAGACATTGCAGACAGGCTTGGGGTGGATAGGTAGGTGAAAGAATCTAAGCCCATTCAGCCCAATCCTAACCCACTTTTCCAGCACCAATGCAGCAGCAATGCAGCCCAGAGATAAGAGCACAAACATTCTCTTACCTGACTTGCCTCCCAGCTTCACAGGAGGCAGTGCACACCTCATTGCACCGGTGCGAGAAAGCTGAATAGGACCCGGCTATTCATATGCATCTGGAAAAGTATTTCAGGGCAAATCATTTCTCAGACAATTAATGGAAAACAAAGTTAAAATCAATGGGAGGAAAGAAACAAATGCCCACTATATTAGATAGCTGGAAGGAAGGCTAAACATTAAAAAAAATTAATGGTGAAAAAGAAAGAATTGAGCATTCATGACTTTTATTTAGAACTGATCACCAATAGAATCAGCTAAAACGCTTACAGTTTAAGTGAAGGGGTTTGCACTCATCAAAAAGGTGATTGGCAAAAGATTCAAGTGGACAGTAGCAAACACTGCGCCTTTCAGTTTGAGGATATGAATCCTACAAATATATACATTCCAACTCACCCTGATCGGCAGGGACAGTCCCTACTTGCTGGTACCTGTCCCTGGTGAAACACTGTCCCTCATTTGTCCTGATGTTGCCTTTTGGGGAGGTGGTTGCAATGCTTTTTGCAAGATGCATGCTGTGGTTGAAAGCATGAGGTTGCCTCTTCCCTGCTGACTGGCATCGGCTTGTCAAGTTCTGAGGCCTCAGCCAGGGACTGAATCTGAAACCTCTGCGTGCAAAGCTAATGCCCTGGTCTCTCCCTGCAGACTTTAGGTTGCTGGCAGCCTCCTTCCTTGGCTGTTTAGAATTAAACCTCATCCAGGGTCAGATCAGATGCTCCTGGATTTGAAATAAAAGACAAGTAGGCATCATGCCTACTTGCCCCAGTTACATCATGCCCCAGTTACATCATGCCAGGGCACTGGTTTCCCTTTCATCCCTCCCCCAACCAACTATCTTATTAGTCAAATTTGCAGCTTCATTGTTACTATTTTGCATTCATATTGATACAAGGCCATCAATGCACAGGGCACTTTACATACCAGGCAGAGTTTTAGTTCAAGGTTGTCACACTTTGTTCACCTGTTTTTTACAATGGGTTCACACCATGTCGTCATCATCACCAATCTACAGCCCACCTGTATTTTCCACGTGCTTAAAATATGATGCTTATTAACACAGAAAATCTGGCTGTTTTTTTTTAAAGCAGCAGTACAGCACTGCAGTGACCACACATGTGGGCTGCTGTTAGAGCTAGTGCTCTCTGTCTTTTCATTCTGAGAGGCATGGTAAAAGGAGGCGGCCGGCGGGGTGTCAGTCAACTGCGTTCCAGTGGATATCCAAAAAGCACTTCTCACTAGTGTGCAATGCAGGTGCCCTCAAATACTTCACATCCACAGCAGCGAGCACTGCAGTTCTCTAAGCGCTTAGAAAAAGAGCAACGGGTGCTGCCACATGGAGCATGCTTGGAAGTTCTAAGAAAACAGGTCCCTGCCCCTAAGGGCTCACAATCTAAACTGCGTTCTTGCACGGCAGCTATTTCTGTAATGTTTTATCTGGCTCCGGCAACGTGCAGCGCAGCAGGCGGCGAAGACTTCGGCCGGCCCTGCATCTCTAACGAAGAGCCCTTTCTGATTTTCATCCGGGCCTTCTGGAAGGCCTGGGAGGGAACCCCCAGGGCAAGGCCCACCGTGCCCTCCGGTTCCGATCCTATCAGTGCCAGATTCGTGGGCACATAACAGGGTTCGCAGGCCAGGCCAGTTGCGCGTGCGTGCCAAAAGGACGCGTCAGATCTCAGCAGCCCGTGGGAAAGGCAGCAGCCGAAGGCCCGCAAGGTGGGAGAGCGGCTTCCCCTGGCGCGGAGGCGGGCCCGGCGTTCCCCCCTGGAGCCCCCATTGGCCGCGGCAGCTTGGCCTGCCCTGCCCTGCGCGCCATCGATCCCGAAGCTGCTCCCCTCCACCTCCTCCTCGGCCGGCTCGTTGCCTGGCGGCGGAGAAAATTAAACAGAAAGGACTTTAATAAGAATTAATCCAGATTTCCTTGTAGGCAAATGCAGATCAGATGGGAACCGTGAAAGGCATCAAAACAACTGAGTAAAATTACACTCTGGAACGGCAATGTATACAACGCCATGCGAGCTTCATTACGAGCAGCCACATCCGACCGGGCGGGGTGGGCTTGATCGCGGGGGATGCAGCTGGGATCCAGATTAATACATGTATCATAGCCATCTCCCCGCCCCCCTCCGGTTGCTATTATCACGGGCTTGCAAATAAGACAGTCTCCAACTGTTTACCAGATAATTCCCCTTGTAAATTTCATTTGTTGGTGGCTAATCTAATAGAAGTGATGGGTCCAGAAACGGGATATAAGATCTTTCCGAGAGGAGGTTGGTGTTTTGCTGCTGGCGGGTACTTAGGTGCAGCCCCGATAAATCAATACCTTTCTTTTAAAACATGCAAAATCGCTAGAGGAAGACAAAAAACGGGGTGGGGGGGGAGAGATTATTTAAATGGTTGTTTTCCACAGGATAATGGGCCATATGCGTCTTTTGCAAACATGTCTTTAATATCATTCTCGCTAATGTGAAACTGATGCTTTCCTAGTACAGTTCCGGAAGGGTGGGGGTGGAATGAGCTATTTGATGGGGTATTAGGGACCACTAAGCCCTATCAGAGGTGATCAGGAAAATACTTGTGGAGTAGTGGCTTGAAGGGGGGGGGGGCTGAACAAACATTACCCAGCAGATGGGAATATAATGGGCTGATGTCACCCACAGCCAGCTTTGTTTGGCATGCATGCATGCAGCCCCTTGCCTGGGAGTTGTGGCATGCTGCTGGGATTGCACTGTGCATGCCTTAAAGGGACAGAGAGGCTGGGGGCAAATTGCCATTGACCTGTACTGGCCCTGCTGCTTCGGGGATATGCCAGGCTGGGCTGATTCATGTGCCCCGGTGTGCATGTGCCCTACTCTCTGATTTCAGACACTGTATGCTGCACTGAACACTAACAGCCCAATCCTCAACTGCCCGGCTCCCATAGGAGCAGCCGGACCAAAATGGTGACTGTGGCAGCTCGCAGGAAGCAGGAGACTCCTCGGGAGAAGGGGGCACCCGCAATGGGGCTCCTTGGCTCACCACCAGCTATTTTGCCGATGGTGAATAGAACAGCCCCATCTTGGGCTGCCTGGACCACCACCAGGCCCCACCCCCTTGGAGGGCGGACCCTCCTCTCCTCCACCCAGTTCCTCCCCTCCCTGCCTCCCTCTCTCCCTCACCTCCCAGGTGTTAATTGAGCACCAGCCCAGCGTTGGCGGTATGTTGTCGCAGACGTGCTTTACAGCAGGTTTGCAACATTTTCGCTGGTGCTACACACATACCGCTGGTGATAGAGCCTTCTGGATCGGGCCCTAAGGCTGCAATCCTATGCACACTTTTCTGAGAGTAAGCCCATTGAAGTCAATGGGACTTAAATTGTCTGTGAGTAGCCAGTCATAGGATTGTGCTCTAAATAAGTATCCAAATACTTCACAGGTGCCTAAGAATATATCAGGCCAAAGGCCCATCTAGTCCAGCTTCCTGTATCTCACAGTGGCCCACCAGATGCCTCAGGGAGCACATGAGACAACAAGATGCCTGCATCCTGTTGCAACTTCCTTGCACCTCACATTCTGAGGTAGCCTTCTAAAACCATATACCCATCATGGCTTGTTACCTTTGATGGACTTTTCTTCTAGAAATTTGTCCTTTTATAGGCATCTAGGCCAGGCGTTATCACCACCTTCTGTGGCAAGAAGTTCCACAGACTAATTACATGCTGGGTAATTTTGTCTATACTAATTCTCCAGACCGCAATGTTAGTGATGTCCCCTGGTTCTGGTGATGTGAAAGAGGGAAAATAACTCCACCCACTCCTCCACCCACTCTATCTGCAACATAGAATGTTTACCAAGTTGGTATTGGTTTTGGGTATATTACTCATTTTATGTTATTTTATGCTGCTGAATTTACATATAGTTTATTTGTTAGTTGTGAACATTGTATTTTGTTGGTTATGCCATTAAAGGTTCTTCACTCATTCATTTGAAAGGCATAATAAAAAGTAATGTACATCTGCACGGAAAGCCCAGCACTTTGCTCTGCTGTTTGGCTGAGCAGTCCCCAGGCTTGCTTTCTAGTCTCGGCCTTTGCCTGTCTTGGAGATTTGCTGTGCAATTCTTGCAGTCTTTCCAGCAAAGTTGCTTCAGGGGAACTGTAGTCTGCCACCACAAAGCCCTTTTGTAATTTATTGCTGGTTATAGTCTGTAGGCAGCATCTTGCAGCTGTTGGATGCAAGCAGCTTCTTCTTGGCCTTGGGTAGCGCAAACCACCCTTGGAGAGCTGTGGGGCCTGTTTTTTTGCCCCATGGGCCAGTTGTGTGGCTGACAAAACAGCCCATAAAGAGTCTGCCTAAGAAAATGGCTCCTGAATGGAGGAGGAGAGTATGGAGCAAGAAAGGAAGGCATTCTCTATGTTACCAAGGCAGCCTCTCTGGTGGACTGTTTGCATAAGAGTGTTGAACACAGGACAGTCCATCCTCTAACCACTGGAAGACTCTCCTGGCAGCATATCTGCCTTTCCCTTTCTCTTTCGTACCTGCATTTTCCACCAGGGAGGTGCTCTCAGGGGAGCCAGGCCCTCACATGCATTTCCCACTATCAAAAGAGTGCCCACTTCAATTTCAGCCTGCCATTTCAGCCTCAGCCCTGTGTGCTATTTGCAAAATGGGAATAATAATAAAGCTGACAGGGTTTGTAAGGAATATAATAAGTTAAATATGAAATCTTTCAACACTTGAAACCAGTATACAGTTTTGCACAATAATACTTACACATCCCAATGGAGGACAGGGAGGCCTGGCGTGCTGTGGTTCGTGGGGGCGCAAAGAGTTGGACACGACTTAGCCACAAAACAACAACAACATACACAGCCCCATTTGCTCCAACTTTCTAGCATTGATGTCACTGTGCCAATGGGGTTTGTGCTCCCAAAGGGGGGGGGGAGTCGCAGAGGCCTCCTCAAGTTAAGGTAACTTTCTTCTCTTATCTTGGGGCTTCATTGCAGCTGCATCAGTGCTAGAACGTTGGTTAGGATTGTAATGACATAGTAATTCATGTACAAAGATCTAAGGGAGCATACTCAGTCTTGTGTACATTTGATTCTGGATGCTGTTTTGTATTAGATAATAAAAGTATGCTCTGTTGTTTATGCCTGAATCCTCAAAAACATGATGGCAAGACTCCAAGACACCTGTAGGAACAGCAGCAATTCTTTTAAGAAGCAAGTGTAGGGAATTAGTGTGGGATCAATTTCCTAGTCCTCATTATTGCCAAGCCAGTGGTTTGGGAGTTGGACTTAGACCTGGAAAATCTGGGGTTAAATCACCTCTCAGGCATGATGCTTGGGCCAATCACTATTCCGCAGCCTCACCTACTTCAGCAGGTTGTTATGAGGACAAAGCAGGGAAGGAATTATGTACACTACCCTCAGCCCCTTGGAAGAAGTGCGGTATACAAATTAATAAATTACAGCGATACTTTGGATACTTTGTACCGCCAGACTGCAGATGGGGGTTCACATAATTCAGGGTGCAATCCTAACCTGGAGTTAGGCCAGTACAGTTAGGCCAGCACAGCTTGGCTGGCACAAGGGCCACTGTAAAGCACGTTTGGACTCCTCTCAGAGTCAGGGAGGATGGCGCACGTCTGTGTACTGGCCTCTCTGACTCCAAGAGGGGTCCAAACATGCTTTATGGTGTTTGTTGTGCTGGCCAAACTTTGCTGGCCTAACTGTGCTGGTCTAACTCCAGGTTAGGATTGTGCCTTGAATTCCACACCAAACAAATTTCCCACAGACAGAATATTAGGATGTCAGGGGAAAGCTTATCTAGAACCTTTCTCTAGAATTATCTAGTTTTCTACATGAATATTTTGTATGGAGGAACATTTAATCATGTGCTCTGCAGTCTGAAGTGTTACAACCCAGAAACAGGTTTATTGTTTTAGCAACAACCCAGAAACAGGCTTGTTGTTTCAGTGAGAACAAAGCTAACGTAGAATTGTGGGGTGTTCACTGGAAATGATCTTTTGGATGGGAGTGCCCACATATGTACTGTTCTTAAAAAAAATTGAATAGTTTAGCAAAAAAAAAAAAACACACATCCTTGAATAGTCCCTATAGAAAGCCTAATGCTGCTTGTCTCTATTACTGTGCATGCAGCTAGGAATGGAAAGAAATGCTTTAACCCAGCAGTTCTAAAATGTTTTGGTTTCTGGAGCCCTTTGTGCTACGTAGAGTCTTGAGGATCTGGCACATGAGCAGAGTCTGAGGGAGCTTCAGCAGACGGCAGCCATTTATGGTGTGCTCCTAGGAAACACTGTTTTAACACACCTTCGTTCCCATAACGTCTTCTCTTGGCTTTATAAACTATAAGTTCCCCTAGACTGGGTTTTCCATATGTTTATAGTATTTGTGCGTGCGCACGCACACACGCACGCGTGCACGCACACACACACACACCACAGCCATGTGGGATCACAAATGAGGAAAATCATGTCCACACAGTTGTGGGTGTGTGTGAAGGCTTCCTGTGCAACCAGCAGAACAACAAAGCACTCTGATCTGCAAAAACAACAAGACTTTGTTGTAATCTCCCAATTGTACACGGAGTTAGAAGCAAGCACAATCCATATGGGACCAATCATTGTGCAATGATCTATTACTTGTCTAATCATTAACTTAAAATGCCATATAAGAATTTGTAATCCACAGTAAATCATTTCACAGGAATGATTGAATGTACTACTAACTAATGTAAAACAGTCAACTTTCCACAGTCAAACGTCTGCCAAATATTGTTAAAAAGGACAGAATGGGATGGGGAAAAGAAGAGAAAAAGGAGGAAAAAGGATTTGTGATCCAACATGACATAAATCATTGTAGCTGTACATTTCTAATACATCAGTGGTGGTTTTTGGATTATTCGGTTTGAACTATAGAAAGATGAAATTAATTGCCACAGCAGTTCTAGGACTCTGACTTGTTTAAATAATTTGATGCTTTCCAAGACTGTGTTCAGCTGCTTTTTAAATGCTCTGCCTTGGCAAAAGTGGCAGCCTGAGCTGCAGCGAGTGCTGTATTGAGAACGTGTGGCATGACCTTGAAATGCCCATTGTATTGTATAACCCCTGCTAACTGGGCAAGAGGCACTTTTTAAAGTGGCGTTCCTCTTATATTTAGCAGGGAGTGAGTAATCGTCCCTCTTCACCCCTGCGCAGTGTCTTTTCTAATGGCTGTTGCTGGTGGTGTTCTGCATTTTTTTTTTATTGTGAGCCCTTTGAGACAGGGAGCCATTTAACTTTATTATTACGGTTTGCCTGTAAATTGCTTCGTGAACTTGTGTTGAAAAGTGGTATATAAGTACCTATTGATTGATTGATTGATTGATTGATTGATTGATTGATTGTGGAGGAGGTGGAAGGAGGAGCAATTGATCCCCCATCAGGCTCCTGAATGTTTTCTTTACCATGATGCCGAGGAAGAAATCCTTGCTAAGCACAGTGGCAGGGTGTGTGGCTTTTTTTGGGGGGGGGGGGCTGTCTTTTGGATGCTGTGCCACCTTTGTGACCAAATGTGACCAAAACACCTGCTGCTCAACAAAACCAACAGAAGCAAATGGCAATTGGATGAATAATCTGAAGCAGCAACAGTGGTGGGATGGAAAGCTATGAGTGGCTGCTGCTGGATTTGTTTCGGTCTTAAAGAGCACCGGTGAGAACTGAGTGAGCCATGGATCTCAAAAATAAGGCTGGATGTGGCCCCTGGAAGCAACATCTCCAGTTATAATGTTGCAGGGAAGCAACATTTCCCCTGTACTAATTGGGCTCTCCCAGCATGATAATTGGGCCCTCTCATATCTAGAACTTATGAACAAGATTGGCACATTTTCTCTTCTCTGATTTGCAGCTAATGAGTTTCTGTGTGAGAACCAAGTGCTTATTTCTGGCCATCATCTGCTTAATGATGTCACTTCCTGCTTAATGTTGTCACTTCTGTCAGCAGGTGCCACAAATGCTGTTTGGCCCACTGTATGAAATGAGTCTGAGGAAGCAGGAGAGAGACATGTTAGGGAGAGTCTCATTTTAAAAGATGGAGGGAACCTGCTTAGGAAACACTGGGCCAGTAGTCATAGCCCAGCTGGCTAAATGAGTGTGAAGCAGTAAAGAAACAAGGCATGTTGTTGCAACACCTGCAACAGGTTGCAAAGCATCACCCCCTGCAGTCTCTCTCTCTGCAACAGCCAAGGTGCTGTGCTACAGAGCCTGCGTTGGGTTACATCCTTCTCTCTCTCCTGCTCCCTGGTGTCCATTGGCAGTAATGCAGCAGATTGCCAGACCAGAGGAAATCCAAGAGTCAGCCAGCCTGTCAGTTTTCCTGAGTGATTCAAGGCACAGTCCTAAGTTAGGCTGGCATGGTTAGGTTAGCAAAGTTTGGCTGGCACAAGGGACACCGTAAAGTATGTTTGGACCACTCTCTGAGTCAGAAAGGCCAGCACACAGACATGCGCTATCCTCCTTGACTCCGAGAGTAGTCCAGACATAATTGACGGTGGCTCTTTTGCCAGCCAAACTTTACTGGCTTAACTGTGCCAGCCTAACTCCAGGTTAGAATTGCACTCTCAGAAGCATGAGGAGAAGATTCATAGCACTGAGCACCTCTCACGTGACTCTGAAAGAGGGAAAATAAGAATGCCTGGCCTGAAAGCATACCGTGTGTCCTGATCCCCTGCGTGTAAGTAAAGAGGATGCTCACCAAAACACACCTCTGAGTTTTGAATGTACATATCCATCGTGTGCAAATTAATTAACTCTCAGACCACTTATGTCCCTTGAAAAACCCGGATCAAGCACTTATCATTCTTAGGTGGCCCAGGGAATAGAGAATACAGAAAATATAGGGAGCCCAATCCGATCCAACTTTCCAGCGCTGAAGTAGCCACCCTGCATTTAATTGGGGGTGCAGCCAGGGAGACCTCAAAATAGGGGAACATTTGTTCTTTACCCTGAAGATGCATTGCAGCTACACCAGTGCTGGAAAGTTGGATCGGATTGGGTCCTTAGTGTTTGCAGAGAACAGGCTGCATTCCTGAATATCCTGGGTTCTCACTGAACGGTCCAGTGAAGTGCAGGTCTCTGTGTAGACAGATACCGACAGTCACTTACAATGGTCTTCCTGAAGGAAGTTATGCCTATCTCTCCACACCCCTCTCTGGCTCTCCAGATCCTCACGATCACCAAGACAGTATAAAGATTACAGCTGGCTTTTTCAGAGACTTGAGGGCAGTATGAAAGAGCTCTGCTCATTCTCTAGTTTCTGTTTCACTACCAGAGATAAAAGAAGTGCACACACCCGCAAAGCCCTATCTGACTACTATCGTAAGAGAAAAGAAAGAATGGAGCAGCAATACTATACACACTTCTCCTGGGAATTAGCCCCATTGAACATAATGGGACTTCACGGTAGACATGCCTAGGATTGAACTGTGTGTACTCTCAAACAACTCTCATATCACTTTCAGTTGTCAAATAGCTCTCATAGCACTTTCTGATAAACTGGTAAACTTTCTGATAAACTATACTTAGGGTGCAATCCTACCCAGCACCGGAATGGCAAGGCCGGCCGGCCAGCGCCATATCCTACGCTGGGTGGGGGGAGGCTGGAGCCTCCCATGGCAAGGAAACGTGCACTCCCTTACCATAGGGGAGGCTCCAGCCTCCCCTATGCGCTCCTTGGATCTGCGCCCACCAAATAGTGGGCGCAGATCTGAGGAGTCAGCGCAGCCCAAATTGGGGCCGCATGGCCTCCCAAATGGGCTTAGGATGTGGCCGTATGGCTGCTTCGCAAGCCCACCCACGTCCTGCCTTCCCCCCGCCCACATTCTCCCTCCCTTGCCAATCCCTGTGCCGCCCCATCATGGCGCCTCCCTCACGCCGGCCGGCTTTGCCTGATGCTAGGGAGGTGCTGCGCGAGCTCAACAGGACTGGCGCTGCCTGCAGCACGGGCCTTGTTGCCTTACTGCCAATGCAGGGGTGCCAATTATATCTGCTACTGTGGGCAGAAATCCCTTAGAAGAAACGGAGTAGCCTTCATAGTGAACAAGAGAGCAAGAACAGCAGTACTCGGGTATAACCTCAAAAATGATAGAATGATTTCAATTCGGATCCAAGGCAAACCTTTCAACATCACAGTAGTTCAAGCCTACGTCCCAATCACTGATGCTGAAGAGGAAGAAGCTGACTGTTTCAATGAAAACCTACAACACCTTCTAGAATTAACACCAAAAAAAGATGTCCTTCTCGTCATAGGGGATTGGAATGCTAAGGTAGGCAGTCAAGAGGTAATAGGAATTACAGGCAAGTTTGGTCTTGGAGTACAAAATGAAGCAGGGCAAAGACTGATAGAGTTTTGTT
Source organism: Lerista edwardsae (assembly GCA_029204185.1). NCBI lineage: Eukaryota > Metazoa > Chordata > Lepidosauria > Squamata > Scincidae > Lerista > Lerista edwardsae. The sequence goes on along the minus strand of JAJKFI010000001.1, from coordinate 51,044,591 downwards.
AGGAGAACACATTAGTCATAGCAAACACCCTTTTCCAGCCACACAAGCGGCGACTCTACACATGGACTTCACCAGATGGTCTACACCGAAATCAGATTGATTACATTCTTTGTAGCCAAAGTTCTATACAAGCAGTAAAAACAAGACCTGGAGCTGACTGTAGCTCAGATCATGAGCTTCTTATTGCAAAATTCAGGCTTAAACTGAAAAAAATAGGGAAAACCACTAGGCCACTAGGCCCTTCATGTATGACCTAAATCATATCCCATACGAATATACAGTAGAGGTGACAAATAGATTTAGGGGCTTAGATTTAGTAGAAAGAGTGCCTGAAAAACTTTGGATGGAGGTCTGCAACATTGTACAGGAGGCAGCAACTAGAACCATCCCAAAGAGAAAGAAATGCAAGAAGGCAAAGTCTGGTGAGGCTTTACAAATAGCTGAGGAAAGAAGGGAAGCCAAAAGCAAGGGAGAAAGGGAAAGATATACCCAACTGAATGCAGATTTCCAGAGAACAGCAAGGAGAGATAGAAAGGCCTTCCTAAATGAGCAATGCAAAGAAATAGAGGAAAACAATAGGATGGGAAAGACTAGAGATCTTTTCAAGAAAATTTGAGATATCAAAGGACAATTTCATGCTAAGATAGGCACGATAAAGGACAAGAACGGCAAGGACCTAACAGAAGCAGATGAGATTAAGAAGAAGTGGCAAGAATACACAGAGGAACTATATAAGGCTGATCTAAATGTGCCTGATAACCACAATGGTGCGGTCACTGAGCTTGAACCGGACATCCTGGAGTGTGATGTCAAGTGGGCTTTAGAAAGCATCACTAACAACAAAGCTAGTGAAGGTGACAACATTTCAGCTGAGTTACTCAAAATCTTAAAAAATTATGCTGTCAAAGTGCTGCACTCCATATGCCAGCAAATTTGGAAAACCCAGCAGTGGCCACAAGACTGGAAAAGATCAGTTTACATTCCAATCCCAAAGAAGGGCAATGCCAAAGATTGTTTGAACTACCGCACCATTGCACTCATTTCACATGCTAGCAAGATGATGCTCAAAATCCTACAAGCTAGGCTTCAGCAGTATGTGAATCGAGAACTACCAGAAGTGCAAGCTGGTTTTTGAAGAGTCAGAGGAACTAGAAATCAAATTGCCAATATTCGCTGGATCATGGAGAAAGCAAGAGAGTTCCAGAAAAACATCTACTTCTGTTTCATTGACTATGCCAAAGCCTTTGATTGTGTGGATCACAACAAGTTGTGGCAAGTTCTGGAACAGATGGGCATACCAGACCACCTTATCTGTCTTCTGAGAAACCTGTATGCGGGTCAGGAAGCAACAGTTAGAACTGGACATGGAACAGCAGACTGGTTTCAAATTGGGAAAGGAGTACAACAAGGCTGTATACTGTCACCCTGCTTGTTTAACTTATATGCAGAGTACATCATGAGGAAGGCAGGGCTGGATGACTCACAAGCTAGAATCAAGATTGCTGGGAGAAATATCAACAACCTCAGATATGCAGATGATACCACCCTAATGGCAGAAAGTGACGAAGACCTAAAGAACCTTCTGATGAGGGTGAAAGAGGAGAGTGCCAAAATTGGCTTGAAGCTCAACATTAAAAAAACTAAGATCATGGCCACCACTCCCATCACTTCCTGGCAAATAGAAGGGGAAGAAATGGAAGCAGTGACATACTTTATTTTCCTGGGCTCCAAGATCACTGCAGATGGTGACTGCAGCCATGAAATTATTAAAAGACGTTTACTTCTTGGGAGGAAAGCTATGGCGAACCTAGATAATTTAATAAAAAGCTGAGACATCACCTTGCCAACAAAGGTTTGCATAGTCAAAGCTATGGTTTTCCCGGTAGTCATGTATGGCTGTGAGAGCTGGACCATAAGGAAGGCAGAGCGCCGAAGAATAGATGCTTTCGAATTATGGTGTTGGAGAAGACTCTTGAGAGTCCCCTGGACTACAAGGAGACCCAATTGGTCAATCTTCCAGGAAGTCAAGCCTGATTGCTCCCTGGAAGGACAAATCCTGAAGCTGAAGCTCCAATACTTTGGCCACCTGATGAGAAGAGAGGACTCTTTAGAAAAGACCCTCATGCTGGGAAAGATGGAAGGCAAAAGGAGAAGGGGGCGGCAGAGGATGAGATGGTTAGATAGTGTCACCGAAGCAATGAACATGAAATTGGGCGAACTCCAGAAGCTAGTGGAGCACAGGGAGGCATGGTGTGTTGTGGTCCATGGGGTCGCAAAGAGTTGGACATGATTTAGCGACTGAACAACTACTACTGATGTTCATGAAAGACGAGGATAAAATTGACACTGTACCAGATCATCTGTCACTCTTTGCTCTCTATAAGGCGGTGGTCTTCAATCTTGTTAGTTCCGTGACTCCAATAAATAAATAACTGAAGTATGAGACTGGAACTCACCCCTAATCCCGCCTCCCTCCCGGGACCTGATCTGCCTCTGTTGCCACCCATCCCCTGCCCCTTCCTGTCCGTTTTTACCTGCCGCTTGCATCTTCACAACAACCCTGTGAGGCGACAGCCGAAGCAGGGCTGGCTTTAGGAGCTGTAGTGCAGACAGTAAGTAGAAGCTGTGCCAGATTAAATCGAGAACTCAGTTTTGATAAGGCGGTACCATTTTTGGAGCGGATCCAGGCCCTCTCTTGCACAGGCTTTGAAAGGGTGCCACGATCCCTAAATTAGACTTCACAATTCCATTGGGGTCCCAGCCCACAGGCTGAACACTGTTATAATGGACCTGAATGTGCACGGAGATCAGAATAATTGCTGCCTCTTATGTTATGAAACAGGGACCACATCATAATGGTGCATGCTGCATTCTGAGACCCTGTTCCACCAGACATGATCTCACCAAATTATTGCCCAAACCTAATGTGCAAAAACCCACATGGACATGAGCATTTCCCAGGGAATCACTGTGTGATTGGATGCAAAACCCACATGGTTTTCCCTATCTGTTAGTATTTTCCCACAGAACGAGCCCCTTTTCCTTTTTCATTCAAGGAATTTATTTATTTATTTATTTATTTATTTATTTATTTAACGAATTTATACCCTGCCATTCTCCCAGTCAGGGCACTCCAGGCAGCTTTCAAGATTAAAAACTTACAACAATGATAAAACAATAACACATTAAAAAAATGTCTCCAATCTTCCTCGCAGGTTTTGACTGCGTGGTTGCAAAGCTCACATGGTTGTCAGTTTCCATGAGTTTGATTTCTCGGAGGAGGTGAGACAGCCTAGACTCCCAGCAGAGCTGCAGAGCTCACCGTCTCCTTGGTTTTTGGCTTTAGCAGGCAGGCATCTGATCCCCCTCGCTTGTGGCAAGTCGGAAAGAAAAGCAAAAGCGCGGACCTTTTGACAGAATAGGATCAGTCCAGGACGGAGGAAATTGGTGTTCCAACTGTTCCAGCTACTCTTGGCAGCAACAAGATCCTTCTTTGCTGTCCAAAGAACCCTTTGTGTAGTGAGCACGAGGAGGAGTCAAGAACTTGCACAGACATTCAGCAGGAAGAGGCTGTCCAGATGGCTTGACCCCAAAATGACTGAAATGTGGACCAGTTCCACCGCATTTCAGAGGAGTTCAAGGACATGAGCTACTGGCGGGACCTTGGTGCAGGCAGGAGCAAAGCCATTGGACTTTGGAGGAACTGCAACATGGAGGAAGGCAATCGCCGTTCTGGGAACTTCAGCACAAGATGCCCTCCCAAAGAAAGGAAAAGGCTGACATTTTCAGACCTAGATGATTGAGTGGCAGCTGTATAAGTCCATTTAGAAGCACTGCAGTGATATTGGCCTAGTTCAGATGTTTCCGATGGTCTGCAGTAACATGTAGAGCAGCTGGTGGCATGTGAAACTGTCAAGGTCAGGTGGGAGTGCCAGCTGTGTGGGCCAGATTCAGGCAATCAGGAAAGCTCAAAAAGGGGCAACTACCACGCCTACATGGCAATGTCTCTATGTGCATGCCCAACAATGGGGCACCATCTTGTCTCCCTGTGCAAGCCCACTGGTGCCCTCTCATGCTCAGTTGGAAGGGGACCAAAGCATAGCTGAACCAGACCATTGTGGTTAGGAGTTCCAAGCCGCCAGAAGGTGCTTTACTTTTGGCAACTTGTCAGAGTGATGATCTGTGCTTACTTTCTAAACTGGAACCAGGGCTTTCCTAGCACACTCGTGGTTTTCCTTTAAAGCCCCACTCCCCAAGTTCAGAAGTGGGGGAACTGCAGTGACTAAAGCCTTGTTCATATGTTTTAAAAGTGTGTAGAAAAATGTGAGAAGGGGATCAGAAAGAGTGTGTCGGCAAGCCCGGCTCCAGTCCCGATGTGCTCTTGAAGCTCCATTCCCAACCCCATAAGAACCAACACTGTATCCAGGGCACAGTCTTCCCTCTGATCAGGGGCGTAGCTAATGAAGGGTGCAGAGGGTGCAATTGCACTGGGCAACAGGTTTTTTGGGGGGGGCAACAAGCTGAGCTTGACATTAGTGGCCAAAATTGTGAAAACCTTGGTATGTATGAATAATACCATCATTATATATCATTGTAAAGGTAATTTAATGCAGAATGCAATGAAACAAACCACAGAGTAATATCTTTACTCTTATCAAATGTTATGGCCAAAAACCCCAGAGAAAATGAAAATGCAACTGTGATGCCATGTCCTGTGGTGATGTCACTTCAGGGGCAACATTTTGCCCTCTGCACTGAGCTACACTTTCATTAGCTACGCCCCTGCCTGTGAAGAAAAAGTGGGTGGCATCTCAACCCAGCTACAGAATCTGCTGCTGCAGACAATGCTGTACTAATGGATGCTGCTGAGGGGGGCAGGACTCAGGAGCCAGTTGGCCGGGGCAGGGCTTGCCAGTGTGCTTGTTGTTGTGTTCCCCCTCCAATCTTTTCTATAGATTAACACCTGGACAAAGCTTCAGTAATCAGGAGATCTACCCTCTACATACTTCGGCGCTATAAACATCCCTCTTGCGGCTCTCAGACACCTGAAGTTTATCATATGTGGCTCTTACGTTAAGCACGTTTGGCCAACCCTGTGCTGTAGCCTTGCATGTTTCTGGTCCTGAAGCCAAATTCCAGGATGGACCCCTGGCGACTAGTCTCTGAAACTGAAAAACCACGAATACACACTCTTCGAAAGGGTCAGAGAAACTAGATGAGCAGACTAGAGGGAAGGCCAGATTATTTTTAAAGATGGAAGTGAATGCATATTGTTCCACTCTTGGAAAGAGAGTTTGCTTTCGCTGGAGTCAGGTGCCCATCAGACAGTTCACTGCTGGTTATCACTGGAGGTACAATAGCACTGTTATATTCTCAATATCAGAACAAGCTCACACTCATTCAGTACCTACATGTGTCTCATAGAAGGAAGCTCAGTTGATATGGAAGTGTTAGGGATACCTTTTCCTACTTAGGATGACAGTGGAAATAATTTCTCATATGGAGGGGGTGAGAAGTCCTGGCAAGCCTCTTCTTTCGGTGTCTCTTCAAGACCCTCTGCTGTCCTGGAAAGGGGAAGAAAAGGCTTCATAAAGTGCATCCATTAGAACGGTGAGAAGCAAACAAAGCAGGAGACTAAGAAAAGCAGGTCAGTGAAGACTATTGCAAGCCAATGTCATGAGTGTGCGGTTTCCATGCTAGTCCCAAATTACCAGAGCATGATGCGGACCGGTACAGAACTAAAATGGGAGGCAGCCATGTGCACATGCGCACCAATGCCAGTGCTGGTGCAAGGCCATCATCTGCCTCACAGTGCATCAGGTGCTATTGCTAACATCTGTACTGAGGGTTCAGTGTTGGCCCATCTAGGCTAGCCCCAGCGGCGTCATGCAGCCGGAACACTGGGCGGGAGGAACGGGTGAGTGGCAGCCCGCCCACCGGGGGCGGGGAAGACGGCGAAACGGTCCGGAACACAACGGGCGGGCTGCCGCTCACCCGTTCCTCCCGCCCAGTGTTCCGGCTGCATGACGCCGCTGGTTAGCCCTCTGACGGGCATGGGCCCTCCCCCAGTGCTGACCTTTAGACCGACCTCTGACACCACCCCTGATGTGGACTGTGGAGGTTGGATGTGCCCTGAGTTCATGTTTGCCTCCCCATCCCCACCGCGTGGAAAGGGCAAACGAAGTGTCTTCATTGTACAAACGACTGCTTTTGTGTAAACCTTCCTAGGGTTGAGGAGGCACAAATGCAACAAGGAATGCCACAACTGCTAGCAGCTGAGCTACTTTCATCATTACCAGCAAAAATAAATGCATGCTTGGCTGCCACTGTTGCTGAATTTCCAGCTGTGCAGAGATTTACGTTCGCCAATAAATAACTTTTTGACCTAGAAGCCCAGTGTGCAATCCTAACCTGGAGTTAGGCCTGCACAAGTCCCTTGTGCTGGCCCAGGAGTGTTGCAAATGCACCGTAAAGTGTGTTCGGACCACTCTCGTAGTCAGGGAGGCTGGTGCACAAATGTGCGCTGCTGGCCTCCTTGACTCAGAGAGTGTTGCAAACACATTTTACGGTGCATTTGCAGTGCTCCTGGGCTGGCACAAGTCCCTTGTGCCAGCCTAGCTCCAGGTTAGGATTGCACCCCCAATTGCTATCACTGCAAGTATATCTGGCTACAGTGACTCAATGCTAACGGAAATGTATTCTGAACATGCTCAGAGGCACCATCTCCTTTCTATTATTTACTATGTTCCTGGCATTAGAAATATATTCTCAAACTGAAAACAGGTAAAGCTCTGGTTACAATATTTATTTCTTATGTATTTATTTAAGAGATTTATATCCTGCCTTTCCTCTGCCAAGGCAGATGCCCAAGGCGGCTTACAATTATTGGAGAGGGAAAAAACAAAAAGTACATTACATAAAAATAATAAAGCAATAAAATAAGCAATAAAAACAAATAAAAACAGGGTAAAAAGAAATGGATTGGAGGGGGCAATATGAGAATTGTATCTTGATAAATCCATGCATAATGCTACTTTGACAAAATGAGAGCGACTCTGAATCAAAAATAATACAAATGTGACATCCATAGGGAATGCTGTTCTTAGCTGACAAAAACAACACATGGAAGAGTAAAACTGCTCATGAGTGTCAGTTCATTAATTAACTGGAACAGCAATATTCATGAGCCAATTGGAGCTGGTGCTTCAGGCAAAGCTCTGATTTAAGGTCAGTAATTGAAATTCCGCCTTGGCGTCATTCATACTGCAATCTGGTGTTTGTCGGAAGCTGTACAATTTAGACATTTTCATCATTGCAACATGAATGTACCTTTCACTTCTGGTGTCCACTGCAAGACAAGCAGAGAGGTTTTCATCACCTGCAAAAGCGAGGTTATCCAGGGGGAAGACATTGCAATAATACGGAGGATTGGAACCAGGAATTCCTGGCTCAGGGAATGGAGGAACTTGAGAATGACTGAGCAGCTGGTGAAAATGAGCCGGGTTCGTCCCAACAACCTCCTGGATAGGATACGAAGGAATATACTGGACTACGGTAGTACCATGGAAGGTTATTGGCTGGCTAATTCCAGTGAAAACAAAGGACGGCCCACTGGCACCCTGGTCCACCTCGGATGGTCTTTCTTCACTTTGATTGCCAGCCACGCAGGCCGGCATTTTAAATTTGCACCCAGCGATCAGTAAAAAGGTCACGCCGACTGACAGCAGGATCGGGCCGAGCAACTGAGTCCATTCCAAGTGAGCCATGCCTCCATATTCTGCCCAGCCCATCGCTGTGAAAGTAATTCCAACGAGCCCCAAAAAGACACCGCAGAAAACTAACGTGGCCCCCGCTTTGTCCTGGTCAGACACCAGGAGTTCTGCGCCGCTCAGCTGTCGAGGAGTGACGGAAAAGACACTGACGGAGAGATCTTCCGCACGGCTGCTGCGCCCAGCCATCGCTGCACTCTCGGTGTGGAACGGCTCGACTGCGAAGGTGCTTGGAGGAGCTCGCCAAGTTGAAGGTTCACAGGAGTTACGTAAGAACTTTGTGTATCGTTAACAGAGAAGTCATGTGAAGGCGTCGACTTTGCTGGGGAGAAGAACAGTCTGGGAAGTGAAGCTTGAAGGCTTGCCTCAAGGCGTTGGGTGGCCTCAGTGCCCTCTTTCAATGCTGTCTCCACAACTGTTTTATATGCTCTGGTGGGCTATTGGTGTCCTCACTGATAGGCCGTAAGCAGTGGTGTCATTCAAATGATTTAGGAACAGGAACTCACTTTTGATTGGCTTGTTGGGAACCCGGAACCAGCCACGGAGCCCGTTAGGATCTGGAACACCCGTTCTGGTCCGTTCCCCCTGAATGACATCACTGGCCGTAAGGCACGTTTGCACATTTGGAGAGCCAGCAGCATGGCAGGGAGGCCTACACCGCCTGGCCCAGCTTGCATCCAGCCTGAAGGCCACTGGCGGACGGGTGGTGGGAGGAGGTCTGAAGGCAGAGAGGGGATTTTTGATGCAGATGGTGGAAAGGGGTGGATCAGGGTAAATCAGGCCTGGGAACTGGTGGGATTGGCAATGGCCTCCTCTGCCATATCCTAAACCGGCGATGGCGAACCTTTTGGGCTTGGGGTATCAAAACATTGGAAGATGCTAAACTTGACTCTGCTGGTGTGTCAAACCGCCCTCAACAGATTATTATTTATATTAATTTATTTAAACAAAAACTACAGTCCAATCATGTGTGGTGCGTTGTATTATATAAACACCAAATAATTACAAGAATGCAAAATGAGTAAAACAAATTCAGTTTTTGTCAGGCGTTGGTGAATGCTGGTGTGTCACCCCAAACGTTGCGTGTCATAGGTTTGCCATCACTGTCCTAAACCCTGCCCCAGGCCTCCCAGTGTTACACTGGGCTGCTTGACTTCAGCCCGCCAAATATCTGGCAGAGTTCTAAGTAGCTCCATAGGACAGGCTGGGACATTACTTAGGGTAAGCGGAGAAATATCCCCTTCTCCCAGGCTGTAGGAGACCCCCAGCCTTTCCTACACTGCAGTGGATGCAGCGGAGGCGATGTGGCCCAGCTGCGCCAGTACAGCTTAGCATTGGGGTGCGCTCTCTCTCTCTCTCTCTCTCTCTCTCTCTCTCTCTCTCTCTCTCTC
>JAJKFI010000001.1:50898179-51032130 GCA_029204185.1 Lerista edwardsae | reverse complement strand
ACACACACACACACACACACACACACACACACACACACACACACACACACACTGCACCCCATGTTCCATTAAAATTGGTTCCGTTTTGGAGCCTTTTTTCAGGGTTATGTCAACAGAGGGATCTGTTTTCTATTGTAGCTTTGGTTTTGTGGAATTAATGCCAAACACACACATGTTGCTCCACCTGCCCCATATCTACAGATCTGCCCCCGCCCCCCGTGCCCATTAATGTACATGCATACGAGTTCCGTTCCAGACACACACACGCACGCATGCGCACACACGCACACATTTGGGGATACCTGAAACCGTGGATACTGTAGATGCCTTTTTTAAAGATAGGGAAACATCAGTGGTTTTGCTGCAACAGGGTAAAAATAAAAAAGAGATTTGTTTAATGTTCCCCTATCTTTTTAATTGGCGTCCCAGTATACATGGTCCGGGGCTCACGATGGCAGGCTGTGATGTCCATCATTGTAAGCCCTGGATAGGATTGGAAAGAATGCAAAATATTACATGAATGTGACGTACTCTATTTGGATACCATGGACTGACAGCCCTGGGGACTCCACTAGGAGTGCTGACTGGGAAGTGTTTTGAAAAGGCATTCAAAATCAAGGGAAGAGGGTAAGCTCCTTACTAAGAATGTGTGCTTCCTGAGCTATTTTCAACAGATATTTCTTAAGCCTGCAAGTGACATCATGGAAGATGTTGTTGCTGTCCAAAGGAAATTAGGATGCTCTGCTCAAATCACAAGAATTACTCATTCAGCCTTCATATTGCAGCCAATCTTTTCAAGGTGTTCGTAGCATCTTTCACTCCAAGTCTTTGGCAATCGCTGGTTTGTAGATGAGCAAATAACAGGTTTCAAAAATAGAGGGCAACCTCACAGAAGAGGCCAAGTGAAAAATAAATGGGTCCAGTTGGTATAAGCCCTGGACTATGATTTATACTAACCGTGATTCCCATGAAATCAGTAATTACCACAGTTGAAAGGGTTAGAGCATTAACACTCTTCAGCTTTGACTTAGAGCTCTTAGCTGCCAGCTAAAACTGATTTTTCAGCGGGATTATTATGTAATGACCGTAAGTGTTCCGAATTAGGCAGCAAAGCGTTTGTCAGTATAGTAGACATGTAACAGATTTTGCTTTCTACAGCAAAGCATTTCCTCAGACTGTATACCTAAACAAATATAAGTAGTGGCTGTTCAGTTCATACTTTTCAGAGAATTTTTAAAAAATGCATGGCACTACTTTGTGGTTGTCACTTTGGTGCAGTTTTGACACTTGGTTTGGTGCAGTTTTGACATTTGGATGATGCAGATCAAAATACACACATGAAACGCAGCACAAGACCAGCATTTTGCTTGAACGCCTACTGCTGAAAACAGCTATAATTAGGCCTCCGAGCTAAACTAGAAGCAGCTTCTGCAGCTTGTAAAAAGAAATCTGCAGGATCAGATCAAAGGTTCGGATAGTCCAGCATCTTGCTCCTCTAGGTCAGCCAGCCTTATGCTTCCAGGACGTGCACAAATAGGGCGTGAAAGCCACAGTCCTCATAACTGCTTAACCCCAGCAACTGATTATGGAGGTTTCATTGATTTATGGTGGGTAATAGTTGTTGATCGATCAATTCTCCAATGAACCCGTCTAATCTTTTTTAAAAGCCATTTAAAGTGATGGACACCACAACATTTTGCAGTAGTTAATTCATACATACATGACACGTTAGTTATGTGTCAAGGGAAGAAGTGTTTTATTTTCTCTGTCCTGAACCTACTGCCAAGCAATTTCATTGGGTGATCCCAATTCAAGTGATTTCAAGTGAACAAAACACTTTTATCCACTCTAGCCACACAATTTACATGGCCATCTGCTCAACAACCAGAAAGGAGAGAAATAACCATTATAAAGCAGAGGTACATAAAGCAAGGCTAGGACTATCAGTGGCATAGCTACCTATGGGGTGGGGTGCAGCGCCCCAGGTGCCATCTTCAGGGGGGTGTCACCACTGAACCCCAAATTCCAAAAATGGCACATTTACAGAATAATATGGTCATGCTGTATACCGTTGGATGCAGATTTCCACCCAGAATTCAATGAAAAAAACGGAGTGTAATATAAATTCTATAAAAAGTTATGGCCAAAAAAGTACAAACCGAAAATATAATTTTTGAACAAATCGCGATTTTGAAAATTGCGGTTTTAAGGAATAATACCATCATGCTGTACACTGTTGGATGAGGAATTTCACCAGGAATTCAAGGAACCCTCTCCCCCCCCCCAGAGTGTAATACCTTAATGCTAGCAAACGTTATGGTGAAAAAACAAAAAAAAATTGCCATGGGGTGTGTGTGTGTAAAAAAATTAAGTAGCCCTGGGTGCAAAATGTCCTATTTACGCCACTGGACTTTATTGCAAGGAAAAGAAGGCTGCTAAGAAATGTGTGTCTAAAACATTTGATAAATGTACCACAGGAAATCATTGTGTTTATTGATTCTCTGTACCCTGTGAGCAACAGCCAATGCATTGGGGCACAGAAATGCTGAATGAAATGGTGTCAAAATAAAATTTTTTATCTTTTATCAAACTTTACTGAGAAAGCATGTGGGATCTGTGTGTGATGTGGGTTGGAATTAGCCATGTGCCTCTCATAATACGTTAGATCAGAGATAGGGAACCTTTTTATTTTGGAAGGCCACATTAAGTTAGCTGTAATCTAATAAAGGCCGCATTCAAGAAAGTTCAATTAGATTTTATACTTCTAAATGTACATTATTTTGTAAAAAAAAAAAAAAAACCCCAACTACTATGTATTAACTTAAAAAAATGTTAATTCTACAGGTAACTAACCTTTTAATGACTTTGTTGTGACTGCTTTTTGTTGGAAAGCACTTGAATATTTGGTTGCAACAGAGATCCGCAGTTTCACCTGATCCTCTAGATCACTGTTCTTTAAACTTGGTGGGTTGCAGAAAGTTGGGAGCAGCCATGGTGGAAGCTGCAGATCTTACTCTTGCTATATTTGTTTTGTGTTAACAGTTTGAATTTTCAAGTGAGAGTTTTTAAAATTTTGCTTTTAGTTCAGTGCATTTACATGATATTTTGTTCTAATCTTGCTTTCTATCAGGAATGTTTCATGGTTGTGCAATTGCTGCTGTCCAAGAATGCCAGTTTGCATTCCAAGAGTGTCATTTTATTATGTTACTATGACAGTACTTCCTGCTTGATGATGTCACTTCCTGCTACAATGTCACATCCAGGTTAATGACATCACTTCTGGTGCGTCCCAACAAGAGTGCCATTCTAAAAAGTGGGTTCTGGTCTAAAATGTTAGAACTACTACTCTAGATGGTATCTGTCATTTGTGACTTTAAGGGCTTCTTGATTTGGGTTAGCAGAGGAATGTAGATTCACAGCAATAGGTGATTTCCAAGTGCTTGATGGTGCGGAGCAGCAGCAGCCAAGAGCCCACGACTGGGTGCTGCTGCAGGGCGAAGTGGGAGGCGCCATCGCCCGCCGGGGCCCATTTCCCTGGTGGCTGCCCCAAGGCCAGTAGCAGCCTCAGCCTTTGCACCCATGTCCCCGGTGGGCTGCTCTTTTGCGCCTTGCTATTTTAAATACTATCATTTTAAGAGTAAAATAAAAATAATGAAAGACGAACAAAACCATATTAATAAAAATAAAAGGATTTGTTCAGCAACGTTTGGATGCACTCCAAAGGCCGCAGGTTCAAATCAAGACTTAATTAAATGGCCTAGAAGGCCGCAGGTTCCTGTGTTAGGCGTTAGGTCCTTATTATAGTAGGCTGAAGCTTTTCATTGACCACACCAATTCAAGATTATAGACAGCACACATCCTGCATATTTAGTACCACAATATTTAATACATTTAAATCTCACATTTACAATTTAATACTGTAGGAATAAACTTAACACTCTTAGGTGTCCAGTGGCTAAACTTTAGAGACAGTGGCGGACTCTGCTTTGGGGTATTCCAAACTCATTCAACAGTGGTGTCAGTTTGAGAGGTTTGGGGTCTTCCCTCTCTTGACGATGTCTCTGGACGTTTCCCCACAGCAATTGGTCTTGGGTTGTTGTCGGATTTTGCCAGCTATGGACATCTTGTCTTGATGAAGAAGCCTCCTGTAGCCTCCTCTGCGGTTTAGCCTTCCGGGCTTTTTTTTGCTGGCTGCGAAGGGTGACCCACGGTCCCTAAATCCTCCTCCTAACATCTTCACCTCCCCTCCCACGGTTCATTCTCCCCTGTCATTTATACATTTCCTTCCCCCTCCGTGCTGCTTGAGCTGTGGGTATTTCTTACAACTGCAGATAAGTGGATGGCAATGGATTAGCTGAGCGTTGCAGGGAGAGGAAGGCAGAGCACATTCATTATTTATAGCTGCTTCTTTTGTCTGATATTTCTGAGGGAAAACAGAGAGTGGAGACAGTCTCAGAAGGTGAATCACGCACTTTCATGGTACACAGCAGCTATTGTCTCTTCAGGCAACTGGGCCTGACGCACTGAAGTGCTATGCTCTGCAAAATAATAATGAAAAAGTACATATTGGCATATTTTCATACACCAAAAGGATATATTTATATTTCACAGGGGTATAGTCAATTCCAGATTCCCCAATTCCAACTAGGAGAGTCCAAAGATTTGTACATTGTGAATTTGCAACATGATTGCCACGTGTATTCTTTGTCTATATCTCCCCTGTGAGAATGGAGCCGTGATTATTTTATCATATGGCAAGAAGCTGAGCATGGAGTGATTATTATTTTATCGTATTTTATCGTATTATATTCATCAATATCATATCATGATAATTTTATCATATGGCAGGAAGCTGATCAAGGAGTGGATAATCCTGCATTGTGTCAATGCAATAAAAGAAAGAGGGTGCCATTTTCTTAAGGGCACATGAAGGATAAATGCAAGTCCCCACACAGAGGCAATGACATCTGTGAAGGATCTATAAGGAGAGGCCCGAATTGTCTCAGGGGAGGCAGACACTTCAGGGATTCCATTCTGGGGATCTGCAAACAAAGGCATTTACGACATAGGCATTTAAGGACAACAGGAGCTGAGCTCAGTGGGAGAGCAAATGCTTTGTAGGCAGAAGGTCCCAGGTTCAATCCCTGACATCTTTAGGTAGGCTGGGGAACAAAAACACCCTGTCCCAAGCAGTGCTTACCGTTCCATGCAAACACAGCTCCATTTTCAAGCAGAACTGGTAGCAGGGACACTCTGGGCAGTAGTGTCTATGGCCAGTGTCCAGCTGCACAGCCTGCTGGGACATCCAGGCATAGATGCAGCAGTCCAGAGCATCTGTGCCACCAATTCTGCTTGAAAATGGAGCGGCCCTTGCACAGAACAGCAAACATTGCTCACACAGGGGAATGGTTTTTCCAAACCCTGGATCCAGCCCGCAGGCCGGGGTTTGGAGACCCCTGATCTAAAACATCCAATGGAATTTATGAGATTATGAACTTGATTTGTTACGCTATGGTTTGCATTCAAATTCTACCTTTCCTCCAAGGGGCTAAACATCTCCCTTCCAGGCACCGACCTGACCTAGATCTGCTTAGCTTCAGTGACGTTCCTCTATCATGCACCTGCAGATTTTTCTGTCATGCACCCCTTCTGGTGGGAGTCCGCTGCCTGGGTTTTAAAAATTTCCTTCAGCTTCAACAGACAATCACCAATTATACTCGGAGACGGAGCTGAGGAAGAGGTCCTTCTTCTCAAAACTGAATTAAATATGAATGGTTGAAAAGCTGAATGGTGAACAGTGTCAATTAAAAAAATGGCACACAGTCAATTCCTCAACTGTGACATGACTCAACTGTCTTTCTTTTCCTCTTTCACACTCAACGACTTTTAAAATTTCATTTCTTCTCCTGTCAGCCACATAAGATTTGCATCCTCCTTGAAAAATTGAACTTTTTTCCAAACCACCATTCAAACTTGAGCTCTCTCTTTGGTTTACTGGGATGCTCTTTACTTTGAAAGGTAAAAGATTATACCTATTTTAAGAATGCCAAGGCCCAACTTAGATGTGATATGGGAATAGCAGCTGTGGTGAGAGAACTTGGAGAAGGTCCTCAGCCTGCGGGAGGAAGGGCCACCCTTTCCTTTCTACTGTTGCATTGGCTTCTGACTTCATCATCCTCAGTCCAAGCTCCTCTAGGCTGTAGCGGGGGATGGGTAAAGGCATACCAAACAAGCTTTTTTCTTCCTCCCCAACAACAACTTTCAGGGGATGATTTAAACTGGGGGAATGGTGCCAGGTTGGGGTGAGGGGATTCTGTCTCCCAGCACCATGTTTCTTACACAACCTGCCCTTTCAGTTCATTTTAAGTGTAAAATAAGACATTGGAAGCAGTGGCGTTCCTAGACGGGGGCAAAACGCTACATTTTGCAGGCGCCTGAGCTCCTGTGTAACGCAGCCTCTCCCCCTTGCCTCCAGACATTTGTGGCTTTGAGAGCTGGCTCGGAGGCTTTTCTCTCTGAGCCCCAAATGGCTCTGGAGGTGAAGGGGAGGGGCCACATTACACAGGAGTTCAGGCTCCTGCAAAACTTTGCATTTTGCCACCCCCTCTAGAAATGCCACTGACTGGGAGTCCAGTCCCAGTCCATTTTTATTTTGTGGATGTTTATTTTAGCCCTTACTTGAGTACAGTTCATAGATCTACTGCTCCACATACGCAGATGAATGTACGTATTAAATTTAATACATAGACAATAAAAACAACCTTACCAGTTGATAAAAGTGCTGTGGTACGGTGGAGGATTTTCATTTAAGGGCAAATCACTTGTACCAAACCTGGGAGTAATTGTTTGCAATGGAGGGTCAGCAAAATAAGGTGGCGGTGGAGGTGGAAACACCATGACAGTATCACCTATGAAAGAAAACTCAGGCTTCAAAACAAATTACTGCTGTCTTTGGATCAATAGCTGAGACATTCCTACTATACTTGTAATGTGTATTTCAATAGGAAGGATCATATTCTTGGCATCAGACCACACCAGCACATGCACAAAATCCTGTCAGTCTTTTCCTGCGGTATTGTAGGCGAATAATTACAATGCTTGCTGTCATTTATTAATAGGCAGAATACTGTGGATAATAAACACAGAAAAAGTTCTGACTGAAGAAATTACATCCCTTTGGTGCCTACTACAGAGTCTGCAGGAGACAAATGGAAGAAAAAAATGACAGAAACCTGTCAGTACTTCCATTTTTCCCTCAGGCAGTATTCTCCCTCTTTAGCCTCCAAAACATTTTGGTGAATAAAAGGTTTATTCCTGTTACCATACTTAATAAGCCACTACTTCAGCATCAGTCTCAGTTCATGTTCCTTCCTTTGTGACTTTTATAGCAAAGAAGGAACACACTTCTGCCTGATAGAGATATTTACTCAAAATCTCTTCAGACATCAATCTGGCTTTTTTTCCTTTTAAAATGTCATAGTCAAGTAGTGTTCTGTGCTTTCCCTCTACTCCTCATGCTATGGTAGTGGCACAGTTGTCAACCCCTCATTTCTCCTTTTAAGAAGCAGATTATAACCGGTGTGACAGGGGCTGGCAGGCAAGTTTTCATAACTAGTTTTCTCTACGACTGGCCATGTGGTTGTTTACTGTCACTGATTTTGACTGCGTGACTATTTCCCCCCTACCCCATCATACTCACTTCTCCCCTGCTGCTAAACATAAATGCACAAACACTGAAGTTCAGGGGCATAATGTGCCTTCCCTGCGTTAGGGGCAAGGCATGTGTTGTGCCCCCCATGCATGACATCTTGATGCCCCACATTATGATGTCACATGTGCGACCTCATTGCTGCAGAACTGGATGATTTCAAAATTGCCCAGGCCGCGGCAGCGAATTCATGAGGCGCTTCCATCCACTTCCTAGCTTGGGAACTCACTGATGCAGCTCTGACTATTTTGTCAAGGCTGCCGCAAGTGTGCGCACCAGATGCTCCCACCCACTTCCAGGGAAGAGGGCGGTGGTGCATGGGCTCGCTGCTGCAGCTTAGACAAAATTGTCCAGGCCCTGAAAGCGTGCTCGCGAGGCACTCGAAGGCGGGGCTTCGGTGCGTCACTCCCTGGCTTCAGTTAAAGTCAGGGGAGGTGCCCCGAGGCTGGCAGAGCCCCTCCTCCAAGGAGTACGACTGTGTTCTCCACAGGGGTGGGATGCTGCTGGCCTCAATTCTTAGGGGCACTAAATCTTGTGCCCCTAAAAATTTTGCACCCAGGGCAACAGCCCCCCTTGGCCCGCCCACGCTACACCTCTAGTAAAGTTTATTTTAAAATGCCTATATGTCTAGACCTGCAAATGGGGTGCCCCCACTGACAAGACGATCTAGAATGCTGTTACAACCATTTCATCTGTCAGCCAACACAGAGAATCCACAGTCTGTGGGACCATTCGTGAAGCTAACATAAGAGTGGTATCAATTTGTTTGTTAAATCACATTGATTGTAAACGTTGATGATGGGTGACTACATCCCTGGAAGGACAGAGCTAATTAAAGGATAAAATGGCACCCAGTAATTAAGCTAATATTATATTCAATTTTACTAGTTACATAATGATGGTCTGTGTGGTACAAAATGAAAGGTACTGATGCTACATAGTACAATCTTGTATCAGGAATTGGTTTTGGTTCAAAGTGCAAAAAAAAAACCCAGTATTATTGAATTTGCAATCCTAACCAACTGTCTAGCAAGGGCAAGTTGTAAGGGCAATGCAGGGGTAAGGGCACTGCAGCTCCCAAGTAAGGGAAAAAAATTCCCTTACCTTGAGGAGGCCTCCAGGACTACTACTCCACTGCAGGATGCAGCACATGCCGCATTGGCACAGCTATGACATGCTGGAAAGGTGGTTAGAATTGTGCCCTTAGTAATTAAATGCTGCAATTATCTGTTACACATAAGTGACAGAGCCACTAGATATCTTCTCCCCACCCTCTTTAGTTGATGACATTCTAGGCTATATTTTATGTTTTTGTAGATATAAATGCACAAAGTGTTTCATAACCCAATTTTAACATAATGAAACAAGCACAGGAATGCCTGTATAGTTAAGGTGAGGGGGTTTCTCTTTTGGACATTAGAAAGTCTGAACACTATTCAACATAGCCAACATTATCTGGTCACTATGAAGTTAGGCACTCTATCTTGGTTATAGAGTTAAAAACATTCCAGAAAAATCCTATTTAAAACGGCTGAATAACAGCTTTAAAATATTGCTTTTAATCAGATGTGCCACACTGTTCACAACCTTTTTTTCTTCCACCACCACCCCTGGTCACCACTTCAGCATATTTTCAACGTCCTCTTTTGGCAGTTTAGATTATGTCAAAAATTCCAGGCAATCACAAAAGTCTGGCCCTCCCCTGTTGTATAATTCGAAAGTTATGAGATGCCAATGTCCCATTTCTATCACCCATTTAACCAAGGGTGCCAACTCACGTCACTATCTACTCTGTAGGTGAGGCATACTGCCTTGCTTTTCTCTTACTTTTGCTGACAGTCTCATTGCTGGGGCAAAGCACAAGAAGTGCATGGAACATAAAGCCAAGTCGCTATCGTCCTTCATCAGAGGTATCCAACTCATTCTTGAATCCAGTGAAATTCACTGCTCAAAGTTCAGCTGTCCCTACAAAATCTAACCCACCCAAAGACAAATTCTGCTGTGCCCAATGTCCTTCTCCACACCATCTGGCTACATAGTCCCTCAGAGAGTACATAAGAACATAAGAAGAGCCCTGCTGGATCAGGCCAAAGGCCCATCTAGTCCAGCTTCCTGTATCCCACAGCGGCCCACCAGGTGCCCCAGGGAGGCATGAGACAACAAGATGCTTGCATCCCGTTGCCACTCCCCTGCACCCGGTACCAGTAGCCCACCACCTTTGTAAGGAGGTTGCACAATCCATCATTGCCTATAGCCCACGATGGACCTTTCCTCCAGAAATCTGTCCAATCCCCTCTTAAAGGCATCAAGACCAGATGCCATCACCACCTCCTGTGGCAAAGAGTTCCACAGTGTTCCTTCCCTGCCCCCAATTCCAAAATGCTGCTGCTCCCTTCTAAGCCACCCTTCCCACACCAGTGCTGAGCTGGAACAGGAACACCTGTGTGACTCCTGATGGACTGCTACCTTGCATGGCCTACTAGGAAGAGACACCCCCCCCCCCGAGCATCCACTGACCTACTGTCACTTGAAATGATTCAGGGCTCAGCTGCTCTTCTTCATTGACAGAAACCTCTTGGATGAGATTTAAGGTTTGTTTCTTTTTTATGTGAGCGATCACGAAGAAACACAGTCCAATCAGCACAATCAACGGGCCCATGGTTTGAACGGAGTGGAAGCCACAGTCCTGGGGTTCGTTCTCAGACATGTTGCTCGCATTCAACTGCTGGTAGTGCCACCCTGGGCTACAGCCAGGAATCCAAATGCCCAGGACACTAATGAGCATCCCGCTCGTTAAAAACAGAAAACCGAAGACGAGGAACTGAGCAAACTGGCAGTTTCCTCGGCAGAAAACAAAGCCGTATATCTGGTCATCTTGCAGCTGCACCTCTCGGAGGTAGCCCTTCGCTCTCGACTGGGCCAGGATTATACAAACCAGTCCAACAACCGCAAGGAGAGGCCCAATGATTTTAAGGGCTCCTTTGCAGTCCCCAAAGGCTCCGCTGGGGCAGGTCTGCAAAACAAACATTGAAAGCAGAAACCCGGCACATAGCAGTGTGATGCCAAAAACAAAAAGGAAAGAGATAAGTTTCCGAGGATGTCCAGTGTCTCCTCCTCCTCCATGCGCAGAACCAGGGACTGAATACATTGTTTACAATCCCTCTTCCACCCACAGAGGGAGTTTTCTTCTATGGAGATGAGAACATGCCACTTCAGAGAGCCTGGGCGGGGGAGAGAGAAAAGGCATGATGGTGATTATTAAACCAGAAGGTTAAAACATAGTATATAGAGAAGTGGTTCTCAAACTTTTTAGCACCGTGACCCACTTTTTAGAATGACTTATCTGTCCAGGACCCACTAGAACAGTGGTCAGGGAACAGGGGTAAATTACCCCAAATGGGGTAAAAATGAAATTCCTGGGGGTAATGGACGGCAGCTGGGCATGCATATGAATCTAAGTGATTCCCTGCCAAGACTTGTTCCTCCGCGCGCCCGCTGTCTGCACCTCCGTCTCTCTCTTTAAACTCGGGTGACAAGCCCTGCAGCGTGCTCTGTGCTCTGATCAGCGCGGGGGGGGGGGGGGCCGGGTTGACACACCAGCAGAGCTGAGTTACGAATTTTCCAAATTTCTGACACACCAAGCCCAAAAGGTTCGCCATCACTGTTCTATCTGTATGCCCGGCTGTGTGTGTTACAGTACTGTAGTGTACAAGGACCTGACGCAGTGCAGTGTGTCAGGCCCTTGTGTATAACATGTTTCCCTGCGTGATGCCCCGGGCCCCGCCTTCAAGTCCGCCCGCTTCTTCAGTAGAGTCGACTAGTTGCTGCGCCATTGAGAGAGACAGGACAGTGCCTCTCCTGAGAGGACACCTATCTTCCACTGGTAGTTTTAGTAAGTACCTGTATTAAAAATCAAATCAAGGGGGTAACGTCAGTGTATCTAAATATATTTTGGGGTAAAAGGTAAAAAAGTTCCCTGACCCCTGCACTAGAAGCAGTGGTGTCATCTACAAACAAGGAACGGGAAAGCTGGGCGGGACTTGGGCGGGACTTCCGTGTGATTGGCAGCCCGCCCGTTTTGCTGCCCCTGGTTTGCGCGCCCCACCGCTGCTCGCCCAGGCTCCGGCACGCCCCCCACCCATTTCCCCCGGCGAGCCGGCACCACCACCCCCCGAGGCCTGGGCAGCCACGGAACGGGATGGGCAGGCAGCCAATCACGCGGAAGTCCAGCCCAGCGTTCCCATTCCTTGTTTGTAGATGACACCACTGACTGGAAGTGATGTTATGGCTGGAAGTGGAGTCATTGTGATAACAGAACCTGCTGCTTTCCTGAGAATGTAGCAAGAAGTTGGGTGATTTATCAGCCATTTTCCATTAGAAAAGTGAATCAGAAAGAAAAAAGCTGATTTACAACCGTGACACAAGCAAAACAATCACACAGCTCTCTTCCTTTCCAGCATCCAATCTTCCCATATTTTCAATATGGCTGCTCTAGATGCTTTGGGACCCACCTGAAATTGGCTCGCGACCTACTGATGGGTCCCAGCCTACAGTTTGGGAACCACTGGTATAGTGACTGATCACTGACTTCCATTCCCATCCAGCAGCTGCAATTGCCCCGGTGTTGCATTGGTGTGGTGGTGGTCAATGCTCGGCCAGCCGAAAGATGCTGCACTAGAGGTGCTTCCTGCCAATGGAACTAACACAGCAGCCAAACTGTGACACTGCCTTGTCAGTGCAAGGCAGAAACCTGAGCAGAATGGAGGACATGCTGGGCAAGGAGAGGAAGTTAAAGGAACATTATTATGCTTGTTCATGGTTGCTCCTGCTCCCCAAAACGGCACAATGATCAGCTTGCAAAGGAGCCGGTGCTCCCGCCTGAAGTAAGTGGAGAGCCCACACATCTGACCTCATCTTCACCTTTTCTGCCCACCTGGTGAAATGAAGGAGAGGGTTCTGACTAACAGCCCAATAGTGAACTGCCCGGCTCCCGTAGGAGCAGTGGTAGCAAAATGGCTCCTGCTGCATCCTGTGGGATCTGCGACAGCCCGGGATCTCCTCAGGGGAAGGGGACATTCCCGGAAAGCCCAGGTCCTACAGTGAGTCTCCATTGGCTGTTTTGCTGGCAGAGAGTAGAGCAGCTCTGTATCAGGTTGTCTGGCTCCAAAAGGGTTTGGTGGTGGAAGCCACCGCCAGGTCCTACTACCACACGGGCCCGATCCTCCCCTCCCCTGCCCAGTTCCACCCCCTCCCTCCACCCCAATTTCACTTATGGGTTGCCAGCGCTGCTGGAGCATCTTCCTCTCGGTGCTGAGTCCAGGCACAAACTAGCGCCAGCCCAGCACCAGCGCCTCCTCCTCCCACCACTGTTGCAAACATGCTTTATTACATGTTTGCGACACTTTTAGCAGGCGGTACAAGCATATCGCCAACAATGAGGGCCTTAGGATTGGGCCCCTGCTCTGCAGATAGAGCAATCTGCAATTGCTGTTAGGGAACACATTTTCTACATCACGAAAGTTTACCCTTCTCATCCCCTCCCCCTTTAAGCTCGTCTGGGCCTTCCTAACATCTAAAAGTTTTCTGTATGGAGTTCAGCATTTTGAAGGGGCTACTGCAGCCGTTCAAGGTAGCAGCCATTACTGCTCAATTGCTGTTTCCCGTCATTTCTTCCCCAACTGATCAGTAACAAAGAGGTTGGCTTTAATCCAGCTCATGGGATTGTGAATCTCATATGTCCCCAAAGCAGAAAGTCAAGAGCTCAGGTGATTTCCGCCCTCCCCCTCAGGTTAACCATCCAAGTAAAACCTGGTTAATGCCCACAGGTTACCACAAGCAGAATCACACACTCCCTTTGTGCATTGGCCCTGACCTCTCATCCAGTCTGTTGGATGCAGCAAGGAAGATCACCCAGCTAGGTGTCGATGGAAGGACCAAGATCTTGGACTAGCATGAACACTTCCTGTAGGGGACCCAGTAAGTCATATCAATGGCTTGTTTATTTCCCACTTCCCTTTTAAACCCCATATCATTCTAGACCCAACCCATCCACTTAAACCTTCCTCTGCCTTTATGTGATTCCTCACAAGTTTTATCTTTTGCCTTTTACTTTATCCTTTTGGTTTGTGTGTTCTTCATCACTTTAATAAACACAAAACTCTCTTTATTTTTTTAGCCTTCCTGGATTTGTTCACTCAGGAGGGAGTTGGTTTCCTGTCTTCCCAGATAGGCAGCTTTTGCTACCATCTGGCTTTTAAGGGGACTTTGCCAATGATGTGAGGACTGCACCATCCAAGGAAGCAGCCATTACTGTTGCTAGGTAACAGCCACTACCAAGGTAGCAACCATTTTGCGATTGTGAAACCAGAAGTGGGTCACAATCTTTTAAAAAACATTTCAAATGCATGGGGAGCCCTGCAGAGGGATCTGCAGGGCTCCTCAACCTTCCCAGACCCTGGGGCAGGCAGCAGTAAGTCCCCCCAGCCCCATTATGTGCCCAGAAGCAATGTGACTGTAGCAATCATTCCTCTGGCCCCACCCCTTAAAGGAGAAAGCTGCCAGGCTGTTCTGGATGGGGCATTGTGACGCCCCAGTTTGAAAACCACTGATTTAACTCACAAAAAAGGGACCAAGAGATCAGTAATACCACACGCTTCATTAAATGCGCTGTGCCTCTTCTCTCACAATCTGAGTGATAATCTTGTTTCTCATGTTAGATAATCTAGCAGTTTTACAGGGTTTCCTATAGCTGGAAACTAATGCACACACTACAATGCCTTATGTAGTAGGAAGCATTGTATTCGGAGCTGAAGGGTTTTTGTTTTTTTTGCTATATCTTTTACCACCACAATCACATTCAGGGCCAATTCTAACAGAGCCAGCATGGGCATAACATGGGCGCTGATGTCATAAGGCCTTACAGGTGGTAATTCTCCCAGGACAACAGAAGAAAGCATAAAGATCTCTCTATTGTGGGCTTCACAATGAAAAATCCAGCTTCTATGTTGCAAATTTGGCTCATTTCATTTACTTTTTAACATTAACATTGAACCCATTGCATGATTAAAATTTGTTGGATGTGCCATCAAAAGTATATTATGAATAGTCCGTCTGGCTTTTGGATGAAGCCATCAAAGTTCTCCCTTACCACAAACCAATTAGGTTTCAATAAAGCTTTTGCCGACAGAATGAACTAGTAGCCATAGCTGCTAATTAAAAAAGGGAGGGGAAGAGAGATTAGAGGAGCCTTCTGTTAGATAAGAGCCCTTTGGCTGAAGTCTTAGTATGACGGCCCTGTTGAGTCCAAAGCTAATATACAGCTTTTCCTCTCCACCTGAAACAACTAAGTACCGTAACCCAGAGGATGGCATTACAATGGAACTAAGAGGAATGGCTTGTAGGGGATTATTGCCTTTCAACAACTATCATAATCTGCTCATAATCTGTTACCTACTTAAAATTAGAGCCCAAGTCCAAATCAGCGAAGTGCTGGATGTGACCACTGCACGCCCAACAAGTGACCTTTGCATTTCCTTGGGGTGCTTCCTGATCACATCTGCAGGAGGGATGACAAATACGCATTTGTATTTGAAGAGGCAGGCTGCGGTTCCGCACAAGCACACTTTGAGACCCGTCAAGAAAAAGTGGGCACAGCCACTGGCCACGTTCCTTCACTGATAACTGGAAGCCTGTCTTAAGTACTATTGGAATCATATATAGTATTTGTTTTCGGCCCCACCCCCACCCCGAGCAAACCCCGCCCAATGGGCTTGGTGGCACCCCGCTGTCAGAAAAGAAGACTCGCTCAGCCTCAGCGTATTTCCCGTCTGATACACGCCTAGAACTGCCCCCCTTTCGCTTCCCGCACCTTCAGAATTCCCGGTCCGCGCACGCGCCCGGCCAGAGCCAGTCTGCTTCCCAGTAAGCCCAGCATTTGGGGCCAGCCAGCAAGGCGCAGCCAGACGCTTGAAGCCGGGGCATGCCGGCGTTGCCGCTCCGGAGAAGCGGCCTCGGGGCGTGAGCGGGACGGGACGGGACACGACGCCCAGGAGGGGGGGGCCTGCGAGGGGCGCCGCCGGGGCTGTTGGAAGCGCCCCCTCCCTTCTGATGCGCTGCGCCCAAGACAGGGAGGGAGGGAGGCGCCTCCCCGCACCAGGCTGTTGGGCAGCGCCGTCCAGCAGGGGCTGCTGCGGGGGGATCGCGGGAAGGTCCTGCCCCGCTCCGCGCACCCAGGCGGGGGCAGAGGGCGCGGCAGCCCTCCGGGGGCGTCGGGAGGAGCCGCTTTCTCCGGCCCAGGCGTGGCGCCGATCCCGCCCGGGACTCCGGTGCCGGCGGGCTTCAAAGGCACCACCGCAGCTCGCCCCCCCCCTTACGCCAGAGAGCCCCCAGCCCGCCCGAATACCGTCGCCCGGGTCGCGGAGTCTGGAAGGTGGGAGCGCCGCCTCGCCGTCCTCTCTTCCTCCGGGGAGCGGAGCGAGACGCGGTCTCGGTGGCCGCTGACGTCGCTGCTCGCAGGCCACCCCGAGTGACCTTGAGCGGGAGCAGCAGCGCCGCCGCCGCCCGGCCTTCCCTCCTCGCCGCAGGCGAGCTGCACTGAGTGGGACCAGCGCGCCCTCTGGGTGGAGCCCCGCCTGAGCCCAGCAAGCCGCAAAAGCGCGCCCGCCTTGCACGGGGGGGAAGGAAGGAGGCGAGCAGCGGCAGGGAAGAGGCGCCCGGCCTGCAGGATGGCAGGGGAGGGACTGATGTCACGGTGATCCCCGGCGAAGCCACCTCATGGGCGGGGGTGAAGAGGAGAAACTGCAGGTAGATGGTGACACTTGGCGCTGCAGCAGCGAGAACTATTCAGTAATAAGCAGAGGCACGTGAAATCAGGTTTGTTTAATCGACCTCACCTCCTGGGAAGAAAGCAGAGTTGCTCTTTCTATGTTAAGTATTTGCGTTCTGTAAACCGCTTTGTGAGCGTTCTATTGAAAAGCAGTATATAAATATTTACAATAATATCATTTCCCACCCCTAGTGGCTGTTGCCTTTTTTTTTTTTTTTAAGATTGGGAGGCTTTGGGGACAGGAAATCATTTATTTGTCTAGCTGTGGAGGCTGCTTTGTAAACTTTTTTTAAAGAATGGTTATAAATACTAATAAATGAAAAATAAGAATACTCTTCTTTAACTTTACTCTTAGAGTTGGACACAAGAGGATTCAAAACGAAAGTTAGTGATGCACAAATGCATAATCAAGTCCTTCCAAACACTTTTTAATCTGGTTTTTCTAACAAATTTTCTCAGCCAACTGCAAATTTTTATTAGTTCCTACAGCACAATCCTATGTCTACTCAGAAGTGTTCAGTGGGGCTTACTTCCTGGAAAGTGTGCATAGGATTGCAGGCAGTATGCGTGACCTTGCACATCCAGATTGTCATTCCATTTCTATTACTTGGATTTGCAACATCATTCTTAATGATATGAATGGTCCCTCCAAATCTGTCACCAGCAGCTTTGGGTGTAGTGGTAAAGTATAAGAGTCATTCATAATTTCCCATAACTATACCCACTACAACATCCATCTCTGAATTCCATCCAGTAATAGTTCACTCATTTTTCCCTTCAACCAGTTAGAAAGCACACACACCTGTTTTAACATAGAATCCATCTGTTCTCCCCTCTTGCAGCACAATCCATGAATCTCCTTCCCTGTTCATAAAACAGTATTTTGACAGGTAGAAGCTTCTGGGAACTAGGACTGAGGGAGAAGAGGGGCCAGAGGAACTGTTCCAAATCCTTGCTGCAGTACAGAGCTTCAGGCAAGTGCTCCACCCCAATACTCACTAATGGAGTGAGACAAATGCACATTTCACATCCATGAAAAATAGGCAGGATTAACCTGGTGTTACCATTCCCTCCCCCATCCTGTATACCATCAATTTTATCACCAGGTCACTAAAAGCAAATACGGAATACAGCACGTCTGAGGAGGAACTACCTACATAACCTTCAAAGCGTTTTTTAAATTCACAACTTTTTGTTTCCCCCTTCAAAATGTTACTGATGGGATTGCATCCAGTGGTGGGGGAGGGACAACCCAAGGGCAAATGGGAGTTATGTGTAAACTTACCTTCCATTACCTTACCTTCCAGTAAGCCCTGAGTCATCTGTGAGTAAGCCCTAGGTCACCTAGGACATTGAACATTAGCACTCCTTCCAGCAGCTCAATCCTAAAAAGGATTGGGCTGTGAATTAAATTTGCATAAGAAAATTGCATGTGTGTGAAACCAAGAGTCCTGAAGAAAAACTTGCTTTCTAGGACAAGCTACTCAGTATCAGATTTCAATAGGGTTTACTTCTAAGGAAATCTGCAGAATTGCAAACACCTGCCAAGCCCCCCCCCCCCTTGGGCCAATCATCCTTTTTCTTGATGATACAACTACTCCAAAGAGCTGAGCAGAACCAGCAGTGGCTCCATCTGATTCTTCTTCTCTAGCCAGGAGCAAGGAAGAGAGAAATGGCAGGTACTACTTTAGTAGAAGGGAGGGGAAAAAAAGGGGAATATCTTTTCTAAAACAGCATCTGATTAAATGAGGGCACTTTTTAAACATTGTTCAGAAGCTTTTTGACTAATTGTTGCACCCATAGCTGGATTACCTGTTCTGATATAAATTCTTCTAGCAAAGAGCTTGATCTTCTGAAGGCAGCTTTGTCAGCCGAGGAGTGTATGTTTGTGGGAAGGTTCCAAGATAGCACATCCCAGAGCCCTCCCACTATGCTTGTTCAGCTGCCTGGATATGGCAGACATGGTATACATTGTACAACATCATCTTCTATGTGAGCATATTTTTTTTATGCTGCAGGAGAAAAAATGGGGAAATTCTCCACATGCCACTGGTAAGAGCAGAGTAAAGGGCCTGTACCAAGATGGCAGTTGTCCCAGAGTTTTTTTTTTTTTTAACAAAAAAAGGTTGAAAAATCTCCTGTAGCTCCCATCTCCAATCAGCCGCTATACAAGGTTAGCGTTATCTGCCCAAAGAGACTGTTTAGTCATTTAAATATAAATAGTATATAAGCAGCAAACATCAACTTATAAGTTATATATTACATGTTTATTATGGGGTGCATTTTTTTACATTTTATGAAAGATCAGATATATTTACAGTTTTGTAAGACAGATTTATATTGCTCTAATTTACAGTTCATAGAAACCTCAGACCCTTTAAAGTTGTGTTTACAAATTCTCTCTAGGAGGCAGCTACAAAGATGATCATTTATAAACAAGCAAGATCCAGCTTGCTACATGCAGTTCTCAGATATCCGTACTTTTATACAGTTTTTAGATTTCTTTACAAAATGTCTATATAAACTTGTATGGCTTCAAAATTGTAATCTGCACCCTTTACGAATGAATGCTTGGTAAGAAGGCTAAGTTAAAAATGCTGAAGCATAACTTTTGCACTAATTAAGAATACATGATTTAAAATTGAGAATAAAATAGATGGAAATTTAAATAGCAAGATATTACAGTGCCCAGCCAAGTTTTGATTGCAAAAAACAGATTACAATTAAGATACCAGGAAGAGACTGTACCATTTGGAATGCCAATTCTAGTTAAAAAGTTCTAATCATTCAGTACAATATGAATAGCCAATATTACTGCTCCAATGAAAACTAATTAATTGATAAAAAAACATGTAATAGGCAAACTATCCGTCTTTTGATCACAATCCTACGTTCAATTATTGTAAAAATTCCTCTGAAATCAATTGAACATATGCACCTGTCAATGGCTGCAGCCTTTATAGTGTGCAACATTCACCCAAATTTATGTGGCTGCAGGCATATAAAAATTTATATACAGTTTTATATAAAGAGTGATTGGCCAATTCATTAGTGGTTTTACAAGGTTTTTCAAAGCTTAATTGTTGTTCATATATATTTTCCTAGACCCTAAGATTTAGAGGAATAATGTACATTCTATCCCTACAACTTTTGATTTCAGCATTTAATGTCTTAATAGCCTAATACCCACCACCCTCTAAAAAAGTTATTTGTATTAAAAATGATCCTACTGGATCACTTCAATTGCTGCTCAGAGCCACTATTTGCCACTGAGTTTAAAATATGGCAGAGATCAGATTAATCCAAATAATTTAAATTGCTTAGTTTATCAATGTTGAAAACATACACAAATGACCATTTCTGTTCTGCTTTTTAAAAAACCTTTTAAAGAATGCTATTCCTCACAAGCAACACATTTACACTCATGTCATGTCTGAAAGCCCCTGAATCTTTTAAACTTTACAATCAAAGGGAAATGCTACAGTTATTGTTTTATAAATTAATGCTTTTAAATCAATATATAACACACCTTCAGGATTTTACACATCTTTGGTGATACAGAAGTTAAAATTTTGATATCAAGATGTTTTTCTGTAAAGATATCAAAGTCAGGCAGTTCCCTTTACAGTGGCTGCATTTATTGCAATTAACCCAGAAGGAAGTCACTATTCTGAATATTGAAAGTTGTTTTATAGTTGTTGTAAATTTCCCTTCTAACTCCCTGACTGGGGAATTATGTAGTTTTATTTATTACATAGAACACCACCAAGTTGTTTTTGTGGAAGACTTAGACATTGAAAAAGGAAATGAGAGGCACATAAACAATATTTTGACAGGCAGTTTAAAAAAGGCACAAATGTTACACATTCCATATAAAAATAAATTAATCTACAGCATTAATTCAAAAATTACAACTCCCATAAACTTAACTAATGGCAGAAGTATATATCTGTTGCAATTTTTTTAAACATTGCACTTACATTTAAAATATTTTATAAAAATGTACACTGAATTGTATATGATATATGGAAATCAAATTGCTTTGTATACATATCTAACAAGATATGGCACAAGAATATACAAGAGTGAAACACATTACTTTGCCACTGTTTTATTTATGAAATGGCAATAATGGAAATGGAAAATTATACAAGTTCATAGAAATATTAATAGAAAGCTAAAATGTAGTTGTTTATGGTGTCACAAAGCACCACACAATTCAAATGCCACAAATGATTGCTATTTTGGCTCTTATGCAATCTCATTACTAAGCATTTGAATAGTCATTTCCCAATATTGCAGTCAATTTTCTACAGATAGTGTTGGAATTCATTTCAGTGCTATTATAAAATATAGTTTTAAATGATTTATTTTAAAAAGTGCATTTTTGTTGTGTATAAACTCCTAGCTGACATATTTTCAAAAATTAATGCGTGTTAAAATAGTGTTGGAAAGGTAGTAAAGAAAGAATGAACTGCTTGCGATTCATTGAGAGCTTATTTTTTCCACTGGTTTATCAACAGTCTGCCATATATCGTCCTGAAAGACACAATTTTTTCAAAGTTAATACCTTTTCAATAAAGTGAGACCTTAAGAACAGTTACACTGACTACTATTGCTTACACATACAGTGGAACCTCCTTATCCGTGGATTTGAGTATACGCAGATGCTGAACCCAGCCCAGAGGGCCTCCTGGATGCGATCAGAAATGGCTTTCGAAAAAAGCATTAAATGAAATCATGCTGTTAATTAGCATTCAGCTTTTTAAAAAGCTTCTCTTACCATGGCAATGGGCTGTAGCCATTCTCCAGGGGCTTAGAGCAATTAGTATCCATTAGCTAAGACCTCTTCCCTTCACCCTGGAGCAAGGCGAAAAATGCAAAACGGAAGTGATTAATCACACTTCCCAGGAGGTCTTATTGCAGAGCTAATGAGATTGGCTGCAGATCTCATGGCTGCAGCTACCTGAGAAAAGCTTTTTAAAATGTTTAACAGCACATTTTTGTTTAACGGGAATGGGAAAACTTGATGAGAAGGCTCCCCCTGTATATGCAAACTCTATGCTTATACTTCAAGATGTCAAACCAGCACACAGCTCTGAAAGCTGAGTCACACATTACATCACAGAAGTATTTGTTAAGCATACACCAACATTTGATGTAATGAACACTGTAAAATACAAAAAGAAGAAAATCTAACCATGTGATCAATATATTCCAGGGGGCTAAGTTCCAAACTCAACTTCCTAGTATATAATCAATATACTGCCATGTTTTTTACTTTAAAGATATCTCCTCTTTGCACTTTATGATGCCAGCTATGAGGAACTCCAGTGACACACATGGTATACACAATGACAAATGCACTTGCTTGGCAGTCACATTGGCCCAGCATTAACTGCATCCTAAAAACAGTTAGAAACAGGTTCATAGCGTAATTTTAATGTTCCTTACCAGTGGCAAATCTCTTCTTAATTAGGGAAAGCCGATATCCTGTGCCCACTAATTCAATGTCAACTCCTGAAAGAATGCTCCCTTCACTGATAAATTGCACGGCAAGTGTCGCTGGCTTACTGGGTCCATCTGAAAGATCAAACTTGGCCCTGAGGGAGCCAGAGCCTATTCCAGAGAAGAGAACATACACTAAATTAAGGTTTTTGATGTAACACAAAGAACTCCAGACTTTTCAGTACGAGGCCCACATTGTATATTTTACAGATTTTAGCAGGCTGAAAACAATCAGTTTTATGAATGAATGAATGAAATTAAAATGAATGACTAAGTTTTACTTGGATCTTTTTTTGTAGTCAGCATGTTATGATTCAGAACAAAAGAGAAATGTGACATTTACAGAGAAGCAATTCCATGCTTAAAGTGTGAAATGATATATGAGTAAAAATGCCAAATATTTTAAGTTGTTGCGGGCTGGATTTGTTCCCTGGGCTGTAGTTTGGAGACCCTGTTGTACATAACAAATGGGTGAATAAGCAACCATTTGTAAGATCTTACCACCTAGTAATACCAGCGCATGGATTCAGTACAACAAAAAACAAAGTATCGCATGGAGGACATGGAGGTTAGAAATTCCTTATCTGATTGCTCAGGTTCAAAAATGTTCCAGATCTTGGAATTTTCCAGATGTTATAATACTGGCATAAACATAATGGGATATCTGTATCTTGGAGATGGCAATCTGCTTCTTGCAGGCAAAGTCTGAGCCTGCTGTTGGCACAGTCTGCAATGTGCTGTCAACTGTGGGTGAGGCCCCCGGCCTGCCTGTTCCTGTCACAACCCTTCCTTATGTCACATAAGACCCTCAAGCTTCCTGCTTGGCTTTGTGCTGCGTTCTGCTCATTCCGGCACAAGGAGTTGTAATGTGGCTGGCTAACGCTCCAGCATGCCTTGTGCTATGCCAAGCAGGTTCTTTGAAAGGCATGCGGGGTGCTATCCACCACAAACAAGACCACTTCTTACCACTCTGCTGCTCGCAATTCCAAGGTAGCAGTGCAATGAACACGAAAGTGGCCCCATGTTTCCTACCTCACCTTTCTTGTACTCACTCTCATATTATATTTCAGGCACATGCCATGGTCTTCTCTGCAGATACAGCACAGAAGGTCATGGAGCCACATGACCCAGGAAGTAATGTAACATTCTGGGTCACATAGAACTCTGAATGTGACCAGAATAAGGTTCTGGTTGTGTCTGGAGCCTTTTTGAAGCCCGCAGAGGCAGCACACGGCCTCTGCAGGTTTCAGAAAGTCTCCCCAGGCAGAGATGAGGCTTTGCCGTGTCCCATCTTACTTCCTGGGAAGGCAGCGAGCCTTCCCAGAAGCCAGGTCGGGGCAAAGCCACTACTGCTCTGCCCTTGGGGAAGATAGCACTGGTGTCTTCCTTCAGGATGGGGTTTTGTGCACCTTGTTCCAGCTCTGGGGAAGGCAGCCTGCTTTCCCTGGAGTTGGAACGTTATGCGCAAAACCCTGCGCCTTTGGGGAAGATGCCACTGGAATTGGGTGGAGGTCCCACCCTATGAGGGAGTGTTGCAGTGTTCCTCTTCCAGTTTCCATGGAGGCTGCAGCCGCTATGGAAGCTGGGAGGGACTACCCCTCCCCCTAGGAGGGAGTCTTGCAGTGATCCCTCCGGGTTGGGGGGGGGGGCTTTGGTCAGGCCTCAAAAGGCTTTCTGAGGGCTAGCCATGCATAGCCTCTCTGGTCCTCAGAACAACTGCAGACGTGACCTGAGTTGGCCAGCCTGGATAAGTGTGGCACTGGGTCAGGTGAGGCATTGCCTCACCTGCCTCTAGTAACCGCACATTCTTGCTATACTGATCAAGTGAGGCAGCTTTGCTTCACTTCTTGGCTCAGATGACCACTGCTGTGACGAATCGTTCTTTCCCGGCAGTTGCATTTCTCAACTGCGTGGCTGCCATCCTTGGGTGACTCTTCTTTCACTTTGCTTTGGGGTTTTCCACTGGGTTTCACCTCCAATCAACTACAGTACTTTTAACCCGCTATCCAATTTTCTTTTTCTTAAAAAATACTTTGATACCCTTGGTGCTCAAAAATGTTCCAGATTTTGAAGCATTCTGGAATTTGGAACTCTGGATAAAAGGTAATCAATCTGTACAGAAAGGTATTTTAGGAAAAAATGTGTTTGAGAAAGTGCCACAAAGACAAAGAGGCAAGAATGTGAGGCATGCAATGAAACAGATCTCACAGTCTTGTTTTGTCCCATTTTGCAGATAACTCACTTTTAACAATTACAAGGGCTAGTGGGCATTCATGAGATGCGACATTTTTTAACTTACTGGTAATTAACTTGCCCAGTTATTTACTTGCCCAATTTGAAATACAGACCAATGATTTTTTTAAATAGTGCATATAACAGAAGAAAACCCAGTCTTACCGCCATTTTCTGATTTTTCAGAAATATCAGATAATTTCCAAAAAGCTTTCATCTGTTCTGCATTCCTGTAAGAAAAAATCCTGGTTACTAAATTTCAAGTAATGTCAGTTCTCTGGAAATGTTGCTATACCATATCCACACTCCTATGAGTTCCATGCAAAACTATTAGCACTGGGAAGCTATCTGCCTAAGTGGAAGCTATTTAGGGAGAAAAATTTCACGTATTTATATGAAAAATAAGCTGACCAGCCTGAAAAAAGGCAGCCAAGAGATACATAGGCTTATTTTTGGCTAACTGGGTTCTTCATTTCATACATGGGCATGGTCTTGTTTCAACCCCACCCCCAACTCATCTTTTCCTTTACTGTGAATGTGAAGACACAGAAAAAGAATCTAACAGGAAATTCACAGGAAAGAATAAACTACGACAGTTGAAACAGGTTTTGCAGAAATTGTAAAGCCATACGGAGCCATAAGAACAGGGGTCCATCTAGTAGATAGGCAATCAGAGGCTTCTATTGTAGCTCCCAGTGCCCTACAACCTGATCCCTAATCCCTTGAACTACCATCTCAGATGCCTTCTCTTTCACAAACCAAAACCTAGAAAGGGCTCTTCAATCACCTTCCTAACACTGTAAAAGTCACAGATGTTTTGTTAGATTTCTTCCTTTCTACTTCTCAGTTGCTGACCCTTGTGTCTGAACCAAGACATAAATGGGAGTGAGCAACTGAAAATATAAGGGGCAAAATCAGAAGTTTCATTACATTTCACATGGATAGGGAAGGAGGGAATAAAGAAGCCATTTTCAGGTGTTCAGATCACACGGGTCTGAGTGCCCAACTGGAAAAGAGAGTAGCAATTTCACATGCTTGAACACAAGGAATGGCTTCAATGAGTGGGGATCCCTTTTTGCAACCTGGGAAAAGAACTTGCCAATAGGAAGTGGAAAAATGCTTGAGGCCTGAGGGGAAGTGGGCTGAAAATGCTGGGGGAGGGGTGGGAATCTACTACATTTTAAAAATCAGACCAAATGCTCTTCTGTATACAAGCTTGGGGCTATTCCATGTCTCAGATTGAAGAGCCCATGTGATCCATGCCGATTCATCACCAGCAAAATAGCCAGCAGTGAGCCAAGGAGCCCCATTGTGGCCAGCGGGCTTTCCCCAGGGGAAGGGGATGAAGTCCACTTCTCCTGAGGAGCCTCCGGCAGCTGCCTGGTTCCGGTGAGATGCAGCAGTAGCCATTTTGGTACCGCTGCTCCTACAGGAGCTGGTCAGTTCAGGATTGGGCTGCCCATAATCCTTAAAAAAATGGTTCGTTTAATTCAGAATTAAAGCTGGAATTGGGTATTAAACTATCTATATATTACCTTGGGGAGATTTAAGGAATTTCTAAGATCACTCAACAGTATTTATATACCATTTTTCAACAAAAAATTCATAAAGCAATTCACCGGGAAAAATAATAAAGTTAAAGGGCTAAAAGTACTTCAGAATATTGAAATGAAGAAAATGTTGTAAAATGAACAAAAAGGGGAGATAATTAAAGTTAGAATTTTCTACAATTCACTTTTAGAAGCTACGTATAACAAGTGACAGCAAACTAGAATAATTTCTATACAACAGAATTTTTTTTTTAAAAAATGTACCATTTTGCTGGAGGAAGTGACTGCATGTTCATTACACCTCCGTCAACAGGCACCATGACTTGTATATTAGACAGCATACTTGGCACTGCCATAGATGCAGGGTTGTATTTGTAATCGACTCTTACATCAGTGGTGCTAGCATTGCATTTCCAGTATGTGGCAAGATTCAGAGGTGTTGATTGGATGCCATTTGAAGATACCTTTGAAAATAATTAAAACATGATTTTTAATCCTGTCCTGGAAAGTCCACTTGCTCTAATACTATCTACAGTATAGTCTTCAAAAAGCAACGGTGCAGATAAGTATCAAGAAAAAAAAACAAGTACAAGTTATGGCTTGGTATCTGCACAGGTTCTGTTCCCGGAACCCTCACAGATACAGAAATCCACAGTGAACAAAACCCATGGATTTGGGTAACCCCCACCATCTGAACCCAATTAAATCTGGGCTTTGACTGTATTAGAGTACTGATGGTTCCAAGGATGCTCTAAAATTTGGAGAAAAAGAACATTTCTGCATACATAGCACAAATGCTCTTGTTACAAAACTCGTAAGCTAAAAAGTAGGATAAATAGAAGACTGCAAACTATCAGCTCAGGAGTTTCTATATAGTTTTTAAAATTTCCTCTTTGAACAAACCATCCTAAATGATTTGCAAACAGAAAGCTACTCTAATTCAGTGCTTTGATAGTCTTAATATTGGAAAGTAAACTATCAAATTACAGCACAACATGCACAACATGCATTGTAAAGTTTGCCCCCCTTCAAATATTATTTTTTTACCGTTTTTACTTATATGTTATTTTATTGCTTATTGTTTTATTATTTTTAGGTAACTGTATTTTTCCCCTTCAATAATTCTAAGCAGCCTTGGGCATCTGCCTTGGCAGAGGAAATCTCAGAGGAAATGGCAGAGGAAATCAGTAGAAATCTCTCAAATAAATAAATAAATCCAAGTTTTGTGTTCAGGATTACATAACATGCCAAGTCAAAAAATGTTATATAGTTGGTCTACATCTTACATGAGGGTTACACTCCAGAGTCAGCACCTAAAGCCAAAATTGCATATACTTTGAAAATCCTTTACAGCCAAAAAAATATGTATTGCCTCTTAAAAACGCCAAGAGGCAGACAGGAACTGAGAGACTGAGAAGTCAGCAGCTTCATTCTATCGCAGGCATTCGTGGATTCAGGGGGTGCAGGGATGGCAATCTGCATGGGCACCGGGCGGCGCCATTGCGCGGAATCCGGGTGCTTTTCGGCCTGGCCGCCCTCCCTTGCACCTGGAATGCTCCAAAATGGAGCTCTTCCGGGCGCAGGGAGGCATGGCGAGGAGACGCACAGGGGTGGAGCGATGTGCCGGGGGCGCGGTTTCGTCGCCTTGCCATGGGGCGCACTCCCGGCCTGGCCCGCCTCTGATCGCAGGCTTACTGTGGCAAGTGTTTAGTAAGCAGAATTGCAGGCAGAATCATCTGCACTGTTTAAATGGTTGTTTTCTGTTTTTTGTTTGTCAAGTAAATATAATTGAATTTGAGATCCACGTAAGATGTGGGCTGACTGTACACAATAGACAGGTTTGTATCCAAAGTTCCTCTTTCAGGAATGGAAGACACTTCCATTTGCATGAGGTGAGGATTTTCAGTAATCTCCCTTTAATTTGGCAACTCTCTAGCCCATGCAGTCCTTGGAGCAAATTAGGCATGGGCATGAATGATTGCTGTGCTGAAGAGGAGGTAGGGAATTTCACTTCTGTGCATGCTCTTTAGGATGCAAGCTACAGAAATTAACAAGTCCTTGCAGTGTCTACCTGCTAAGGAGGCTATTCAAGATGATAAAAGATGTAGATAGGGTCATATATTTTTAATACTAAAGTTCTTAAATGTCTGTATCTTCCTACATTGAAACACTTCTGGGGATGCTGTTTCATATCGATTCTTTATTATGGTCCCATCTGGTCAGAAAAGGTAGATGTAACCAGAAAACAATCAGGAGGAAAAATATTAAAAAGAACATACAGTACAAGAACATTTCTGTATCACAAGACAGCTATATTTCACCCAGACATAGTGTGATGTAAGGATTTACTGGATGACACCGTTCTTTTCCAGGAAGAAGCATACACTTTAGACTATGATATGAGAATTCAGCTTCCACTATGATAAACAGAATATATCATATTACCTGATATTTTAGAACATCAACATTATAATAAGAGGCAGAAGGATTCTGCTCTGATAATTTCTTGAGGTAGACTGTGACAGCTTGCATGTTCATCCAAAAATCCCTTGTATTCAAATCATTTTGTGATGTATCACTGTATGCAAAAAATAGGAGTGAAAATATTGGTTTTAACTTTTCTTCTGTACTGGAAATACTTGAAAAACTAAGAGCAGTGCAAGACTTTGTGATCCCCTTAAAACTACAGCTGTGGATAACAGATTTGATCTAAAAGGTATGCTTCTGCATGCTGAAGGAGTCTTCCACTCATGGAAAGCATGTTAACCTATTATAACACAGCATGAATTCTTATGCAACCATTAATAGAACACCACCAGTGGTTATTTTCTTTCTGCTCATGGTTCATTAGATCCAACTCATTGACTTTGATACCTCGTGCAGTCTCGCTCAAAATATTTATATTTTAACCTCCAGCCTCGTAGTGCTTAGCTCCATGGAAAATGTAAAGTGGGCCATTATCTAGGCATCAGCTGTGGCTACACATACAACTGAGGGTGTCATGTGCTGATATGGCTTGAAGCAAGTTTCCTGGGATAAATTGAATTTATTTCACAATAAATGTTGCAAAATATAATTTGCACACACATTTCCAGAACACAACATACTCCTTTTTTTCCTTTTAAAATATATCCTGGACAAAGCACGTTGCCCAGCAAACGAGATAGCTGGAACAAGGCAATGGCTTCAATCACTCCCATATGCATCTATGAGATATCAATTTATGTCAAATATAAGCGGCTTGTCTATAGTGACACTAAACAATTCATTTTCTTTTCTGTGACCGAGTTCAGAACCAAATAAGGTTTCTGAGTCTAAGATGATAGCCCAGTTCATTTCCTATGGAAAATTAAGAGCAATAGTTGAGCATGCAACAACTGAATCAGGAAAGAATGAGACATGCTTACTTGTCTAAGCTATAGCTAGAGGTGTTTATTTCCAGTGAGAGAAGATTACTGCCTAAGTCTTACTGAACACAATGGGCTTACTTCTGAGTAAAATAATTAGTTTTCAAAGGGTGGAAAAACAACATTTGGGACACTTCAGCCTAGAAAGACACCACCCGCTTGAGACACATAAAATTATGCATGGGAAGATCTTTTCCCTCTCAGACAACACCAGAACCAGGGGACATCCACTAAAATTGGCAGGAAGCTCAGAACAGACATTTCTTTACTCAGTGAGCAATTAATCTGTGCAACTCCTTGCCCTAGGATGTTGTGATGGCACCTGGTCCACATCTTTTAAGAATGGATTGGACAGATTTAGAGAGGAAAAGTTCAACACAGATTACAAATCATGATGACTGTATGCAATCTCTGGGTTTTAGAGGTAGCCCATCTCAGAATGATAGATGCAGGAGAGTGGCAATAGTATATGCAGGGGTGGCCAAACTTATTTAAGCACATAGGATACATTTCAGATGTTTGAGAGCCACAAGAGAGATATTAAAGAACTGCAATACTTAGGAAGCATTTAAATTCTTACATATATTTAGTCAGCATGAACATTAATGTTAGCCCAGTGGACTCTTAGTTTATACCCAGTAAATTATAAAGCTTGATTTTTTTAAAAAAATTTCCCTTACATTGTGTTGCAAAAAGGACTCAGCCAATATATTCCCACAGGCTGCACATTATATGTCAAAGAGCTGCATATGGCTCACGAGCCATGGTTTGGCCACCCCTGTTATATAGGTATCTTATGTGCTCCTGAAGGCATCTGGTAGGCCAGTGTGAGATACAGGAACCTGGATTAGATTGACTCTTAGCCTGATCAAGCAAGGCTCTTTTCATGTTCTTATGGATTACCACAATTCTGTGTACAAGGGTTCATGGCACATATGCCCAGCATAGTATACAGATATAACGATCAGCAGTAGTGAGCTTTAGGAAAGTTAATTCATCTACAGGACTTATACAAGTGACATTTCATTTTTCCAGTTTTCTATGAAAGCTGAACTGACATCTGAACTATTCTCCAGAACAGGAAATGCAAAGATGTATTAGAATTGTTCTCCAAGGAATATGCATCGTATGTTCCAGAAAATGATTAAAAATTATAACCACTCACTTGCCGGGAGATAACATGAGTTGCTAATTTGTTTCTAAGTATCAAACCTCCTTCGTTCTAAGAAGGAAGCTGATTTCTTCACACTACAAACCAGCAAGCAAATGAAATTAGCTAAATTGGGTGCTACCTACCACCAGACACAGTTAAAAGGATAGGAACTGTCCTCTATTAGTCATGAATTGATTAAGAACCACAGTACAGTACTCACTGCTATTAATAATGGTGCTCAATAAAATAGAAAAGCAGCAAAAAAATTATGGCTCACCTACTTCAACAAATTGTTGCCTAAGCTCTCCACTACAAAGTACTTCCAAACAATATGAAAGCAATTATAAGAGTTAAAATTTGAGTAGCTATTTAGTGCATGAATATACAGTATAATGCTGCATGGAGACAATCAGTATTGTGACAACCATTCACATGGTGAGCCAATGTGCACCAACAGTATGACATGTGGAGCTGATTGCCGTTTCATGAATTGACCTAAGTAAACTGGCTGTAAGACAGAAGTTACAAAAACTCAAAAATGTCCCTTTCCACATAACTCAAGCACAACTGAAACGGTTTACGCAAGCGACACATCTCTTTTTTTTATCACAAGACAGAATCAGCATGCAAGTGCCTTAAAACATTACACATTAACATTACACATTACACATTGTTAAATTGTATTGTAATTATGCAGAGGAAAATGTATTTCTTGTTCTCCCAACTGATTTCTCCTTTCAAATGCTAGTGTGACAAATGTTTATAAAGTAGACTAAAGCTAATTTTGCTACTTTGTTCTATCTGAACTCCAGTGGAACCTTGCAAATGAATAGAGGAACAAGAATTGATATTATGGAGCTGAAAAAAAAAAAAACTAAAGGAAAAAATATATACAATGCAGTTTACCAAAACATGTCCACAAAGTGCAATAATTCTTTTTAAAAAAAATAAAAGGTACTACTGCAATAAAGTATATTTACAGATTAGATGGTTTGCTATTAAATAAAAAAATACAAAACCTGTATACAAGTTGTGCATTTGGAAGAATCTGCTCTAGTTTGCTTGTATTTTTTACCCTGAAGCAGAGCACAGCTGGACATGGATTGCTGGTGAAGACTTTAATAATCCCACTTGGGAATGAGACTGTCATATCACCAGTGATCTTCACAATGCATCTGAAGAAAGATGTGAAAATAGAAACATTAGGTTATAAAAATTATTATTGGATGAATGTTACATTCAGTTACATATATGACTGAATTTAGAATTAAATTTTAATTGGCATATTATATACTAAGCCCTTTATTTATGGCATGACTCAAGATAGAATGCAACACAAAACCCTAAACCTGCTAGGTCTGAAATGCCTCAGGAAGGGCAATCTCTCCCTTATTTATTAGATTTATACACTGCTTTTCTAGTGCTCAAAGCAGTGTGCAACATAAAAATTAAATACAGATAAGAACATTCAAATAAATCCATTAAAATAATTAAAAATGGTACAATAGAAAATATAGAACAGCTATAACATAAAAGTAGCATCAGAAGTTAAAACAAGGTTCCCTAGGAGTTCCTCCTTGAAAACCAAGTGAATCAAATAAGCATAGTATTTAAACTTCCCTGGAAACCATGTAACAAGGGGGGTGGTACTTCAGTCTTCTGATAATTTATTCCAGAGATGTGGTGCCACCACAGAAAAGGCCCTGAACACTGCCACAATCCCCTTGGCTTCAGATTGTGGCAGTGTGCTAAACAGGGTCCTATCTAATGATAGTAGAGGGTGTGCAGGATTATACGGGAGAAGGTCCTTGAAGTATCCTGGTCCTATAGGGCACTACCATAGGCCATTAAAGGTAATCACCAACACCCTGAATTGGGCTCAGAAAGGGCGGCCAGTGTAGCTGTTGGAGCAATGGCATGACAGACTCAGCACACTCAGCCCCAGTGACCAAGAGGACCACTACATTCTGCATTAACTGCAGCTTCTGAACCCAATTTCA
Organism: Lerista edwardsae; assembly: GCA_029204185.1. Taxonomy (NCBI): domain Eukaryota; kingdom Metazoa; phylum Chordata; class Lepidosauria; order Squamata; family Scincidae; genus Lerista; species Lerista edwardsae. The sequence goes on along the minus strand of JAJKFI010000001.1, from coordinate 50,999,748 downwards.
AGGGTATTATATAGAGTACATTACAGTAGCCTAAGCAAGACATCACTAGGGCATGGACCACCATAGCCTGATCTGACTGATTCAGATATGGCCTCAAACTGACCCACCAGCTGAAGCTAGGCAAAGGCCCTCCTGGCCTCAGATATCACCTGACCATCCAGGGACTGCTGTGGCTCCAGGATTCACCCCAAGCTGTGAACCTGCTCTTTAAGATGGAGTACTACCCAGACACAATTTAGCGACTAAACAACAACAACCCGCATGCAGCCACCATGAGAGTCAAAAGGCTAAGGAAGTGCCGTTCTAAGGCCCTCAGAAAGGTTAAGGCAGCATTCTGAGGCTCAGTGAGGGCACACAGAGCCTTCTTGAGCCTCAGAAAAGCTCACAAAAGCAACTGGAATATGCTTCCGGTTGTGTCTGGGAGGTCAAACCACTGCAGGTTTGGAACTCACATTAAGTCAAATCTGTGGGTTCTGAAGCTGCGGATAGAAAGGACAGACCTGTATGCTGTCGGTTTAATTATGTTTTAACTTTTTATGAAAACTAGAATGTAGAACTGCATACAAATATGACAAACAAGCAAACAATATACTGGGTGATTTTGTTCAGATTATAACAATTTTACCAAATAAAGCTGCCAAGTCCTATAGACTGACACAGCAAGGCTATTGCAGAAGCTGGCACAATGACATATACGGCAATTTAAAGAACAATGACAGGGCCAGTTATATATAATTGACAATGATTACAAATACACGTCATTCTTCTGAAACTTCATTTTCCTAACCAAAGTGACAATGAAACACTAGTCTGTTTTTCCAAAATGCAAGATATAAGATTCAAAATATTTAATAGTTGCACTAACTTTGTGGGATCTGCTCCTTTAAAGTAGGCATTAACAGACTCAGTCAGAGCTACTGCAACAGGCAATGTGTCCTGGTTTCCAAGGCTGACAGGGCTAGGACCACGTGAAACACCTAGAATACATGTAGTCATAGATTTAATTTTCAATAATGTTAGCAATCAATTATAGAGGACCAACTATAATTTTAATGGAATCTTCAGGATGAAATTCAACCCTAGGAAAAGGAACTATGATTGGATTACACTATGCCGTTTTAAAAATATTACCCTAGGACTGCTGGAATTAAATTAAAAATTATAACATATCTATTGTACACTTACAGGAAAAATATAAAAAATTTGGCTACAAAATTCCAATTTGTTATAGTAGAGATATCTTGTAACTTGGCTAAGACTCCAATAAGATGCAATCACTCCTCTCATCTTTGATGGCTTCAGATTGATATTTTTCTCTTTTCTTTTTTCATTTTATCATATTAAAGAATCTTGATGAGAGTTGCAGCTATAATACAACCACCCATTCAGTGAACAAGAACTGATGCAGCATGTCCTGTCAAGGATTTAAAAAGCATCTCAATCTACGGAAGATATGTATGCACATTGATTCCATTGCGCACATAAGGATATCTATCATAGTGGGAGCTGACTTGGAAGACACAAGAGAATACATTATCTACTAAAATTAATGGGGGAAATTATTGCAGGCAGAGAAGCTTCATTAGCCGATCACTGTCATTGTACCCAAGTGAACCAAATTGCATACATGTGCTTGTTCTGCACCTTGTGGACATGTATTTCACATTCACAAACTCAGGTAAACATAGCTATGTGCATAATAAAACAGGACATAAACTTTTGTAATTCAATTCATAATTGTTATATATGAAATTTCAGATACATTTTTAAAAGTATCTGGAGAAGACTTCTCATCACTTCTTCTAACCAGACTGAGAGTGCAATCCTAACCTGGAGTTAGGCTGGCACAGTTAGATCAGCAAAGTCCGGCTGTCACAAGGGCCACCATAGTGGACATTTGGACCACACTCAGAGTCAGAGAGGATGGCGCACATCTGTATGCTGGCCTCTCTGAGAGTGGTCCAAACGTATTTACAGTGTCCTTTGTGCCAGCCTAACTTTGCTGGCCTTACTGTGCCGGCCTAACTCCAGGTTAGCATCAGACAACTAGCTTCATAATCAGCCATTAAACAATAAGGCTTTTTATTTTTCATACAGAATTGGTCTTTGCACAGAAGAGTATGTCCAAGGAGAAAATTACAAATATGAGCCTATGCAAACATTTCTCTAAGAGGAAAAAAATACATATAAATTTGTATATCCCATTAAAGAGGATCCTATCATTCTAAACATGCAAGTTTTGTTAGTTACTTTTCAAAGCAGCATTAATTTAATATTACAGGTTGAGTATCCCTTATCCAAAATGCTTGGGATTAGAAGCATTTTGGAATATACCTGATAAGCTATCTTGGAGATACAATCCAAGTCTAAACATTTATGTTTCATATGCAGGTAGCCTGACGTTAATTTTATACGGTATAATATTTTTTAAAATGTTGTACATGAAACAAAGTTTGTGTACACTGAACCATCAGAAAAGCAAATGTGTTTTTCTGTCACTGATGTGGACAATTTGTGGTGGTTTGGCATAGCATTAATACAGTGAAAAAATAATGGCAGAAATCTATAAATACGTTTTGGATTGTGGAGCATTTCAAGTTTCTGAGTAGGGATACTCAATCGGTAATACACTTGAGTGATGTTTTTGAAAGTGGAATGTAAACTAAGAAGGTGCCACAATAGACTTTTTCACAGACTGACTCACCAATGGTGGGTGTATTTGCTGCACTTAATGAAGCAGACGATGATATTGAAGAAGAACTCTCTGCACGTGCCAAAGGAGCTGAAGGAGGAGGGCTGGAATTGGAGGTCACAGGAGGACTGAACGGCCTTGGCTTAAAACATAGTTTAGAAGCATTAATGCACATACTCAGGTAGACAAAGCAACCATTATAGAAATAATGATCAACAAAGGCAAGATGTAATACACCTACAATTTCATTAATTCCACCGAGTTTCCCTGCAGGCAACTTTGGTCTGGAAGCTGGTCTTGGAGGAGGCACTAAAGTACCGACAGAAAGAGGGGTGGTTGGCCTTGCTGGAAGGAAATAATGGGATATAAGTACATCTGAGTTACAGAAGAAACCATGCACATTGCCCCCCCCCAAAAAAAAAAACACATCATGGCACTGCAGTGATTGAATACAAAATAATTTAGCAATAATTTTAAGAGATAATGGCTTGGATCCAAATTCTGGACTCACTGAGAAAGATTCTTAAATGAGAATCCTTTTATTCTCAGTGTTCAGTAATAAACAGTGTTCCTTTTATTGACAGAAAATGCCTCCTCAAGTGCAGGATAGCCCTGGATACAAGGTAATGAGAACTGCTGTTCGTTAAAATATTCTTCAATAACGTCATATACCAGGGTGGCCAAACGGCAGGTTGTGAGCCACATGCAGCTCTTTGACATATAATGTGCAGCTGGCTGAAATATGTTGGCTCAGCACCTCTATCCCCATTATGCCTTGCTTTGCTTTATTCATCCCCTCCTGTCCTTCTCTGTACATGCAGTGAAAACCCTTATGGGAGAGCCTCCTTGGAGGGCCAGTATAGAGACTGTTGACTAAGCTGTTGGATAAGGTGGAGATGTGTTTTTTATTGACTAACACAGTGTGCAATGGTGTCATCCTTATAGGGCACCTCTGAGCCCTACACTGTTGGCACAAAGGCATTGCTCAATGCCAATTTCTGCTTGCCAGGGACCCCACCCCTGAAGAACCGGGGGGGGGGAAGCCAGGTGAATTATGAGAGGAAGGGAGAAGGAAACTTGAGAAGAGCTTGATTTTGCTTGGAGGTTCCTCCTATTTTCTACTCTCCTTATTTACGGGGGAGGGGTATTCCTAATGCAAGGATTTAAAGGCAGAGGATGTTTCAGTAGAGGGGTCTAATTGGGTAGCAGTAAGGGTTACTGCAGTCCTCCCTTCTCCCTTCCTCATTTTTGTGCAGAGGGAGTCACCAGGTCAACCATTTTTTCTGCCCCTGCCTGTCCAGGACTTGGCCGTAACACAGGCAAAGGCAGGAGTTTTTTAGTACTTTCCCTCTGTGCTACTGCACAAGGGAGGCCTGAGGCCTACATGCCAATCTAGGCCTAGAAACCTCTTATCTGTACTGCTGCATTCCTGAAATGCACTTGAGATTACCGTCAATACTTTATTTCTGGGCATCGGCAATTAATCCAAACTTTCCAGAATGCAGATGCTTTCTTAATGGCTGACAAACTGCCATTACCTGAACTACAGCTGATATTTGTGTGCAATCATTAACCAGGATAAAAGAAAATACAAAACTCTTTTTGAAAGATAGGGACTACATTCAATTGAAAAGTAAGGGTGGAGAGGGAAAGCACAGAGATTATGAAGAGATTTGTAAACTATTCAGACTCTTCTAAGCAAAATACGCAACACTCATTTTATTTATTTTAAAATTTACAATTACAACTGTTTCCTTCATCTATTGTGATAGAAGATCCTTCTTATCTCTCCTAACCCTATGATAACATAGCTAAACCCAGTAAACACAAAGCATGCCTGATTTACAGAAAAGCACAAAGTGGGGAGGATTAGATCAGGAAAAAAGGTCAGCTATAATCGGATACTACTCTAACTGCATCTTTATAAGCCTCCTTCACATGGCACACTTGTCACTGACATTTTCCATTACAATTCAGAGATGTCACCTCCAAACACTCTTCTTTGTAACAATTTTACCTGAGGAGGATGAAGATATTGTTGAGGTCGAAGAGGAGGAGTCACCAGAATGTTTAAAGAGTGGATCCCATGCCAGAAGGTCATTGTTCCCCTTCCTATTTTAAAGATTCATCAGAACACAATAAATCATACATGCTTATAAATGCAAGTTATTGACTTTTTTTATTTAACATAATGTAATCAGAAGGTATGGAGAGGCACAAGATCAGAATTGCAGGGTGGTAAAGTGCTAAAGCACCCATTCTGCCTGCTATAGTTTTGCCCCATTTTGGGCAATTCCCAGTGATATTTAAGAAAAACTGGGCTAGACTAACACACTGTTTATAATGCATAATTTGGCCCCAGGTATAAGCAGATATAGGGATGCGGTGGCACTGCGGGTTCAACCGCTGAGATGAGCTTGTTGACCAGAAGATTGGCAGTTCGAGACCATGCGACGAAGTGAGCTCCCGTTGCTTGTCCCAGCTCCTGCCAACCTAGCAGTTCAAAAGCACGTAAAAATGCGAGTAGATAAATAGGTACCACTTTGGTGGGAAGGTAACGGCGTTCCGTGCACTACAGCGTATAATCATGCCGGCCACATGACCACAGAAGCTTGTCCTTGAACAAAACGCCGTCTCTTGGGCTTAGAAACTGAGATGAGCATTGCCCCCTACAGTTGGTCATGACTAGACCATTCGGTCGTGGGGAAACCTTTACCTTTTTTATAAGCAGATTAAATTTTTAAAGTATCAGCTACAATTCTGAGATGGGGTAGTCAACATGATAGGGGTGGTACCAGATTCATTTTAACAGGAACAATTTTTATATGCAAATATTTATATATTTTGATATGAACACAGATCAAAATAATCACAAAAATGGGTGGGGTGGGTAACAGCTAGCAATGAAGAATGAATTGACTATAAAAACTGGGAAATTAAAATCTTCAGTCCCCAGATGCCTAAGCCTATGCAGTGACACTAGAAGTCAGGAATCAGCACAGCAATCTGGGAAAAGAAATTCTACAAAAATACTCAAATGACCTTCAAATTAAAATAAATGTCAATGGTGAAACTTACTCATTAGATGAAGCAGAAAGTTTTGTTTTTGTTAATTCTTCACCTAATCAAAAAGATATGACAACTCAAAGCCATAATATTTAACAAAATCAGCCATCTTTACGTTAACAAAAAATCTAAATGGTTAGCTACCAATGCAAATAATTCAAAAATGCAGAAGTGAAATGACCATGTATTATATGAATGAGTGGCATTTGGGTAGCCACTGGTCAAGGGCACTTGTCCACCAGGGGGCCCATCTGTCCAAACCAAGATTCGAAACCCTCAGTATTTATATAATAATTATAGTAATTATCAGTGGATGGGTTGGGGCACCATGGGTGGTGCAGTGCAGGACTTTGCCCCAAGGCCCCAGCAATGTGACACTTACATGAATAATGTGCTTTTGCTTTATTTTCTAAATAAGTGTTTAACTTAGGAAAGAACTCTGCAAAGTGTCAGCCTTAGTAGTTTTACTGGAATGCAGCAGTATTCTATATTGGTCTTCCTCAATACAAATCAAGGATACATTTATACTTGTCTTTTTTTGCATTACAGGCAACGTAGATTAAGATTTACAATTAAGCACATCATAAAAAAGATAAAGTCATTTTTCTTATTCCAGTTACTAATACTACTGACCTCTGAGCAAAAGTGTAAGACTGATTTCACATTTAAAATTCCCATATAAAAATAACTTTTGTACAGAAATCTCACATGTAGATTGCCACATGACCCATGGACAATTCATTCCCATACAGAAGTTATTTTCATCATGCATAATTGTATCGCATAAGAAACAGTCCTAGCGGATTCCTAAATTATGGATGACATGTTCCCTCTTTTACATTTGCAACAAACACACTAATCAGATAAGGGAAAACAATGTTGGGAAAACTTGACCCTTCCCCAATTAGAATTCCCTCCCTCCCAGCTGCTATTTGCACCACAAGGAATAACTTGTGTGCAAAGCTTGTGTGTATATGATTTCTCTAATGTAGAAAATACAGCCTTTGGGAGGGGTCCATCAGGAAAAAGGAATGTTAAACCCTTTTCTCCTACAGTGCTGCAGTCCCAGTCCAAATGATGTCCCTCTCTAGTGGCTGCTTTTATACGCATTTGAGAGACAGAATACTGGCTCACAGATTCCCAACAACTCGTCTATTTTTAACTTAAGAGGATAGTCTTCCCTTTAAGAACTACCACAGAGGAAACAGAACTCTCCGTAATATTTTCATGTTTCATGGTTAAAGTTTACATTATAATGTATATTCATGGGAATATAGTTTTAAAACGTACAGATTTCTACATACCCTTTGCAGCAACGCAGTGTCTTTTCTAATGACTGTTACTGGTGGTGTTCTGCATTTTTTTAAAGATTGTGAGCCATTTTGGGACAGGGAGTCATTTAACTATTTTTTTTGCCTGTAAACCACTTTGTGAATTTTTTGTTGAAAAGTGGTATATAATTCATGAGGATGTGTGCACATGTATGAACATGTGCAAGGAGTGCTATAAAACGACAAAATTATAAATAATATTATAGGGGAATCTCTATTTTTAAAGCCAGGAGTCAAATATTTAGGGCTGGATCTGCACTTGTACTTTTCTTTCAGAATCTTTAGAGTTCCATTATAATTATAAAGAGTTCCATTATAATTGCTTATTGTGGGGAAAGAAAGATCATTCACCTCATTATAATGACTTCAAACAAATATAAATATAACTTCAAGCAAACTCCCATTAACAACAAGATCAAGTCTGATATAAAAGAAATATCCAACAACAGCCAAATATTCACTTACTAGATGAGTTCCGGTTCATTAGTGCCTAAATGAAAGATAATAAAAGTAAATATTAGTTGCTGTTATGTTTGGCTGGCATTTAAACTTAATTTTTAATCTTTAAATGATTGTTAAATCCATTGGGAATTGCTGCTTCTAATAGTTTGTCATTGTTTCAATTTTATCTTGTACTCTTACTCTTATTGTAAGCTGCCTTGGTACCCTAATACAGGGCAGAATGGCGGGGTATAAATTCAATAAATAATAAAAAATATTAAAAATATGCTTTCTAAGTTGAGCTGAAGTGGGAGACAAGTATCAAAGACATAATCAGGTATTGAGCTTAGCATTTGTAAAACATGAGGAAGTAGAGACAGATTTCAGTGTTTGGAACCCTGAGGCCACAATCTATAAACCCAAGTTATAGACTGTGTATTGCTTCAAGCATGGAGGCTGCTTGGAAGTGCTGCAACACATGGTAGCTATGCTACATGGCAAGGTTTACACTAGGCAAGTTCTCAGTTTTCTTGACTGAGGCAAAATATGGCTAGTAGGAGCTTACAGGAAGGTGCAGGTAAGTCAAGTAAGTAAGAGTTATTCCCCACAGGCAGAGTCAATTTCAAATGCCTGTGCTTAGTGGGCTTAATTGTAAGACATTATCCTGAGAAATCTGTGCTGAAATGAGAGTAGATGCCTGATCAAGGAGATAATTAAGAATAGCTGCGCCAATGAAATGGACACAAATTCACAAAACCATTCAGCAGTTGGGACATGAGTTGTTACATGATGATATCATCCTATATACTTATAGCAAACCACAGGTGGTTGAGTGCCCATCAAATTTTAGGCAACATGAAGCCAACCACAGAAAAGATAATGATTTCTACACAGTGTATGCCTTCTGGGTACACACAAGGAGATAATTGTTTAACACACCCAAAACAGCTCAATGTAGACTGCTCAGTGCCCCCCCCAGGAATCAGTGTCCCCAGGAACACTAAGGTGTCAGCTGGGGAAAAAACCCAGCAGAATACTGATGCAGGGAGAGTGCAAGAAGCTAGAATTACACAGGCAGTGAAAAAGATTGTTACGTGAGCTAAAAGTGGGCTCCAGGTCTGAAAGGATAGGAGTCTCTTGTTTATATCATCACAAGCAGTTACCACAATATTAATTTTTCTTCCACTTTGACAGAACTAGAAACAATCTTTTATTACAACCAGGGCTATATTTCTAAACATAAGAAACCACTTATTGCGTAGTAAAATTTCATGGCACAAATTTAATGTAAGCAAAACCTAACTGGTAGCTTTGAGTAAATTATAAACCATAGCATGGAAAATTATCAGGGCTTAGCTATAATCATTGGTTCATAGCAAGTTTTTATTAAGAACAGTGTAATAAAGTCCAATATAGTCTGATACTTACAGGACTGTGTCTCTGATGCCAGCATAGAAAACAAAACAAAACATAATTACACAAAATTTTGTGCAAGTCTCAACTTTCACTAAAATATAGTTTTAGCATTTTAAAGTGAAAGGAAGGAAAAAAAATCCACTGAATGAATAACAATACCTGTTTGGTATAGATTTATCATTCAGCAGCATTGTATTGCCATATTTTATCTTTCTGCCTTGACCTTTGGGCTTAACTCACAACAGTATCAATGTGGTTCTACAACACATGCTTAATCTTGATTTATGCTAGAACAAGACTTTTTGCACAGGTCTCCCCATTCCCAAGCCTTCCAAATTACAGTCCCCTACACCCCTGAGTAACAGGGGAGCCTCCTGACTGAGACGCATCAATTGCATCAGGATGAAAAAAATATTGGTGACATATCAGGCAGAGGCACCTTCTTGAATAGGGGCTGCCTCAGCCTACTCATGAAAGTGAGGATTTAAACCAGTGTTCTTCAACCTGTGGGTCACAAAGCCTCATTTGGGGGGCTGTGGCAACTTTTCAAAGTCTTCGCAAGAGAAAGCTTGGATCCAATCCAATAATGGTAACTGAATTCTTGATATAATCCAGCACAGCCTCTTCTCATTGTCTTGTCTTTGTGCGCATCTTGGATGGAACAGCAAAAGCCATTTGTGCTGGGGTCGCTTTTGAACAACACAGTGGTCTCCAGTTTGGTGACTGCTGCTCTAGAAAAGAGTTTTAGAATCCTTCCCAAGCAATAAGGCTTCTGCTACCCTTGCAGCTGATTTGTTTGCCTTTCTCTGAAACAAAAGTGGCTCTATCATTCATTCATACATCAAGGATTACTTATAGAATGTGGTATTCCAAAGATCACAATGGAAGCAGCTCTGCTCTACTTCCCAAAGCCTAGAATATATATTTTAAAAGTCACCCTTTGTTTGACATAATTCATAATAAGTTGATGATTAAGTCAGGGAGGTTCAACATTTTATGGATTTGTACTAACTGGATTATATGGGATGTGGTGGGGCTGCGGGTTAAACTGCTGAGCTGTTGACCGGAAGGTTGGCCGTTCGAGACCACGCAACAGAGTGAGCTTCCATTGCTTGTCCCAGCTCCTGCCAACCTAGCAGTTTGAAAGTATGTAAAAATGCAAGTAGATAAATAGGTACCACTTTGGTGGGAATGTAACAGTGTTCCGTGCGCCTTGGCATATAGTCATGCCGGCCACATGACTGCAGAAGCTTGTCCTAGGTCAAACACCAGCTCTTCGGCTTAGAAACAGAGATGAGCCCCGCCCCCTACAGTCAGTCACAACCAGGGGAAACCTTTATCTTTACTAACTGGATTAGTCAAAGTACCGATAAGGTATTATTTATGTCATACTATATTTGCCATACTAAATATACTGTAGCAAAGGTTACTCACAGATACAGCTGGTGAAAGTGTGATGTTCCCTATTGATTCTTTTAATTCATCCAATGAAGGCATGGTATACTGAGAACTATTGTTTGGCTGTACAGGCTTAATTTCGACATGGAATTTCCTTGGTTCATCATCCTCAGACTCTGAATCACTTGATGAATAGAAGTGGTTCTCTTTGGTATGTAATTGGAAGTTAAGGTAAATGTTGATTCATCAGTTAATGAATACTATTGCACAAGTAACTATACCACAATAACAAAAAAAATCATACAGCCATATTGGACCATTGGAAAAAATCCAAAAGACAGTCTGACCATATCTTTATTAGCTGTGACTATATGTCATTTGAGTTGCGAAGGAAAGCAAAGTCACTGAAGTCAGTGCTTTACATGCTCAGAAAGCTATACAAAAATGGTCAAACGTGAATAAGCAAAACATTAAAGGATATTCTGACTAGCTTCCGGCTTAATGCTATACCCTTCTTCATCTACATCTGGAATGTTCTGGAATGAAAAAAGAGCTCTTATTGCAGTAATACAGCTCTGAAAATATTCTGATATCACTGAATCACACACAAAATATATTAATTGATCATCAAGATTTGTCTGTCTACAGAAATGTTTAAAAGTACTGCACCCAGAGGAATGTAGTTAATCATGATCAGGTGCTTTTCAAGTATTGTAAATCTTACTTCCATTTATATTCCACGCAGGAGAGCCAAGAGTGAGGGATAGTATTTTGTCTAAACTCAATGTGTGAAAGTGCTGAATTAGAACTTATCAAGTGGTTTGATTCTATTTGTTCAAGCTTGAACTGAGACAAATGATTTTCTATCATCTTACAGAGTTAATCAATGTAGTAAAGCAAGACAAATTTTGCTAGCACAAAATTATTGCTGTACCTATTTAAAGGCATTTAAGCTTTGCACAGAATTGACAAAACTATAATACCATTTTAAAGGATTTGGTCTCACCATTTACCATTTTTTCTTTATCCATGTCAAAAGGGTGCATGTATAATATTATGTATAATATATTATACATAAATATTATGTATAATATATTATACTGTACATAAACACACACACCTCTGCCAGAGGAAGCCAGAACCTTTTATACATTTGAAGAAGTAAACCTGTAAGTTACAATGAATTTAAGTATTTAAGACTTAACAAGTCTCTTCCTTTTTTTCTGCAACAGATCAATACAACCACTACTCATAAAACTGTTGACAGTTTTACAGTACATTTATTGACTAAGCTTCTAGTCAATAAGGTAATTCTATACTTAATTTTATTATTAAGAGCCCTTTCTCATATTACAGATTTCCCAACAAGAATACTTTAAAACTGGTAAAATGCCACTGCAGGAAGTACATCCAGAATACATAGATGCAATTTCTGTTTTAAGAACGTGGATGTTTTTTTTTCCCACCATCCAACCTGATTTACAAAATAGAGACAAAGGGGGATCATATAGTCCAATACTTTAGTTTTAACTTGCTCAAAATCATGAAGCTTTAACTATGCTTGACCTCAGGCTGACCCTGTTGATAGTACATTTTTATCCTAACAAGACTTGACAACAAAGTAAATGGAACAAATACAAATAACTCCAGGCTGTGTACATTCCCATATTATACTTCAATTAAACAGGCTTCTGAAGTTATACTGGATGCAATGTTATTTTGTTAGCCATCATACTTCATGCAACAAATACTGCTAACTTAGATAGCTTTCAACACAGTTTTTTTTACATCTGCAGCTAGTGATACTGTAAAAGCAGCTGGTAACCTTTTACATGAACACAGAATGCAGCAGAGGTGATAAGGTAATATTTTGAAGGAATTTTAAAACTGATCCTTAACAGAAAATAATCATCAAGTTCACACAAGCTACCACCATACATGGAAACACCACCTTCCTGAGATAACACTCAGGCATAGGGGGACAGGAATGTATCTGTTTCTACAATAATGCACTCTTAACTGAAGAATCCTAATAAGTATCCAAGAAACCCCAGGATTCCCTTGAACACAGTTTGAAAACCACTTAAGTAGGAAAAAACAATATCTGAGGTAACCAGTTATATAGTTTCTGACATCTGAAAGACCTCACCAACTGAGTGCTGCCCCCGACGAGAGGGATTTGGCAGTAGAAGTACGGGTCCTGCTAACTTCTAAGTATGCATGATGTAAACTAACTTTGGAGAACATTTGAAAACTATAACTGATCCAGAATGGGTCAGTCAATGTGACTGGAGCTGCCTCCGGAAAGTACCTGGAATCAGTACCGATAAGCATTATTCAGCCTTCGAAGTTAGTTTCCCAACATGATTGAAGAACAGATTATTTTAAGTTCCAAAAACTTGAAAATTTGGGGGCAAACTACAATAAACCACTCAGCGGTAAACATCTCTTTTTAAAATTTCACTTCCCAGACAAGGCTACAATATTCATTCTCTGTGACCTTTAGAAAATGGATAAAATGCTTTTGTGTCAGTTGGAGCTTCTTGCCTAGGAAGATGTGGCTGTTGTTATTATTTTTATGACAGCTGGTTATGTTCTTTTATTATAAGTTATTTGCAAACTGCTTTTGGAGGGTGTTCCTAAATAAAAACTCTCCAGGTTTTTAAGAGGCAGGGATGTTTACGATAGTTTACAGAGAGAGATAACTCCAAAGTATATAATGGCATTAATACCTGTCATATTAATATTTTTATACAAATGTTGACAACTATTAAGGTAAAAGAAGAACAAATATCTGAAGCAAGGTTTTCCTGAGGCCCCTGATCTCAGATCTAAATAGATGACGAATATTTCAGTTTTGTTTGCATGAAGAGTCCTGCTGCTTGCTAAAACTGACATTAGACAAGACTCAGTGCAGGCAAGATTTTGGAAACACTACAGAAAGAAAATCAGATTTATTGTCTGCAACTAAAAAGCTTTGCAGGGAAAAAAATGAAGATAAGGCTTGTTCTAGCTGAAAGGAATATGCCAGACACATTTACACTTGGATTTGTTTCATGAATTATTAAACAAGACCAAAACATGCAAGTCAAAAAGTAAACACTGTAAGTCAACCCCACTTATTTTTCTCTCTGCTGATTTATTATTGCAGCTGGCAATAATCAGCAATTTCATGAATGGCATAAGAATTCCATGGATAAATTTATCAATTTATCAGCATAAATTTTATCATCATAAAGTCACAAATAATAATGTATTTGATTTGCTCAGATATCTTGTAGAAGCAACAGCAGCAGCTTTGTAATGAATTCATGAAATAACTGAAAATATTTTGACAGAAAAAAGATTAGGTATTAGGCATTTTAGAATAAAACATTCTATTAGATAGGATTGTTCTTGACTATCTGAACAAAGTAAACTGAATATATGAATTCTTTAGAATACTGGATATCTAATAGCTTAAAACAGCTCTGTATATAGAAAATTGTTTTAGAGTATGGGTTTTTTTAGAATGGAAATCTATTTTTCCATTTCAGCCCCAAGGAGTTCCACCTTTCTGTCACCTTGAATTACACATTGATAAAATGACAAAAAGAAACTAGAAATCAAATTGATGCAAAAGGAACATGTTGTCCATATTTTGTTTGAAACTTTATGTTCCTGAAAAGTGTTACCTATATGCAAATTAAAATTACTTACAACTGAATCTGCATCTGGACATTCCCTGTTGATGGAAAAAAAAGAGTGTTCATAGTGTATATAATTATAGCAGGCTTTTTCTAACAAAACCCATCATCTTTGTACTTACTATCAAACATATCACTCTAGATCAGAGTTTCTCAACCTAATCCCTCGATTTACCACTTCTCATGGTCTACCTTAAGTATCACCAATACATGTGATCATGGCCCCACCCCCATACAGTCTGCCCCTTCCGGTTCTATCACATGGAAACTCTCAGGAAAAGGTGGAAACTTTCAGGCTTGTTCTAGCCGGAAGCTCACCAGCTGATCGTGGGCAGTGCTGGAGACAATCAGCTGGCAAGTGGGAGCCAGCCAGAGACAGAATCTGATCCTCCAACCAAAACTGGCTCAGGTAGTAGAGGCAGAGCTTCACAAGGAGGATCAGCTTTGTGTACCACTGGAAGCAGCTCGAGCACCACCAATGGTGGTGCATACCATTGCTGAAAAATGCTGCTTCAGATCAGGGGCCTCCAAAACTTGGCCCGCAGGCCTGATCTGGTGCCCAAGGATTATCCATCATCCAGGCATGGCGGAGGTGAAGAATTTCTGTTCCGCACTGCAGCCTCCAGTTTTCACAATCAATCTTTGAAGAAGCCCACACTGGGCAGCTGCTTCCCCATGGAAATCAGGACATAGAACCTTCTGGGGTAATGGGCAGTGGAAGCAAGTTTCTGCAAAGATCAGCTGTGAAAACTGGAGGCGATGGCACAAAACAGAAAGCCTTCACCATTGCACATGCTGTACCTGTACAGGTAATCCTGGGGTGCAGTGGGCCACAGCTTGGCGACTTACTATCTTGGAAAAATAATTGGTGACAATATATTTATTTTTTATTCAGCCATAATATCCTAAAGGCTGCAGTGCAGTACAATGCACTGCAATGCACTCTGCAAAACTGCACTCTGAACTGACTACTATACAAAATCTTTCCTCTTGCCAATTTTAGAGCATATCAATTCAGGATGCAGGTGCCCATTTATTTTTATTGTTTTATCCATTTGAGGCAGAAATCAATCTATGGTGAGAACCAAATGGTGTTGGTACTATACTTGCAGCGTCTTCCTAGAATTGAAGGCTGTGCTGGAGGTGGACAATGCCAACAGTATACCGTACGACACCTAAAATCAGCGTAGCAGGGACAAATGCCTGGATTTCCCAGGTTATGAGCTATTTAACAGCTATTTGCTTGAGTGCAGCTCAAAGTGGTGCTGATTACCTTCAAAGCCCTCTATGACAGTGCAAGCCTATAAATGTTAACTCAGAAATAAGTCCCACTATGTTCAGTGGGGCTTACTCTCAGGCTAATGTGTACAGTGGGCCCTGGGTATCTGCAGGGGATCAGTTCCAGGACTACCCATGAATACCAAATTCCATGGATAGTTAAATCCACATAAGAGCCTCAGAGGATGCGACTGGAAGTCTCTGGCACAAACTAGAAGTGTCTTCTGGACACATCCTGGAGGTCCTCCAAGTCCCCTCACCCACAGGCTCATCATCTGTGGATACTGAAATCCATGGATGCCGAGCCTGTATATAAAGAGGGTGCACTATATAGGATTGCAGCCTTACAGTTAGCATACCTGAAGGACCCCCTCCCCAGGATGAAATGGCCTGTCCTTGAGATAACTTGCAAGGGGGAGGGGAACCTCCTGCAGGTGCCAAAACGTTCTCTCAGTTAGTGGCAACACTAACAGGGGAACAGTCTTCTTTATTGTGGCACTCTTAATGGGGATGTCCTCTGTCTTGTACTTAAATTTATCCTTATGCTGCAGATGTTCCAGCAGCACTTGAAAATCTTCCTCTCTTTTCTGCTTTTCTGATTTGAGGCAGTTTTGCTTTCTGCTTTCTTTAATTTTTGATTGGTACTGTGCTCTTATTACTTTTTCCATTTTTATCAGATAATTGTATTGTTTGTAATTTAAAGTCTGTATTTAAACCAGAAATGTAAGCCACTTTTGATACTTTAAATTCTGAGTTTGAATTTGAAAACAGCCCATATAGAAAAATACTGTTTCTCATAGCACAAATTGTAACTGTAACTACCATAATGCTTTTGTTACACTTTTTCAGAGTTTTAAACGGTTTACTAAAGGTCTGAAACATACTTACACAGATTCTGCATCTTTTTCCTTCTTAATAATCCCTGGTAACCCAAAATGCTTTCTTTTTCTTGGTTTTATCCCTGTAAAGCAAATATTTTATTGTTTGATTAAAATGAAATCATACTAACCAGTACAGGATTTATGAATTCCTAGTATATAGCTCTTGTCTGCAGATGTTAAAATTATCTACACCTAGACCCCTCCCCCCCAATATGTGCACTACCAAATACAATAACATGTGATTTGGATATAGACAGAATGGAAAGAAATCAGACACTAGAACAGCAAATAAAATGAAGATGTTTCATTTTATGAGATCAGCATGTGTCTTATTGCACATATACAGAAGAAAACAGGAATTTTACTTACCAGGTGAATTGCTGTTCCTGGTAGAGGAAGGGCATTACAGGCTATCTGGGAAGCCCCCGCCCCCAACTCACACAAGGTAGGGTCAGTTGTTTCAACGGCTACTTCTCCATGTGGAGTTGACTGTTGCTCCAGTCAACTAGAGCTTGCAACTATCTACTCTTGCTATAAACTTCATCTTGATTATCATGACGGTAGTAGAAGCTCTTTTTTTGTACCAGTGATTGCCCACTGCAAAAAATAGCAGGCTTACAGCAGTCAGCTCGTCGCCATTTTTCTCTGCAGCTCCTCTCCTCCCTCACACCCACATGAGCTCCCAGTAAAGTAAGAAATGGAGGAGGAAAATATCTCTTCATTCTTCTTTGGGCTATGCACCCTAGCTGCCAATGTTCTACTCTAAAAGAGTAGAACATTGCCTCCCTGACTACTAAGAAGGTGCAAACATGCCTTTTGGCACATTTGTAACAGTCCTGGGCTGACAAAAGGGACTTATGCCAGCCTACAGAGCACTTAGAATTGCGCTCTTATAAGCGTACTTGAAAACTGATTGTATTGAGGAGGGGATACAGAAAGTTACCAACCTACTATAGCTTCTGTAGCTGAGAAATACAAAGCAAGGTCTAACTTGTAAGAAACAAAATAAGTTCATTTCATCTTAACTTGTTGCATCCTTTTCATCTAATATTTCAACTGTTCTTATCAATATTTAGAAACGTAAACCATTCTTACAGTGCAAGAAAACGTACCTTCAACTGCGCTGGCTGTGTTACATTCTTCAAATTCAATAAGTCCTTTTAAAACATGAAAAAGAATTGTTCTAATTTAGTTAACATTCTAGCATAAACTGGAAGTAATATTAGTTAAGATTAGAACTCAGATTAGTGCCCTAAATTAATTGAACAGCAGATTTTAAAGAAATGAATTATTTTTAGTGTTAATGCTTCTGAAAACCCAGATGGCAGGTATAATCCTTCTGGTACACATTCTCTCTCAGAAGGGAATGCCTCTCCTACAGACAGAGTCCACAGATATGTTCACTATTAGCAAGGACATCGTGTAACCTTGCAAGAAGGGTTCGATTTGAGGTCAGGGCCATGCCCTTTTTCCAAGGCTCAAGAACAATTGGGTCATATTCCCAAGAACACACTGAACTTCAGGGGCACCACACAAAATGGACAGGTTTTTCCAGGCTTTTTTAAAAAAACCTAATGACAGTTCTTTGTCTCAAAACAGAAAATTAAGTTTTGTAGTATTTCTGATTGCAAATAGAAAAAATGATTTTTTTACTACTTACAATCTTTCTACTTACAATGATTATTTATTGAAAACTTGGGTTTTCAAGCTTTTTTAGGCCAATATTCACAAGAAGACTAAAGATGCTGGAAAAGCATTTTTTTAAAAATCCAGAAAAGATGCTTAGGACAACACCCAAGTATAAAATGCTTGCATTATACTTGAACATATATGCTGTTTTAGCTGCTTGTCTCTCAAATATATTCCAATAATTACTTTGAAAGGATTGAGCTGTCATTTGCTTGTAAAGATAAATGAAACTCACACACACAATTCAAATACAATGACTATTTGTATCGCAGCACAAATTTTGTATTAAACCCAATGACAGAAGTCTTTCATTTGATTTTTGCTCTTTTCTTGTGTTGCTGTTTTCTTGATTTTTCTGTTTTCTCTAAACTGGAAAGAAACTACACTGTTGGTAGTAATATATTTCATTTTATTAGTAAAAAAAAAAAGATCCATCAAGGAAGAATGAGTTTTCAGAATTCAATCAACTCACACAACTCACAGCATCATGTACCACCAAATTAATTTGTAAAGTAACACTGATCTTGAAAATAGTTAACTACTCCCTCAACTAACTCTAGTATTTTCAACTACTGTGTGTGACACACTGATGTGCTGCAAATGGTATGTAGAGAATCATATATTAATAGCTCCACTAGAGAATGTGAGCCCCCAGCCAGCAGTGTAGCATGCCTTGTCAGCTGTCAAAAAAATGATGATAATTCTAGCACCTTCTCCGTATACCATTAGAAAGATTGAAAATTGTTGAGTTAAGAGAATGGTGTCATGACTAGTGTGTGACAACTGTGTGTGTGTTGTACATGTAGATATTCCAAACTGGACAAAGAACAGCTATATTTTCATGGGACGAAAAACTTTTCTATTTTTAATTAAAAAGACTAGAAAATATATTGCATTCTTTTTCACTAGGAAGGGAAATAAAAGAATCTAACAGCCCAATCCTATGCTTTCCGGCACCTAGAGGTACTGCGGCACCAAAAGAGCTGCCACTGTACCCTGCAGGGTGGGGGAAACCATCAGAGGTTTCCTCGGGGGAAGGAGACATTTGTTCCCTTACCCTGGTTCAAGACCCAGGCTTCAAGGGACTTCTTGAGTCTGTCCCTGCTAAATCACAGGCACAGACTTGTTAAGCCCCCTTTCAGGCTTCTCTGCCAGTCCCTCCCCTGTTCCGCCCTTCCCCCGCCCAGGAACACTTCCCCAAGCCTCCACGCCACCCAGCGCTCACCTTTCCACTGGTGGCAACTTTGGCTTCTTCAGCAGTACCAACAGAGAAGCGCAGGCTTCCCCGCCAGCACTTCTAACTCTCCAGTGCTGTAAACGTGCTTTACAGCATGTTTGCAACACCCAGTACCAACGCTGAGGTCACAGCGCCAATGCTGCTGCCGATAGGATTGGGTCCTGAATTCCAGTTTGACTGTATGCAAATATAACAGTTATTTTTAACACACACCAACAGCTTTAAGTTGAAAATTAACATTGGAATATATCAGGAATGCACTAGCTGAAATATAAACAAACACTAGCAAATGTGTATTGCAACAAATTGATGTTGCATATTGATAAAACAGTACAGTACGGCTGTACTGTAACACTTAAGTTTCCACTTAAAAACACGTTTGTTCTAAAGGTACGTGTGCTTACAAATATGATAGCAGGCATTAGGCTTGGTTTTAGAGGAAAACAAAAGGATTTTTTCCCCTCTGGCATTAAATCATGCATGAAAGGAGGACAATTTTTTCAGAACTGCATATGCCTCACATGCTGCTTCAAAATGGCAAAGCTTTGCGTGTCTGGCTCAGTGCCAGTTGACAGCTCAGCTGGATATCAATGCACATTCTGACCCCCCTTACAGCGTGTCACTTCTGAATTGTTTCCGCAGTAGAAAGTTTATTCAACCTCTCTCTCAAATGCAGTGGACCGACCATCATTCTGCTATTTAATCATAGCAAGACAGGTTATTTTTTTGACAGCACTAAAGCCAGAGAGCAATTCCTAATGAACAGCTTGATACAAGTGGAATTTCAACTGTTTTAGCCTCAATTAATTCTGCTGTCAAAACAAATGATTGCTCTTAGTACTTAGATGTTAAGCTGGATCACAAAGGTCAATTTTGTGTGTACAAACACACAAGCAATCTTTGCCTTGATAACATCTCATACAGTTTCATATGTAGCAGCCAGTAAAGCTCCAAATACATAAATTGCCAATTTATGTTTTCCAACAGTAGCATTTACACTGATTGATAAATGGAAAAAAATCATCCTACAAATAACATTAACATCCTACAAATAATTTGACATTAAAGTCAAGATGCATCATCATCCATTCTGCAACACGTTTCTAAAAGTGTTTAGCTAGCAGGTTAGGATGAATGCACCATGTTTGTAAATGTTTACTATCATTGCTAACCAGTCTTAGGGCACAGTCTTAAGCTGCGCTGTATCCAGCACAGCTTGGGAGGCCACTGGAGCCTCCCTGGCTCCAGTCTCCCCTATGGGTTCCTCAGATCTGCGCCCGCAAAATCATAGGCACAGGTCCAAGGAAGCCATGTGACCTGAACTGGGGCCACGCAGCCTGGGGATGAGGTCTTGGATGCAGCCTAAATTAAAGTCATAATGCCAATGTCCCTTTGATAAAAAGCCAGAACAAATATAGTCATTGATATACAGTGAAAGCTGTACATGGCATGCCGTTACAGTGCTTCTTGGATAGTGAAGTAAGTAAACAAGTTGCAAAGGGAATACAACCTCATTCACAGCAAGCTAATGATTCAGCACCTGCATCAGAGCTTTCCAAACCATGACCTCTGCCTTGTCCAGATTTAGTTTCATCTACATGTCCCACAGCCATTTCCCAACTGCCTGTAGGCAAATGCTCCATGACCTCAAAAGCCACCCTTGAAAGACAGAGGAAAACAATGATAAAGCTGGCTGTCATCCACATTTTGGTGACACGCATGGCCAAATCCCAAGATAACCTCTCCCAGTGCTTTCATGTAGCTATTAAAAAGCATAGGGGATAAGGTAGAACCCCGCAGGTTCCTTCCTGAAGCAAAAGATCCATCACTGTGATGCTTTCATACTACTACCTTGAAGACGTCAGAGTTTAATTTCAATTTTGATTCCATGAGTTGGTGGAAAGAACCAGTCAGACAATGAATTTGCTGTCCCTGCTACCTGCTCTGCCCTCAGAGATGCCAGATGCTCCCCTGCTCAGCCTAGCAGTGCATAGACTTCTCTGTGCAATCCTCTGGTCCAAGTGCTGCCTAGGTAATTGATACAAGTCTTTGCCATCACATCCTTACGAGGACATGCTTAACCCAGACCCAATCCTGAAAGGATAGGAGGGCCAAGTCTTTTCTAGCCAACTTTCTTGAGCCCTCTGTCAGAGACCCTGTGCCAGTGAGCCATCCATGTAGGCTCCCCAACAAAGAAAAGTGGCATCCACTGCAATCCTGAGAATATCAGGAACTGAGACAGCCCAAACACTCCCCAAACAGCAAGGCCATAACTACTGTGATTCATAACTAGGGGTGTAAAAATGCTTGAACACACAAAACACCACCTTTTTGGTGTTAAAATTTCCATATAAAAACACAAAACACAGAATTTTTATGTTTAAAGATATTTAAGAAGTTAAACTAGATTACATTTCCAATTGGAAAAAATACTATGGCTGCATCTGCTGACACTATCTAACCTATCAAGTAGGCTTTGTTTCTGGATCAGGATATGAAGGTAAATTTCTGAAAGACAGATGAAGACTAGGAAGTCCTCTTCCTCCAGCACTGTGGTGACTATTTTGTTCTGTATTTTAAACTTGCATTTTTGTAGATAACAGTTAAGCCTCCTGAGGTCAATACGGCCTTCACATATCCATTCTTTTTTTAAACCAGGAAAATTATGGAGTAATATGGAGCAAACACCAAGCCATCTCTGGTCCCAAGAAACTGGTTCTGTTGCTCTGATGTCCCGAAGTTATTGGAAATGCTGCTAACATCAGGATGTGCTTCTTATTGTTCCTGGAATGGGGCACTTTTCAGGTGCACCTATCCAGTCCCTGGATAAGCTGACAAACTCTAGAGAACAAACCATCTATACTGTCTCTAACACCCAGTCATCGATGGTGGTGCACCATCAATCTGCAAATGTAGAAGATGGCCTCTGATGGGTATAGATGCTGGGTGGCCTGGTGTCAGGCATTGTGCTGACTCCTGCTTTCTATTGGGGCTGCTGAAGAGGACACTCTTCTGAAAGATCTGCTCTTCTTGGAGGCTCACCTGAATCTGCTCCATTTGGTCCAGAACCTCTCTTGATCCCTGCATCAGTAGGATGGGCAGAAAACTTGAAAGGGATTGTTAAGAACATAAGAACATAAGAAGAGCCCTGCTGGATCAGGCCAAAGGCCCATCTAGTCCAGCTTCCTGTATCTCACAGCGGCCCACCAGGTGCCCCAGGGAGGCATGAAACAACAAGATGCTTGCATCCTGTTGCCACTCCCTTGCACCCGGTACCAGTAGCCCACCACCTTTGTAAGGAGGTTGCACTATCCATCATTGCCTATAGCCCACGATGGACCTTTCCTCCAGAAATCTGTCCAATCCCCTCTTAAAGGCATCAAGACCAGATGCCATCACCACCTCCTGTGGCAAGGAGTTCCACAGATTAACTACCCGCTGGGTAAAAAAGTATTTCCTTTTATCTGTTTTAACTCTCCCAACCCTCAGCTTTAGTGGATGCCCCCTGGTTCTGGTGTTTTGAGAGAGGGAAAAGAACATCCCTCTATCGACTTTATCCTTTCCATGCATAATTTTGTATGTCTCAATCATGTCCCCCCTCAGGCGCCTTTTTTCTAGACTGAAGAGCCCCAAACGCTGCAGTCTTTCTTCATAAGGGAGGTGCCCCAGCCCCGTAATCATTTTTGTCGCTCTCTTCTGCACCTTTTCCAACTCCACTATGTCCTTTTTGAGATGCGGCGACCAGAACTGGACACAATATTCCAGGTGTGGCCTTACCATCGATTTGTACAATGGCATGATAATATTGGCTGTTTTATTCTCAACCCCTTTTTTAATGACCCCAAGCATGGAATTGGCCTTCTATTCTTAATTGCTGACGCACACTGGGTCGATACCTTCATGGAATTGTCCACCAGCACCCCAAGATCTCTCTCCTGAGCTGTCACAGACAGCTCAGAACCCATTAGCCTATAGGTAAAGTTTTGGTTTTTTGCCCCAATGTGCATCACTTTACATTTGTCTATGTTGAAACGCATCTGCCATTTGGCTGCCCATTCCCCTAACTTGGAGAGATCCTTCTGGAGCTCTTCACAATCCTTTCTGGTTTTTACCACCCGGAAAAGTTTTGTGTCATCCGCAAACTTGGCCACCTCGCTGCTTATCCCTGTCTCCAGGTCATTTATGAATAAGTTGAAAAGCACGGGCCCCAAGACAGATCCCTGGGGCACTCCGCTTTTCACCTCTCTCCATTCTGAAAATTGCCCATTGACCCCCACTCTCTGTTTCCTGGCCCTCAACCAATTCTGGATCCATAAGAGGACCTGCCCTCTTATTCCCTGACTGTGAAGTTTCTTCAGCAGCCTTTGATGGGGGACCGTGTCAGACGCCTTCTGAAAATCCAGGTATATGATATCCACAGGTTCACCCACATCCACGTGCCTGTTGACCTTTTCAAAGAATTCCAAAAGGTTTGTGAGGCAAGACTTACCCTTAGAGAAGCCATGCTGACTTTCCTTTAGCAGTACTTGCTCCTCTACGTGTTTTAGAATTTTATCTTTGATGAGGCTTTCCACCATCTTACCCGGAACAGACGTTAGGCTGACAGGCCTGTAGTTTCCAGGGTCCCCCCTTCTCCCTTTTTTAAAGATTGGCGTGACATTGGCTATCCTCCAATCCTCTGGTACCGTGGCCGTTTGAAGGGACAAGTTGCATACTCTAGTTAAGAGGTCAGCAACTTCGTTCTTTAGTTCCTTAATTACTCTTGGGTGTATACCATCTGGGCCTGGTGACTTATTTATATGTAGTTTATCAATTTGATCTAAAACATCTTCTTTATTAACCAGTATCTGATTTAATTCCTTCGTTAGGAAGGGCTGTTCGGGCTGTGGTATCTGCCCAAGTTCTTCTGCTGTGAAGACGGACGCAAAGAATTCATTTAATTTCTCTGCAATCTCCAAGTCCCCTTTTATCTCCTCTTTCCCTCCCTCACCATCCAGCAGGCCAACCACCTCTCTGGCAGGTTTCCTGCTTCTAACATATTTGAAGAAGCTTTTATTATTCCCTTTTATGTTGCTAGCCATGCGTTCCTCAAACGCTTTCTTGGCCTCCCGTATCACCTTCTTACTTGTCTTTTGCCAGAGTTTATGTTCTTTTTTATTCTCCTCACTGGGGCAAGACTTCCATTTACGGAAAGAAGCTTCTTTGCTCTTTACAGCTTCTCTAACTTTGTTTGTCAGCCATGCAGGCACCCTCCTGGACCTTGTCGAACCCTTCTTTCTTTGCGGTATACACTTCCGCTGGGCCTCTACTACTGTTTTTTTAAACAGCCTCCACGCAGCCTGGAGGGATTGGACTCTTTTTACCGTCCCTTTCAATTTCTGTCTAACTAGTCTCCTCATCTGAGGGAAATCTGCCCTTCGAAAGTCAAGGGTTCTTGTGTCAGATTTGCTCTGCACTCTTTCCTGGACATGCATGGCAAAACCAATCGCAGCATGGTCACTGTTCCCCAATGGCTCAGTAACACTTACATCCCTAACTAGGTCCCGAGTACCACACAATATTAAATCCAGAGTCGCCTGTCCTCTGGTCGGCTCCATGACTAGCTGCTCTAAGGCACAGTCATTCAACACATCAAGGAATCCGGTCTCTCTTTCTTGACCAGAGCAGCAGTTGACCCAGTCAATATGAGGATAATTGAAGTCCCCCATGATTACAATCCTGCCTCTCTTGGTCACTGCCCTGATTTGTTTCCTCATTTCAAGGTCACCTTCAAGTTTTTGATCGGGAGGACGATAGCACACCCCCACTATTACATTGCTCTTACGGCCTGGTAGTTTAACCCACAGTGACTCCATGGTGGAGTCCGGCCCACCTTCAGTTTCTACTCTGCTGGATTCTATCCCTTCTTTGATATAGATGGCCACCCCTCCGCCAACACGCCCTTCCCTGTCCCTCCTATAGAGTTTATAGCCTGGGATTACAGTATCCCACTGGTTCTCTGCATTCCACCAGGTTTCTGTTATGCCTACTATATCAATCTTTTCCCTAGCCACCAAACATTCCAGTTCCCCCATCTTTGCTCGGAGACTTCGGGCATTCGCATAATAACACCTATATACGGGGTTCTCTAAGGAGGGACTGTTTTTTGATCCCTTTTCCTCTCCTCTCCTTTTACTGGACAAACTGTCACTTACACTCAGCTTAGAAGTTCTATTTCCTACTCCTCCATTACTCTTTGGTACTCCTCCACCCTCCTCTTCCCGTAGGGATGAGGAGTTCCGAACCGGACGCCACTCGGCTCCTGTCGGCTTTCCACCAGGGATCAGTTTAAAAGCTGCTCTGCCACCTTTTTAATATTAAGCGCCAGCAGCCTGGTTCCATTTTGGTTCAAGTGAAGCCCGTCCCTCTTGTACAGGCCTGGCTTGTCCCAGAATGTCCCCCAGTGCCTAACGAATCTAAACCCTTTGTCCCGACACCACCGTCTCATCCACGCATTGAGACCCCTGATCTCCGCCTGCCTAGCTGGCCCTGCACGTGGAACGGGTAGCACTTCTGAGAACGCTACCTTGGGGGTCCTGGCCCTCAGCATCCTGCCTAGCAACCTAAATTTGGCTTCCAGGACCTCCCGGCTACATTTCCCCACATTGTGGGTGCCAACATGCACCACGACCGCTACCTCCTCCCCAGCACTCCCTACCAGCCTATCTAGACGAGACGTGATGTCCGCAACCTTCGCACCAGGCAGGCAAGTCACCGTGCGGTCCACACATCTGTCGCAGACGCCCCTCTCTATATTCCTAACTATAGAATCGCCCACAACAAGGAGACCGCAACCCCCCTCCCGCCGAGGAGCATCCTTAGTGCGACTGGATGCGGGCTCGTCGCTGGAAGAAGGGCCCCCTGCTGGGGGATTGATTCCCTCTGTTCCAAGCTGACGTCCTCCAGCCCTGAGACTCCTTTCCCCAGCAGCTGAGGAGCTGCCCTTCTGAGGGTGGGACGAATCCTGCAAGTCCCCGGATGTCTCACCATGGACCCTCACTGCCTGCCTCTGCTTCTCCAGGTCCGCAACCAAGGCCTCTAGGGAGCAGACGCGTTCCCTGAGTGCCTGGAGCTCCTTGCACCGAGGACACACCCACGACTTATGCCCCAGAGGCATATAGTCATACATGTGGCACTCGATGCAAAACACTGGATAGCCCCCGCCCAACTGCTGGCTGTCTGGCTCCATCTCTGTGTTTATTTAGGGATGAGCTGCCCTGCTTCTCAGAGAGAGGGCAGAGTCTGGGGCCCTGGCTTCCTCGCCCTGCTGCTTCACTCGCACAGATGCGTAACTCGCTTTTACCTGCACTTGGTCGCGGACGAGGCACTTCGTCGCAGGACAGCACTCGCTGCTCGTGTCCCCACTCGCTGGAGCGTCTGCTATATACAGGAAGTTCTTCCTTCCTTCCTTCCTGTGCTAGATAGCTCCTCCCCCTCTGCTAGAAAGCTCCTCCTGTCTGCCTGCCTGAAAAGGGCTGGCCTCACCTGGACTATGGGGGTTGATTGCTGCCTAGGCAACCAGATAACACAATTGTCCTCAGAAGGTAACCCAGTTAACTTCCTAAGGAGCTCAATTTCCCTATGAAAGGGTCCTCCCTGAGTAGCTGAGTTTCTACTAAGTAGAAACTAGGAAGAAACTGTTGTTCCTCCCTTGCCACTCGAAGTACCTTTTTCTTGTTCCAGTTTTCTACTAACAGGTTCCAAGGCCTCCCAAAGAGCTTTGATCTCATGGAATAGGTATGGCAAGACTGTATCATATAATACAGCAGTTCCCAAACTATGGGCCTATGGCCCACCAGGAGGTCACGATTTAATTTTTTGTGGTTTTGGGAACTGTCAGACTAGTTTAAGCTATGTGCCTCAAGGGTTAAACAAGCTGCTACTTCTGGGGAGCATTGCTGCCCAATCGCCATTATAGCCACAGAGGCTTGAGCAGCTGGTTAAGTGAAACTGTCTTTTTCAGTGAATCCTGATGCTAAACCACTGATCTAATATGTATTATAAGCACATCCATGTTCAGGCAAAATTCAAAAGCTATTTTTGAAAGAGAGAGATGCAGAGAGCACTAAACTACCATCCATCCAAACAACATATAACATTAATCATCTCCCTTCTGTCTCTTGGCTTCTGAGATTTCAGTAGAGATGGGCACTTGAGTCTTGGGACCCAAGAGTCACAAAAACATGGGGTTTTTAGCTGACTCATGTACACTCAAGTCAAGTGTGTCAAGAAATCAGGGGAGAATGAATCTGAAAAACTCAAGTCTGAAAATCCATGAGTCTGAGTGTGCTTCCTTTTTTTCCCCCTCAGCGTGAATGACCTCATGGGACCATCTGGAAGTCAGTAGTTCCAGCCATGGGGAAGGTTAATGTTTTTCCTTTGTAAAAAAAAACTGCAAAAAAAGGAGGCAGGGGAGGGAGGCAGGAACAGACTCTCTTGTCCATCTCCTGCTAACTGGGCAAGAGGCACTCTTTCAAGTGGTGTACTCTTATATTTAGCAGGGGGAGAGCAATTGTCTCTTTTCACCCCAGCACAGTGTTTTTCTCATGGCTGTTGCTGGTGGTGTTCTCCATTCTTTTAGATTGTGAGCCCTTTTGGGACAGGGAGCCATTTAACTTTAATGTTATTATTTACATGTAAACCGCTTTGTGAACATTATGTTGAAAAGCGGTATATACATACAAGTGATTGATTGATTGATTGATTGATCTCTGAAGAAACCAATGATCATTGGATGAAGGATAGGTGGTCTGATTTTCTTCTTTGGAAAAGGGAAGACAGAAGGAGGAGCCCAAGGGGTTCTTGCCTTAGGATTGGCTGGAGAAGCCCAGAAAGGGGGGAAAGGGGTTGGTGGGGAAGCCAGGATGCAGTTCCTATTTTGGGCACGAGTCGCCATGAGCACACGCTAGGACTCGTACACGAGTTGAGTCATGGGTCGGAGAGGAGACTTGGGACACGACTTAAGACTTGCCGCAGTCCCAAGCTCTTATCTCTCAATTTCAATAAGCATTAGTTGTGATTTGAGCCCATTATGTATTATCTATAGTAAAAGTGGAGATAAGTTCCAATCTTTCTTAAAGTAAACCTGCATGTGTTCTAAGTTCCCTCTCTCACCTTCAAGAAAAATTAGCCCTAGATTTCTCTCATTCATCATATTTCCCAAAACTCACAATAGCTTTATTGATCTTTTTTGACTTTTTCAATTTTTTAAATGTAACAATTGTATCCCAGCAAAAACCTAGTCAATGCCATGTACAGCAGGAGCTGTGGCTCCTACATCTTAGATCAGGACTGCCAAACTGTGTCTCTCAAATGCAAAATCTGCCTGCTAGTCTCATATTGTAGCCTGCCAGATGCTTTACAGCCCCCAACCTTGCGTTTTTGATGTTCTAGCAATGCAGCAAAAACAGGATGTTTATTCCTGTTTGTATCATAAAAAACCAGTGAAAAAATCACATCTTAGTTGGAGTTCCTAATTAGAACCTGATTTATTGATTTTATTTCTAGGAAATTATACAATCCATGGGAGGGGATCTTTTACCCACTGGTAGTTATTGCACTGTTTTCCTGTGCAGTCCACATGCACACAAAAAACGTGAAAAGATGCTGTATAAAGAGAAGCAATAGTTTGCCTCTCTTAAACAAAAACAACAAAGCCTTGCCTTAATTCTTACAGGGATGCAACAGTGCAATTGCTTTTTCTTCCAAGGGCACTATATTGCTGATGCACATTCAACTCCACAAGAACTGTGTCCCTTGCTAAACAAAGCCAAAGAAGCAATTGCATCTTCTGTCAATTTTTCCAGTTTTTCAAAATCCTGAAGTATAATTCTGCCCTCTAAAATGCTTGCATATTCTTAATTTAGATTTTCCAAATATTGAGAAATTATTTCTTATACATTTTCTTAAATAGGTAATAAAGCTGCTCAAACAATCCTATAAAAATTGAAATCAATCAAGGCATCTCCAACATGAAGCAAATGTTTGAAAAGGTATCAGTAAACAAAGTCTAAAGTGGAAAATAGTCATACATTACTTTAATCTATTAAGAGGCAGAAAGGCTGCTTTTATCTTTATTTTTATTTATTTTTAAAGGTCAAAGAAAAGGGCTCAAAAGAGAACCAAGAGTTGGCACAAAGAGAAATAAAAAAAGCAAAAAGGTTGCTCTCTGAGAATTAAGACATGAATGAGGACAGCTGGAAGCTGATTTAGAAGCCTATTTATACTTGAGTTTTCCAATACTATATCAAGACATGGAATGCTATGTAATCTGTAAATATCAGAGTCATGGAAATTCTTTCCTTGGAAACATCTAACCAACCTGCACAACATCAAATTACTTGTCTGGCAAACAAATGTGACAAGGTTTAAACATTCTGAGACAACAAATGCAGGACAATTAAAGTAAACCTGCATGGCTATGTGAAGAATTGCACGGGCAATTAAATCTTATGTACTATTTTGAGCATAATAAGATTAGATTATTTTTAAAAATACCATTAGAGACAGGAAAGAGGGACATAATTAAAAAGATTAATCTGTTTCAGTGTCATGTGGAAGGCATTTAACATTTTAAACACAGAATTCTGAAATTTTTTATATCGTGCAAGATTTATAAATTTCTAAGAGTAATAAATTCATGATGCATATACCTATTTCGGTCAAAATTAAGATGAGCATTGTTCAGAAATTCCATTTATTGTTGCTTTTAAATATATTCAGTGATTATACAGACAATAAGGACATTTACAACAAAGTTGTGACAGTAAACCAAATCTTATCGTTAGAAGTCCTTCGATTTGTCCATGTATTCCTCAACCACCACCACCCCATATATGAAACACTATTTGCTAAAACATGCCAGTATAAATTCTGGCAACTCTTAATGCAGCATAGCTTGTTCCCCTCCCCAAGAACTGTGGGATGTGATATTTATGACAGCCTAGCCTTAATTGCTGGCAACCATGGTAAGGATTTTCGACCCACAGAATGTCGAGGTACAACTTCCCCAGCCCTCAGAACACCCTCCAAAGAACACACCCACGTTCAGAAAGTCCAGGTCCAACTGAAACCATGGTTCTGAACCTGTGGATTGTTCAAACCATGGGTTCTGAATCAGCGGATAAACAATCTGGACCTGTATTTTGCATGGGTGAGTAAAAGATAGTAGAGTGGGATTCCCAAACATAATACATTACGATGCTTCACAATTATGCAGTTTTTTGCATAATGAATTATAGACAATAGAAGGAGAAAGGGGAAAGGAATTTAAACAATTTTTTTTTTAAAAACACTCCATTGAGCTAGCTATCACGGGGTAGAAATGAATGCTGTAATATCTAAGAGTAATTGGTCAATTATGGGTCGCAGGGAGCCCCAGAGCTCCTAGGAGCACACTTTTAGGACGGCTGGATTAGAACTTGATCTTCTCTTTTTACTATCCTTTAAAATACTTTCACAGAACAAGGATTTATGTAGTTATGCCTGTATTAAATTGTGCTATTATGACTGTTGTAAATTTTATGGACGTGAGCTGTGTGGACTGGAAAATGTAAAGCACCATGTAAACATCCAAATAAAAATAAGAACCACATGCAGTCCATAGGTCTTAAACAATGGTCTTCCCTGTAATAATAGTTATAAATTATTAAGGCTGGCATCAATAGGTTACATGTGTAAAAACTGAAGACACAGTACTTATGTACATGTGGTGAGTGGGGGGGGTATTTTCATCTGTGGCGAAACCTTTCTTAAGCACTATTGCTCAGCACTGAAGAACCAAATGTACAGTTAAATTGATAGCCAATTATAATATGACATTCATAATTTCATCTCTTAAAGAATGCAAGATTTTTTGTAAACCCTAGTAGATGCAGTATCAAGCAAATTCAAAACAATAGTATTCATTTCAATTATTTTATCACTTACCGGGTCTGTCTTTGCCTGTGCCTTTTGACTCAGCAAATTTTTGTATCAAATTTGCAACTGTTGTGTTTGCCATGTTATTTATAAATTCTTCATGAACCTTTTAGAGAAAGAGCATTATTAAACATAACTTGATATGCTTCAGCAGTTGATGCATCTATAGTTTATTTAATCACTGTATTGTACAACATGCTCTTATAAATGCAAAAATGTATAATCTTCTAAGTGTGAAAATAATAAATGCAAAATTATCAGGCTGGAATCCAAAAGAACCATGAAACTAGTCCCTCAAGCTAAAGGCAGATTTAGGTTTGCTGTTTTAACAACTTGCATGTTCTGCTTTTAAAACATAAGAGTTTCAAGAGCAATTTCTGATATGACATGGGAGTTATTAAAGAAAAAAAAGTAAAGCATTCTACAGGACTAGGCACAAGACTCTTGAGTGCACTGAAGCGGCTCTTTGGATCCCAAACACACAGTAAAGCAACTATTATGCTAGAAGATATTTATTATAACACATGGCGCTTGCAATCCAAAGGTTATGTTCCAGAAAGAGATGCTGTGGCTCTTTTTTTTTTTTTTTTTTTTTTTGGTCTAAAAATGCAATTCAGAAGATCTTTCCCTTATTCTTAGGAGTGTGAGAATTACTCCTCCAAAGGGACCTCCAAACTACAACCCATGGGCTGGATCCGGTGTAGAAAGAAAGCCTTCTCCATTGTGAGCTGCGTGGATCCTTCTGTCATGTTGCCACTGCTAACACCACTCGCTCTGCCCACAGAGATGCTCTGGGTAGTCGCATCTACCTGGAAATCTGGATGGAAGCCTGCTGGGGCTAGTGACAATAGACGAGACTGCCCAGAGCATCTCTCTGGGTACCATGAGTGGCATTAGAAGCAGCAGGATGCTAGAACAAGCTGTGCTACTCACAATGGGAAAAGCTTTACCTGTACACAGCCATCCACAGTTGGAGACTGCTGATGTAGAGTGACCCTTATTAATGGTAAGCGATATGTACCTGCTCAGGAGCTCTTTCACCTAATCTTAATGTATTTCAGATTTAGGCTCTGGCATTCAAATCAGGTGCTAGGACTGTGCAAACTAACACCACGTATGACTCCGCCAAAATAATATCATAGTATTATATAATGAAAACAAACTAATAGCATTTAAAGATACTATAGTATATTAGAAAAGGCAGGAGCTACCCCGAGGAGTGAGGGAATGGTATCAGCAATGGCCCCTTTTCCAGGTAAACCAGGGATTATGGGGTTAAACCCAGAACTCCTGCAGCAGGAACACAGCTGCAGGCTGATAAGGGCTCTGGCTCTGAAGGAAGGTTAGTACAGGTGCAGATGGGTGTGGCTGATGAATTAAAGCCTGCCCACTGATTGGCTGGCCTCAGTATAAAGCTGGAGAAAAGGAGCTGGATAGGTGCTGGAGGAGGGCACCAGGTAGGCGTTGGACTGATGGAGTGCTGGCTGGACTGCCTGCCTGGAGGATGGACTGAGGAACTGGCTGAAGGACTAGCTAAGGTAAGGTTGTTTTGGGAGACTATTGTTGGGAATTGTTATATGTCTGCCACGTTCCTGGAGCCACCAAGTGGAGGAGGCACTTATGGCTTAGGCAAGCTGACTGCCTATTGTTTGTTGGTGTTAGTCTTAGGATATTGTGAGCTAAGCCAGTAATGAGGGCAGTCTGGAGGAGGCTGACCAGCCAGTGATCCCAAGCACAACTGCTGGAAGAGAGAAGGCCCAGTGAGTGACTGAACCCCCTTCCTCTTGCCTATCTCTGAGCCTGCTCTGGAGGGGAAACTAGTTAGCCTAGTGTGGGCATTAGGGCCCTTGGGGAGGCCCAGCAGGGAGAATTTGGAGGGCATATAGTGGGTCCTCGTTATGTGCAGAGGTTCCATTGCAGGAACCCCCACAGATAAGGAATTCTGCGAATAATGCAGGTTTCAGGGGTGCCTTAAAACTGTTTTTTGCTCTAACAGTCATTCTGAGGCCAACGAAGTCCGCAGGCAGATGAGCAAGTCTCCAGGTAAGCCGGCACTACATGTTCTGAACCTGCAGGTATTCAAACTAGTTGATGCCGAACTTCAAAGTATTGTTTTTGATTAAAGAAAAACCAGACTATCTTTCTGAATTCAATTATCTGTTAACTATCAGCAGGGATGTGCCATCATATTCTGTGCCAGTGAGGCATAGAACATCAGGGTCCAGTGACCTGGAAGTGATGGAACATTTCTGGGTCAGGCAGGGCCTCTGAATACATAGTTCCAGTCGCATTCAGAGCCTTTCTGAAGCCCATAGAGGCTGCACATGGCCTCTGTGGACTTCAGAAAGCCCTCACTTCAAGATGGAGCTGAAGCTTCTCTGCACCCCATCTCTGCTTCAGTGAAAGCTTGCTGTATTCACAAAAGCCAGGGGGAGCATGGAGAAGCTCAAGACAGTCTTTCCTGGGGGCAGGGCTTAGTCTAGCCTTTCCCAGAAGGCTCCTGCTTTCACAAAAGCGGGAAGGCAGTCGCTCACTCTCAGGGAGTATGCTTCAAGAGTGGGGCTTCATCCAGCCTCTCCCAATGCCGGGGCTTCGCTGAGCCTCTCCCAGCCTCTTTGCATGCCTTCCATGGTGACTTTCTGAAACCCATAGAGGCCACACACAGCTTCTACAGGCTTCAGAAAGGCTCCCAAGCGCGACCTGAGAACATCTCCGGTCATATCCAGGAGCTCAGGTGAGGCTCAGCCTTACCTGCCACCTCTGACTGCACATCCCTGCCTATCAGTCTAACCTAAAGAACTATCAGGAGAAGGTTCCATAACTCTTTATTTTTCAAAGCATATACAAAACATTGCATTATCAACTTTTCCAACAGTGTAGCAATCTGAACTTGGATATTTTACAAATACCAGATGTCATGAACTAGAGGCTAACATTAGGGCAGAGGTTTTCAAACTGGGGTGTCATGGCACCCCAGCCTGAAAGCCTCTGCTCCTTTGCCTTTAAGGAGCAGGGGAGTGTGGAAGTCAGTGATGTGCTTCCCAGAATTGCATCCACTGCTTGGGTGACAGGGGCTGCAATTGGCTTATCTGTCACAGCACTGGGCTCTGGAGGGTGCATAGAGCCTTGTGGAAGCCTACACAAGGCTCCCCAAATGTTGGAATGCAGACTTCCACAAGGCTCTCCATGCCCCAGAGCCCAGTGCTGCAACAGGTCAGCCAGCTGCAGCCCGTCACCCCAGGACAGCAACATGATCCTGGAGATAGCGTCACTACCTTCACGCCTGCCCCCACTCACACTTAGAGCGGTGCAAACTCTCCCTGAGAGTTTGAAAACTGCTGCATTAGGGTGATAAATCACAGTATACATTTGGGAATAAGATGAATGTTTTAAAAATGCTATTTTAATATGGCAAATCCAATAGCCAAAGTTCTCTTCCAGAGATTACCGACAAGACAAAATCTATTTGTGCTAAAATACAAAAATACCTTCCAACTAGCAAATAATTTCTCCCTGCTTGCCTAATTTCACCCTTTTTATGGCCCAAGAAAAGGGTCAACTGGACATCACCAACAACTCACCTCACCAATCTGTAAGTGAACTTCTTTTACCGTTTTTGAAAAACACTCTATAATCTCTTTCATATGGAGGAGATGCATTTCTTCAATATCTTGAAACTTCTGTATTAAAAAAAACCATTGAATTTAGTGCAATATGGAAAACTAAAGACAAAAAGATCTTCGAACATTTAATATATTGGACCACCACCAGTCCCAAGAAGCACCTTGCCTTCTAGTTTTACGGATGAATTTTTTAGGAAAGATACGTTATTAGGCACGTGCACCATTGCCTGGACAACTGCTAAAAGCGGTATATAAGTACCTGTTGATTGATATACAACAGGATTTGAATCCAATGTTTATATAAATTGACAATATTGACTCAATGTTCATTTTGATCCTACAAATGCTAATCTAAATATTGAAATTAATATGTCAAATCTAATCAAGAGATATATTAAGATTCTTTGTCAAGCAAGACACACAAAGCTAAGTTCTGTCATATATTTTCTACAGTAGAAAACTTGCTTTTTAACTTGCATTAGAGGTTCTCAAACTGGGGTGTTGCGATGTCCCAGCCAGAGAAGCTCTGACCCTGTCCCCTTAAGGAGCGAGGAGAATGGAAGGAAGTGATGTGATCCTCAGGATCACCAGGAGCTGTCAGGAGCAACAGAGGCTTACCAGTTGCAGAGCTGGCCCCCGGGGTGCGTGTGTGGAGTTTGAGATAGCAAACCGGAAGTGGGTCACAATTGATACCTTTCATTATTCTGAGGAGCCGTGCGGACGCATCCCTAGGCTTCCTCACACTCCCTGGAGGCCAGTGCTGTAACTGGCAAATAGATGACCATCTCTCTCATCCCTGGCAGTGATGCAATCCTGGGGATAGCATTGCTGCCTTCCACCCTTCCCTGTAACAAATTAGAGCAGCTCCCAAACTCCTGGAGAGTTTGGGAACCGCTGCTGTAGATTTAAGACATTAGAGCATTTTGCAATTTTTCTTAAATAGTAGACACACTTCAAATGCTTCTTATGTTCATATCCCCAGATAACCATGGTATCACTAAAAACTTTTATGCAGTTGCTGCTATTTGCATTATTGTTCTGTCTAACTCAAGAAGATTCTTAAACCTTTTCTCATTTTCCAACAAAACACTACAAATCCAGTACAGGTTATTCTAATCTCCAGAGGGTTAGCCATGGTAATTCGATGCAGCAAACATAATGAAGGGACTTGTAGCACCTTAAAGACTTACTATTTAAAATGGACATTTCAGGTGAAACTTTACTATTTATTAGAAAGACCTGAGGCATGGATTTTCTTTGCCTCCTTTAAAAGGAGCACGCTTCCAGGTTCCACACTTCCTGCTTTGTTTGCTGCACACATGCACCCTTCTATGCAGTGCCCCAGAGAAGAAGGAAGGCAAAGCACCCCCCTTGCAACAATCTCCTTTGCATTTTGACACTGCAGCTAGAGAGTTTGTTTTAAACTCCCTGGCTGCAACATGGAAGTGGCACTCAGGAGGTCTGGAAGCTGCTGGGCACAAATTGCCTAACAGCTCAGGGTAAAAAAGGTTATCAAAATGCAGTATTTTTTATACATTCTGTAGTTATTTTAACAACTCTTACCTGTGCAGTTTCAGTCATTTTCTGTTCAAAATCCGATTTTGCTGCAGCATACTTTTCTACATAAAGTTTGTATGTATCAGTAGCTTTTTTGGATTTTACTGCTGCCTAATAAATCACAGAGAAGAAGGATATGGCAAGGCAAACGTTACTACAGCCAAATTAACTATCATTCTGTAGTTCAGAGTTCTCCAAACTACAGCCTGGGGGTCACATCTGGCCCTCCACAATATTTTATCCGGCCCATAGCATAGTTGAAGCATTAGCTAATATTTGACATTTTTATTCATTATATCTCATTCCTCAGTTTAAGCATGGTTTTGTTTCTTTGTAATTGTCTCATTTCCCTTTTGTTCTGAATCATATCATGCTGATTACAAAAAAAGATCCAAGTAAAACTTACTCATTTAAATTTCATTCATTCTTTTATAAAACTGATTTTAGTCAATCAATCAGAACCTTTATTGGCATACAATACACAGGACATAATAGACAATACACAATACAAGGGATTTAAATAAAGTAATATAAAATGAAAAATAAAGATGAAATAAAATATATAAGATATAAAAGGCAAAGATCCTGCTTGTCTCTAGGATGCAGCTTCCAATATTTCACAAGATAGTGCAAAAAGACTGCCGTCTTCTCAACAACTATAGGATCATCTACTGACAAGGCATTCTTCAGAACAACATGGTCAGGGTTGCTGCTCCACTTCCTCAGCAGTCTCTTGTACTAAAACGTCTGGAGACCTCTTTTCTAGTTTTATCTTAAATGGTCTGTTATAATGCAATAAAATACCAGCTCCTACCACATGAGGGCTCACGCAAGGGATTTACCACATGAATTATGTGGAAAAACAACAGTGAGATTTTAAAGTATAGTTTGAAACTATGCAGACTTGATTATTCAATTAAAACTAAAGATTGTCATCTCGGTCATGTTATACAAGATATGCATTTTTTCATTCTTAATAAATTTTTTCATTCTTAATTTTTTCATTCTTACATGAAAATTAAGAATTTTTTCATTCTTAATTTTCATTCTTAATAAAAATTCTAATTAGCACAGAGTTTAGACAGCTTCTTGCACAGTGACTTCTGAAATTGTTTCATGATGGGCTTCAATATGGAAATATCCAAAGGATCAAATTTCAGATACATGAAACACTATCAACAAGCTGAAAGAATCTTGCTTTTCTGTGGCATCAGACTGCATTGCATACTGGGCACCTTAAATTGTCTCATTAATCACTGTAATTTGTTTCAAATAGCATTATTTGTTTGTTTCATTCAAAAGACATCCATTATCCTTGAATTTTTCAGTTATAAAAAACTGGAAAATAAAGCAGCAATGCAAAATGATTTGTCCATGCAAAATGTCTGTCCATGCTATCAGACAAAAAAACATGTTTGGCTTTGAAGTAAGACTTGACAGAAGTTACCTTCTCTATTTCTCTCTGTGTTGCTCCTTCCTTTTTCAAACGCTCTTGTTCCACACACTTTGAATTGTAGTTTTCTTTTGCTTTCTGGAGGGCCTGAGTAATACTCTGAATGTTTTGCACCGCTTCCAAAGTGCCAGAAACTTCTTCTTTAGTCTGTTAATTACATGCATGTCAGAAACTTCTGGTCTAAAATTCTCATTTGAAGTCATTTCAACGTATTAAAAAAAGTTTACATTACCTTTTTATGAGCCTTTATTTGTTCATCTCCATACTTGTGCACTTCTTTTATTAGTTCTTGCAACTTCCGAACAAGTTCTAAATGACAGCTTGCTAATTTTTCGGTTGATGATTTGAAAACATCCCAAACTGGTGCAAACGACCTAGGAATAACATATACGAGGGGGCACTTTAAATGTTGAAACAACCTGAATAGTTTAAGTGTAGCTTTCTATTAAGGATGATCATATTTTTAGAGTCCTAGCTACTTACCTTGGAAGCAAGAATTAAGTGTTTACTTCTTTTTACCCTGTTAGCATGTAGAACCAACAGAAATAAAACTCAGTAAATTTGATTATGTCTTGTCCATTATCAGAAAAACATGAAAGAACTTCATGAGATATATGTTGAACAAAGCGTTTGTCCAAGACCAAACTTATTTGGAACATTAATTATCAGCAAATATTCAAGGCACATTTGTTTATTCTAGAAATGATAAAAAATATGTCCTAGAAATTCCAAAAAACACTTCATAGAAAAGAATTAATTTTAGGCAGGCAATTTAATACACCGATTTCTTTAAGATACAGGAGCTCTGACATATACTGAGCTCAACCACTGTTAAGAGCTGTTCCGTTCATTTCAGCAGAGATAGCAGCAGTTGTATGCACAGATCTATTCCCTCAACTGAAACGAACCAAGCACTCCATCTCCATAATATAAAATTTATATGGTGTCTATGGAATATTTCAAACATTCAAAGCACTTTACATGCATTACCTTTATAGTCACGACAATACCTATCCTTGTAATTGCCTTGTAAGCACTGTTCCTTCTAAGGCAGTGGTTCCCAACCTTTAGGAGCCTACAGGACCACTGAGACAAAAACTGGAAGCATCATGGAACACATGCAAAAAAACCCTTGCATGCTTCTGCA
This sequence comes from Lerista edwardsae, assembly GCA_029204185.1. Classification (NCBI taxonomy): domain Eukaryota; kingdom Metazoa; phylum Chordata; class Lepidosauria; order Squamata; family Scincidae; genus Lerista; species Lerista edwardsae. Next base: position 50,960,895 of record JAJKFI010000001.1, on the reverse strand, counting down.
CACAAAATATGCAATTAAATTTGTAATTAGAAAAAAATTCATATGATTTTGTTGCTGACTTCAGCTGTAGGCAGTCTATTCTGGTGGGCTGTGGGGAAATGTCTCCCGAATGAGTGCTCTCCATGGACTACCAGAGAGGGCTGAGAATGGACCACCCACAGCTGACACCAGCCCTCTCTGGTGGTTTGTTGGGGAGTGCTCGCTTGGCATGACACTAAAAGTGATTGAAGACAGGCTTTTTCCCTTGATACCACTTTGCGGAACACTTTTCAGGGTCTCTCTAACCACAGGTTGGGAACCAGTGCTCTAGGGTGAGTGGCCGAGCAGCCATGTACCTTCAGGTCAAGTTCCATGCAGCATGGAGCTCAGCAATGCGGAGGTTCAACAATGATATGATGACATCATCGCCAACCATCTGGAGACAGCTACAGAATGGGTCCATGTACCGGAGCAGACCCCTTACAGGGAACACTGATTGTAAGATAGGAGAGATTTATTAATCTCATATTGTAGATTGGGAACTGGGGCCTGGATAAATGTATGTTGCCTAAAACCAAATGGGGCCAAATCCTAGCCAACTTTCCAGCACTGATGCAACCATAATGCAGCCCCAAGGTAAGGGAACAAATGTATTCCCTTACCTTGGGAAGGCCTCCAAGACTGCCCTCCCAGCACAGGATGCAGCAAATGCTTTGTTGGCACGGCTGCATCCGTGCTGGATCATTGGATAAGACTGGGCCCTTAGTGAGTTCATGGCTGCTGTGAGGACTGATAGTCTAGTTTGTCTAGTTTCTCTGAGTGTCTAGTTCTCTGATCAACCAAGCCTAAAGATACAGAAAAGCTTCAGAAACACATAAAGAGATTAGGGCAGAGATGATGGATGTTTTACTTCAGTAATTTAAAATTCAAAATAAAACATCACATATATAGTATTTGGTCTTTGCTCAAGTACTAGGTACTTGTTTGGTTATTCAATTGGGACTTTACACTTTAACAGTAGTATTCATTTCAGGTTATTTTGAAGGATAAAATCATTTAGGATATTAAGGATAAAAAATAAAGGATAATTTACTGCATAAATATATTATATAGTCTAAAAGACTGAAAGGCAAAAAAGCTACTGTAACAGTTTAAATCTTTCGGCCAATATTTCATGCATGGCGCCTTTTGAATAACTATTAATAAATTATTTAGCATGTGTTTTTTGTTTTTACACATCAACTTACCCAAGCTGTGAATAATTGTTTGCTGATTTAGCTAGCTTGGTCATTGACCTTGAATATGCTTCCTCTATTGTAGCCCTGTTAACAAAAAAAGAAAAATATTCAGCAAAACAAACATTAAAAATATAGGCCTTGGACCACACAACGACACAAACACTGTTGCTATCAATGGAAAAGCTAGTCACGGGTTAAGTCAGCCTAAAATTTACTATTTTGATTCAACAGCTCTAGGAATGATCAAAACAACGATATGTGTATGCAGGTGTGTTTTTTACAGGTGTCCTGGATGCACAAAATTTTCAGTCTGGATTGGTGATTCAGAGTTGGAGCTTGGAGAATTCATCTGGCCAAAACACAACAAATATGCCCTGGGGGTGGGGGAATAACAAGGCAGGGGGTGACCTACCAAGGACTGAATTCAAATCTTAAAAAATTATATTGGGTAAGTATTTAAATGACTTCAAGTGAGTCTTTCTGCATCTCTACTGAAAATGCATAGGAAGCTGCTACTAGGGAATTTAAGGCCCAATCCTGTCCAACTTCCCAGCGCTGGTGCTTATTTGCCAACAAGGCATACACTGCATACTGCCTGGGGGGGGCAGGCACAGAACCAAAGGGAACGTTTGTTCCCTTTCCTCAGGGCTGCATTGTAGCTGATCCAGTGCTAGAAAGTTGGATAGGATTGGGCCCAAGCTCAACTGATTGAGCAACTGTGACAGTGCTTGCACAACTATAAATGATATTGTTCAATTAAATGGGTTATGACTGGTATCCTATACAATGATACTTTTACTAGGTTATCTTAAATGTTATTACTTTGCTGATATTTTACTGTTATGTGTTCTGAATTTTAGTATGCTAAAATTCATTTTCATTTTAGTATGCTAAAATAATACCAAAGTAGCGATTAATAATAATCACCCCCATTCTTGGAAAGAATACATCATCAAACTGTGAAAACAGTAATCACTATTTAGATTAACATGTGTTTAAATATACATATACAAACATAGCTAAGATATATAAAGATGGCCTTTTTGTATTAAAAACTGGTCATTGTGATAGAGTACCTGTGATCAATGAGATATACTGCATGGAAGGAACGACTAGTTCACAAAATATGAAATCCTTTAGCTTAAAAAACAAGGGGTAGCAACCAAAGAACTGTGCTAGTAGACATCATCTATCCCCTTGACAGCAGCATGAGAGGTAACAAGCAAGAGTCTACAGAGGAAGGGACAACTACTAGCAAAGCATACTTCTAGTTTCCTCCTAGCTTCCTTTACTTAAATTTATTCTCTTTTAATGAGAAATTCTATTGGCAAATTAAGGGTCTCAGTATAGGGTCTCATAGGGTAGTGGAAGTGGCAAATCTATGCATGGGTGCTTTTGAAAAACACACATGCATCATACTTCTAATCTGTTTTATGTTTTCATTAAATATTGATTTAGGTATATAGATAATTTCTTTTCATCTGGGTAGCCTAATAACAATTCTACCAAAGGGTTAATACTAGGAATATACAGATTCATTGGGATAGCCAATCAGACTCTCAATGCACCCATTATTCAGATGTTTTGTTTAAACACAAAAATCTGGCCATCAGGTAGAGATCCATTCCATTCTGAGAGGGTCTCAAAGCAAGCTGAATAGCAGTTCTAATAGTCTCCTTGACTGACTCCCTAAAAACATTTTTTAGAACTGGGATGTATTTTTTCCCCTTTTCCAGAGATGAGCAGGGTCCTTCTTATCTGCAATGGCCATCAGTGTTGAGTCAAATCTGTGTATAATAAAATCAGTGTATTAAAAAGGTTGGACTCATATTGCCTTTTCTATTACATTGGATATCTTGCCCTTTTGTAAATTTATTGTTCTTGTAATATAATATGTAGTTTTATTATGTGTCTTAAAAAGATATTTATGTTTGTTGGTGTGTTACAGCATATAACACTTTTAATAAGACTGTGTTTTACAGTCTCCAAAAGAGTAGCTATCAGTGCTCAAAACACTGGTGTTAGGACTATTCTATTAGAATAGATGTGAGTAGGCCTTGCCTGGTTGAGTTTTTCCCCTCTACTCTACATACACCTGGGAGAGTTTGCATATCTTCTGTGACTCAGAGCTATGAATGATGAAACTAGCCCCAAATCTACCATATATACTCATATATAAGTCAACTCCATGGATAAGTCAAGGACAAGTTTTAAGCCCAAAATCATGGAATTTGCTGTGTCCTGTGGATAAGTCGAGGATAAAGCTTAGGAGTATATGCAATTCTTTCAATTTTATCTTATTTTACCAGATGCGAGATCATGCCAAATGACCTATTTGTGTTACCTGTGGGCAGGAGAGTATGAGGTGCTGAGATAGCAGTATAGCTCTTCCCACTCTGCTTTGTCTATTAATGGCATATTTTGGTTTAGTTAACAGAGGTTGCAATCCAAAACACACTGTCCTGGGAGTAAGCCCCACTGAATATAATGGGACTTACTTCTGAGTAGACAAGCATAGATTGGGCTGTGAGTACCCAATTACAACTGGTAATGCTGTAATACACTCCTGTAGACATATTAATGCAAAGAGAATTTCCTAGTGTAAATCACTTCATGACAAAATCAAATTTAATCATTTAATTAAATTAAGTTTCCAAAACTTTAAGTTAAAAAAGTATAACTTTAAGTTAAAAATTTATTTAAAATAAATAGCCCATCCATTGAAGCAGCATATAAGAAACCTGGCAGCAGTGGGGGTGGGAGGAAGAAAGGGAGGAAAAGCCCACCCAATGTTTACAGCCAGGTGTGTAAATTTAGCACATTTTTAAAAATATGTAATCAGTCTGCAATAGGTCCCTAAAAATATTGTTCCTACAAAGCTATTGTTTTACAGTTAAAATAGATGACTGCACTGTACAAATCCCTGTCAGGGCTTCTCCTCTCCTTTTCCCTCTAATATAATATATGCACAACATATGGCACACTGTATTAAAAAATAAATGTAAGACTATGGTAAAACATAGGTAAAACTATGTTAGTAAAAAAAACTTTTGAACGTCAAAATAGAAAAATCTTTTTCTTAAAGCAGAGTTGGGATTAAAAAAAAGATAAAGTGTTAGAAAAATGGAAGAGCCGTAAGGAAAGTATATTTGATCAATCTGTGAAATGGTCTGTCTTCAAACGAACTGGCCAAGGGAAAAAAATGGGAGGTGGGCATTTCTTTTATTTTCTTTCTAAATGGAGTGCCAAGGCATCACAAGTTGTAAACAAAGCCAAGAACCTTTCATGAATTTCTTTTGGATGTTAATTAAGGCTTTTTTTTTGCCACCTTCTGGTAGCTCTCTCACTAGCAGGAGCATAGCTAAAGAAGGGCAGGGGGTGCAACTGCACTGGGCAATAAGCTTTTGGAGGGCAACAAGTTGAGCTTGACAATTAAGGACCAAAATTATGAAAACCTTGGTATGTATGAATAATACCATAATGTTAGATTCTACATTAAATTACCTTTCCAATGATAATTTAATGTAGAATGCAATGACACAAACCAGAAAGTAATATCTTTACTATATCAAACGTTATGGCTAAAATCCCAGAGAAAACAAAAATACAACTGTAATGTCATCTCCTGGCGTGATGTCACTTTGGGGGCAACATTTTGCCCTCTGCACTGGGCTACACTTTCATTAGCTATGCCCCTGTTCACCAGTTAACAGCTTTGGAAGTCTTTTGTTTTCACCTACAGCACACATGCTGTGATTTTTTTTGTAAAAATTTATTGACCCTCAATGGGGGTGATGGGGTTGCCCGCACCACCCCTGTACGTTCACAGCGTCTCCCCAGGGCTACTGATTTTTAAAAAACCAGTTTAGGGTCTTGCTCTGCTGACCATGTGACAATGCATTTATCATTTTAACCTGTATATAAACAATGTGTGGAGGAGTTCTGCAGCCTGTTCTGCGTGTTCTGCAAACTGCCTTGCTCCACAGGAGTTCTAGGGACTTGCTCTGCCCACCATGTGACAGTGCATTTACCGTATTCACTGTCGATGTCAGGTTTTCTGGCCAACTTTAAGGCATAAATTTCTCATGCACTATTATATATGGTATCTTGCTACCGTCACTGCTAATCTGGATAAATGTATGTAATCATGAACACTAACTGGCACACTTAGCCCCCACGATTTTTTAATTGCATCACTTGCCTTCCATTAAGAAACAGCCAAGTCCTACATAAACTGAGATGAACTGTTCCACAAAAGCTGCCTCTCTATACAATCTGATCCCATGTCTACCTACTAGAGGCATTCCACTAGAAGGCAACTAATTTTAGAATCACTGCATGGTTGATACTTCTAATATTAGATCCCTATGCCTAAGTGACATATTCTAAGTTGAATAACAGACACATTTTAATACAGGTTTATTCCAAATATAGGAAATACTTATTCTCCAGAATTGACCTAATAGATTATATGCCTTTCAAAGTCTTTCAGGGACTAAGAAGTGCCCCAGAGTATCAAAGAAGATCTGAATGCAAACTGATTTGTTTAGGTACCTTCTGAGTACAAACAGAAGAAGTCATACATGAGAGGAAAACTGATATGGCTGCAAGGTAACTATATTGAAGATGAGAGAAGCTTGCGATTCAAATTACAGCATCCATCAAGTTTTGCTCTAGACCATGTCCAAGTTTAATAATTAAATCTCTGCCTCAAACCTTCCAGCACAAGGACATATATCTGGTGCCAATGGAAAGAAATACCAAACTCTTAAGATTTATAAATAGTGAACTATTATGAAGAAAATGAAAGCAAGGAACTATATTATGTGATAGGGAATTAAAGAAATGAAAGAGGCACATTTTTAGTCTAATCGACTTGTAGTAAAGATTAATCATATAATTATTGCATATATAAGGTTGTATCCTAAAAAATGCAAGCACAACAAAAACACAAACAACTTTCTCTTCTCTTATGTGGATATCCCCAAACCCACCCACTCCCAGAGTCCATCATGAAGGTTAGGAGACTTTTTGGAATATTATGGAATGCACAAAACAGCAGGAGGTGGAATCCCTACAGATTGGGCGTAAGACCTTCCACAAGCATAACATAAGCAACTCAAAAACCAATTAAAATATATGTTCACAGTCAACTGAAACTAATTGGAATACGAACTATAATTTATGTTTGAAGAATTAATCTGACTAACCATTTAGAATTTTCATTCTGTATCTTATCCAATCATGAACATTGGATAAAGGCGAAGCAAAGCTCTTTGTAACGGAAAGGAAATCAGCTCTGAACTAATAGAAGGGATGAAAGACTTCCATAAAATTGGAAGTATCACAGTGATTTGACAAGAAATCTTTTCTTTGGGAGACTTTGTTTTCATGTCACCTCTTCTCTAGAAAAACATTCGAGGAAACATAGAAGAAGGCAGCTGCTATTTGTCACCTTTAGCCTCAGGCCCAAGATAAAGGAATAGGAAAAGGAATAGGAAAAGGTTTTCATAAAGGAATAGGAAAAGGGGTGCATAACTGTCATGAGCAAGTGCCTCTCTTTTTTAGGGAGAAAGCTCTTTTTTCTCCCTAAAAGTCAGCTCTCTGTGTACACCGGGACTGACCTAGAAGCAGCCAGAATTCTTCATTCTGAGCAGAGTGCTAAGGCACATATCACACCTATCACACAGAGTTTGCAATTTCAGGTTTGCAATTTCAAGTGTAAATGGGAGTTCCACTACTTCCTAGTATAACTAGAGAATAATTGCCTTAATCAAATTGACATGAATATTAACATCGATTTGATTGCAGAATTGGCATTTTCTTGGTAAAAAAGTGGTCTTTGCTCAAATAAAGACTTTACATAGAAGGGCGCATGCCTAACTGCACTCTGGGCCAACACATACTGCTTGTGGACACATGCCGACCCTGCCTAGCATGCGGCAACAGTTAAGCTGCCCCAGCACTGGCCAAACACTGTTAGTGCAGGGGCTGTGGAGGGCAAGGGGAAGGCAGGAGGGAGAGGCAGAACGGGGTGGAGGGAGGGCAGATCCATGGGTGGGCCAGCCTAGAGAGGGGGAGGAGTCAGGATCTGGCCAAGATTTGGCCATTAGGCCAGATCCTAACCCCCATCCCCAGGTCACTCAGACTTGCACCTGCTATTTAGCAGGCACATGTCTGAGTATCCCCATCCGGCTCCCTGGAGATTACCCTGGGATAAGGAGACAAAGGTCCTGTTGCCCCAGGGAAGAGTTTCAGCTGCCTCCTACCCTGGATAGGATGCAGCGCAGGCCAGCCGGCCTGCCTGCCTACTCCTACACAGGTTAAGATTGAACTGGAAATCTATTAGGGAAAGAAAGTTGTGGTTATGCAGTCAAGGAGACTATATTTTAAGCACTATCAGCTTAAAAATAACACAGAGCTGGAACCTCCCTTTTAAGCAGAGGTGTCCAATCACAAATCACTACTGAGAACTGCTGTGATGGAAGGAATTCCTAACATGCTGGTATTTTATTAAGTACTACAAGTCTAGGCTTGCCTACAGAATCCTTGCTTTTGTCCATTAAAATTCCCTTTTGTAACTATGGAATCAAGTTGTCTGGATCAGTACATAGTTCTCTAAAAACATATAGAAAGGTAATTCTAATTCCTATGAATCACTTACATACAGAAAGAATGTGAAAATTCATTCTTATGCAAGTCTAAATACTATTTGACCACTGCCCACCTTATTATGAATCATCTTGTTTCACCTCACAACTACCATCAGGAAGACCGAAGTGCTAATTCAGTATGTCTGGTATCCTCAAAAATCCTCCCCCATTCTCGCAACATTGTGCTCTACTCCCACTAGCTACCATCAGTTTTGCAGAGCATCAATAAATTCAATTTGCCTGTGCAAAGTACCAGTCTGTTCCAAATGAACAGCTGATCAGGTATCAAAAGTCACAAAAACCACTTTCTGAAACTGTCTAGGTTTTACAATGAATATGACTCAGTATACCTAGTGATGAAGATCCTCAGTTATGATATGAGAAATAGAGACCTATCAATATTTATCATTCACCAAAGGGGGAATGGAGCAAGGAAATCAAAACAGATGCTAAACAGGGAAAGTCATGTTGCTGTTGTTGCCAAACTGAATACCAAGCGAGAATCAGTTTTCCATTCCACCTCTCTCTATACATAATGCTGCTGCATTTCATTCTCAGCAACCTACTACGTAATTGTATCCTTTGTCACCCAGACCTAGACTATGTTTATATTTGATGCACTAAATTTAAATAGACCATTGAACAAAACTTCAATTTTAAGGCATAATTATTGGCGCACTGGCTCATTCTTTACTTTTGTCCCAATGATTCCATTTGGCATGCCAGTTTGTTCTTTTTTATAAATCAAAAACATATGACATTACAGGTGTGCCCCAGTATCCACTGATTCAGTATCCATATTTCAGTTATCCACGGATACCAGGGATTACTGGGATGCCTATTAAAAAGATAGGGGAACAGTAAACAAATCTCCCTTTTTTTTTTATCTTATTGCAGCAAACCACTGATGTTCCCTTATCTTTAAAAAGGCATCCCCAGTACACACAGTTTCAATTATCCACAGACGGATCCAGAACAGAATCCCAGCAGACACCGGGACATGCCTATATTTATTGAAACATATCAATGCTATATCAATAAGGCTAGTAACTAGGTGGTAAGATTTTACCATTACTATTGGCCTTATCAGGTAATCTTTCTAAAACAAAAATTAGTAAAACAATTATCCAAACATATGAGAGGAGATATCCCTTTGAATATCCTCAGCCTAAACTGAAAGGTAATCACCAACAATTTCAGGTTAGGTGTATACAGAAATGTCTCTGAAGTTAGGAGAGACTAAACAGCAAAAATGAACATATCCGATATCTGAACATATCTGATTTTTAAGCTGTCAAAAGCACAAATGACTAGCGTAAGTTAAAAGCTTACAGCTAGAACATTTCAGAAAAACTTTTAAGTTGTCCAAAGTTTCTCCACAAATGTGTTAGAAAAATGAGATAACAAAACTACTTACCTTTCTCTTATAAAGTCTGCTAGTTCTTTTGTAGATACATGGCCATGTTTCATATTGTGATAGAGGATATCAAAGCCATTGTTCCTTTCCCCCTAGGAATTAAAAAAAATCCTGATTAAATTGCAGTGAGTAATCAAAGCATTCTACGGAAGAACAAAGAGGGAATGTACTGTACTGTACAACTTGATGAAGATTTGAGGAGAAATCAAATTTGATGAAGACTCAGACTATTCTTGCTCATTAGAAAGCCTCAAACCTTCATTCCAGTGCCCTTTTCACTTTTCTTATCTTCCTTGTATGTTTAGCCTATTTCCTTCATACTCTCTTTTTCTCATCTCCCACAAGTTTCTCTCATCGCCCTGTACTGCTAAAATTTTCCCTTCCAACTATAAAAATGCTATGTATTTCTTAATCTTCATGAGTATTCCTCTATTTTTATAAGCTTACAAAAAGCAAGGTTTTAAAATAAACCATTTGCACTGAGAGAACTATTTGTAAGCATCCTATATGCCATTTGCACTACGACTTGATAGCTGTATCAAAAATTTAATACAGATGTGTCTTCAGGCTTATTTGTTGTTCATTAAATTCTTTTGTATTCGTAATTTTTTTCTTTAAAGATAGGTAAGTGTTAGAAGCACTAACAATCCAACACAGGCCATTTCTCAATTGTTAAACTACACCACTCTTGAGCAGTCCTTAGGACCATTATACAGCAATATCTCTCATAATCTAGGACAGTGGTATTTAAACTTTTTAGTCCAGGGCCCACTTTTCAGAATGGCACTCTTGTTGGGAACCACTGGAAGTAATTTCATTAACCTGGAAGTGATGTTGCGGCAGGAAGTGACATCATCTAGCAGGAAATGCAGTTATTGTAACATAATAAAATGACACTCCTAAAATGCAAATTGGTATTCTTGGACTGCAGCAATTGTACAAGCATGAAATATGATATAAAAGCACTGAACTAAAAACAAAATTTAAAAAACGCTCACTTGAAAATTCAAACTGTAAACACTCACAAAAGGAATATAATAAGTGTAAGGTCTGCAGCTTCCAAGGTGGCTGCTCCCAGCTTTCTGCAACCCACCTGACATCAGGTTGCGACCCACCAAGTGGGTCCCTACGCACAGTTTGAATAACACTGATGTAGGATATAAAGAAAAGCTCTGTATGAAACCATGTTATAGGAGACCTTGTAACAATGAGATAAGAAACTGGTGCTGGTTGGTTCTGCACTACCCAGATACACTGCTTCCATTAGCTACAACAGCTGTCAATCTTGCCCAGACAAAGAATGCTGTAACAAATCAGCAGTAAAAGAAGCAACATTATGGGAGGTATTATTGTACTGTTTTCTCAACAATGGAGAACTCTTTTCCATATAAAATATGAACAAGCAACAACAAAAATTCAGAACATTCCAGTTTCACATTTATCTCTTCCCATAGCAGCTCTGCCCCAAATGTGAAATACTCTGAGATGGTTTCCTTGTAGTCATCTTGAAAAGTTTTAAACGAAGTTTGTGGGATTAGTGTCATTATTCTAGCCTTCATCTGCTTATGGAGAGCAAAAATAAGGTTATGCCACTGCTCTTCCTTGTTCCTAGTTAATTAAAGATACCTTCTGGTAGTACTGATTAATGGCAAACTGGAAATTTTAGATGGTTTAGGGATAGTATAGAAGCCTAAGTGAAAACATCGTTGGCATACACTTCTAATGTCCCTAAATTAAAAGTTGTGTCCAAGAGGTTACCATGCAGTTTTTCCATAATGAGAATCAAGAGACATGTTCAGGTAACCATTTTTGCTCTTTCTACCATAACCCACTCTCATCTGTCCCTCAAGGCCTTTTGTGGATGTGTTGCCCATAAAAGTTCTTGATTCAGCACATTAGTAGTACAACATCTCAAATACAGAAAAAAACTGTACAACATGGTACAAAAAAAGAAGAAAACTCTTTGCTTTCTGGGCAAGCCCAGTTCCTTTCCCAGACTATATTTTAAATGAAACAGGGTTCCATTTGTCCTTTTTATCCATGACAGTGTCACCATCCTATGAACAGGGCAGAATACAAATCTAAAGAAATGTTTTTACTAACATTTGACTTTTCTCTTAATCAACTACACAAAAAAAATCTAATATTAACATGGAAATGAAAGAAGCTGTGCAAGCACTATCAAATGACCAAAGCATTTCCACAGTCAGTACAAAACAGGAAACATATTACAGGAACCTCCTTTGTTTTGTTAACTGTCCTAATACCCGTTCAACCTCTACAGAAAAGGTAGAAGAGATCACCTTATTTTCCTAAACAGCAAACCCAAACAGTGCATTTATACATCTACAAACAAGACATGAATGAATAGTGGGATGGAGCTTTATAGACTGTATATGCATCCATAATGTGGCTGTATGCCTGGACCTTAAACGTACAAACAAGCATTGGGACTGCAGCATTGGGACTGAATCCATTTTCTCAAAAATAGGCATCTTTAAAATTTTGAAAAAAATCTCAAAATTAGTACATCTCAGAATAGCCTACGTTGATATCAGAGATCAGCCAGGTCAGGCAAGACCTGGCTAGGTGACACCTGAACTGGCAGTACTGGCAGCAGTGATAACACCCAGTGTACCATCAGGGAGTGCCATGGGGAATCCAGCGCAGTATTTTGCCCTGGGACTTCCAGCACTGAAAAGAGCCCATACCCGTAACTCAATTCAGACATCAAAGAAACCATAGGTAAGAAATGTTGAGCAGGCAAAAGAGAAATCAGAAACCATGGCTTGAAACAAGTTTGTAAACCATATTTTGGCATAGTGTCTTACTGACAAGTCACAGAGATTTAAATAAGACATTGAAATTCAGCTATTCTTACATCTACTATTTCAAACCACACACTAGAGGGGGAAGCCTTTTTCATGTGCTCTTGCCTTAGTGCAGAGTTCTTCAGTCTATGAGTCACACCCCCACTAGGGTCAAGAAGTCTCATTTGGGAGTCAAAGCAACCTTTCAAGTCTTGTGGAAGAGAGGGTTATCCAATCCAATGATGGTAATAGGCCATTCCATATCAAATCATCACAATAATAGTTTTCTACCTTAGATTTTGACAAAACTTGTGATAATTAAAGATCCTGTACAGTTATTGGAAAAAATGCAATTTTTTTTACATTTTAGAGAAAAAATATATTTAAGTTTAAATTTTATCACCTGTTGACATATAGAGTTGGGGGTGGTTTCACTTTAAAGCTCTTTTCACAAGCTTTCATATAATATACAACACAATGGGGTTAATGTTTTTAATTTAAAAAATTCCATTTAGTTTTAAAATCCATTTTCTCAAAAATAAGCATCTTTAAAATTTTGAAAAAAATCTCAAAATTAGTTCATACTTGTTTAAGCCCATTGTGTTGTACATCCTATGAAAGCTCATGAAAAGAGCTTTAAAATGAGACCACTCCCAACTGGTGTCCGATATACAGCTAGTTACAATATCACTAATGCCATTTTTTGATAAAATTTTGAAAATGTACATAGCTATAACATTTCACTTAATATAGGCTGCTAAAAATTGGTATTTTGCATTACACCAAATAAGTACCCCAAATTTCATTAAATGAGGTGGTCAGCTGGAAACGGTGTGATGATTTGACACAGAATGACGCTTCAATCTCATCAAAATTGAGTTCTTTATATAGTCCTACACAGTCTCTTCTCGCTGTCTTGTCCCACAGCTCCTAAGGGCAGCCCTCCTCAGTCTGTTACCTCACAGGGTTGTTGTGAAGACAGAAGAGGTGGCGGAAACAGGGCAGGGGTGGGTGGATCAGGTCCAGGGAAGAGGAATGGGATCAGCAGTTTGACTCCAATCTCATTATTTACTGGTATGGGGTCATGGCATGTAAAGGTTGTAGACCACTGCCTTAGTGAATATTTCTACAGTTGTTGGGGGAGTGGCTTTTTCTGATGGATATTCTTTTACTTCTCCGCATCACAACTTGGGCCAGAGGTTACACATGGAACAGTGGAGTGGAATTGTTGTTGGGGGAAAAGGATGGCCAACTCTCTTTTTGCCCTGATCCCAGATAACTGAAATCTTGACTTATAAGGCCAACACAACATTTTGTTCAAACTTTCATAAACCACAAGTCTTCAATATGTGACTCACTTTAAAAATATTTAGCACTCATTAGAATCATCCTAAGATTGTAATAGATGAGTCATTTTAATTAAAAAAAATGTTCTAATCAGAATTCTAGTCAGAATTTAATATAAATCTTTTAAGTGCAATCTTTTGCCAGTTAGTAGAAGGGGATCTTCTAACTAAGCACCCTTCAACACGTTCATGGCACACAAATTACATTCTTTTTTGTCAGATAAGCAGCAAAATGAATCTATAGTTGGCCCACTTCATCCACAGGGGTTGGTCCGAAGAGTTTTTTGAGGCCTGCAGAAGCTGCACAAGACCACCTGTGGCTTCTGCAGACATCAGAATGCCCATTTCAAGCAAAAAAAAAAAAAGCAACACAGTTATGCCCTTACTTGACATTGTCAAGGGATGCCCTCCAGGGCTTCCTTGGGTCTCAGAATGCCTTATTAAGGCAATAAAACATCACTTCTAGTTTTCTCAGAAAACCAGAACTAACATTTCTTTCCCAAAATTGAATTTCCCAAAATTCTTCAGGCCTCAGGAAACCCAGGTGGGTCCCTCCCAAGCAGGTTTGAGACCACGGATTCTGAAACCTGCAAGTTCCAAATCTGTGGTTATTGCAGGCCCAGCTGTATTTTGAAACCTCTGTGAAAGATGACATTTGAAAACCTTATGAGAAAAGTGTTAACTATTGAATACGTTTCCATGTTTGTATTATATTTGGGGTAAGAATACTAGGATCCAATATAATTCCTTTTCATGGGAATGTGATTAGTAAGTCTTCATGGCCTTAAAGTGTCTAGTGACTGATTTATGAACATACAGCCAACCTGTGAGGCACTACCATTCATGTTTACTGGTGGGGAACCAAGCCTAAGAAATAGAAACTTGCCAGAAAGCCACATGGGACTTGAATGTGGTTTGTCAGATTCAACTCCTATAAGACATATTTATCATAAACAAGTAAATGTGTTTCTTACATAAAATGGTTCCACTACTGTATTAATCCAAGAACTTCATTAGACTAACTTTGGAACAGTTGCCTTTCAATTATTACTGTATTGGCTCTCACAAAGGTTGCTGCTACATATTGCACTATATATTACCACACTAGCATAGTCTGATCTTTAAAAGCATGCTTATACACTAATGTACCCATTAAGTTCCCAAGATGCTTGTTCTCTAGACTGGGAAATACAGGATTTTTAAAAACTGTCCCCCTAATTTAGCTGAGCTTTTTATTGTTAACAATTCAAACAATCTCAGAACTATAGTTTTAATTACTGTCTAGCCACTTCATCATAATATAAAGGGGCCAGAATGTACAATAGTATTTGGGGGGCCTCAGCTACTGTCATTAATTACATCCCCCCCTCAAAAATGAAATAAAAGAAGGAACTTTGGCATCTGTTTTCAGGTCAGGAGCTATTGTTAGTCAGTAAGTGTAATGGAAACCTACATGACATAGGAACATCTGTACTCACCTATAGAACATGGGCGTGCAAAATACATCAGAAGTCCTAACGACAGTCAGATTTTGCAGCAAGTTCTCAATAACAAGCAGAAGCCTGTTTCATACTGGCGTTCAATTGATTTATGCATTTATCTGATTTATTGGGGGAGGGTCAAGGTCAAACTTTTCTGACTTTATGTATGGATTATGTCTTGGGCAATATTATTCCATGTTTTGTTGCTTTCAAAAGTTATGTATGTACTAAATAAATACAGTCCTGAACTGGTTTAAGACAAGTAATCTAAAGCCTTTAACTGTGGATTCTGATAAGGATCTATGCATTAGTACTTTTAACACTAACCTGAATGCCTGCCAGCTCTGGATACTAGCATTGCACAAAAGCTACACTGTTTCAACTATATGGAAACACCTTGAAGTTTTTATGAAAGCATATACCTCCCTGTTTTGAGGTCCCCCAACAAGAATTTCAAAAGCAAACAAGAATATTTTTAAAAAAATTCATTTTGGGCCTTACTGGCATACATGCTAATACAGTGAAACACATGTGCAAAGCACTCATGCTCCCCCCTGAACTGTTAACTTCTTGTGGCACTGTTTATTGATATTCTGCAGATACAATGGCAATACATTTCTGGGACTCAGATTCTTCTTGCGTACTCTTTGTCTTGAATGGATATACAAGGTAACTTCTTTTTTAAGAGTTCTACAGTCTAATGTATTGGGGTATGAGATTCATGAATTACCTAGGAACAATTTCCACTGAATACAATGGGACATAGTTCTCTAAGGGTGATACAGTAAAGTTCACAAATTTTGGCCAATCATTATTTATGGCTGTCAATAGTCCCTCCAATCCCTGAAATCTTCTGTTTATGCCAGAGAACAGATAGAGAGGAACAGCGTTATTTCATTTGTGTACAACTTTTGTAGCAAAGAGGCAAAACCCAGCACTTCCTCTACCATTTAAAGACCTCAGAGGGGGGCACTTAGCACTGGAAAGCTGGCTATTGAGCTTTGAAGTGATAATCCAGACAGCAGTTTTACACATCTTTTTAATCAAAAAATAACATAAAAGAATAATAAAGTCTATAGTACACATGATAAAGTATCAAGAATGCCCAGCAAGACATTATTGGTGATTATAAGACTTGCTGTATCCAGATAACGTTCAGTGGCAACTTTGGATGTATCTTCGAAGAACTCTCTTAGTAGGTTAATGAAGGTATTTAATACGAACAGAAACCATTAAAACACTTAATCTGAACTGTGTGTAGCATCTTCCACTGCCACATAAGGACACCAGAGCAACACCATGCTAATCAAGCATCAAAGTACAGGAGCCCTGTCAAAAAAAAAAATGAAACTACTTCCAAGAACGCAACAAAACTTTAAACTTACTTCCTACTCAAACAGAAATAAATTAAAAATGTCACTACACTAGTGTAAGTTCATTGTGCAAACTCAAGCAGTGTTTGCCTCCAAGCTGCAATGGAATGAGGAAAAGACTGGTGGAGCAGTGGGAAGCATGCAAAGCTAGACAGCTTTGAGCAAACTGGAGTGAACACTCAACAAGGAACTGCTGCCAATTCAAGTTACCCGGAAACTGTACCTACACTGTATACATGCTTGAATATTTTAAATTCTTTAAGATATACACTTAAAACTATTGACGGTTTACAAATTTAAATCACTTACGAGAGAGTTGCAACAAGCATCAAATGAACAACAAACCTATGTGATCCACACCACTGTGGCATAATCCCTACATCAAAAACTGCAACGCATCTGGAATTATGTCTGAGTTGGGTAAGTGCAAAGTGTTCTTGTGTATGCCACATTGTTCCTCATTAAAGAGACTATCCTTAAAATCTACCTAAACAATCTGTTGCAGACAGTGCTGACAATCATCTTTTTTTTTGTAATTTAAACCTATTGCCTCACATCCTACTTCAGAAGTCTCTATAAATGAGGAAGGAAAGCTTAAAGGGAAATTAGTTACACAGTTATAATCTGTTTAAAAGAATCATGATTCTGCAGAAGAATTTAGAACTGACACAGTATCACCTAACTACTACATTTCCTTGAAACATTTCTTTGTAACATTTTGAACCTTACACAAATGTAGTGAATGGAAATTCTTAACCTTATAGGAAAAGCTTTGCACTCACTTGAATTACACCACAATCCTAGGCATTTCTACTCAGAAGTAAGTTCCACTGTGTTCAATAGAGCCTACTCCCAGGAGAGTGAGTATAGGATTGCAGCTCTAGTTAGCTAGCAGAGCACACTAATAGAACAGCAGAGTTGGAAGGACCTATACCAGTGGCTCCCAAATTTTCTTCCGACCTGCAACTCACTTGACCTATTGGGCCACTGGCCACAGCTCCCCTTCATAGCTATAGTCTTAATGCTGTATTGGATGATAAGCTTTTTACAAAGATTTTGTGGCTCCCCAGAGAGCCACAGCTCAGTTTGGGAACCACTAACCTGCAAAATGTAGGTTATCCCCAACCGAAATAGATTTCTTTTTCTGTTTTTGTTTTGTTTCCATTGGTGATGTTTAATGCAGTTGGAGTGAAATATGTGAACACTATGAAATATTCCGAGATGAAAATTGTATTATATTCACAGGTTCCACATTTCCACTAATAGTAGCACAAATGCTTTTTATGTGTCCAGACAATTAAATGAAATTATTATTATTATTTATTTCTGAAAAATAAAGGTATAATCCTTCACAAGCATTGAGCATATACAGTGCACCCTATGAGTAGTACAGTAGGTCCAGTTAACACAGTTTATGATTCATGATCCTAGCTGCCTTAGGTCCTTATAGGGGGAGAAAGGCGGAATAAAAATATGGTAAATTACAGCATCCCTAACATATGGCTATCCAGACTCTAACCACCAAAAACAGAGTTTATCACAAGGCAGACTCTTAAACTGCTGAACACTTCATACCAACAGGATGTTCTTCCAAATGTTTAATCAAAACCTCCCTTGTTGTAATCTAAACCTGTTTGTCCTGGTCTGACTTCTGAAGAAATCTAGAACAATACTGCTCCCTCTTCCACATGACAGCACTTCAGGTATTTATAGATAATTATGTCACCCCTTAACCATATTCTCTAAACCAAACATGCCCAACTTCTTTAACTTGTTCTCATAGGACATAGTATCCAGGCCCCTTACCAATCTAGTCCTCTGGATTTGCTTCAGTATCAATAGGATACAATATTGCAGGTGGGCTTTAATTAGCACAATGCTACCATTAGTTTTTGCAGTCTGGATACTATACTTCTGTTAATACAGCCTAGAATTGAATTTGCCTTCTTTGCTGAAACATGAAACTGCCAACTTGTATTTAGCTTTTTATTTGTCTGCTAAGACACACAGATCTTGTTCACACCACTCAAGAAGCATTTCCAATCCTTTCCAATGCAGAATGTTTCATTTATCCTTGCTGAAATTTATTTTGTTTCTATTTGCGCAGTTTTCCATCCAGTCAAGATGATCTTAAATTCTGTTCTTGTTCTCCAAGGTATTATCTACCCCCAGTTTGATGTCTTCAAATTTAATGGGAATCACCCTCCATTCCTTCATCCAAATCAATTTATAAAGATGTTGAACAACGCTAAGCCCTGAGGCACCCCATTCATCATTTCTCTCCAGGTATATGAAGAACAATTGACAAGCACTCTCCTGGTACAGTATGCCAGCTAGCCATGGATCCATCTGAGAGTAGCATCATCTTAGCTCACATCTTAGATTTTATCAATGGGGAAAAATTGGTTGAAAAAGTACAATCTCAAATTATCCTGTTCAGAAAGACGAGGGATAGGTGCCATTTCTCAAATAAGTAAGATGTGGTAGTAATGGGAGACTGTTCTTCTGAAAGGAGCCAACTCCTTTCCCTCCTTCCAAGGCGTCGACTTCTGTAACCTGCACATCCACAAGAAAGGCTTAACCTTGAATGTGTAGTGGCTGTACCACTTTGGCTAGTACATATAGTACTCTAATAAGGAAATACATCAACATGGTTTAACAGAAGTAACCTTGGTTGGTTTAACAGAAGTAACCTTGATCATAATTCTTGCAATTTCAGGCATCCTGAATTCAGATAAGTAGAATTCAGAATATCTACAAGACACTGCAATCCAAGGAAAATGTTTGAATCTTTAAAATCACTTCAAAATACAAAGTTCCCTAGATACGTTCAGAAGATGCATACATAAACTGAAATATACGTATGTGTAAACAACCAGTTCTTACCTGCCCAGATGTATCACACCTGAGCAAAGGCACCACTGAAAGATGTACTGCGCCCATGAAAGTGCCAATGCAGCCAGCCATCTGCATAACACACAGCACAATCTTAGGCCCATCTACTTAAATGTAAGCCCTCTTGTGTTTAATGGGACTTACTTCCAGGAAAAATGTGTATAGGATTGCAGCCTCATACACCTATAGGTCAGGAACCAATGTATGATGATTTATAGATAGAAATTCTGGTTAATAAATGTTTGCAGTAATAACTTTGCTTGGCTTCAAACAATGAAGATGGTACTGCTTAACACAGCAGTTATTTGTGGGAACTTTGACTGCTCAAAGAAAAATAAATCCAGTTTAAACACATTCAATTTGCATGTCTATTCTTAGAAATGTGATAAACAACAAAGAAACATGAGCCCAATTTTTTTTTAGGGGGGGAGGGGGGATATTCACTGTTAACCAAGTTTAACCGTTTTGTTAACAGTTTGTTCATGCTATTTACAATTACAGTAGGCTGTGCCAAGAAACAACTAGGTTAGGTTGTTTGTTTTCTGAATTTTTAGGGGGAGGGAGAACGGGAAAGAGCAGACTGTATGTCCTTGCCTGCAAACAGCATTAATTCTTGGACGGTACACAAGAAGTCTGGAGAAAGATACACATACAACGGCACTTTACAGTTATTAACTACCTTGGATCGAGTTGCCATTAAGATAAATGTAACTCTCTAACAAAGCTATACAGTATATACAAATGTCTGTGTTCAGAGAGCGATTTCAGGATCCGATGACAACAAGTTCTCACTCGGATTTTTTTTTTTTGCAAGAATTGTGATCAAGGATCGGAGCGCGGATGATTCGTGTGAAGCCTTGTGCGTTATAAAGAAAAAGATGCGTTCATTTAACGCCGAGGAAGTCCTTGGGGATTCCAAAGGCACGAAGGAAGATTCCGCGGCACTCAGCGGGGGGGGGGGGAGGGAGCTCCGCTGCCAGGCTGGGAGAAACGCCGGTTTCCAGGGTTTGGTCACCGAGGGGGGCAGGAGAGGCCAAGCAAACAACCCCTCCGCCGTGCGAGGGCGGGGCGGGGCGGGACGGAGCGCCTTTGAAGCCCCAGCCAGCCAGCCAGCCTGGACGGAGGGCGAAGCGGCGGTGACGAAGGCGCCCGAGCAGGTGTCCCGGCTTCTCCCCACCCAGCAGAGAGGCGGCGCTCCTGCCAGCAGCCGCACGGCAGCACCGGCCTAAGCACCGGCCTAAGCACCGTGCCCCCCCCCGGGGCTGTCCAGTCCTCGGGGGGCGCCCGCCAGCACCGCCTCCAGCGGGTCCTCCCTCTCCGCGGGGCAGCCCGTGGTCCCACCGGCGCCCCAGCAACCGCCACAACGGCAGGCCCCAGCCGGCGCCGGAGCTGGCGCAGAAGCCCGGGAGGTCGCCGGCGGCTCGGCTCGCCCCGCCGCTACCCGCCCGCCGGCTCCCCTCGGCTGCCTCCCCAGTGCCCGTCCATTGTGCGTGACACAGCCCGGCCCCGGTCGGCGGCGGCGGCGAGCATGACCAGCGTCCCTACCCAGAAACTCTCGACGAAGTGCGCCATGACCATCCCGCCGCCTCGGCACGGCTCCGACCGCCTCAGCCGCCGGGGGCCTCCGAAAGAGGAAACAGCCGCCGAGCGCCGCCCTTCCCCTCACGGCCCGGCTCGCTCCTCTCCTGCCCCGCTCCAGTCCATAGAGCTCACAGCTGCCGGCCAGGGCGCATGCGCCAGCTGCTTGACACAACGGATACGCAGGAACGCTCCCTCCCGCCTTCGCCGGAGAAAGGGCGGACTGAGCAGGCGCGGGAGAGCGAGTGGGCGGAGCGGCTGGAGGCTGTGGAGGAGGCCCAGTAGTGGGACAGCGAGAGTCGCCGAGGCGTCTCCCAGCGAGGCGTGAGCATCACAGTGCCCTGTTCGCGCAGGTGACAGCAGCGGCTGCTCGACTCCGCCCTCTCTGACGTTTTTCACCCGCCAGCTGGCTGCGGTGAGGCTCTGCCCAGAAGCAGGTTACTTATTCGCCCGCAGCGGATGTGGTCACTTGCGCAGTCACAAGTGGAGAATATTTTCACCCAGGAGAATATTTTAGGGTTGCCGAATCATAGAGTTGGAAGGGACCCACAAGGTCATCCAGTCCAACCCCTGCCTGTAGCAGGAAACCTTTCTAGAGCAATGATGGCAAACCCAGTTGCAGACCCAGCCAATGGACCACCCAGGAACAAAGGAGGAGGCAGTCTGCCCTTGCGCTGTTTCCCTGTCCCCATGTTCCACGCCCCCCTCACACTATGCCAGGCTCCATTTTGGAGCCATACAATGGCAGGGGCCGGCGGGCAGACTGAAACCACTCGCCTCTCCTTTCCTCCCACCTCAGGAGCACTGCACCAGGGGCTTCCCCCCCACACACACACATAATGGTAAGTCCACAACTGGGCACATCTATGACATACGTCTCAAAGGTGGCATGCCACAATGTTTTGGATGACAAACAATGTTTTGTTTTACTTGTATTTCATTTTTCATTTTTGTGGTGATTTGATGTTTCTTTATATAATGCATAGTTCCACACGATTGGACTGTATTTTGTAAAACAAATATGTGAATAATTGTTTGTTTTGATTGGGAGGGGAGAGTCAAGCAGAATCAAGTTAGGCATTTTTGACAGGCAAGCCCAAAAAGCTTTGCCATCACTGTCCTAGAACATCTCCAGCAGGTGCCTGTCAAGCCTCTGCTTGAAGATCTCCAGTGAGGGAATATCCACCACCGCCCTCGGCAATCTGTCGCACTGTTGAACCACCCTTCCTGTCAGGAATTTCTTCCTGATGTCTGACTGGAATCTCCTCTCCCATTGGACCCAGTTCTACTGTCAGAGGCAGGTGAGAAAGTCTAGCAGCTGGCACTGGCTCCTCTCCAGAAGCATGACTATCTGTGCATGCTTTGGCAAAGCAAGGCCTTGTGGTTGGTTCTTTCACAACCACTGCATGATGCACCCCCAAAATGTGAGGCTCCAGCCACAAGGAAGGAGGCTGAATTGAGCATGATGTATAGCAGCAGGTCTCACACCTTTTGGTCTCTGAAGCCCTTTAGAAGCCTACAAATTATTGCAGAGCCCCAGATAACTGTAGGTGGGCACTGCCTGTCTGTTTCACATTTGAATTTAAAATGTAATAAATAATAAAAATAAAACCATTACTAGCCAGAATAGGGTGGTGGACGTAGCCCTGGAAGATCCAGGTTCAAATCTCCTCAGCCATGAAGTGTACTGGGTGACCTTGGGCCAGTCTTTATCTCTCAGCCTCACCTACCTCACAGGGTTGTTGTGAGGACAAAAGGAGGGACTATGTACATCACCCTGAGCTCCTTGGAGGGAGGGTGATATTAGAACGTGAAAAATAAATAACTTGTAAAACATTACATTTTCTGTGCCTGTTCCACAATGCTTGGAAAATGCATGCATATGTGATTGTATACAGTGTATCACCATATACATCAGCCAGACGTAAGTGAAACATTGTGTCAACACAGAAGTGGGTTCAAGACTGAGCACTCCAAGACCAACACTCTGTTTTTGATCAGCGGAGGAAGTTGGAGTCCTCAAAAAACCTGATAATTTCATCCAGAACCCTCTGGAGCCGGGATGTCGGCCCCTCCTCAATCACCTTGCCCAGGAACAAGAGGTTGGAGACAGGTCTGTAATTGTCCAACATAATGGGATCCAGGGAGGGTTTCTTCAGAAAAGGGTGCATCAGAATCTGTTCTAATGCCACTGGCAACATTCCCTTCTTCCTGGCCCACTCTGCCAGCTCTCCCCCTAGCCGCCTTGCAGCTCTAATAAACCAAGAAAGGATCAATCAGGTAGGTTGGATGGCCTCACAGGCTGTCCACATCCTCAGCTCATAGAAGTTGAAAAGAATCCCAAATAACAAGAGTAGACACCAACTGCCACAGTCAATGTGGAGTCTCTCAATCCATCACTGGCACAGTGGGACTACTGGGTCCACACTGTATCAGACCTGGAACTGGGCAGGTGGAAGGTCTCCTTAAGGTAAAGGAACATTTATTCCCTTACCCCAGTGGTCAGGGAACAGGGGTAAATTACCCCAAATGGGGTAAAAATGAAATTCCTGGGGGTAATGGACAGATAGGAGTATACCCCCGCCCTCTTTTCCCTCATCCTTCATGACCAACGTTCTCTCTTCTGACCAATGGGAAGTTCCTCTCACGCTTGATGGATTTCCCTTGCTTCTAATAGGAGATTAGAAGCAGCAAGGTACTTGGCCCCCAATAGGCAGCATTCCCCTCCCTTCCCAGGCGGCCAAGAAGGCCGTGGTTATCGATCCCACTGCTGGTAGAGGGAGAAGGAAGCAACAGCAGAGAAAATGGCAGCTGTGGCTGCAAATGCGGCGATGATGGGGAAGCCGGCGAGGCCAAGCCTATTCCGGGCAGCGAGGCCGGTGCAGACCCACTCCCGGATGGCACTCAGGCAGCCATGGAGTCGGCGGTGCTCAACACCAGGGAAGAGCCCAAACCAGCTCCGGGTGGGGAGGCCAAGGAGCTGCCAACGTCGCCACCACCCAGGAGCCCGGCAGCGACGCGAGACGTACAGGCATGGGGGGGGCCTCTGGTGAGCGGCTGAGGTGTGTGTGTGCATGTGCCCGCAGGCGCGCACATGTGTGTGTGTGTTGAGAGGACTTCTGTGGATGTGCCTCTTTGCTTGTGAGCAGCTAGGGCTCTCCCTGGGTTTGCCTTGTCTTGCTATCCCAAGGAGTGGGGCGGGCGGGCGAGCGAGCGAGGGGAGGGCTGGGGTGCCTGCGCAGGGAGTCAGGGACACAAAGAGAGGCGGGAGGCAACAAGGCAAGGCAAACAGCAGAAAACAAAAACAAAATCAGAACTGCTGTTGCTGGCTTCTCTCTCTCTCTCTCTGTGTGTGTGTGTGTGTGTGTGTGTGTGTGTGTGTGAGAGAGAGAGAGAGAGAGAGAGAGAGAGAGAGCCAGCCAGCCAGCCAGCCAGCCCCAATCTGAATTCATTATAGAGAGAAAATTCATAATATTCATTAGTCCAAGCACCTAAACCTGTTCTCAAAAAGGTAAGCTACTTGTAACCCAGAAGGGTTGAATTCTATTCTCTCAAGGTCTGCAGGTGTACCCAAACGCTTTACAACTTCGTATTTACATAGCATGAATTAAGCTCATTAATTAATCAAATAAAAAGCAATGGGTTCCAATATTTTTTTCTTTTGTTCTGGCGGGGTGTGTGTGTTACGTCAAGGGGGTAACGTCGGCGTATCTAAATATATTTTGGGGTAAAAGGTAAAAAAGTTCCCTGACCCCTGCCTTACCCCATTAAAAGCCCCACCCTGCTTTACAGGGCTACTTGGGTCCATGCCAGCAAAATTGCTGGCACAGAACCAACAGGCACTGCATAGGGGATCAGGAAGGGGATTAAGATATGGGAGGAACCTACTCGGCTGTCACCACCCCACAGCTGGGCCTGATCTTCCCCCTTCATGCCCTTCCCCACCCAAAACACCCCTCCCTGGCTGTCAGGTGGAATGCAGTACCCAGAAGATGACACAGACCTTCCCATCAGCACCACTTTCGATTGCGTGTCAAAAAGCACTTTAGGGCACTTGTACGACATCCAGCGCCAGTGCTTTCAGAATATAGGTTTGGGCTGCTTGTCATTAAGGATGCAAGTGATTTTAATCTGCAAATTAGCAAATTGATCACAAGGGGCAACTGGGTTGTTGTCCTCTCCCTCCTAAAGAACCAAATGGAGATGATTCCAGATAACTCCGAATCGTTCTGCAGAATTCTGAACTGATCTCCACTGAACTGATCAAGAAAAAAGAATCTTCACTGCTTTCACTGGCAAGGAATAGGCTGTAGCATACATCTGGCGAGTTTTCCATCTCCGTCGCTCAAGATGTCTTCCAAGCCACTTCATTGCCTGCAGCTCCTGAGAGAACCTGGAAGCCACATTTGCCTCACTGCAGAGCCAAGGCTTCTGACTATATTTAGGAAGTCATGTGTCCGCCCCCATCCCGTCTCCTGTTCTGTCCTATTCCACATGAAACAAGATGTTCCAGACAGCATGAGCTCTCAGATATTCAGGTTCCACCTTGGGGCACCAAATGGTTCACATCTCCCCTGTTAGAGCAGATGTTGTACTGGACGGACAAAATGGATGGCAAATTCTGCTGAACTAGAGTGGAACTAGCTCAAGTTTATTTTTATCTAGTTTTCAGAACTAGCCCAATTCCCATAAAACGAACATAAGTTCTGCTGTAGGGCCATGTTTTTCTTCCTGTCTTCTCATAACTTAGCAAAAATGATCATTGAAATTGGGTTAAAAAAACAAGCTACACAAAAAAAGACTAAGAAAGATAAGAAGTGAAGACAGAACATTTTTGTACAGAAAGTCTGGAAAATACTCTGGTTATAGTTTCTAAAAATTACCCAGGCATTTTTGAGATTAAAATCAAATGTGAAGTTAGAAACAAGCATAATAGTGATTGGGTGACTGAATGGTTTGCTCTAAATTTAATAATTGTTCTCAGCCAAGCAGAAAAAAATCTTGCTCACTAAGCTACATTCTTTACATGCCATAGTAAATACGGAAGGGACTTCTTCCTCTTTTACCACTTTTGGTGTCAAAGGAGATGTGAACTGGTTCTTGCACTTTTAGCGGCCTATTCTCATGTTATTTGATGTTGGGACTACTGGACTGTATCACAAGAACAAATACTTTTTCCTTGTGAACACTTGAAAAGATATTACCGTGTGTCTGAAAATATACTCTTATCTTCCCTCCCTATATTTTTTTTCACTTACAAAGTAAGCACACTCATCCCCCATGCTGATACAATATTCATGCTACCAACCTCATATATGAAGTAAACAGTTGTTGTTTACCCCTGACTCATACTTTTCCCAAATTTATCTCCCTTCTGCTCTATGTCTCTTTTTGTGTATGGCAGGCTGTGACTGCAGGTTCCCAAGGCTGTGGTCCAGCAGTGATGGCATTGACATGGGCATACTGACAGTACTGGATGGTGATGTGGTGGAGAACGAGGGGTGTGTGGTGGTGGCAGGAGGATTCAAAAGGGAGAGGAAAGGTAGGTGAGGAGAAAAGGGGAGAAGCAGAGGGAAAGTAGGAGGAGAATGGCGAGAGCACAGAGGCAGGCCCAAGGCCCTGGGAAAGAGAAAGGCTAAACGGCAGCGAAACCCTGAGGGAGGTGAATGGAGACACATTCCGCTGGCAGTGAAGAATAGAGGCAGGTTGGAGGAGCCAGAAGGACTTCACAGAGAGAACCACCAAGGGGAAGTCAGAAATGGGCAGAAGAGGAAGTGGAAGAAAGAGGACTAGGGTTAGCCTTTAGAATGGCTGAGTACTAATGAAGTGTTGAGCCATGAGCCCAGCGCATTGGGGCCAGGTGACCCTGGAGCAGAGGTGAAGCCCTGGGGGCTCCTGTCTGACCATTTCAAAGGTCTGGCCTGATGTCAGGAGCAGCTAGCAGGGCCGGACCATGACCTCCCAAAACCTGAGGCTGCCTGCCAAATGCTGTTCCCATTACCTGATGGTGTGGCAAGCTTCTGCGTCTCCCACGCCCCAGTGCTCTTGCTGAGCACCCTCCCCCCTCCAGATTTCCTGTTCCTCTCTGTCGCTTTTCCAATCCAGGTTGCACAGCAGAAGCAAGTAGGCAGAGATGGGAACTCCCCCCACACACACTACTCTGCTCCCTGAGATGATCAATTCATGGTTGGGCCGGCCTTACCAGCAAGAGGTACCAGCCCCCCTCCCTTGTTTACCAGGGTTGGAGAAAGACACCCTGTACTTGAGCAACCTGAGTTTTTTTCACATTCTAAGCCTGCCCTTGAAATGTGCTTCCCCAACCCCAATGGTGTGGACATCCTCTTGCGTAGGGCACACTTGTCAAACCTTGCCAGAGAGCGTTAGCTGTTGCTTCCCCACTTCTTTCCAAGTTAATGCTGTGTGAGTCTCCTTCCCTTTACATTTCTCCCCCCAACCCCCCCCCCCCATAAATTATATCTTCTCAGATCTTGGCATTTGGTTTGCTCCCCTCACCCCATGCTCCAATTCTCTGTTCCATGGGGAAGATCAGATCAAAATCAAGCAGAGCCTTTCTTCAATGACATCTGACCAACCCCCCTTCCCCAACTTCTTTGCTACTAAAAAAAGAGCAGAAGCATTAAGGTTTCCAAGGAAAATAAAACTCACAAAGATGAACATCTCAGTTGACTGGACAGGGTTTGGATTTGGAACAGGGAATCCTAAAGTTATTCCCTCACCAAAGGTGTAAGATCGCATGGCCTGAGTGACCAGCTGCATTTTGACGGGGCTCATGGAAAGCAGTCTGTGTGTTTGGAGATTAAGAGGAGAGGGTGGGGTGGAAGGAAGCTAGATAGAGGCACATTCCCACAAGTCAAAAAGGACAAAGTCCAAGACAGGTAGCCTCAGAGTCATCTGCCTCCTGGCCAATTCACTGCCACCTGGTGTCCTGCACGTGACATACCTCTTTTCCAAGTTTCCATGTTTAGACCTTGGCACACACTGTTGAGGTTTTCCTAGATTTTTTCCCCACTCTGACATCTTGCTCTGGAATTCCCTTCCAACATCTCATTTTAAAATTGCACATTCCCCAATGCACAGCTCACTCAATAGTAGCCTAGCAATGCTGTTTCTTCCAAAGCATTTAGTGTCCCACCCTTCCTCCAAAGAAACTCATGCGAAACCCAGGGTTTCTCCCCTGCAATGTGGTTAACCCTGGGAGGTTGCATCCCTGGCCTCCCATAATTAATACCATGGAAAGAGGTAGATCAATCTCGTCCCGCCCATCAGCTAGAGCATGATGTTTCAGCAGGACAATTGCTCCCTCTTTCTGGCTGAAAAAGAATACAGCTCCAACTGCCAGAATAAACTGAATCACCTTAAGCACCTTCCTTTCCGATGAGGAAATGCAGGGTATTTTGAATACTTGACAAGCACACCTCACCATGGTTGAACCCCATTTCCTGCTTCTGTATCTCAGATGTAAATATTGGAAAGGTGCAAATGGATAGGGGAAAGGATTGATTAGCAGCAGACAGGGAGAAGGTAATCCTAGATCATGGGTGTCGGACATAAGGCCCAGGTGCAGCATGTGGCCCTTGGGCTTTCCCAGTTGCTGAGCTGTGCTGAGATGTCAGTGCTGAAAAGGTGGCCTGAACAATAATTGGGCTCTCCTGTATTTTGAAAATATGATCAAGGTTTGTGCATTTTCTCTTCTATTTGCAGCTAATAATTCCTAAAGTGAGAAATAAGTCATGGCCCGAAATAGGCACGTATTTCTCACTTAGGAATTCATTGGCTGCAAAATGGCATCACTTCCAGCCCTGAGCATGCATCATAAATGCTATTTGGCCTGCTGTATGAAATCTGACTGCCCTGATCATGCCCCCCATGGAGAATGTGGGGTTGCTTACTTAGGGTCCAAATCCTATCCACCTTTCCAGCAGTGATGCAGCTATGCCAATGAGGTGTGGATTGCCTCCTGAAGGAGGAGCAGCAGTCACATAGGCACCTCAAGGTAAATGAGTTAAGTGTTTATTTTCTTACCTTGGCGCTGCATCAGTGCTGGAAAGGTGGATTATAAAGTATAGGATTATACCTTTAATTTCATTGGATGTGGAGCCCCAGGTGACACAAGCAGCAGAAGTGGAACTTGGTGAAACATGCATAGGATTATGCACAAATAACCTTTTATTTGGAATTTTTTTACCCCCACCTTTCAATTTTTGTACATTGGTTTCATATGATTGTGTCCCACTCCCAAAATTATAGGATAAAATATACATGTAAAGATATAGGTAAATACGTTTCAAAAATAAAAATGAAGCAAAACTCTCAAAAGTTGTTTTTGGGTTGCAGTTTTAGTGAGGCAGGGGAATAGTAGTATGATGAGCTCCTGCATTTTGAATTTACAGGATACAAACAAGGCTTTTCAGGCCCCTCATTTGTTAATTTTAAACAATCTTTTTGACCTGTAGTTTAAGCTGGCATCTGTGTAAACACGTTGAGGAAATTTGTCAAAACTTCATGCCAATGCTGTTTCTCTTTTTTAGATGTTAGAACTGATGAGCAAAGGGTAAAAGGAGAGATGAGTGAGAATTCCCAGCAGCAGGGAGGACCTCGAGGATCAGCTGGGTCAGGCAGGTATCATTTCAGAGAGCCCATTTGGTTAGACCCCTGAGCCCTAACGTAATGGTGGCTGGAACAGTGCCAGAAGGCCTATATGGGTACATGGAAGACTCAGTTCATGTTCAGTCCCAGGAATCTAATACTGGTAGTACCCACCAGAAACTGGGCTAGAGCCACAGCTTCCTCCTGAGAACACTTCCAGGATGGGCCTAGGACAGTGGCTCCCAAACTGTGAGCTTTGACTTCCCAGGGAGCCACGGAAACTGGCCAGGGGTACTGCAGAATCCTCACAAAAAACCCAGTCTTACACAATGTTCAGGATTGTGACCTTAATGGGAAACCATGGCCAATGGCCCAGGTCAAGGGAGCCACCAGTCAAAAATGTTTGGGAACCACTGGCCTAGGATGTGCTTTCTGGCAGCTCACTCCAAAAATTAAAAAAGGAGTTGTTCTAGAAATAGTGTTCTCTTCCTTTTTTTATCCATAAGGCCTTGGGACAATGCAGTAAGTTGAGCCCCCTTGACTGTACCAGCCCCCCCCATCTCATACGAGGTATCAGCCATCAACCTTTTGAAAAGCCTTTCCCTCACTGGACCAGATTTCCACTACCTGTATATGCTGCATGCTGGAATGACATCAGCAAATCTACTCCAGTAGTTCCATAGCGGAATGTTGATCTCATCCCCCACCTCACCAGGATTGCAAAGTGGAAACTGGGTAGTTCTGTCCATCTGGGTCGACTAAGGAATAAGCCTTCCTTGGTTTACAGTATTCCTGCCCCTTCCCTTCAACTTTCCGAAGCCTAAGATGGTGGTTGTTCTCCTGCTGACAGTTGAGAGCAAAGACCTGAATTGTCAGTATAATCCTGCTGTTTCATAATTATAAAAATGATGGAGAATCGAAGTTGCTGTGTATATGCCACATGACTTTAGATGCTAAGTTACAAGAAGATAGGGGCAAACACCCCACAACATCATAAAAATCAGCATTGAGAAAATGATGTAGCCTTAGAAGTAACTTTCTACAAGGACAAACATCCAATTTCAATCCCAATAAAATGTGCATGCTCCTGAAAGTCACACTAGTCTATTAGAGGTAGAGCTCTAGTTACACACCAAAATTAAGTGTTTAGGGTTTGGATAGACCAGTGTTTCTCAACCAGTGTTACATGTATCACCAGTG
The DNA here is from genome assembly GCA_029204185.1 of Lerista edwardsae. Classification (NCBI taxonomy): domain Eukaryota; kingdom Metazoa; phylum Chordata; class Lepidosauria; order Squamata; family Scincidae; genus Lerista; species Lerista edwardsae. Next base: position 50,930,318 of record JAJKFI010000001.1, on the reverse strand, counting down.
GTACTTAAGGTGGTATCCAGCAGTAATCCCCAGACCCCAGCCACCTGGCAGTGAGAAAGCAACACAATGAGACAAGCAGTGGTAGGAGGCTCAGCTCGGTACGGACAGTTCTTGTGTACACTTTTTGCAGGCTTAAAAACCCCTCCCATCCGCTCTGAACCTCTTATTGGTATTTGTTGCATCACATCTGGCCTCCCAATCTAGAAGCAATTTGGCAGGGGGCAAATGTTGAAAAAATATTGACTGGGACAGACAAGAAAGAGCCAAATGCTAGTCCCACAAAACAAAAAACACAGTCAGGATGTCAGAAAACACTGTCCTTAAGATTAACCAACAGATCTTGTGACTACACATTAAAAAAAATTAAGGGACAAACACCTTCATGGACAAAGTTATCGAGTCATTACCACACTGAATTTAAAAAGGTTTTATATTTCATCTATTGAGTCAAATATTATAAAAACAAACCAAAGCCATTTCCTCTGTTACAACCTGTGTGTTTATTGTAGCACTGTCGTTGCAACAGTTATTTTCCATCTGGTTTTGTCTGCAGGCAATTCTCCCAGTCAGTCAGTCAGTGAGCACATTCATTTTTCCCCAGTACCTCAAAACATTAATAAGCTCTACATTCAATTTTTAAGAACAACCCACCAACAAGAACAATAATTCTGATAATCTACACAACAGAATGACTGAAATGGATTAGAACAATCACTTTTTCATCGCTTTCCAGGTCAAATGTTGTGCAATTCTCTAACATTAAGCACATAATGCATCTCTATATTCAGGGGAAATCCTGCAATGCATTCACTTAATTTACCCCATCACTTATATTTCAGTACAAAATTCCATTTTGTGACACTGGAACTATTAGTAAACCAAAGCATATGAATACATATGATGCAATTTACAGTTACTAAAATATTTTTCAAATCATATGGAGTTATCCTAAATGCCTTTATGGGCCATTATTGAGAGCCTGTGTAGAGTAACCAGCGCTGAAATGGGAAAACATAGGTTCACAGCTAGGAGCTCCCTAGATAGCCTTGGAAAACTCACTGCCAGCCAACAATGTTTCTTGGGAGACGAGTACGCATAGACCTTTTAAAAGGAAAAATAATGCAGGAGCAAACACTTGCACAAGACTACACTTTCAGGTGACGCTTCAATCCCCATTGGAAAAAAGGCATCCTTCCCCAACCCATTACACAGCAATGCTACAACTGTGGGCATAATCCTAATCTGGAGTTAGGCTGGTACAGTTAGGCCAACAAAGTTTGGCTGGCACAAGGGACACTGTATTTGAACCACCCTCTGAGGCAGAAAGGCCAGCACATAGATGTGCGCTATCCTCCCTGATTCCAAGAATGGTCCAAATGGACTTTACTGTGGCCCTGGTGCCAGCCAAATTTTGCTGGCCTAACTGTGCCAGCCTAACTCCAGGTTATGACTGCCCTTGGTCAGAGTGAGTGCAAGTAGCGCACTAAAAGTCATGCATCTTTGTCTGTACAGCTCCAACCTTTTTATACACTGTATTTTCATACAATAGTTTGACTCAGCACTGATGGCCACTGCAGATAAAGGGCCTGCTGAACTCTGGAGAAGGGGAAAAAAAAAAACATGTCCCCATTCTAAAAACCACTTTTTAGGGAGTCAGAACTGCTTTGAGACCTTCCTTCTTTGAAGAACGGAATGTGAAAATGATAAATCACTTTTGCATTCCATTTTTCAGAGAGAGTGCGCAAAGGGGTCACTTTTTTTGGATCGAGCTGAATACAGCAGTTCTGACTGCTTCATTTTGTGTTAACTGCTTTTATTGAACATATTTTTTGGTATCAATGGGGACTCCCAGAACCAAACCCCAGTGGATACTGATACACGACTGTGTAAGTCTGTAGTTTTCCTGAAATTTGACAACAGCCTAATTTTATGCATATCTTCTTAGACTAACATTTCAACGGGCCTTACTGACAGGGACGTGTGTCTAGGCCTGTGCAAATCAAGACTATTTCTCTCAAAAGTATGATTTAAATATCAGATTATAATTCAATTGCTCATTTTCTGTTTTATACTAGCCAAACATGTTGCTATTCTGAAGTGTGACTGCATATGGTCCACATCTCCAAATCTCATTGATTTCATCTATTTGATACAACGAACATTAAGCAACATGACAGGTGTTGAATTAAACCTACATATTCATTTTCATATATGGCTGTTACACTCATTCCAAATCCAAAAGCTCCCTGACTGCAAAAGAGGCATGAATGTGTGATCTTGTTAAAAACAAACCAAAATTCTTGATTTTGGCTTTAAGAATTAGCTTTTCCTCTTTCTATTAAGAATCAGAGTACAGTATCTATATTTAAACAAATTTTATTAACATAGTCAAGCAGTGATTAACATTCACATCTATCGTCACATCATACAAATGTAAATACAAAATTACTACATTACAATATATATTCTCTGCATGATCCAAAATATTTGGTGGCCCCAAAAAACTCTTTAGAATTCAGCAGCTTATCAAAAATCAAAACCATATTCTATTTAAAATGAAGTTGTGTTAGCAGAGGCAGACAAAAAAAATCAGTTTAAACACAGCTTGAGAGGTTGCCGAAGGATATGTTTGAAGGGAATTCTAACACATACAGAAACATCCAATTTAAAGCTTTCAAGCAAAACTCATACAACCTAAGTTGTCAGCAGAAAGATCTGGCCATTTTGCTACTTCAGCTATTGTTAGTGCATCCAACTCCAATAGTTAATTTTAGGACATATAAGAGATAAAGGGGAGAATTCTAATTATATCAGTGGGGAAAAGAAAGAGTGCTTTTAGCTTTAAAACAGTGCTCTCAAAATATTTCCTAAGGATTTCTAGTTTTGCTGCACATCTAGAAGAGGCCTCCATCCTTAAAATTAATTGACTGGGGTAGGGGTGGGGAAAGAACCACACCACTGTTGCTGAAACCGATTTGCCAATTTCACTGTCTTGCGTAAAAGTGCATTTGCCCAATAGAACAAAAAAGATGGTTTCATATAACCAATCTAGATGTTTCCTGTCATGCACACAGGTTTAAGTATTCTGCATTGTTTTAGCTCAATCACCTACTGAAAAAAAGCTATAACGTATGCCCTTGTGAACATTTCATTCGGGATTGCCCAACACTAATTTCCTCTGGCAAATAAGTACAGAAGAGCAAAGTCTGGCTAAAGTCATTGTTCTGAACAGACAAGTATCTGAAATTTGAGTGCAGTCCTGAATGGAACTGCATTAAGATGTATACAATGATTTATTTTTTTATCTCAAGATTTAGTATCCCAGACAAGTCAATGCTTACACAGTACATAATAAAATTCAGATGCAAACAGTAACTTTAAGAGATTACTGCTTGGTATTCAGTAGCTTACAGCAGCAGAGTCTGATCACTGAAGTTAACTGCCTATAACAGTATTAAGTGTTATTCTTTAGCATCTACATTCTACTCTAAAAGGTCTAGGCATCTATACATGAAAATATATCAGAAGTATTTCACGCAAAGTCATAATTTAAAAAAAATTGGAACAAAAACATACTGCACAATATAAAGCACTCTTTACGGTGATTTTAGGTGCTATTATGCACAGATGCATTCTTCTCTTAAGAAGCATGTTTATACATCTGTTAATACATTCAATATGAATAAAATAGACGACTTATACTGAAGCAAGTCACTGCTGTCCCACAGTAAGTTAATTTAGATATGAGAGTTTAAGACATTAGGCAATTCCTATATGAAAGACAAACTGGTACACTTAAGACGTATTAGAAGCCTCTATCTGAACAAAAAGGGTACAAGAGTATTTACCTGAGATAAACTAGTATGAATATTTATTACCCAAGTAACAACTTTCAACTTTGGAAATCCTCTTACAAGTAGTATAAATCTAATTACACAGTATTTAAGTAGCTTAAATAACTCATGCCAATGCTAAAGAAAAATTCAGAATTATCACAGTGCATATCAATAGTGTTTATTACAAAACTAAAATTTTATGTTTTTAAAAAACCTTATTGGCTATGTATTTTAAACATATTCTATGCACATTGCCACAACTGCACTCTCTAAGTGGCAATAAACAGAGGTTGCAAGCCTCAACTGACACACTTGAAAGCAAGTTCTGCTTGTTTCAGTGGGAGTCACTTCCAAGTATCAAGGTGTACAATATTAGAATCTAGGTCTCACTGTAACTGATGTCTGCACACCAATTTAGAAAATAAGCTTAAAAATGTACAAAATTTATCTATTTCCCTTACAGTTAAAGAAATGAAACAAATATTCTAAAGGAGACTTTTTCCCTAAATAGTCAAAAACTGTACTACTAAAAATCCCTACAGTATTAGACAAGTTTAACTGCAAAAGAGATGCATTCAAAATGTTTTAAAATACACTTTCTGTTACCAACTTAGGTTGATCAGCAGCTTTGTTCACTGTTAGAATCCTTCAAAAGCAGGGGGGCCTTGGACATGAAAACAAAGGCATATATAAAAACAGTAAACACTGACCTCCTGAGGTTCCTACAACAAAAATATTCAAGTAGAAAATCTACATCACTTAGCAGCGGCTATTTCTGTAGTTTAGCACACTAAGCACTTTATTCACTGTGTAAGGAGCAGATTTAGTAAGCCGTGCTTGTAGCATGCCAAGAGGCAGAGAACACTGGAATGTAACAAAGACAAACTCACAAGTATACCAGTTATCAACATTCAGTCAACATTCAAAAACTGTCAAGACTACACGAAAAGAATTAAGATGCTTTATATATCCCATGATGCAATATATTTGATTTACAACTGTTAGTGTTGTATCAGAGCTCTCCTTACCTCAAATGCTAATCCAAGTGGTTTCTGCAAGTGTATTATACGTATACAGAATGAATATGGTTTTGTTTGTTATGGAGCATGAACATTAACAAGAATTTGTGATTTTAACTGTAATATTGCTTTCTTGTTACTTTTCTGCCTGATCAGCTTAGTCACAGTAGAACAGTCACATCCCTCTATATTAAACCATGTAACAAAATTTTATATAACAAGTGGCTATTGCATGCAATAATTTGCAAATAATTTGCAAAGAAACTTAATGTTCACAAGGGACCAAACAAATAAAAGGGTTTATGTTCAAGAGAACATCATATAGAAAGCATGGCTCTGTCTACAGAGAAATCAATATAAACCCTTGTCTAAAGCAAGTTCTACCCTCACTAAATTTTAAGATTAACTTCTTGAGAATTTGTTTCCACTTCTTCGATTTAAATAGCTGCTACTATAGGTTTTCAGCCAGGAGCTGTGGCTTCTGACATAGCAAATTAATCTGAACATAGATCATTACATGCAGTTTTGTTTAAATGGATTTCATGACATAGTAGCACTAATTCCAATCTTTATAGGCTTTTATGCAGGACATATACTGAAAAGGTTGTTTTCAAGCATGTTTAACCTATTCAAATTTGCAAAGCGAAAAAGGAATGTATAAGAGTTGTGCATGCTCCCATGCATTAAAAAAACTTGAACTCAGATTTCATAAATTCACACTTACACAAGCTTGAATTTCAGTGCAATGGCTAAATCATTCAACAACCTTAAAAAGAACCAGATCATGCAAAGTCAGTTCTTACAAAAATGGTTATCCAGTATTTGTTTTTTGCAATGCAAAGATGAGAAGCTAAAATATAAGGCGGCTGTATGGCTTTTCTTTCTTTTTGCACAGATAAATTTTGCAGCACTTAAGGGAAAATGGAAAGGTGTGGCTTCATCTCTGACCAGCAGAGTTATTGTCTCTCCATTTTCCTTTATCATCATGGGATACTCTTTAGGCAATCTAAATTAATCACAACTTCCACTTTTATAGTAACACAAGATCAAGTGTACCAGTTAGGTTTTCACATTCACAGTACATAAGAAAATACACATAAAAAAAATAAAGGGTTAACTTAACAAGGATTTATTCACAGGAACACAAGTGAGTAGAGGGAAAAAACAGAAAAGCTAAAACAAATGAAATGAAGAGGATCCAAACCAACGTTCACTCTGTAGCTTTTTAACTTGCACCCTTGTGCACTCTCTAGGACTCAAAAGGGCCACCAACATGCGCCGATACAGTGTAGATACCCTGCTTTGCATCTATTAACTTATGCAATTTTTTTTAAGATCATGCTTTGTGGGGAGGAAAAAATATAGAAGATAATATGTTGGTGGGAATAAACACTGAAATGTAGCAATCATGTCATCAATTTTCTACAATTGTCTTTACGTGCCAACTAACATTTATGTAGCCTTTAGCAGGTCTTACCATGTAACTCATTTTCAGAAGATTTGATAAAAATCACTAGTAGTATAACCATGCAGAAAGCACATCACACTGACAGCACAGAGGCAATACTTTGCACAGCTATATCAGCTTTCCACATTGTGCAGGTTACACAATACAATATCAATCTTACTCCTAACAGATCCTAAAAAGATATTTCAAGGCCTAATTGTACTACAGTATTTTATACCTATATTTTTTAATAAAAATAAAATCCACAGAATCTTAAAGGAATTTTAAACGCAGGGCTATACTGAATTGGTAAACTGCAACACAAAACTGGCGCAACGTAAGTAAATGTATACCACTCTCACTCTTTGATGCAAGCATGCTACTTTCCCACTAAAAATACGCTCGATCACTATGATCCAAAATGCATGCCTGAACCTTAAACTGCACGTTAAGAATTATGCCTTACTCTAGAAATTAAATCTAATGAAGTACATCCATCAAATCATATCCACTACCTTTAAAGTTTCAATGAAAAATTAAAAAAGATTCACCTTTCTTCTGAAATGTCCCACCCCCACCCCCCAAAATGAAAAGGAGTGACTCATTTGGCATCTTGCAGGTTGCTTCATTTTGTTCAAGTTAACCTTTATTACTTTATTATTATGGGGTTATTTAAATTTGTACACTGCAAGATCTTGCTCCTAACAAAGGTAGCAAGCTTCATTTTAACTGTACTAACTTCATCTGTTTAGTTCTTCATTAACATGCATTACCTAGGAATCCCATCAAGGTGAAACAATGCAGAAACCTCTTATTACGACACCTTTTACTGCCTGTAATCCCTATTCATCGGTTTCCTTTACCATGTAAACACAATACATTTCTTCTTTATATATCCCTACAGTTCAATTTTAGAGTTTTCATTTTGGTACAGTTCCCCATAATATTGCAGAATGTGCTATTTTGTAAATAGATTTTTTTTTTGCGCTTCTTCATATCCAGTGCAGAGTTGTAACAGGAGACAGATTTCCACCCACAAAAGCTCCAGATGTTAAAACATTTCCCAACATCGGCTTAATACAGTGACGGCAACACCTCCCTCCCGCCCCTCCCAGTAGGCTTGGGATTGTACTGTATTCCCTACTGGTTTACCCTTCCCCCCAGTAAAGGGTAACATTTTTCCCTGGGTGCAGAGGCTCCCTTCCAGTCTTCCAGACTGAAGGACCTGCAAAAAACAAAATGTATACATTTAGAGTTCATACAGCAAGCTTTTTAAATTTAATAATGTTAATCATACACACTGTTCCCCTATTAGCAGAGGAGCCAACTGCTAGACCAGAAACACTTGCCAATATATAGGGATTTTTTTTTTTTTTTTGGTGATCAGCACAGAACACTACATAATGAGAATTTCTACTGAAAACGCTACATAAAACCAAATTTAGGTCAAAATGCAAAAAACACCTCTTTTGCTTATCTTGTGACAGTTTGACCAACTTAGATCCATTTCACAAAAATAACACCACTTTGGTTTATTTTTGATATAGTTTTAAGGAATCCACAAATAGTTTTCAGTAAGGGATTAGGAGGAGTAATGGCAGAAACAGGAGGAAGCTGGCTTAAACTTGCATGAACACAGTTCACAATGCATGCTGGGGCTTTAATGGAATGTAGAAGTAGTAAGTAGCAGTTTCTTGATACTCCAAGCATCAACCAGGTGCAGCTTGGGAATTTCTGAGCACGTTATTTCACGCTGGAGTATATGTGCCAGTAATTGCTTGCCTTTGTAGGGCCATTCACCCTTATTTATTGTGCTATTTGTACAATTTGCAATAAAAATTTGGATAAAAACACGTAACACCACAATTTGCTATTTTAATCAAGAAATTTTGGGGGGGAAAAATCACCAAAAAAACCCACCCCTACCAGTATAATAAGAACAAAATCTGTTTCGTTTTGGTAATGGATCTCAATGGAGTAAACTCAATTTGGTGTGGTGGTTCTGGTGGCTGGACTCAGACTTGGACAATCCAGGCTCAAAGCTCAGCCGTGAAGCTTCCTGGGTAACTTTAAGCCAGCCACTCTCTCAGCCTCACAGGGTTGCTATGAGGACACAAAGAAGGAAGGAAACACGTATGACACCCTGAGCTCCTTGGAGGAAGGGTAATATAAAAACAGAAAAAAAGTTTTTCAAGTTCATAATAAATTTGCTCCAGAACACCCATTTTGCGATATGAAAAAATGAACCAATACAAAATGTACAAAACTTGGCTATCAAACTTAGGAAAAAAACCTGACAAATCAGAGTTGCCAAATGAGGCTGCCCCATTGAGCCTTACCAAAGAGATAGAGACTGACTCGTTCTCTAGAGCAGAGGTTGCAACCTTTCTAATAGGCAAAGGGGCTGGACATTCAGCAAAGACATAATCACGGAACTTCTGGGTTGCCAAGCTCCCAGCTGTGCGGAGCTTGGCTTTGGAGACAAAGACTCTTACCCAATTTGCTGCACAACGGCCAGGGAATAGCAGAGCTGCCTACCCAGGCTTGTGTAGTCCTTGTGCTGCTCTGCCATTCCCTGTCTGGTGCGTGGCAAAGGACGGGAGACTTTGCCTCCTCCGGCAAGCTCCATGCTGGCTGGATGACTTTAGGTGGCAGGCTGGATCTGGCCCACGGGTTGCTAGTTGCCAACCACTGTACTAGAGATAGAGGTGGGGAGGAGGATACATATTATGTATGACTACAGAAAAAGTATAGTAGATACTTTGATAGTTATTATTTACCTCGAATTGTGGTATTGCAGCTTGCATACATGAAATTAGACTCCATAGTAAGCTGCAAGGCGCTCTTTTAAAGGAACAGGAAATTGGTCAGAGAAGCGCCTCCAATTTTCATCTCCAACTTGATTTTTAAATCCATGAAGGATCTAAAGAAAAGCAGAAAGTTTAATTTCTTCATCTAGGAAGACTCAATCGCAAACTGAACAGTGTACTGAACAGTGTTCTGCATATGCATAGTATCAAACATATTACTTATGTGAAGCAGTCATATACTAGAACCTTTATAGCTTGACTAAAATATAGTTAATTTTATAGAAAGTTCAAAGTAGGAAACAAATTTATTCCAACAGTCTTCAATATCCGAATAGTGTAACTAGCTAACCCCCCCCCCCCCAATTCCATACTAGATGTGAAATCATTTGTTACCTTACAGAACATGTCCCGGAGATCATCTTTTGGGCTAATCCATGATGCGACAGCATCACAAAAAAATATAAAGTCCTGGAAAAGTTCACAAAATTTACAAATTAGAATTGGCCACTATATAACTCAATTCTTTGCACAGAAATGACAACATTATCAAATGAAACTAGTATTTCATAGTTTTCCTTTTAAAATTTTTATTGATTATAACTGTAATCCTGCCATGCTGCATTTCAGTTGTCTTAAAGACTATGAAGTGCAGTATAGAATGTCACTAGAGGGAGCCACCTAACTCAAAGACTTAAGACACCAAGACTTTAAAAGCAAAACAAAATCAGTTTCACCTTACCAACTGATCAAACCCCTATTTTATCCTTTTTACTACGGTGGGGAGGGCCTTCTGGAGAATTTGTTGAGTTCCATGTTCATTAGGTCCTCTTGAGCAGTGGTTCCCAACCTTTTTACACGAAGGGTGGAAACCCTGTAAGTCTGCAGGTAGTGCTACCACCACAATAAAGAGGCTGGTTCCAGTTTCCTAGGGAGGAGGATCACGACCCCCAGATTGGGAACCCCTGCTCTTGAGGTCCAATAATGGCCCTAGCTCCAGTTTTAGATCATAGTGCTGGTAAAAAAATCCACACTATGTGGGCAAACTCAGATTCAGATGTTAAACAAACCATGTATTTGTGTTGCACCTGAATCCATCCATGATACTACACAAACATTCTAGATTGTCCACATCCAATCCTATCAGATTTGAAATACTGTATATTCAGATTGATCAAATACATAATTAATACATTTTGTAATGCTCAATCTAGTGTGGGACAGACCACTTGATGGCATCATCTGACGCCATCTGGCCAACTCTACTTTTACCAGAATATACTCTTAATATATAATAAACCAGTTCTGATTTGAAGAAGAAACGCTCATTTGCAATTTATTTAGAAGAAGCTTATCAAGGCTTACTTGAACTACTCCACTAGGATTGACAGTGATCATGGTACAAATCCCTCGGAATGCTGAATCTTTTTCTTCATTGTCCCTTATGTTTCGGAGAGAGGTGCACCTAAGGAAACAGAGAATCAAGTGTTAAATTGGAGGCAGAGCTGAATTAAGTTGCTATAGTATTTGATGGAATAAAAGTCACAGCACAGACTGAATAGCTATATATTTTGTAGATGTCAGATCAGCTAATTTTTTCCTGTAATGAGCAACTACCTTAACATTTATGGATATTGAAGGTGACTGGTATTCCATTAAATACTACAATAAATATATTTAGGAGTGTCCATAGCTAAAAAGCAGTCTATACTGCCAGAATATCAAGTATATCAAATACCATTAAGAGAACATCTCTCACTTTTTACAGCAGCAAGCAAGCTATTTGATATATTGTAAGTCTACAAACATATATTTCAGACAGCAAGTCAAATTGCCAAATGAGTTTGAAATAATGTAATGCGGTGTTTTAACTTTTTTCACTATTTGCATGCACAATAACATTCTGGTGGATTTTAAAATGCTTTCAATAGTCAAGCTATAACACAGCAAGCATGTGACAATCTTATCCCATGCATCAATTAGTTGTTAGCCACAACATGAAATATATACATGACGGTACTGCTAAAAACTCACAAACCTGATAGGACAAGATTAGTCACATGGTTGGCAATGATTAAGAATAGTGATTTTGTAACCAACTGAAAAGTATATCTAGAAGTGAGATAGAGAGGAAATAAAGAAAGAAGAAAGTGAAGAAAAATGAATAAAAAAAAGATTGAATAATACACACCAGGGTCTTATAAACTGCTGTAGCATGGGGGCCACCTCTTGAGGACAAACGTAACCAAGACGACCAATTGTTATTGCTAAGGTAACGCAATCACGGTTATACACCACCAAACGCCAACCAAGACATGAGCAAATGAGGGGGGAAGGAGAAAAATAAAGAAAAAACAACAAATAACTCAGAAACAGAAACCAACAGAACCTGTGTATGATAATAAACATAAGATTTCACCAGTGTTGTTCACTACCACCCCTAAAAAGAAGGGGCAGCAACATGTGGCATACTATTTGGAGAGGGAGGGAGTAAAGGAAAAAAGGAATTATGTGAGAGAACACCAAGACCAAGATCTTAAAACCAAATATTAAGTCAATTCAATACTTCAAACACTGTTCAATCTATATCAATTCAAAGGCATTTCAGAAATTCTTGACAACTGGGTACCACGTTTCTTAAGCTTTATGAAGATCAGTAACTAAACTTTTAAAGGAATTTTGATTTCAAAATCTAAATATCACAGATGTAAATTTTGATACAGACTTTTATTCAGATTTAACAAGAGACTATTAAAGTCTAATTTCATAATTCTTAGCAAATAATTTTCATCTAACTATGAAAGCTAAACTAAGTCCATTTTTCTAGATTTTCGTAAGAAGATAAATAGAAGTGCAAAGCACTTTAATGATACATCTATTGCCAGTGGTAACATTTTTGACGAAGTCACATCTGGCATAAACAAGACGATATATTCATTTTTTAGTCACAGGGAATGTAGCAGGCACTTGTCTTTTATGGGAAGGCTGCTTAGGCAATAGTCATTGTGTGTGTTTTCTTGATGTTCTCTCAACTCACAGAGTAATTCTTCAGAAAAGGGAGAGAGTGGGGTATGTTTAAGGATTATCTGAAGCAAACTACATGAATACTAAAATCCAGCAGATTCATATGAAGCAGAGAAGCCTATGCTTAAGACATTATGCAACACTCCAAAACAGGCATTTGTGAACAGTCTCATGAACACATGCAATAAAGCAGATGATGCTCTTTTCACTGTAAGATTTGGTGTAGGATATATCAATACTGCAAGATGTAACCCAAGAGTCCAAGGCTGCAATCCTAGATACACTTCCCTGGGAGTAAGCCCCACTGAATTTAATAGAGCTTACCCTAATAAGTAGATATGCATAAGATTGTGCTGTCAAACAAATTACACAAGCCAATTTTTTTAAAATTACTTATTGTGCATTGTATAGAAATCAAGCTTTGATATTAAAGCAACTTGCAACCTTGTATTGTGCATTTTTTTTCCCCATCCAAGAGACAAATTTGGTAAATTCCATTACCAGAATAGAGAAGTTTATGAAGATTACATACTGGCTGATAATGAACAACAACAACGAGTCTGACCAATGCTGCCTGCTTTTGGCAACTATTCTTACAATATATTTTTTCAACCAATCATTCATGAGAAGCCAGTTACAAAAAGCACCAAGTATAATATCCTGTAATATCCCACAACAAACCTAAAGTACAACACATTCAACATTTATTTGTAGTGTCAACGTTTCAGGTAATGATTTATATAAGAGTAATAATGAGGGATCTGTTGTATCTTAACTTCTGCACATTATAAAAGGCAAGCAGTACACATAATGCACCAATAACTATAAAAGGATAGATCTAAATCTGACATCCTGTTATTGTTCAGGAGATTACTTTGATTTAAAAGCACTGCTACACACCACACAAGTATTTACAAACTCACTGAAAAGTGCAAACCTATAATGTGTTACTGGGTTGTTTTTCTTAAAGTTCACCTTTCATATAGAATTAAAACAGAGCTATGGTCTTTGTAGTTTCCTCTAGGTATTTAAAAAACATGCACAGAACATAATTTGGCTCTAGATAAAGTAAATGACATAACTATTGATGTCTGGACTGAAATTCAAGTACCTACACATTTTTATTATGGAATAAGACTATAAATTTATGCACTTGGTGTCACTGATACAAGCACTGTGCAGACTGTCTTTAAAAAACCAAACTCCATTAGCAATTTCCAGAACATGGAAGGTTTTTTGTTCTTTTTTTAAAAACACACAAACCAAGGCATGCTTTCTACAGAAGAACAAGCCTCAATTTTAAAGGCTCTTTGAACCCACAACCAGTTATGACATAATTGATAGGCCTCCTTTTTAAGAGCAAGGTATACTTAATGCACTAACAGTTCAATCCTAGGCACGTCGCCTCAGAAGTAAGTATTTCCAGGTAAGCGTTACAGAATAGCAGCTTAAGTAATTAAATGAGCAAGAAATAGGGTAGTGTTCATCCAATCCGGGTTTTAAAAAGGTTATCTGTTTTATTTCACCCTGGTGCCAGTTATGAGACTTTAGAAAGTTAGCTATGAACAGAGAACGCATCTAACTGGGCCGCATTATAAAAGGTCTTCAAATTCTAAATTATTTAAATTTGTGCAACTAGGTTTTAGTAGATTAAAACAAAGAGCCTCTAGCTCCTATGCAGCTCTCAATTTATGATTTAAAAAACAAAAATGTAACGAACTACAAAGAACAAGACTGAGGTTTATAAAAAGCATCCAAAAGAGTTGCTTTTGCTTTAACACAAATTCTGATGCACTTTCCCCAAAGCTCTGAGTACTCTTGTGTATACATAGACATCTGCATAACTTCATTCACTGCAAGCAGTTCAGTTGTAGGGTACCTGTATTTTCTAACAAAGTCTTTGGTGTGTTGGGTCTGTTAATGATTTCTACAAGCTGGTGCAAGACCATAGGAATATAAGGCTGCATCTCTATACCTAGAGAGAGAGACAAAACACAAACAACTCATTAAAAAAACTGAATACATGCTTTCACAATAGCCACCTCAGAACAATCTAAAGTCCAGAATTTACAATTGGAAACAGCACCAAAAATATATCTACACAATGCAAAGCCCTAAACTAGAACTTAAAAGAGCCATCTTACCCATCTGAATAGAAATTTCTCCAATTGCCCATGTGGCATTATTACAGACAGAAATGAATTCTGGATTCAGGTTGGTTCCCAAAATTGGCATGAAATCAGCTGAAATAAACACAAGCAGATTATTTAAATTCTCTCACTACTAGAAATGTTCTCTCCCTTAACCGAAATGTTTGTGTTTGATATAATTTAAAATCAACAAGCCTTCAGAAGAACAATTGCCTTTTTATGCTCCAATATTTCTTCATTACCCTACTCAGTAGCACAAGAACAGAGTCAAAAGTGAGAAGCCCATCATGGCATCAGTAGCTCTTGGACCAGCCTGATATCATAACGTTTTACTCTACCAAAAACCAAGGGAGGTTTCTACATTGGCTGGGGAAAAATATATATACTGTTTTTACATGTCCACGTATTTTATTTTTCCAGAATCAATTAGGCTAATTCAGAGCAATGTACACTTTTCATTCCTCTCCTCCTACCAAACAGCAATGTATGAATCACAATACCAGGCTCACCTATATCTGGAAACTCCCTAAATATACTATCTTTAACTGTGTTGAGAATGGAGAGAGGAACAGTGGCTTCAGAAAGAGCCACAATACCAGTATTGCAGATCATAGTCTTCTCCCTGGATTGAAAATAGGGCAGGCGCATTTCAGCCCAGTCCTCCCACCTCAGATAGAACAGTGTTCATTCAAAATACAACCCAAGGTACCAACTTTTCATAGTAAAACAGAAGGTTTTAGATAACTGTTAGATTCACATAACTCTACCTGACCTCAAATCCATCAAGAGAAATCTAATGGTTCGCAATAACCAATAGTGAATATTTCTTTGTACAATTCAAACATTCAACAGACATTCTTGTTGATACAGGAGTATCAAGTATATAATGCCATAGATAAAGCTGGTGAAGTGTTCCCCATTCCTCCCAGGAAAAGAGGGTTACTGTATTCACTGTTATCCCAAGTTATCAAAACTTGCCGCAAGGTTGTTGAGATTTACACATGGAAACTAAGCATAGACATGTAGAGCACAAAGTTTTAAATTTCAAGTGATATTGTTCTATACACATCAAGAACTACAGCAGTAACATACCTATGCATGGCTTCACATGTTGGAAACATGCCTTTGTCAGATCACCTAGCAAGGCAAAAGAACTCTGTCGAACCTCAGGCATTTTATCCTAGAAGAGAAAGATTGAAGCCAATGTTTGTTCTCTTTCAGAAAAATGAATGGGTGGGTGGGGCAAGAGTAATTTGTCTCACCTGCATGCACTGATACATTAGTGTCAGGATATTGCTCCGAGCCACTAACTGTTCAATGTTTCCTCCAAGTCCTTCAGCTAAACCACTAAGCAAATCAAGAGCCACAATCATGAAGTCTTTATCCGGAGCCTCATATTGATCTGGCTGAGCATTGTGTAGCTGTAAATGAAGACAACACTTACATGTAATTATGGAACTTGTAATTCATAACTCTTTCCTTAAAAAAAAAAGCCAACAGGTTTGGCCAAGCAATACTGCATATGTCTCTTGTAGACATCCCAAAAAGCACTTCTGACATCAGATCTCCCTTCACAAATGTTAGTTATCTCCATGAACAGAAGGAGATTTCCACTCACATAAGGGGCTCTTGCACAAGCGCAGCACTCCTGCTGTTCACCAGGGAGCGTAAGTGCTAGATGGGATGTCACTGTTTAAGGACAGATACAGTACCATGTTTTTATTCGCATTTTCTCATGCTGCAACAACTAAAAACACAACTATACCATGGCTTGTGCAAGTGTCTTCTGTACCAGGTTCACACAGCGCTGGTACACAGGTTCACAGTATGGAAGGAAGCCAGATTGCAAGGCAGTGGCAACCGAAGATAGGCACTAAAATGCAGAACACAAACACAGTGAAAGTTACACCTCCTCTTTGCTTACTGATAATAATGAGAAGGCAGAGCCTGAATGCCATTTCAAACACATCTCCTACTAGGAAACCTGGACTCTTATTTTGGCATTCTGCATCTTTTTGTACAATACAGTTTCAGGACAAAAAGCAACAAGGAAGAATTTCTTCTAGTTGCAACGAATTGCTATTATCAATCTGGAAACATAGTTAATTATAATGAAATAATTTAATTTTACTAAAATACCTAATTACATCAGTAATTAGTACATTAGATTGTGTGCCTTGACAATTTTAACACCTTGTCAGGGTGTTATGAGCTGAAAAAGGTTGAAAATAGCTGATCTAGACCCGTGTTAAGTCAAATCCACGGATAATTAGGCTCAACCTGTACATCATGACATAATCAACGAAAATCACAATAAGCAAACTTATCTGAACTTGAATAGATCTTTCTCATAAAGTTACCTTGATATACTATATAATTGGAGAAGGAAGAGGGAGGTGTATGTGTTTTCTTGAAAGGAGGAAAAATGTTTAGAAGTAGGGCAGTCAAATTTTTTTCAGAAGTGCCAGACAATGGTAATGAAGAGAGGTAGACTGAGCACATGGCGTACTAGAGAATGTGGAGCAATGAGGAGGCATGATTGAAACAAGGTTTGGGATTCAACCAAGGGGCAGTGGGGGCGGGGGGAAGAGAAAATGTGAGGTAAAGGATTCCAGACCTTTGAAAAGTGGAGATGAGCAAGGGGAGGGACAGGAAGGGAGGGGTTAACGGCAATTATGAGATTTTAAGGTGGGAGGGAGGAATGAATTGTGCATGTGGGAGGATGTGGGGCGGGAGTGAAGAGGAGAGAGATGTGCCTGCTTATGTATGCAAGAAAGAGTGCAAATAATATCCTTATAGTAAGGTCCAAAAAAATACCTCAGTGGAGGCAGCACAGGACCTCTTTGGGGCACTGCAGGCAGACAAGGCAAGGAAAAAGGGCTCTCAAGGACCCTTCTCAGCCAGCCAGTCCTATCAGTGGCCCTGAACAGACTCCCATGTGGCTTGCTTGCTTCTTACCTGCTGCCCACTTTCTGGCTCCCACACAGCCTGGCTCCCGCACAGAGCGCCTTCAGGCTTCTCCAGCTGTCTAATAGGGCAGGCATTCTCGCTCAACAGCATGAGCTTCAAAGCTCCCACTTCTAAGAATGCTACAATGTGAGGCAAAAAGCGGCTACTTGAGCAGCAAGGCTCAAGGCGTCTGCTTTTTTTCCTGCGCCACTGCTATCTTTCTCCTCTCACTCCGCAGCACACCTGAAGCACGTTCACAGCACACCAGCTGAAAACCGCTGCTCTAGATCACCGCCAAAAACCACTCAAGTAGAGTTAATGAGTTTGGCATCTGCAGTGTGACAAAGTTTACCCAAGGAGCACATCTGCCACACAGCTTTCATATAAAAGGTCAACATTTAAAAATAAGAAAGTAGATGCTTCATAAGGGTGTGGTCATATGGTCCAAAATCTGGACTAGGATAGGAAAACCTGGGGGGGGGGGACAGCTATTAGCCTCACTGGTTCATATAGTTTCTAGTCATATGCCATGCAGAAGTAGTTCCCAATAAATTCAGTGGGGCTTACTCCCAAGAAGCATGCACAGAACTTCTCAGTCCAAGTGTTCCTCACAGGGCTGCTGCAAGAACAATGAAGCACTTCATGCATCAAGGAGGGCTACAAGATTTAACATTAAACAGTATCATTTACCTCTAATAAAGGGAAAAGATCTTTATCTTCATCCTTCAGCATGTTCCATTTCTGGATTAGTGGAGGCATAAGCATCTGAATGTATTCCTATACATGGTGAAGGAAGGTTGTGTCATTAAGCACTGCAAATTACACTGAAGTTAAAAAAAAGTCTAGAACCTTATTAAACGTTACATAGTTGTAAAGCTGAGGGATACGATACCAAAAGGGCTTATGTTAGCTGAGAAGGGTAATGAAGACACCCCAAGAAATTAATTTCTAATTGGAGGAGCAGAAGAGCATCTTTTTTTTTCTTTTTGGCCAAAGTTTGAAACAAATATTCTTCCATTAGCTTACATGGCACTAGTGCTTTTCTCCTCTTTCATTAGCAACCCTTCAGAATAGTATCTCAAAAAAGACTAAGCCCACTGGGCATTTAAAACAGATTAAGAACTATTATCCACAATCCTTCAAGGAGAGTCAAATGACCTGGTCCAATCCTTGTCAGGTGGTGGTTAATATCTTCTTCACACATCAATTGGCCCATCTGATGATCTGCAGCTGATTGCAAAGAACAATCACTCCCATTCTCTCTCACATTGTTTAGCGTGCACAAAGCTGCTGGGGAGAGAGGTGCTTCAGAGAGATAACATTCTCGGTCATCTCGCTCCTACCAATTCCATGGCTCCCAAAACTATTTCGCAACTAGCACAGCCAAGTAGCCAAACTTAGTTGACTGTCAGCACAATCTTATGAATGTTTACTCAGAAGTAAGTTTTGTCATATTCCATGGGGCTTTACTCCCCAGGAACGTTATATATTAAATATAATCTTAGCTATTTAAATTAAATAGCTTTAACTATTGAAATTAAAAGAGAACAGAATTATACATAGCATAAATTATACTAAGATCATGGTACTACTCATATGAGTACATGGTATGGTGGAGAGAACACAGCATAAAAACACCATAGCCTGCACGTCCCAGTCTGAGATCAGCAAGCTTCCACATATTTATAACTTAAAGCAGTGGTTCCCAAGATTTTTAGGGCTGGGGCCCACTTTTTAAAATGTCCATCAGGACTCACACAGGTTTAAGAGACTGAAAAGAAAAAAAATGTATTGCCACTAACGAGCTGGTTATTACATAGCAGAGCACAGGAAAGCACCCGGCGCAAAAATGCCTGAGCCTGAGGATGGGGACAGGATTCTCTGGAGTGTGAGACCTGCTGCTTGCCCGCTCGACCCTTGCCCGGCATGGCTAATTAGAGCTGCCCGGGGAGGGCTGGCTGAGTGGATGGGGAGGGTGGTGAATGCATCTCTGAAGGAGGGGGTGCTCCCGCCTGCTTTGAAGCAGGCGGTGGTTCGCCCCCTCCTGAAGAAGCCCTCCCTGGATCCCACAAATTTAAACAACTTTCGGCCAGTCTCCAATATCCCATTTCTGGGCAAGGTGATTGAGCGGGTGGTGGCGTCCCAGCTTCAGAGGGTTCTGGAGGAAACGGATTATCTGGACCCATTCCAATCTGGCTTCAGGCCGGGGTTTGGGACGGAGACTGCCTTGGTCGCCTTGGTGGATGATCTGCGCCGGGGGATGGACGGGGGAAGTGCGACCCTGTTAGTCCTGCTGGACCTCTCGGCGGCTTTCGACACCATCGACCATGGTGTCCTTCTGGGTCGGCTGGCCGGGTTGGGGCTTGGAGGCACTGTTTTGAAGTGGTTCCGCTCCTTCCTGGCTGACAGATCCCAGAAGGTGGTGCTGGGGGATGCTTGTTCGACACCCCGGCCTCTTAGGTTTGGGGTGCCGCAAGGTTCCATCTTATCCCCCATGCTGTTTAACATCTACATGAAACCGCTGGGAGAGGTCATCCGGGGGTTTGGAGTGGGGTGCCATCAATATGCTGATGACACCCAACTCTATCTCTCCTTTCCCCCTGATTCTGAGGAGGCGGTTGAGGTCCTGGATCGCTGTCTGGAGGCGGTTAGGGGCTGGATGTGGGCGAACAAGCTGAAATTAAATCCGGATAAGACACAGGTGCTTCTGGTTCGGAAATCCTCAGCTCGGGTATTGGATTATCGTCCTGCTCTGAATGGGGTTGCACTTCCTCTGAAGGAGCAGGTTCGCAGCTTGGGGGTTCTCCTGGATCCACAGCTACACCTGGAGTCCCAGGTGGCGGCTGTGGCCAGGGGAGCCTTTGCTCAGCTTCGGCTGATTCGCCAGCTGCGGCCGTACCTGAGCTGTGCGGACCTGGCCACAGTGACCCACGCCCTAGTGACATCTAGATTAGATTATTGCAATGCGCTCTACGTGGGGCTGCCTTTGAAGATGGTCCGGAAATTACAACTAGTACAGAACGCGGCGGCTCGGGTGGTTGCTGGGGCACGTCGGTTTGACTCTGTCGAGCCGTTGCTCCGGCGACTACACTGGCTGCCGGTTCTGTTCCGGGCCCAATTCAAGGTGCTGGTTTTGACTTTTAAAGCCCTTTACGGCTCGGGTCCGGGGTATTTGAGGGACCGGCTTCTTCCATATAATCCAACCCGTACTCTTAGATCTTCTGGAGGGGCCCTTTTGACTGTGCCGCCACCAGGAGAAGTGAGAGGGGTGGCGGCCAGGAAGAGGGCCTTCTCGGTGGTGGCCCCCCAACTTTGGAATACCCTCCCCTTAGAATTGAGAACTGCTCCCTCTCTGTTAACATTTCGGCGGGGGCTGAAGACCTTTTTATTTAAAAAAGCTTTTAATTGTTGACAGGTTGACTGGCTGGGGTGTTATATTTTTATGATCCACTGGGTTTGGTTTTTTAAATTTTGTTATGTTTTTAATTTTGTTTGAATATGTTGTTTTAATGTTCTTTTATAGTGTTTTTTAATGTTAAATTTTATAGTTTTATGTAATGCCGCCTTGAGTGCCTTCGGGCATAAAGGCGGGGTAAAAATCTTTTAAATAAATAAATAAAAATGCAGAGACACAATGCAGAGCAAGAGACATGTGAAAAATACCTCCCTCATTCCTTCCTTTTCTGCCTTCCTGGTCACATAGATGGGGTAAGAAAAAAACTGAAGTAGGTGGAGAAGCAATCAGCAGCTCAACAATGTTCAATCATAGTGACCAAAGATCAAGGGTAGAGGAGTAATGGGGGACCTCCCATCACTTCTCCCATCATGCTGGAATGCGCAAGAGCCGGGCTAAATTTGCTTTCTCCATACACTGCTTCTTTGTTTTTCTGCTGCCTGAAGCCAACTCCACCATGGAGTGGGTTTTTCTTCTTCTTCTTCAGACAGATATACCTGGCAGCAGCCACCATCACAGCAGCTTCTCAGGTGGGAGCATAGCCAAGCATCTCTTTCCTCACCTCTTCCTCTCCCCAGTCAGGGAGGAGACTTGCCCACTGATTGCTGTTGCTGTGGAAGCCCCCTCCCCCAATCCGTGGGCCACGTCAACCTACTCCCTGCACACCACCACCACCCACCTCCACCCCAGAGGTTTCAATGACCACACCAGGACTCCCTCTAGCTGCTCCTGCTGCTCCTTGTTCCTTTCTCCTGCAAATCCCAGCTTTCCCATGTGTCTTTCCCTCAATCACTTTGCATCCTTCCACCAGCCACCACTCCTCATCTTTCCCAATCCCTCCACTGGGACCCTTTTTTCCTATAGCTTCCCCACAGGATTATCCTGGCACTGAGGGATACACAAAGGGGCCAAAGCAAGTGCACATGGGGAAGGAAGAAACAGGCAACAGCATCGCGGGCACTATCCCATGGCACTCCCTGTACAACATGCCTCTGCCACCACCCACCTCTGCCCCAGAGGTTTCAACGGCCACACTGGGAACCAATTCAGCTGCTTCTGCCACTGCTGCTGCTTGATCCTTCCGCCTGTGCGCCTCAGCCTCCCACATGTCTTTCCCCCTCTCAATCCTAAACTGGAGTTAGGCCAGCATAAACTAAACCAGCAAAGTTTGGCCAGCATAAGGGCCACCATAAAGTGTGTTTGGACTACCCTCAGAGTCGGAGGATGGCGCACGTCTATGTGCTGGCCTCTCTGACTCCAAGAGTGCTTTAGCCAAACTGTGTTTCCTTGGAAGCTTACTGAGGAACTTGATAATTGCCTAAGTAATGGCAGACACACTTCTTTGAAAAATAAGCTTGCCAACCACTGCTAATTTTTCCTGTCATGCATAGCCACACGGATGTGTTAGGTGAATTCTAAGTGATAGCTGGAACTATGGCTCAGGGGTAGAGAACATGCTTTGCACACAAAAAGTCCCCAGTTCAATCCCCAAGTATCTCCATTTTAGGGATGAAAGATAGCAAGGCAGACCTGTGTCTGAGACCATGGAGAGACATTGGGACAAGTGGACCAAGGATCTGACTGTATTAAGAAATCTTCACATGACCAATAGGCCTCTCCAGTGAAATGAATACGTATCTTAGAACATGCTCCCAAATCTTCACCAATGTACAGTGAGTTATATGGCAGATGGTTAGGATTCCTCAAGTTGACATGAACAATTGTTACTTGAAAGCAACTGTGTAAAAGCCATAGTTTAACATGGAAAGTATTGCCTAAGGTTTCCATGAAAAGAGTTACTCTTTAATTGAGGGCACAATCCTAAACTGAGTTAGGTCAGCATAAACTAAGCCAGCAGAGTTTGGTCAGCACAAGGGACACTGTCAAGTATGTTTGGACCACTCTGAGTCAGACAGGCAAGCACACAGACGTGCACCATCCTCCCTGACTCAGAGAGTGGTCCAAACATGCTTTAGGGTGGCCCTTGTGGTGGGCAAACTTTGCTGGCTTAGCTTATGCCGGCCTAACTCAGTTGAGGACTGCAGCCTCACTCTGCTTCCTGCTGCTGTCAGGTCTTCACCCTTCCCCACCCCACTCTGCTGAAGCCCCCTTCTACAGCCCCCTCCCCTATAAAACTAATCTCAACTATCTGGCTAGCAAGGTGGAGCTGGGACCATGGAGGGGAAGGATAAGAAAAAGAACTGGTGGTCCAACCCACTTCATTCATTTCCCTCTACCACATGTGCACATGCATGCACGCACACAAGGGCAAAATGGGTATGGTGCAGGGAAGGGAGAGATAGGCGCAGCTCCAAACATGCCAGCAATAGCGTATCAAGCTGTTTAATGGAGGAAGGGAAGACAGGCACATGCTCCACCACAGGCACCAACACTTAACTAACCAATCAGTTTACTGCCCTGTGTTCTTACCAAGTGTTTTCACAAGAACCTGGGTTTAAAGCCCATGTCTCATGGACAGCATTACAAGATCCACCAAAAATCAAGACACAGCCCAGTTTGGCAACAGCTCACTTAAAAGATTACCCATACAGATTACATTCATTGGTGTATCTGTACCGCATTATTTTTAGCTATTGCATATTCAGATGCAGATTATCTCCACTCTGAGGCAACTGGGATGTATCCATGACAAGCATCCTATTTTCAGTCTCTTTTGTAAGATTTTTTTTTTTAAATCCAGTGTAACCTGGTGACTTCAGTCTTAGATGGATGTGGGTTCCAAAGTGCTACTCATGTTCCCACAAAGAATTTGGCTCCTAAAACAGAATTGTTAACTTAGTCCTTTGAACCAATGACTTCTATACCATAGTCAAACTGTTCCTGAAATTTCTCCTTGGCTTCCACAGCAGTCTGCAACACAGCATATAGAATTCAAGTGTAACCAAAGTTCTGTGGAGGACATGTGGCAAGTTTTACATTTCTTTAGATTCTGGATCACATGCAGAATCTACAGGGAGCTGATGGAGAGTCACTGTTGACAGCATGAGCCAGAAGCTCCATTTCCCAATTTACCTCAGCAGTGAACTTAGTATTCTGCCTAAGGCAAGACAGCATTTCTCATCTCTGAAACGGGAGATAAGATTGGCCTACCTTATGCAGCAATAATCCTTTCAAGAGAAAGCAAATGAAGCATACTAGAACTCAGGGAAAAAAATTACACACTCAACTATAGTTATATATTTAAATAGTGATAATCACACTACCATAATAATCTTTCAGAAATGAAATCCACAGATGAACATAAAGTAACAAAAATTCAGACCAGTGGAAAATTTGTTGAGAAAGTTTTCAAAGATGATTGGTAAACATTTTGTGGTTTGGGGTTATAGAACTTAAAGTATATTGAAATGTGGCTGCCTCTCACAATACACTGACATAAGGAAACTTCTAGAACATAGATCTTGAGAAGAAGTAAACAGTTTTAATTCATTGAAAGTATAAGTAATACTTACTGGTTTATTTAGATGATGGCCTACAGAATCTGCTAAAGTTCCTATGGCATCATAAAGAATGAGCAGATTCTTATGCTGGTATTTACTAAATGCGAAGACCAGAGTATCAAGTATATAAGCAAGATAAGGAACAAGTTCTGTACAAGCCTCCTCTTCTAGAGTAGCAAAGGCACTAAGAAGCAAAGCAAAACTTTAGTCTGCAGAATGAAAGATCATACTACTATCTGGCAGACAAACTAGCTGTTTTTATTTCTATTTATACATGTCAGATTTGTAAGTAAGAATACCATTAACAGCACAATCCTAATTTACCACTGAGCCAGTGCAAGCCTCCCTTCTCCGGCTCCAAGTGGTGCAAATACACCAAAAGGCACTTTTTGCCTACTTGAGAGCTGGCAGCTCTGGCACAAAGGCGTGTGCTGGCTTGCCAGCACCAGATCCATTCCCTGCACCAGCTGCCACAGATATATTTGTGCCAGGTGATGGGGTGAGGAAGGATTGTGCCCAGGAAGGACCAGGGTCAGAGGAAGCCTCCTCCACCATATCCTAACCCCTGTCCCTGGCCGCCCTACATGGGATTCCTGAATTTGCCCCAATTAAATAGATAGTGCAGAGCCAAGAAGCCTTATAGGGATGGCTGGGACTTTACTCAGGCTGAGAAATATATTCCCTTGCCCAGGGTGATCTCACGCTGCCTCCTAGCCTGGCATAGGATACAGTACAGGCCATGTGACTTGGCTGTGCTGGTGCAGGTTAGGATGGGGCTGTAAGATGCAACAAAACCCATTTTTGGTCAAGGAATTCTGCAAGTTTAGGATTTTATACAAAATACTCATTACATCAGATACCCAACACGTTGAAGTACTTTATGTTTCAGGTCACTATCAACACAGGTCATAATCCAGAACATTTCTACACACCTACAGAGACTCTTTACTTCAATCTGAACAGGAGATGTCCCCAGCCATGAAAACCTTATAAAAACTCCCAAGTTTCAGAAATGGCTTAACACTTACCTTTAGCTCCAAAAGGAATAAAGGTGCAAATTCAAACTGATATAATGAATTATACAAATACTTCTCTATATATTGCTTTGAACAGGGTTTATGTGTCCTTCCATTTATGTTCTAAGCTCAACCACCACCACCAAAAAAATATTTTTAATTAGTAGGGGAAGGACCAAACCCAATATGGTGGCTGGAAGAGAGGGGGAAGGCACCTTATAAGCCATACACTGAGCTAATTTGCATATAGAAGGACATATGTGTATATGATCAGGACTTTCAACAGAAAACTAATATAAGCCATCAAGGCTACATAAAGATCTGGTCAAAGGAACTGAAGTCCATATTTTTCAGATGAGAAAGAGGCTGAGAGAGAAGCAACAAGGCCAGCAATGCCAGAAAATGTGCTTTATTTGCAATTTTACACAATTGTTAAAATTATTGGAGGCATAGGTCTTTGCCAATGTACTGCAAATTGCTTAGATCTCTACCAGCACAGCTATAATCTATATTCTGGACACCCCCAATCTAGATCAAAGAGCAGTTCTTCAGTATTAGCAATAGGAGCTTGTACACATAATGAAAAAAATGTTTGGAATTTTATCATGTGTTTAGAGAACCACAAGCAATGTTTGAGCTCTGACCTACCTGCAGGCAGCTTCTTGTACTCTCTTGTTGCTATCAAGGATACGCTTCAGCAACTCAG
This sequence comes from Lerista edwardsae, assembly GCA_029204185.1. Lineage (NCBI taxonomy): Eukaryota > Metazoa > Chordata > Lepidosauria > Squamata > Scincidae > Lerista > Lerista edwardsae. Next base: position 50,904,449 of record JAJKFI010000001.1, on the reverse strand, counting down.
TCATTAATGGCTTCAAGTACGTGTCTGGGGGTTGACTGACTACCCAATGTGCATAGCGGCTAAGAGTCCAGCAAGTAATGGAGCGCACAAGAGCCTTTTTATCAGAAAGGCACTGAATAAGGTGAGGGATTAGCTCGGGAAGATATGGAATCATACCCTGCATGCAGCCTGTAATAAGACAGAAATTAGAAATGTTTAATTGAACCATTCCCCCAGTTACACATGAAGTAGCACAGTCTGAAATCAGATTGTGTTAAATTTGGACCTTTAGTATTGAAATCAATTCATGACTGATTTAGTTCAACAAGCTTCCCTAGCATTGGCACATAGTATGTAATTAGACAATTTTCAGTAAGTTTCCAAGATGGATCAATTATGTATTTTGTGGAAAGGACATACATATATACATTTTTTGTAATATTATGTACTTAGAATTTGGAACACTATGTAAAAGTTTTTGAATAGGATTTTTCTTTTTGTTCCAATTGCATTCGATTTTTTTTGGATCAATTTGGATCAGTTTTTTTGGATACAGTTTGGATCAATGTATCATGTTTTTCATTATCAATTTGGATAAATGTGTCAAGTGTATTTTTTTATTTTATTTTGAAGAATTTATACCCTGCCTTTCCTATGCCGAAGCAAATGCCCAAGGCGGCTTACAAGAGCAGGCTAGTCTAAACCACCATTTTTTCAATGGGGTTTTTACAAATATACAGTATTCTTGTGCGCCAATCCGCAGTCCCAGATGTAGCCTTCACAGTGTGGTTCTTGTTGGAGATAGTACACCTCTGTCTGGTGTCTGAAGGGAACAGAGTATGATGTCCTGAAACTCAGACCTTCTTGCCTGTCCTCTCTGTGGTTTCAGTGGGGGTGTGGCCTCGGCCTTGTTCTCTTCACCCAAGAAGGTTTAATCACAGGAGGTGGCATGATGTCATTTTCTTGAAGCCACAACGGGGTCAACCAATATGGTTGACTCAGTCAGATCCAAGGAGGTTCAGATCATTGCCTCCAAGGAGGATTGCCGCGAATTCAGGAATGAAAATCTCCCTGCACGTGTGTGAAAGTTAATCTCAACCTCTTTAATCATGCCTGCGTGTTCTGCATACGGGTGTGCGAATCGCTGTCAGAAAAATGGGATTTAATTTCCACGGAAAGATTCATGTATTCACATTACATCGGTTCAATAAAACTACAATTCACTGAAATAGTGAGTGCATTATTTTTGAAGCTGTGTAATTTCTTGTTGTTCCTAGCAATCTTATTCACTATTTTCTGACACCCACTGTTAATGGTCTAGAAGGTAAAAAAATATATATATTTTCCCCCCTCCTTTTTCCCCCCTTCCCGTTTACACGTTTTTCCTCACCTTCCATTTTCGAAGGTGTAATATTTTCAAAATTCTGAACATTAACAGAATTTGTTTTATGGGGGGGTGAGTGTAGAAGTTTAAAAAAATACTCTTAATAGTCTAGAAGTAAAAAAGAATTACTCTCATATTGACAACTACTTGTGTTATGAAGAGATTTTAACGTAATTTTCCTATATATTTATCTAATTTTTGCCCACCCTCCCCTTTTTTCCTTTCCTTCCCATTCACACTTTATTTTTCCGTCTTTCATTTTCTACTGTAATATTTATGAAATTCTGAACATTATCAGAATTTTTTTTTATGGGGCATGACTGTTTTATTTTTGCTTGTGTAGATTTCAATAAAGTCTGTCAAAATAGTGCAATCTGAGTTTAAATAGACAGCAAGTAGCATTTCGTCAGGTATGTTCAGTAATATAATTATGAGGAATTTAACCTTGTAATTGCATATTAAATCATAATAAGGTTACCAATAATGTGTCTACACGATCACGTTTTTATTTTCGTAAGTTTTTATTTAAGGAATAAACTATTAAATCCTAAACAGTACGAGCAAAGCAATCTGAAATGCTTGGAATGAGGATTGTTTTGAGTCAACTAACATGGCGGCTAAGCCTGCCCACTGGCTTCACTTCACCAGCATTAGTTCTTAAGGGATGCCACCTCCTATGATTAAACCTCTTTGTCTTCACCTCAGATGCCTCAGCCATGTTAGGCAGACCTCCATTTCACAGTGATGTGGCTCCAGGGTCTCGCTTTGTTCAAGTGTTAGTTATACTTCTGATTCTAATCAGAAGTTTTAAGTTATGTATTTGTTGGAACTATAAGTAAACCTTTTTGCTTCTTTATCAAGCCTCTGCCTCGTGTGCGTGTGTTTTTATTAATAGCAGTCAGCCTCGGTGAGGGAGATTCCCATGAGGTAATTAATCTAAGGGGGAACATTCTGCTACTTACTCTACTCTGCTTCCCCGCCCCCCCCCTTATCACCAGTAAGAAACTTCCAGCAGTTCTCTCCTTTGGCTGCATGAGTATTCATTCAAAACTATTAAAGGCAGATCATAACGGAAGAGGAAAAAATCCATAAAGTGTGCCAGCTTGTAGAACTGTGGCATTATATAAACCATAGTCTATTTTTGACAACATTCAAATAGCAAAAGCAAAGAAGTAGGCAAAATGAAATTGGAATAGGTGAAATATGACTAGTCAAGCTTGCAAATTTGGCACAATGGTAGTATAGAAGCTGGTTGCCAAAGTGACCGATTCCCTTGATAAGAGAGAAAATGAAGATTCAGAATCGCAATATAAAGATTACAGATCAAGATGGAAATCAACCAAGAACAATCTTCTGTTATTTATGTAGAACAAACCTAAGTACTAGCCAAAAACAAGTCATGGTTCAGTAAGCTATGAAATGGAACAAAGCATTTATCTCCATGTCTTATACGTAAGGGACATTTCTAGAAAGTGTAAATACTGTAACTTGTTCAATGTACGTTCAATACATATTACTACACCTTTGACTTTGCAGAAAGAAAAAGAGGTATACCATTTCCTAACATTCAAAATGATTAATCCACAACAAAAGTGTTTAAATATTGACCATTGGTTGATGCTGGAAGAGTTTCATTGGTTCATGACAAATCTACAGCTGATTTGACAGTGCAGTTCGGAATAACTCCTCCCAGCATCAAGGTTCTATACGGAACTTGGAAAGCATATGAACCACTCACTCTCTCTGTACATTGCGATAGTCCTCCTAATTATTAATTTAAGGCAGCAACTTTTCCACAACCACCACCCCACAAAAAAATGGTGTCCAAGGCATACTTGTTCCACCAAGAACAGGAAATGCTATATATTCTGTATGTATATAAGGAAAAATCCAGAAATTGATTTGGGGAAATATGGACCTGAAGATACTGTAGCAGGGAAAAAATCGTTTTTGGGAAATGCAAACCATGTGACACGCCCAAAGTTCCCTTATAGGAAAACAGGTTAATTTAAAATGCTACTTTTTGGGAGGAGGATGTGTCATTTAGGGCGCAATTCTAAAGAACTTTCCAGCACTGGGGTAAGGGCAATGCAGATCTGAGGTAAAGGAACAATTATTCCCTTGCTTTGAGGAGGCCTCCATGACTACTATTCTACTGCAGATGCAGCACATGTCCCATTGACATAGCTATGTCAGTGCTTGAAAGCTGGTTATGACTGCGCCCTTTAAGAGATAAATTAATGTTCCAATAACATTCGTAAGATGACGGTTTGCTTATTCAAGCTGCTTTAGGTCTCCTGTAAAACAAAAACAGAAACCAGGCTTATATATGCAAAAATTCAAGTCTTAAGGAAAAAAGCCTTCAGTGTACAACATGGATTTTAAAATGAAACAACATCAGATATACACTGCCATTAACAATGTGTTCTTTTGATTGTAAAGCTTGTAACCCAAGGTTTGACTTGCCTTCAGCAATTGCTCCTAGAACCAGAATGCCCGATTCTTTAACTACCCACTCTGGATGAAAAAGCAATTCCTTCAAAAGGGGCAAAATGTGTGGCAGCAATTCATCATGGAATACATTGGCAAGGACATCAAGGGCAGCAGCAGAACACTTCCCTGAAAGATAAAAATCCAATGCATTGGTGAGGTGCACATTTTAGTGACAATATCAGATAACTGGGCACAATTCACCAGAAAGCGAGGTTTGTGCCTCACGACCACAGTTTACTATTTTTATCTAAAAGCCACAATAGCTGGCAGCCTGATCCTAACCTACACTGGAATAGGCAAGCAAGCTGGCCTGAACAGTCTCCAGTGCAGGGTTTGAGGTGGCTGCAGAACAACTCAGAGTAAGTGGAATTTATTCCCCTTACCCTGTGCTGTACAGCAGTCACTCCAATACAGCTAGTCACCAGCAAAATTGCTGACACTAATCTGAGCAGCCCGAGTAAGGACAACCAGGATGGGGATGGGGGGTTGGATCTAGCCTAGGTCATCCAGACCAGTCTCCACCCACCCCCTGGTCCGGTCTGCCCACCGGCCCTCACCCCCCTTGATCTGCCCTCCCCCACCCTCCCTAAACCCCCTCACTGGCTGGCCACATCCAGGTGGCACATGGCCTGGAGTTGGCCTCACATCCATGCGCTGGCTCAGCCTCCTCTTGTGACACTCCCAGGCCAGTGCAAAATGCTTGCCCAGAGAGTTCTGGATTGCATGCTAAAGCAGAAGTTCTCAAACTGTGGTCTGGGACCCACCAGTACATTGTGACCCATTTTTGGGTGGTTCATGGCACTGATGGGGCAGATTAGCTGTGTGCATCAAAGATTAAACAAGTTGCTACTAGGAGAGCACTGCTGCTCTATCACCATTACAGCCACACCCCTTGGCATTTATAAATCAGGCAGCAACCTCCAGGGACTCTAAAATGTTTTGAGAGCTACTGAGCTAAAGAATTTTTTCAGGCATGACTTCTAAACCTATATAAAGGGAAAAACTCAGAAGAAAAATTCTATTTGTGGTCACATACAAAAATTTCCCACCACATGGGATATGGTGGCACAGTGGGTTAAACCGCTGCTGCTGGGCTTTCCGACCAGAAGGTTGGCAGTTCAAGACTGCGCAACTGAGTGAGCTCCTGTTGCTTGTCCCAGCTCCTGCCAACCTAGCAGTTTGAAAGCACTTAAATGCAAGTAGATAAATAGGGACCACTTCGGTAGGAAGGTAACAGCGTTCCGTGCGCTACGGCGTAGAGTCATGCCGGCCATATGACCACGGAAGCTTGTCCTTGGACAAACACAGGCTTTGAAACGGAGATGAGCACCGCCCCCTACAGTCAGTCACAACTAGACCATTTGGTCGTGGGGAAACCTTTACCTTTACAAAGAAATTGCAAGACAGAACCATAGGTTCAAAGAATTTTTTTTTCAAAAGTTAACCATCTTAATTTAAAAGAGTTTAAATGAGGAATCAGATCTTCAACAGTGGCTGAATAAACTTTAAAAAGAACGGGTGAGCAGGCGAACAAAAAAAAGTATGAACCAAGGATATTTGTATATTACAGTAATTCATAGATATTTGGCTTACTTAAGTTCCAGTCCGAAATGGTATCATCATCATCAAGTTCATCTTCATCATCATCATCATCTTCAATACCATCTTCTTCATGTTGCTGAGCTACTGTTCGTGAACGATGAAATCGGGGCCTTATGTCTTGTTCACTATCTGGGATGGCTTCATCTTCTTCAACATCTCCCTGTTATTTGAAGCCAACCAGCAAGCTCTATATAAAGCAACTTCTAAAATGCTTTTGCCTCTTTCCGAAACCATTTTAGCTTTTGAATACAGTAATTCGGTGGTTCTCAAACATTTTAGCATCTGGACCTATTTTTTAATGATACTCTATCAGGACCCACCTAGCTTTACGGGACTTTAAAAAAGGTGATCTAGAAAGAAATATTTTTATTTTCTTATTTACAAGTTATAAGTAAAAATTTGATCCATTTCTTGTAATGAGGAAGCCCTAATGAATAGCCTCAAGACTTGAGTGACTTAGTTATGTGACCCAATTAGGCCAGCAAAATTTGGCTGGCACAAGGGCCACCGTAAAATATTTTTGGACCACTCTCCGAGTCAGAGAGGCCAGCACACAAATGTGCACGATCCTCCCTGACTATGAGAGTAGTCCAAACACACTTTACGGTGGCCCTTGTACCGGACAAACGTTGCTGGCCTAACTATGTTGGCCTAACTCCAGGTTAGGATTGTGCTCCCAAACTTCACTGGCCCTTACTAGCTGTCACTGACTGGCCCAATCTGATGAATGTAGAGCTTAACAAAAGCTCCAGAGGACACCCCCTCCACACACACACACACACACACACACACACACACACACACACACACAC